>CM077084.1:176114979-176748881 GCA_039513925.1 Platanthera zijinensis
CATTTGGACAAGGGACGAAGAGTGGGCATCCGTTTTAATTTCTGCCCAACTTTGGGTACAGCCCCCACTAAAACGGGTGTTGCGGCCGAACCGCTTACCCAAACGAGTTGAAACCAATTTTAAATTAATCTAGACTCGAAGGGCTACGACTTTCGTGTCTGGTCACTTTTCCTAAAATGGCCACTAAGTGCCTCGTTTTGCAGCATTAAAATATGCCCATCCAAGTATAATTTCCTTACAAAATTATTTACATAATTTATATATTAAAAACAATTTTTACTGTTCATCTTCTACAGAACCCGAAAACTAGACACAGAAACTCAAATTTCCTGTAGCTCTTTCGCGCTCCGTCACCGGTCGTCCGGTCACTTCCCTGGCCAACCACCACCACCACCTCTATTGAGGCGATGTCTATCGGTCGGCGGTGGTTTGGCCGCCGGAGGTGGCGGTTTCCGGCGAACTCAAGAGTACATTTTTTTCATGGTTTTCCATGAAAACGAGAGATGGGTCCGGCTCCGTTGAGCGCGAACTTCCTTTCTAAGAATCCTAAGATCTACCCATGAAAGAGAAGAAGCAGAGGAGGACCTTGTTCGCGGTTTGGAGGCGAGATGAATGACGGGGTGCCATGGCGCAGTGGTGGCGTAGCCGAACTCCTCCTACAGCAAGAACAAAGATCTGATCCATTTGATTGAGCGTGTAAACTTCTCCTCTTGCTCCAAGTGGGCTTTTATAAGTCAGCAAGTGGGGAGATGAAAGGGTAAATCCTTAATGGTCATGAATGTTCTCCCCTAACGTTTCGGTTATGATGCAGGGCAGTTGAAATGCTGGAAAACGAAGAGTGTTCGCCAGGTGGTGATTTCCTATTGGATCAACATTTCCTTATTTATTTAAATAATTAAAGAAGTAAACGACCCATAAATACTCCGGGTGTAACTTCCCTTAATCAGAATTGATTACAATGTCGGTTACCGAAATTTCTAGTCTGGTAGACGTTTCGGCCTTGGTCACGGGCGTGACACATAGGTCACGGGCGTGACAGGCCCAGATAGCCAATTCTGGGTTCGACGATCGTCGAACTGAGATCGACGATCGTCGAAGGGTGGTCACGGGAGTGACATCTGGGTCACGGGCGTGACAAGCCCGGGTGGTTAATTCTGGGTCGACGATCGTCGAACTGAGATCGACAGTCGTCGAAGGGTGGTCACGCCCTAGGTCACGGGTGTGACACCTAGGTCACGGGCGTGTCAGGCCTGAGTTTCAATTTCGACAATCTCCTTACGGAGATCGACGATCGTCGAAGGAGTCACGCCCTAGGTCACGGGCGTGACACCTTGGTCACGGGCGTGACATGCCCGGGCTGCAAGTTCGACGATCGTCTCACGGAGATCGACGATCGTCGAAGGAGTCACGCCCTAGGTCACGGGCATGACACCTTGGTCACGGGCGTGACATGCCCGGGCAGCAAGTTCGACCATCGTCTCACGGAGATCGACGATCGTCGAAGTAGTCACGCCCAAAGTCACGGGCGTGACGGGTCGGTTACGGGCGTGACCAACCTGTGACCCGAAATCTCGATCGATTTATTTCAATTTTTGGGCTTCCTAGGGTTCTGTCACGACCAACCGACTCATAGGGGTCTAGCCGGAAATGGGATGTTACAGAAGTTTCATTGAATTTAAAATTCTTTAACCCCCTCAAATCCCTAACCATAGATTAGGGCACAAAGCCCAATAGTTGGGTTTAGGCAATTAAAACACCTCACAATAACTTGAAACTTTGGCAGGGTATTTATTTGATAGGAAGTTGTCCTAAAATAATTTTGGTGGAATTTTTAGACTAGTAAAATCAGTACTTCCTTTAAAACCCTAGCTGTGCCCCTAATTTTGTTTTGCTTGTTATCAAAATAATGTCAATTGAGAAGTTGTGAAATTTTGCATTTGGAAGTTTTACTTCATGGTAGCCCCCTTTTATTTTTATTGAAAATTTTAGATGATTATTTAAGGTACTTGATTCATAAATAATGAATTATGGAATTTTGATCATAAATAGATGTGGAGCTTAATATTATTATGAAAATTATGAAATCTGGTCAGTGAGTGTTTTAAGTCAATATGTAGGTCTGGAATTTTCTCATAATTTTTAGGTAACTATTTACATTACTTGCTTCAATAACCCAAGTGTATGGAATTTTCAATGTAAATTAAATTAGGAGTTTCTATTCACTGAAAAATTAGGGGAATCATTCTAGAGTGTTTTTAGGCCATGATGATCTTACTGGATTTTTGTTATAATTTTTGGAACAATATTTCTGACCGTTGATTCTTAAAATGGTACTATTGACCTTATGTTCTAAATTGTGATATGGGGGCCTAAACCATTCTAAAAATTTATATATCTTGGATTTACTATTAAATTACTGTTTAGTATTTATCATGGTTTTATGAAGCTTTATACATACTTGAAAAGTGCACTTTATGTTCAATTGGTAGCCCTTAGAAGCTTTAAGGAAAATTAATTAAATGCCAGATAAATTAGGAAAATTACAATTTTCGGGATTTAGTCTATTTGTGTCATGATAAGTCTCCAGAAAATAATTTAGGGAATTCAGATGATTATTTAGATTATCTCCTATCCGGTTTGACATATACCCTAGGTTGGTCTGCATATAACAAATTGTTAAATTGCAATATGACATGATCTTGGATAGTTGATGGAGTTAGTCATTTTGGTTGGGTGGATAGATGTGGATGATTTCACAATAGAAGGATAGGAAGAGTAGTGAGAAGTGGTTTGGCTAGAGTTTAGATGTGTTCGGGTTCGACGAAAGATCGTCGTCCCTAAGGAGAGGAAGAGTCAAATCACCCTAGGATTAGCCTACTGTAATATGAGAAGGGAATGGGTTAAGGGAATCAACCAATAATAATAAGTGCCTTGCGAAAGGTAACGATGGGCTTCAGCTACCATCATAGTTCCTAGTGCCCTTTGAGAGCCCTTCACGGGGTATGCTAGGGGCAGTCCTGGGTTCACGTAAACTGTATTAATAAACAGAAATAGTAACTTAGTAATTAGGGTTTCACATTTCACAAAACACTATTAGCACAGGAAGATTGTTAGGAGCTTCGGCTCGGTTAGTTATGAGACAAACAGTTTGGTCCGGGGAGCTTCGGCTCGGTTGGTTATGAGGGGGACAGTTTGGTCTGCGGAGTTTTGGCTCGGTTGTTTGACACGTTAATTATTGCATGTGCATAAAGAAAAGGATAAGGTGGTGGGTCTTCGGTATTGGAGGGTCGATGCACCGACACCAATACGCTGACACGACAATTGTGGTTAGCACTTCGCCATTAGAAGTCCGGTGTACCAGCCGGCAAGAGTACATAGGAGTCCGCTTTGTGCACCAAGCATTGAGGCATACGATAGGTCTGACCGGTAGTGCTTTTTTTGTTTAGAGGTGGGCGAGGCCCAACCCAGCGCTTCCGTCTGCCACTACGGAGGTATCCTGGGAGGTAACGGCTCTGAAAGGGGGAACTAAAGGTCTGTGTACACAGAGTCGGGTGGGTGAGTTGCACTTGCATGTTCATATTCATACCCACTAGCATGTCATAGCATAACCATTTCATTTAACCCCTGACACTTATTGTATAAGTGGAATGAGACGCTTATACAATAGGCCTTGCAAAACGACCCCTTGGTCTATAAGCTTGTGTGGGCAAGTTTATAAATTAAGGTCAAATTATTTAAATATATATTACTGTTAATAATCGACACCCCAACGTATAAAGCGGTATGGGACACTTTATACGATGGGAGACTTGCAGAAGATCCCTTGGCTTAGGTGCTTCCGCACCTAAGATAAGGTTATATTTCCTACTTTCTGTTTCTATCATATTTGCTATGGGATTGCTAGCATAGGTCCGCTGCCACCTGCTTTTGATTTATTCTCCACCTTCATGTCCTTCCCTTTCTTCCTCTCCGCTCGGTACTTAGGAGCCATGGGGGAAGGGGTAGGGGATGATAGGACTTAGTCTTATAGACCAACGGTTTTCGGACCACATCATTTAGGGGATCGTGGAGCCCAGCATGGAGGAGAAGCCCCGGAGGTCGGCCCATTTGGAGATAGGGCAGTCTAGCTCAGAAGTTCAGCTAGCTGGGACTGTGAGTCTCGACTTATAGTAGATGTTATAGTTTGCTTCCGCTTGAGTGACCTGTAGTGAGGATTATGATGTATCGGGCATAAGCCCTTACTTTCAGTACCTTTTATACTATTTCTATGGACTCTCCCTTCGTGGAGATATTATTACTGATATGTGATTTCCTATGGACTAGTATTTGAGTATCTTTCTTACTCTTTTACCTTTGCTACTTTGCTTTGATCGAATTGGCCGGTGGGATCGGCGCTTTGTGGTGACAACCCTTCAGGTCGTGAAGGTGTCACTGCAAAGCGGCGGATCTGGGCCTAAGACCCCAGTGTTTAAAAAGAAAAAAATGGGGTCTTACAGAGTTTGTCGAGCCGAGTTCGACGAATGCCCGTACTGAGTCAAATGTTTACTTGCTGAATTCTGGAACGAATGTCCTTGGTCTATGGATAATGACGGAAGTTGTTGTACTTATCTGCTGGTGTATAAATAGGATGTTTTAGGGTTTACTGATGATGTTCTTCTTTGTCTAAGCACATGAGCCATACTGTGCGAAAATATTGGTAACCCTAAATAGCCGACGGAAGAATTCTGCCAATCCCGTCGCCAATCACGATCCCGATCCCGGCAAATGTCATCGCTGCCTCTCCTACAACAGATCTAGCTGTCTGTGGAGACGTAGAGTGTCCTCTCCTGACCTAAAACTTGTGTGACAAGTTTCTACGGGTTCTCCCCATCGTGTGGATTACTGTAGAGGCGCGGATATACTTTCTACACAAAAAAATCTTACCGTTGTGTGACCGACCCGATTATTTTTGAGCATCTATGTTGAGTTGAGACTCAATCCCTCAAAGGTAATTTTTATTACAACATGTTTTACTTCTTAATTCATGAATGTTATCAGATCCGAACTCTTTTGGGTTTTTCTTGTTCTTATTTCCGCTGCGTGCACAAGTGTTGTGCCATCCCCAAAAAAACCCAACAATAGGCACCCATCAATACACAAGAAATGAAATAATAAAAATAACACATGATGGTTATAAGCACCCATCATTATACATAAAATAAAATTATTAAACTTGAAATAAACACTAAATGTGAAATTGCGAAAAATAATTATTGATAAAATATACAATTATATTTATTTAATTTATAATTATATATTTTATTTAATGGCGACGGCGGACATCAAGCAAAACATGTGGAGGCATTGGTGAAGAACGTCGTGGTAGACTCCAATCTTTGAGATTGCAGCAACGACCATCCCAATTCACGAACTCTCTATGTCGGGGATCAACGGCCGCATCGACAACGTCGCCATCAATCCTCCCCCACTCAAAACTACTCATCACCGATGAGTGGCCCGTGAGGGAGGAACATTCAAAAGCAGCAAGAACATGGGGCAAATCTGGCCCTGCTATCAATGTCGTACTAGTATGAACATCCATCAGCACGGAGAACCTGTCAGGCATAGAAACAATAAGACTTTCGAGGAAACTTGAAAGGGTGTCAAGCAAAAGAAATAAAACTTGAATCTTACCATCCGGTTCTTGAACCAAGGAGTCCACGTGGAAAATAGACACCTTAGAACAAACACTCCCCAACCCAAGTGAACATTTAGTGGGAGGAAGAAACGAAGGAGAAAGCCACTCAGGTGGAACAAAGACGTACAGTAAAAAGTCCGGAAACTTGAAATAATGTGAAACACCCTGTGCTTTGTAAAAATCTGAAATAAAAGCATGAAATCCGACGTACTTCCTAATCATGGATGGGTCAGCGTTCCTACGTATTAACTTATTAACGGAGCCAAAAGGCATCCGCTCGGGGACTGACAAGACTAAACCCAAATCACAAATTCTAGTGTCAGACGGTCTCGTTAGGGAGTGGAAGTGCGTGCGACATAACTTAAGATGAAAAACTAACATCCTAGATACATGAGGAGTGAACCCATATGCTACATTACCTGACCATAAAGCAGAGGATAAGCGGGGTAAGTCAGGTGGCACGGGAGCCTTATAATCGAAAATGATTTCATTGGGCTCCAAGTCCGTAGTTTTAATTTTAACTTTAATATTTTCACGCTTTGCATGAAGATATGACACGGAGAACCGCTCATCATAAATAATGGAGTTGGACTCTCCCGGATGTGAAAGGATGTGCGAGCGACACAACTCAAGGGGCCTTTCTATAGTCACTAACGTGTGGAAATGAGGGTCATCAAAAGGCGGTGGCTAAATGCGTGCAACCGGGTGTGGTATATTAGTATTTCTAGGGGACACCACATCTAGAGGGACAATAGCTAAGGACTCAGAATCGGTCGCAGTCAAGGACAGAAACATAGACAGACACGTAGAAAATTGAAAAGTCAAATGTGACAAGTAGTCAGATCTACGGGGTACGGTGAACAAACAAAATATCAATGCGCTCAACCTAGTAATATCTATACGCTGAAACAACGCCAATGTTGGAACTAATAAAGTGGGCGTACCCCCAAAAACTCAGACTAGGACTACCGATTCCACGTCCTAAAAAGTCAAATAATGTGGGTAAATAATCAGGAGAAATGGTCGGCAAAATCAAACTCGGGATAACATCCAAATCAGTATAAATTTCACACAACAGTGATATCATTACAGAACTCTCATCCGTGTGTATAACAAAATAATCGTCCAAAAGTACCCTTCCCTCAGATTATAAATCATCCACAATAACAATAGGGACATCCTCATTCTCAGCCTCCTTAGATTACTCAAATATAATCTTAGTGGGTGCAATCGTAGACTCTATCACAATGGGGATCGTATCCTGGCGAGGGCACTCAATACTAGGGTGGTCAGATAGAACACTAGTAGTGATAGTAATAGGTATTGGAATACTCTCACAGATCGGAATGTAATCATCACATACATTATCTTCTAAATCACTAAGGATTACCTCACTATCAGAATCATCAGACTCGTCAGGCACTATCGAACGTGAAGGAATACTCTCACATAGCTGGTTAACTTCCAAATTCAAAGATACTATATCCACAACAAAATCCTCAGAGCTATCAGTCACTTTCTCAAGGGGCTTAGACGTCGATGCTAAAGGAGACAAAGCTTTAATAATAACATCTTTTGAGTCCAAGATATATGATCTATTGGGAATAGTTTCCCTAAAGGTGGGAGTAGGCACACTAAGGGCAGGTCGACCTTTTGGGGGAACTAATCTAGCGTTAGGTATGTAATCATTCCTATAGGCATGTATAAGACTAACTCCATAATTATACTCACTCATAGTCTTGGTGTTAGTAGTGCGGAGATAGGCGTGATTAAATTTATCCTAGAGTAGGCTACTCATTTCTGGCCAAGCATGTTAATAACTACCAACACGATGCTCTTCATTTAACCAAAATACCTGTCTTTGAACTATTAACCGCTCTCGTGCGATGTTAACCTTTTGTTAGTCGTCCCATAAGTGAAGCTTAAAATAATTTTCTAATCCCTTAAGTCAGTCTCTAAAAATTTGGGGACACCCTAAATCGTCATAAGTAGGTGCCTTAATTCTAGTGGGAGGATAAGTGTGGGGATGGTTGGTATTCCTATGGTATGTCGAAAAGGCTGGGGTGTGTTTCGCCATGGCTTTATCATACAAATAGTCTAAACTGGAAGCATAAACGTCATAGGCAATATCAGTGAGAACCGGAGAGAAAACTCGCTCCAGATCTTGTGCACATGCAATGAATTAAGGATTGAGACCCATATAATATAAGATAGAAGGATTTGTTCCCGCTAAATAATAAGGGAGATAATTATATATTTTTGGATTTTCTTGCTGAAAATAATATGAAGAATATTAAATAATTTTTTTTTATTTCTTTGAAGAAAAATAAAAATATAGGCCGCTATTTGCAGACCAAAAAATAAAATTTTATTTTATTATTTAGGCAATGAAACGTGCAAGTGCGTGATGGCGTACAAAAAAAGGGGAAGGGTGCCAATAAGGAAATTTACGTAAACCTCCCTCTGATACCAAATTGATGCAGGCTCATGGTTTTGACTGATTAAATACGCTTTCTTAGGTTCGGTAATAAAAATAAATACGTCGAGTGCGGTTTCTCTAATTAACGCTATCGATTACTCAAGCGATTAACGACATAATTTTCAACATCAAACAACACAAAGGGTTGCTACCCCTTACAGAGATTGAACAAGGTCTATATGCCAATGTTCGCTCAAGCGAATAGAACCTACCCGATCCAGACAATTAGCACTTAAAATTAATATTATACGCAAACATTCACAATTCCAATAAGAGAAAATTCGGAATAAAATAGAGATTTAAAATAAAGTCCTTATCAATCCCAAAAATTAATTAATATGAGGGTAAACCAAATCACTTGAACTCAAGGGGAAATCAAAGGCGATGAACCCGATTTCTTCTAGTGCTCGCGAGATCTACCCGCTCCAATTTATACGAAAAATATTCGGACAATTAACGCTTAAAATTTAGATTTTAATTACCATGATTTTAATATAAATCAGGACAATTAACTAGCCTTCTAATTCCACCAAATCTCACAAATAGTATTTGAAGAAAATCACACAAGAGATGTTTAGCAATTTGTTACCCAATCCAAAAAGGTCCGTCAACAATATTAAGTGGAGGAAACGGTCACGACAGTGGTAGATTTTCAATTTCCAAGCAAACCCACAGATCTGCACCGGACGATGTAAATGCATGTCGTTCTCCCTTGCAAGAAAACCCTAAAAGAGGGAGAAATTTTGAGGGACTTTATATATGGAAAGTGGAGAGAGAAAAGGTGGTGGAAATGTGATGGCAGGTTGGTTATTTTATGGGGATGAAGATGGTCGGGTTTGTCTTTGATGAACAAGAGGGTGGTCGGCTTTTGTGTTGAAGGAGAAGAGAGGGCACAAGTTGGTGGTATGTGGCCGAATTTTTTTAAGGGGAGGGAGAGGGTTGCGACTAAGAGGGTGGTCGACTAGGTTTTTGGGAGGGAAAGAGGGGCTCGTTTAGGAGGAGATAAGAAGGGATGTTTAGGGGAGAACTAGCGGAGGAGGAGGAGAGGAAGAGGAGGCTGAGATATAGAGTGGAAAGGTAGTGGCCGGCGGCCAAGAGTGGAGGGAAAGAGGGAGGGCCGAACTAGGCAAGGAGGAGGAGGAAATCTAAATAGATTTAGGGTTTCAATTTCTTATTATTCTTCATTTTAATACTAAACATAAGCATGGCTATATATAGACTACACCTCTACATCTCCACCCTTCATGAAAATACAAACTTTTGATGGTTATAGGCATCCATCAATACACAAGAAATGAAATGATTAAAACAACACATGATAGTTATAAGCACTCATCATTACACATAAAATAAAATAATTAAACATGAAATAAACACTAAATATGAAATTTCTAAAAAATAATAATTGATAAAATATATAATTATAATTATTTAATTTATAATTCTTTATTTTATTTAATTGCGGTGGCGGACGTCGTGCAAAACATGTGGCTGCGTTGGCCAAGAACATCGTGGTAGACTCCCATATTCGAGCTTGCGAAATGACCGTCCCAATCCATGAACTCTCTATGTCGGGGATAAACATTCGCATCAGCAACGTCACCATCAAGAATATTCTTGAAGATCCATTCTTTATGCTATGAAGAATATAGGACCGAGTCTTCTCAATTAAGAAAGAGGCAGATACAGAGATCATTTCTTTGGAGTCAAATCATCAACAACAAACAATATTTCTTCTATAGGATCTTAACTGATCTAATTTTAAAAGTGATCTATAAAGGTTGAGTGTAGAATCCTTCTGTGGATCTGAGGTAGGGCCTGTGTGCCTGAGGTGTAGGTGAGTTCATTCACTGAGTGTAGGATCCTCATGTGGATCTTAGTGTAGGGCTATTCTCCTAGCCCGAAAGGTAAAACTTTGTTTAAAGTCTGAGGTAGGTGATCTGTGGATCACTAAGCTATAGGAGCATCGTTTTCTCTAATTGGTAGGGCCTTGGGCCTGAGGTAGGACTTGGAGGAGTCTGAGAGATCCTAAGGGATCTTAGTTGTAATCTCTCTGAGGCAAGTTTATAGAAGTTAACCTTATCTAACACACTGTTAGAAAGATGTGAGGGTCAGTGGACGTACCCATTCCCTGGGGAACCACTATAAACACTTGTGTGTTATTGTGTAATCTTGAAAGCTAACTCTAAACTAAGTCACAACACATCAAAGGAAGAAGATAACAAGTAAAGACACAAAAACCTATTCACCCTCTTTAGTTGTTTAACTACTCTAGAAAACACAGACTTTCACTATATAGGGCCTATCTCTGAGCTATAGTGGTATTAATAAAGGGGAGTAATATCTTGATCCTATATTTTGTGAAAGTATCTAGTGTCATCCTAAATCAACTAGAGGGGTTTAATAGGTGAGTTTTGTGTGTTTTTGATAAATTAGAATTATTATAAAGTAAACACACAGAAACACAGAGATTTATAGTAGTTCCCCGAGTTAGGTATATCCATTGTCCTGCCTTGCCTATCTACAACAAAGGGCTAGATTCAGCTACTTCAACTTTATCTCAGATTCTTTAAATCTTACACCTCGGAGCCTCAACTCCAACAACTCGGAGACAACGTGTTTGGAATATTGCCCTTCAATGTTCCCTAGATTTGAAGACAATCACCATCAATACTAAGAGAATAATTGTGTTTGATGTATGTTCAATTTTTATGGATGCAGGTTGTCTACTTTACCATGTTTAGAAAGGTTGTTTAAGTGAAAGTGAAGGGTGGACACAAGGAAGAATGTTGGAAAGATAGAAATATGTCTAAGTCCACAGGTGTTGAGTGAAGTCAATTAACTCATCGCCAGATGTCAAGAAGTGCTGAGTAAATCATGGGCAGTCAAAGCCTGACTGATGACAAAGTAGAATTTAGGTTAGGTCCACAGGCATTGAGTGAAGATAGTTCACTCAAAGCTATATAACAAGGGGCGTCGAGTAGAGCTCAAACTGTCAAAGCTTCAGCATTGGCAAACAATAAATCTGACTAAGTCCAAAAGTATTGAGTGAAGACAGTTCACTCAACTCCAAGCTCAGAAAGCATCGACAGAAAAGAGTGAAGTCAAAGCTTAAGAAGAAGTGGTCAGAAAATCAGTCTAAGTCCAGATGCATTGAGTGAGGACAGTTCACTCAACGCCAAGTCAACAAAAAAAATTAGCTAAGTACAGAAGCGTTGAGTGAAGTAAGTTCACTCAAAGCCTAAAGAAGAAAGTGACGACAGAACTAGGTGATGTCAAAGTTGTTTGGTATTGTATCCATAATAACACAAATTTGTATGTAGTCACCCTTGAACTAAGATGAATTAGGTTGTATTTGATTTCTTATTCTAGTTATGTGTTTACAGGATTTATTATCAAGTGTAGAACAATGTCAGTCTACAGTGGGTCATCAAACACATGACCATACAATATAATTCCTCATTGTTTGATCCAAGGTGTTGACTCATGTGTAGCCTCTCTATTGGGATACACTTCATGTTCAAGCATATGGAATAATGGATGAAGACTGGATGCTGTTTGGAATGAAGAACTCATTTTTCACAAGGTTGAGAAAACTTAAGTGTCATACTTGAGTAGCTGTCTTAGTACTCGAGTAGAAGTCTTAGAAGCACCCGAGTAAAACTTGTCTGTAATTCGAGTGTGGAAGTGGTTCTCGATTAGCTTATATCTAGCACTCGAGAAGCCAAGTCAAGCACTCGAGTAGACCTTCTTTCATTCTCGAGTGATCATATTTATCTCTCAGAAATTCTTCTAAGTCAAGTACTCGAGTAGTCGAGCTGAGTACTCGAGTGGTTGAAAGGTTTAAGTCGAGTAACAGAGTTAGTTCTCGAGAAAATTCTTAGACCACTCGAGTGGGATTTCATTATACTCGTGTAGTTCATTTTTTACTCGAGTACTCTAATTTCATTACTCGAGTGATCGACAGTTTCATCCAGAATTTTCTCCAAGTCCAAGTTCTCGAGAAGCTTATGTCTATCTCTCGAGATATATGTCTAGCACTCGAGTGATCCATTAACCACTCGGGTGATTTACTTCTTTACTCCAGAATTTCCAGAATCAGCTCTTATCGAGTATTGAAAGTCTTTCACTCGAGAGCCAGTTAATTCACTCGAGTAGTATACTTCTCACTCGAGTAATGCTGAACCATTTTCAGACATTTTCTTAAGTTTCGTCAGTTCTAATTTTTGAATGTCGCGATATGATTGGTCCACGTGGCCATCATTAATGACGATTATTACCGTTAGGGAGATCTTATAAAAGGTCATGTCATAATAACAAAACCTAAGCGAGTAATTCAAAGATCTGGATTGGCCGACAATTTTGTCTTCTACAGAAAGTTGTCGCACAACTTCAAGAACTCCAAGGGCAACTTTTGATCCAGAGAGATTCGCATATCAAGGGATTCATCTTTCTCCATCGACTCCTTGATCGTGTGAGTCAAAGTTTCTCAGAACAAAATCGATCCATGAGTCTTCTTCTACCATTTATGATAAAGCCACAAAGTCTAAGAAAGAAGACCTAGGGAGATTTTCAGATCTGAGAAAATTATTGTTTGTATTCTACAAATCTCTTTTTAATCCTGTAGGAGATTTTTCTCCGAGTGTAGGAGATTTGTTCTCCGAGTTGTTGGAAGTTTTCTTCTTCCGAGTGTAGATCCATTTCGATCGATATTGTAGGAACATTGTTCTGAGTGGTAGGATCGTTTTGATCCGAGATTAGTGGAGTAGCCGAGTCTAGTGGTTTGCTAGATCGGTGATTGTAAAGTAGACGTACCCAAGATTTGGGAACCACTATAATTTTTGGGGTCCTTGTGAATGCTTGTTTATTTATTGTGCTTAGATCTCAATAAGTTTTTATTCTCAAAAAGTAGCACAACTCACCTATTCACCACCTCTAGGTGATTTAGGTAGAGAACTTAGATGTTTTTCAAAAGCTTAAGAAGAAGAAGACATAAATTTTGTCTAAGTACAGAAGCATTGAGTGAAGGCAGTCCACTCAATGCAAGCTCAACGAGAAATTCTACTAAGTACAGAAGCATCTAGTGAAGGCTATTCACTCAATGCCTCAACAAGAAGGCAGGCTAAGGCGGGAATCGTTGAGTGAAGACAACTCACTTAATGCATCCATTCAGAAATATTAGATGAGTCCAAATGTGTTGAGTGATGAAGGCTCACTCAACACACTCAATGCCTATCAACAAAAGTTTGTCTAAGGACAAAAGAGTTGAGTGAAGGCCGTCCACTCAACGTTTCCTCAATAGAGATATTGGATAAGTCTAAATTCGTCAAGTGATGACTAATCACTCGATGCCTAATGATACAAAAAATTGGCTAAGTGTTTTTGCGCTGAGTGAAGGCTATTCACTCAATGCCTGTAATGAACTATCTGAAATCGACTAAGTCCACAGTCAGTGACATCAGCAAAAATCAAAATTATTCTAGGATGACTACTGTACGCGACAAATGGCGCTGCAAGCCTACTGTACGACTTTTACTGATAAAGCTAAGTTATAGCCATCAACTTCTGCTGGTCCTGATGCTCAAAGATACATTGGACGGTGGAAGATAGAAACGACTACAAATCAGAAAATAGAGATTAACTTTTAGAGATCATTTTTCGAAAATCAAATCTTCATCTTCTTCCTCTTGACATTGTTGCATAGCCAGAAGAACAAGTTAAATTAGTTGATCTAAGAGTTCAAGCAAGTTAGCTGTTGTTATCAACACCTTCAACAACAAGTTCAGAGAAATCTCTAAGATAGAAGGAGTTGCCAAGGGCTAACCCCAGCTGCATCAGCTCGTTGACAGATAGTTTCTGTCATTCTCACCTGCAACAACAAGTTCAGAGAAACTTTTTTAGAAAGAAGGAGCAGCAAGGGCTAACCCTAGCTATAGAATCTTTATAGCCCAAGCAGCTTTTTCCCGAAGAACAATTTCTGGAGCTTTGAATAATAAGAAATCTGGACTGAGTCAACTCAACACAGAAGGAGAAAGGCTTATAAAAACTTTATCTAGTGTCTATTCTACATCAACAAGCCTTTCCACTTCATATAAGATACTTTGGATTTGAGTGTAGGCCTAGATTATAAAGGCTGAGTGTAGGATCTTTTGTAGATCTGAGATAGGATCCCTGTGTGGATCTGAAGTAGGGCCTGTGTGCCTAAGTTGGAAGACTTGTGATCAAGTCTAAGGTAGGATCCTAGACTGGATCTAAGTTATAGGGCAGTTTGCTTGAGGTAGGATCTATTTCAAATCTTAGGTAAGAGAGTATTTCTCTCTGAGGTAGGGTTATCCTCCTATCCTTAGTGTAGGACTATTAACTTAGTCTGAGGTAGGTGATCTTTGGATCACTAAGGTGTAGGAGGAAAGCTTGGTCTGAGTTGTAGGGATTTGTGCATAAGGTAGGTCTTGGAGGAGACTAAGAGATCCTGCGGGATTTGTGTTATAAGCTCTTTGGAGCCAAGTTTTGGAGAAGTGCCTTGTCTAACATACTGTTAGAAAGGTGGGAGGGACAGTGGATGTGCCCATAATCTAGGGAACCATAATAAATCTTGTGTGTGCTGTATGATTGTCTTAAAAGCTATCTTAATAAGACTCACAACACAGTAAAGAAAGAAAAAGTCTTAAAAGATAGAAATACCTATTTACCCCCCCCCCCCCACGCAATCTAGGTGTTTATCTACTCTTGAAACTAAAGATTTTCAAGTGGTATCAGAGGGAGGTTGCTCAAGAAGGACTTAACAGCCTGAGTTGATCTCAAAGGGTAGCTGAAAGAAGTTTACTTAGGGGTTCAGGAGAGAACCATATGGAGTTGGTTTCTAGGAAGCATCCAATCTACAGGAAGTAAAGCTTTGGGATCTGGAAGGAGAGGGTCAGGGTTTTTATGGAGGCATCTGACCCAAGGAATTTTATAACTGTTCAAGAGGACACTTCAACCCTATGAAGATCTCAGCTCTGGATGCTACTGACTAGACCTCCAAGAATTATTCAGAGATGGCTAAGGATGAGGTCATTCTATCCACCATGGACAAGAGAGATCATAATATCATATCAGTGCTATTGATGATTCTACCTTCCAGAATCGTGTTCACTGCAAGACTTCCAAGGAGATGTGGGAAACCTTAGTTATCTTTATGGAAGGCACTGAGGAGGCTATGTATGATAGAAAATCCCTAGTCAACCAAGAGTATGAGGCCTTTAGACAGAACAAGAAGGATAACTTATCTGATTGTTATGAAAAATTCTTAAGAATAGTGAATGAGCTGAGGAATAATGGGAGGGTCTTCAGCCATTATGAGCTAAATTACAAGTTTCTCAGATCTCTAATTAGAGTCCTGGACATAAAGATCTGTGTCATCATAGAGGTGGAAAAGTTGGCTGATACTCCACATCATACACTATTTGGGAAGCTGCTCTCCTATGAGATGCAACTATATGCCAGGAAGGAGGAGGAGACAATCAGCAAATCCTAGGCCAAGGAAAATATTATGGTCTTCAAAGCTGAGATCACCGGGAAGAGCAAGGAGAGGATTGCCTCTCCTTCATGAAGGACTGCTAAGTCAGACAACTCAGAGTCGAGCACATCAGACAGCAACATGTCTGATTGAGAATTTGCTGCTTTCTCTTGGCAGTTTCAGAAGATTATGAAAAGGAAGTAGTGGAGGAGCAAATATTCTTCCTCCTCTTATCAATATAAGGACCACTATAAGGCTGAGAAGAAACACTCCATTGGAGACAGTTATGAATCTAAATCTAGTAAACATGTTTCTTCTAAAGTTATTTGCTTTTGCTGCAGCAAACCTGGGCATGTAATTGATGACTTTCAAGTAAAGAGAAAAGAATCTAGATAGAAGAAACATCACTATCTCAAGAGCAAGAAGGAAAAGAACTTCCTTAATAAGACTGAAAAGAGATGGAGTCAGAGTTACTCCTCTTCCTCAGAGTCTGAAGAAGAAGAAGCCTTCATATGGATGCTAACTCCAATTACAGATGAAGCTGAAGACTAATATGATGCTAGGATAGATATCAGGGGCCTCTATCACATTTAGATAGTGACACAGAGGAGGATGATGACGATGAAGATGCAAAAAGCGGCTATGAGTTGATGGCCATATTAGATGAAGAATCCTGCTAGGATTAGTCTGGTCCAGATAAGTTATACTGTCTATCTAGCCCCTCTTCTGACTCAGATTATGAGACTAGTCCAAATTTTGATGCATCATCATCCTATGATGAATATGGGTAAGAATCTGAAGAAGTTGTCAATCAATTAATTGACAAATATACTTCCTTTCTGGATTCTTTGAAAAGAAGCAAGAAGTTGGCCAGGAAGCAGGCTAAGGAGATTATCTCCCAACAGCTAGTTGTTTCCCAGCAGTCTAGTTCAACATCTTTGTTGGAACAAAAAATTAGGGAAATAAGCCAACTAAAGAATATTACACTCATCCATATTGGGGCCATTAACTACTAGAAAAGTCTCATTAGGGATCATGAAGAAAATCTCTAAAGGGATAGAAGGATTGTGGCTAGTTTCTCTAAGCCTTAGTTAGTGTTACCCTTGATAGACTCCTTCTCATCTCAAAAGGCTAAGAAGGTTTTGGGATTCAAAGGAAACAATAGAGTTTCCCATCCCTAAGGGAAAGGCAAAGTCCCAATTAAGCCCCTAGCATCTAAGCCTCCCATCCCTTTTATGAAGGTGATATAACCTTCAAATAAATATGACCAAGAAAACATTTATGGTCACTAGATGTATAGTAGATCCACAAGTGTGGAAAAAAATGTTCTCATCTATGGTGGAAGATATATCAAGGGGATGAGTGCCTTTAAGGCTCCCCAAGAGGAAATTCAAATGGCCCATCATGGACCTTTTTTATTTGGTTCACTAGCCCCCACAATAAAGAATAAGGCAGTGAACTTTTCTCAGGATCTCAAAGGACACTCTCAGATTAAGGGCAGGACTGTCAGTAAGCAAGACTTGGGCATTTCTGAGGCCATCAATAGTATGTCTTCCGCAAAGAAGACCAATGTTGTTAGATCTCAAGAAAACCAAGTTCTTCTACTAGAAGACTAATCTTCAGTCAGATTGTGGCTGAGAGAAATAAAAAGAAGGCTATCTCTCTTCCTTCTATACAGTCAGTAGCTAACCAAACCGCAAGACCTGCTAAGAAATAAGATACAATATTCATGAGTGTTGGTGTTGTGGAAAAGGGGGTCAGTTTTCCTTAGATTGCTGGCAAAATCAATCTGTGCCCCAAGTAAGTGGTAGTCTTCTTGTCAGAAAATATGCGGGAAGACAAGGTTTATTTCAGGCTAACTAGAACCTAGGACCCAATCAAAATTAGAGTCCTAGGGTAAATTAAGTTATGTTTTGTAGGATAGTCCATGTGCCCTTACCTTCATATGGTACTTTGATAGTGGTTGTTCCAAACACATGACTGGAACAAGGATCTACTTGAAGGAGTACACTCCAGTGAAGGATGGACCCAAAGTAATCTTTGGTGGTTAAGATAGAGGAGTCACTAGAGGCTATGGTAAGATTACCAATAGTATAGTCTCCATCTCAAAAGTGGCTTATGTTGATGGGTTTTAACACAAGCTAATAAGCATATGCCAACTCTCTGATCTTGGCTATGTCATTGTATTACAAAAGTATGGGTGCCAAATTAGATGGTCAAGTGACCAAGAGGTCATCTTGACAGGCAATAGGAGTGGAAATATGTATTTTCTAAACTTTCTATGTTTAGGTCAAGACTCCCCTATATGTCTAGTTGCAAATGAGAAAGTGTCATAATGTGTATAATGGCATAAGAGACTAGCTCATTTGAACTATAAGACCATTGGTAAGCTCCATAGTGAAGAGCTAGTTAGGAATGATCCCAAGGTGAAATGCACCAAGGAAGGCATTTGCTCTGCATGCAAAAATGGCAAGCATACCAAATCTTCTTTCAAGGCCATTGGGACCGAAGACTCTATGAGGTGTTTATACCTCCTACATATGGACTTTTTTGGTCATATGCCAGTTCATAGTCTAGGTAGGAAAGTCTACGCCCTTGTGGTTGTTGATGACTTCTCTAGGTTTGCTTGGGTTTTCTTTCTTAAGAAAAAGTCTGAAACCCTTGATATCTTCAGGACTTTTGTCAAGCAGATTCATAATGAGTTAGATAGTACTGTGTTCAAAATCAGAAGAGATCATGTTACTGAATTCCAGTCTGAAGGCATGATAAGGTTCTTTGAAGAGAAAGGGATTCATCAAAAAATTTTCTCCAAGAACACCCCAACAAAATGGGATTGCTGAGAGGAAGAATAGAACTCTCATAGAAGCTGGAGGGACTTTGTTAAGTGACACATCTCTCCCAGAATATTTGTGGGCTGAGGTAGAAAATATCACATTCCAAGTCCTAAATAGAGCTTCTATCACCAAGAGTCACAAGAAGACTCCCTATGAGATCATGAAGGGTTGAAAACCAAACCCGACCTATCTTGGGATCTTTGGTAGTAAATGTTATATGCTCAATAATGGTAAGTCCTATGTGACCAAGTTTGATGCTAAGTCCTATGATGGGATATTTGTTGCGTACAATAATCATTGCAAGGCCTATAGGATTTACAACTTGAAAAATCTAGTTGTAGAAGAGTCTGTAAATGTTGTATTTGATGAGTCTACTATAATTAACAGTGAGCTCTCAGACTCTTCATCTAGACCTGTAAGTACAGAGCTGATGATGGACAAGCCGACCATGAAGGAAGCTACTCCAATATTCCAAGATGAAGATGATGGAGTATATATTCCAGAAGAAGTACAAGGCACACATGATGTGGATGAAGATTAGCAAGATGTTGCCACTAAAGCTCAAGATGCTGAAGGAAGATTACCTCCAGCTGTCAAGCATCTAAGAGATCATCCCAGACACAAGATAATTGGTGAGGCTAACCAAAGAGTTATAAAAGGAGCAGAAGTCTCAACACAGCCTTGTATTAAAGCTTCATGTCATAAGTTGAGCCCAAAAGATTTGAAGAGGCCAACATAGACCAGTTCTGGATTGTGGCAATGTAAGAAGAACTGATCTAGTTCAAGAGGTGTATGGTCTGGAAGCTAGTTCCTAGACTATAAGGACATAATGTCATTGAATCCAAGTGGATCTACAGGAACAAGATTGATGAAAATGGGATTATAATCAAGAATAAGGCTAGGATGGTGGCTAAGGGATACAGACAAAAATAAGGTATTGATTTTGATCAATCCTTTGCCCCAGTAGCCAGATTGGTAGCCATCAGACTATTCCTTACATATGCTGCATGCAAGGGATTCAAAGTCTACCAAATAGATGTGAAGTAAGCCTTCCTGAATGGTTACTTAAGGGAAGATGTCGATATTGAACAACTATCAGGTTTTGTTAATCCTAACTCTCCTGATTATGTTTATAGACTTAGGAAAGCATATATAGGTTGAAGCAAGGCCCCAATGCATGGTATGAGTCCATATCTAGCTTTCTCATCTAGAATAAATTTTCAAGTGGGAAGATAGGCAAGACTCTATTCCTAACAGAATTTATGGGCAAGATCATCCTAATACAAATTTATGTAGATGACATAATTTTCGGGCCTACTGATGTCAACCTTTGTAAGAAATTTGCCAAACTTATACAAGGGAAGTTTGAGACGAGCAGTATGGTGAGATTAAGTACTTTTTGGGCTTCCAAGAAAGGCAGACTGAAGATGGATTATCCATATCTCAATCTAAGTTCAATAGAGAGTTAATCAAAAAGGTTGGAACGGAGAGTGCCTCCATAATGAAAACTCCCATGGGGTCAAGTATGTATATAGTCAAAGATGAGGAAGGGAAAGTTATTGATGAAACATTATATAGAGGGATTATTGGCTCCCTCCTATATCTTACTACAAGTAGGCCATATTTCATGTAAGTTACATGTGTTTGTGCTAGATATCAGGCTTGCCTTTAAGAGTATCACTACTCTGTTGCTAAGAGAATTTTTAGATATCTTTAGGGAACACCAAATCTTGGCCTTTGGTATCCTGTGAATAGGGATTTTGAACTAACAGGCTATTCAGATCTAGATTTTGCAGGATGTAGAGAAGATAGGAAAAGCACATCTGGAACCAGTCAGTTCTTGGGAGGAAGACTTGTGTTTTAGAGCAACAAGAAGAAGATCAGTGTGACAATTTCCACAGTTGAGTAAGAGTATATATCAACAGGAAGTTGTAGTGCACAGTTGTCGTGGATCCAGCATCAGCTCCAAGACTACAAAATTAAGATAACTAATACCCCCATGTACTGTAATTCAACTAGTGCAATATCCATTGCTAGGAATCCTGTCTCTCATAGCAAGACTAAACATATTGAGATTAGGTATCATTTTATTAGGGAGCATGTGGAGAAGGAAGATATTAGTCTTAAATTTTTCCCTACAGACAAGCAAGTGGCTGACATCTTCACTAAGAAACTAGATCAAGTCAAGTTCAATACCTTCAAGTTTTAGTTGGGTATGTTGAACTTGGGATTGCTTTAATTGCTCCTTATATTGATGTAGGAATTTTTACTTCTTCCAGGTTGATAGAAGATGCTCCTATGTAGGGGTAGCAAGTCCAACACTTGTAAGAACATGTTTAGCTTCCTGTTGAGAAGGAGTAAGCAACTACAATAGTGGAATTCCAAGATTAACACTGCTGATCTGTATATCCTAAGGACAATACACAGACTGAGGGGGAGATTAACCCTGAACTTCCTGCTCCAGATATTATTTATGATATAGTCATAAACTTCTCTGAGTATGAGATGGAATACTGCTGCTGAGAAGAAAAAGTAGTCTAGCACCTCCATGAATATAAATGCTTATTGAAGAAGCCAGAAAGGAGAAGGACTGGGAGAGCAATGACTTGACAGGACTTGACATGGTGAGTCAGCGCATAATACTTAGAATGTTTCAAGTGGTATGAGGAGGGAAATTACTTGACATGTTAAGTCACTGCATTAAACATGAGAACTTTAGACAAGCTATAGTTGCTAGCTTACATTTGCTTAATTGATATGTTTTATGTATTAATGCATCTTACTATTTCTGTGTATTCTACCTTCTTCAAATATGGGGTGATTGTTGGGAATATTTCCCTTAAATATTCCCTAGATTTGAAGAGACATGACCATCAATACAAAGAGCATAATTGTGTTTAATGTATGTTCAAGTTTTATGGATGCATGTAGTCTACTATACCATAATTAGACAGGTTATTTAAGTGATAGTGATAGGTGGACACAAGGAAGGATGCTGGAAAGATAGAAATTTATCTAAGTCCACATGCATTGATTGAAGCAAGTTAACTAAAAGCTAGATGTCAAGAAGTGTTGAGTAAAGCATGGGCAGTCAAATCTTGATTGTTGACAAAGCAAAATTTTGGTTAAGTCCACAGTCATTTAATGAAGGCAGTTCACTCAACACCATATAACAAGGGGTTTCGAGTAGAGCCCAAACAGTCAAAGCTTCAGCATTGGCAAAGAAGAAATCTTACTAAGTCCAAAAGCGTTGAGTGAAGCCAGTTCACTCAATGACAAGCTCAAAAAGTATCGACAGTATAGAGTGATTTCAAAGCTTAAGAAGAAGTGGACAGAAAATCTGTGTATGTCCAGATGCGTTGAGTGAGGACAATTCACGGAACGCCAACTCAATAGAGAAATAAGCTAAGTCTAGATGCATTGAGTGAAGGCAGTTCACTCAACGCCTAAAGAAGAAAGCGATGACCGAACTGGGTAATGTCAAAGCTTAAGAAGACGAAGACAAAAATTCTGTCTAAGTCAAGACGCGTTGAGTGAAGGCAGTTCACCTAATGCTAGCTCAACAAGAAATTCTACTAAGTACAGAAGCATTGAGTGAAGGCTATTCACTCAACGCCTCAGCAAGATGACAGGCTAAGGCGAGAAGAGTTAAGTGAAGACAACTCACTCAACGCATCCATTCAGAAATATTGGCTAAGTCCAAATGTGTTGAGTGATGAAGACTCACTCAACACACTCAACACCTATCAACATAAAGTTTGTCTAAGGACAAAAGCATTGAGTGAAGGCCATTCACTCAACGCTTCCTCAACAGGGATATTTGCTAAGTCCAAATTCATCGAGTGATGACTAATCACTCGACGCCTAATGATACAAAAAATAGCTAAGTGTTTTTGCGCTGAGTGAAGGCTGTTCACTCAATGCCTGTGATGAACTGTCTGAAATCGACTAAGTCCACAAGCAGTGACGTCAGCAAAATTCAAAATTGTTATAGGAAGTCTACAGTACGTGACAAATGACGTCGCATGCCTACTGTACGACATTTACTGATAAATCTAAGTTGTAGACAACAACTATTGCTGGTCCCGATGCTCAAAAAGTCGTTAGACGGTGGAAGATAGAAAACGCTACAGGTAAAAAAATAGTGATTAACTTTTAGAGATAATTTATCGAAAAGCAGAACTTCATCTTCTTCCTCTCGACATTGTTACAGAGCCTGAAAAACAAGTTCAATTAGCTGATCCAAGAGTTCAAGCAAGTTAGCTGTTGTGATCAACACCTTCAACAATAAGTTCAAATAAATCTCTAAGATAGAAGAAGGAGCAGCCAAGGGCTAACCCTAGCTATATCAGGTCAGTTCACAGATAGTTGTTTCCATTCTCACCTGCAATAACAAGTTTAGAGAAACTCTCTGAGAAAGAAGGAGCAGCAAGGTTTAACCTAGCTGCAGCATCTTCACATCCCAAGCAACTTTATTCCTGAAGACCAATTTCTGGATCTGTGATGAAGAAGAAATCTGCACTGAGTCAACTCAGCATAAAAGGAGGAAGACATAGAGAAACTTTGTCTGGTGTCTATTCTACATCAAAAACCTTTCCACTCCTTATAGTATCCTTTGGATCTAAGTGCGGGACTATATTATAAATGCGTAGTGTAGGATCTTTTGTAGATCAAAGGTAGGATCCCTGTGTGGATATGAGGTAGGGCCTATGTGCCTGAGTTGTAGGACTTGTTCTCAAGTTTATGGTAGGATCCTGGACAGGATATGGGTTATAGGGCAGTTTGCCTGAGGTAGGATCTGTTGCACATCTGAGGTAGGAGAGTATTTCTCTCTAGGTAGGGTTATCCTCCTTGCCTAAGTGTAGAACTATTAACTAAGTCTGAGGTAGGTTATCTTTGGATCTCTAAATAGTAGGAGCAAAGCTTGTTCTGAGTTGTAGGGCTTTGTCCTGAGGTAGGTCTTGAAGGATACATAGAGAACCTAATGGATTTGTGTTGTAAGCTCTTTGGAGCCAAGTTTTGTAGAAGTGCCTTGTCTAACACAATATTAGAAAGGTGGAAGGGACAGTGGATGTACTCATAATCTTGGGAACCACTATAAATATTGTGTGTGTTGTGTGTTTGTCTTAAAAGATAACTTAATCTAACTCACAACACACTAACGCATGGAAAAAGTTTTAAAAGACTAAAAAATCTATTCACCCCCTCTAGGTGTTTAGCTACTCTTGAAACTAAATACTTTCACAACGCTCCTACAATATGGAGAACAACCTCTCCTACAACTCGATCCAAAAATAAGTATCTACAACTCGATCCTAAAATTACGATCTACAACTCAATCCTAAAATAAGAATCTACAACTCGGAGGAAAAACCTCCTACAATATCGTAAAGTGATTTATAAAATTAGATTAAAACTAATCTTCTTTTGATCTGAAAACTTTGGTCTTCCTTTCCTCTGAAAAGTGAAACTTAAAAATCTTGAGGAGAAAGGAAATCTGAAATCGTTAAAGGCTGGATCTTAACAAAGGATCCACTAGATCTGAATGGAACTTGAACATTTTTTGAGAATAGAGATGTAGTCGACACTTTGTGAAGAAGATCGGATCATGCATCTTGTTAATGTTGGCCAACATAATTACGAAGATCTTGAATGAAAGCTGACAGGTTCTTTCTTGGAAATTTTGATTTGATCGTACACGCATGATTAGGGTCGAATGAAATCCACCCTAAGTATTTAAATAGAAATCCTTCTTATTCAACAGCTAGAAATCCCTTCCAAATAAAGAAATCATGAAACACTGTACATGGCGGTCCGGATTGAGCCGTGACGGAATTTGAAAACGTAAGTAATTTTTGTCAAGTGTATACGTGTATACTCATCGAACAGCTTCGATATTTAACGAAAAATACTTAATAGATAACAACATTTTCCTGAAGAGAAGCTCGACAAATTCGATGAGTATCAGTTAGTTCTCTCGACGAATTTGACGAGTATCATCTAGCTAACTCGACGCATTCGATGCCTAGGCCAAGTGATATTTGATGAATATTACTTGGAGAAATCCATAGAAGTAAATTCGAGAAGTCTCGACGAATTCATCATGTATCGACATATATATTCGACGAATTCGGCAAGAATTGATAGATACACTCGACGAATTCGACTAGTATACATGAAGATACTCGATGATTTTTACTTAACTATTTTTTACGAACCCAAAGATTATTCTCTATGTAAGTACGACGAATTTGACGAGTGCTAGTAAGTATATACGATTAATTTGACGAGTATTATTTAGTATACTTGAAATTTTTTACAAATATTCACTATTATACTCGATGAATTTTACTTAGAGAAAACAACTTTTCATCTGAAAGCAACGACTTGTCCTTCCTTGAATCTCCTAGTATACTTGAATAAGAAGTATACCCCAATAGAGAGACTACACGTGAGTCAACACATTGGTCTACACAATAAAGGATTGCATTGTATAGTCATGTGTTTCATGACCCACTATAACCTGATATTGGGTTGCACTTAGCAATATAGTCCTACAAGCTCAAGACTAAAGGAGAAGCATCAAATACAATCTCAATTCATCTTAATTCAAGGGACACCTCTTCAAATCAGGGTTATTATTTATACAATACCCAACAATCTCCCCCTAGTTAAAGAAGTCAGAACCCTTCAAACTAAGGTTAATTGTACACAAAAAATCTTAAATGAAATAAAGAGCGTGAAAATATAGAAATAATAAAATGTAGTTAAAACAATAACATATATAAATAAGTTCTATCGGGTCAAACAACTTTTACACAAACATCAAGAAAAGTAAGAATATTCAAGCTTGTTTCCCCTGTCTCTTCTGGTATGCTTGTTAAAATACGTTGTTGGCTTCAGATAGTACTTTGGCGGAGCTGGAGGAACATCTGGATCATCATATCTATATTTCTTGAAATGTAATCTTCATTTAGCCCAGAGTACTTCATACTTTTGTCCTTCTTCCCTACCATAATGTTCTCATATGTTCTCATCGGCTAAGTCGACTAGTTAGAAAGTGTCTAGAATTATGCTTTTGGAAATATGACTCCACACTTCAGCCATTTATCTGTTTGTCTCAAACCTAACAGCAGACAAACCTTCACCATATCTTCTTCTTTTAGGAGCTGGTGGAGGTGAGTCTTCAACTATCTGAATCTCTAGTTCAGTAGCAGCAGCTGATTGATCTTGAGATTCTGTTTAATATTGAGTGTACTCTTGAGCAGGTTGAACAAAGTCATGAATATGATCTGATATCACCTCTTTTAGCATTCTGACCTCAGTAGACCCTAGAAATAGCTCCATATGCATCTAGTTGAAGTTATCATAGCAGTAGGTGTTTGCAGCCTTGAACTGATCTTTCATTGCAGCTTCAAGTGCATCTACCTCTGTTTGCTGTTGCACATCCCCCTTTGTGACTTCTTTAAGTACTTCTGAATCAATTGCATTGCTGTAGTAGACCATCTGCTCGTCAAAATAATGCATTCCTACATTTTGGGCATTAATATCTATCTTTGCATTCTCATCAACATTCTGGAGAATAATTAGGTTGCTTTGCAGACCAACCATAGTTAGATTTATTGTTAGTCCACCTTTAACAAACCAGCTATCCAAGTATAATTCCATCTTATCAAAATGCACCTTTACTTCAGCAAGGCTGTTGTTTATATCTTATTTTGTCTCCTTTATTCTTTTCATAAGTGTCTTCTGAACTTCTTCAGAGATCTATCAAAATTAGCTTGTTGCTTTGTCATCATGACTTCTATAGACTTCAGATTAGAACTATCTGAACTTATACTTGGAATATCTATAATAGGAATATTAGGCGAAGAAGGGAGATCTGCACTGGCCACTGAGTAACTAAAATACTCTACCATAGTAGAAAATTGAGCTTTAGATAATAGTCCAGTATCTAGAGCCTCTAGTATAGGAGGGTGCACAACTGTATCTCCTTGCTCATCAGAAATATCAACAATCTCTGCTTCCTACACCAGAGGTCCATTCGGAATCTTGGCAATTCTTCTTTGACATTTGCCCTTGAATCTGTCCAACTCTGTTTGAATTGAAATTGTGGGATGAATCTTCTACCCCTTAATCCTTACTGGTAGAATTTCTACGAGACTTCGGATCACATTTTCTATAGTTTCGAGCTCAGTAGAACCATTTACATTATCAGCAGCTAGCTAATCCTCATCAGCAACATCTTCATGAACATTATAATCCAAATATTCTTCAGCAAGTCTCTCATCGAAAACCTCAACAGATCCAACCTCAGCAGCAGCAGCCCGACTAATTTCAACAATCCTTGTAGGAAGATCATCTCTCTCTACAATAATATCTTATATCACTAGTTCTGGAACATTAGGAACTATAACTGGTATCTTTGGCTCAGAAATGATAGGAATAACTGACTCTATAGTAGAGGGAATACTCAAGGGCACTATAACCTTAGTAGTCACTTGTGTTTCAACATACCCCCCCTCAATTCCTACACTCAAGCTCTCGGGAAAGTCATAGGGGGTAATTGAGGGAATCCTATCCTCAGGAACACCCTACTCCTCCTAAACATCAGGCAACACTCTGACTCCACCTTGTCTTGGGATCCTCCTTTCCCACTTGGAGAAGATTGACAAGTCTATTTTCTTCAAGTGATGGATGTGTTCACCTTGGTCATGTCAAAAGTATCGCAGTCGGCCTGATTCAAATATAAACTGAGTATTCTACCAAAAGTTCGGTGCACGGAGACTATCCTTAATCTTGGCAAACTGCACTACTCACTGGTCACATTTCTTCGGGCATATGATCGCTACAAGAATTTTGAACATGTATGAGGACAAGTAGTAATAGGATCCAGTCTTGCAAAATAGAACTTTTTCGATTATGTCTAATAGAAGTTTTCCTTCCTTGTTTATTCCTTTCCTCTTAACTGCTTTTGTTCCTCTAGGAAAACAAGAAAATAACAGAGCCTCGGAGAAGTCATCCTCTTCAAGCTGATCTGCCTCTTCACATTCCGGAAGTCGCAAATACCTCGTGAGGAGGGAATCTTTCACCTTAACTCTAACTTGTCAGACATTGCTTTTGATTACCGTGTCTTCACTATATAGCTTTGCATTATGGAAGTACTCAAGAACATCTTTTTCCAAAACTTTACAAGGGTTCTCAAGAGCAAAGGAGAGACCGGCCGACTCCAACATTAGGATGACATTTCTGAATTCATCTGTGGCCGTAGTAAAACTAGTTCAAACCAGTTTGCCGACTCTGAGCAAAGCACTTGTATCTTGAGGAGCCAAGAAGTAGAGCAGAAAAATTAGGAACAAATCACATGGGTTCAAGAAGAGCTACTATTGTGGAAACTCTGATGCAGAGTGAAAGACGAATCAGTCAGAGCAAGCTACTAGACAACTGTAAGGAACTGCACTCACGGAATTTGAATCGGCGGAGAAGATGATGATTACTTTTGCGGAATTCGAATCAGCAGAGAAGAGCACGACGAAGTCCTTGAATTAGCCTCCACGAAATGTCCCACGTTTTACCCCGATAACCCTATTTATATATATATTTAAAGTTTTGAAGAATGAGAAATAGGTGTGTACTGGTGTTTACTAATTATGAAGAGAATAAAAACTGAACTAGCAATCCAACTAGGCAAGTATACCTATCGAATTTTAGCTAGGGGACACAAGTGTCAGATTGAAATCCGGGAACTGTTGAGTAAACCTACACACATGAAAACTATTATTTTGTCGAAAGGTGGTTTTAGGGTTGCTAAAGAAAATTAAATGCTCTTAATGAAAGGAAGAGATAGCACAAAAAGAGAACTAATCGCAGTTAAGTAGGGAGCTAATAAAAAATGATTACACTGAAGGGTTGGAACAATGAGATGGAAAGCACTCGATCAAGAATCACCTCGGCAAAAGTCGGTTAAAAATGCGATAGAAAACCTAACTTAATAGGGTAAAGGTCCTTGACTGTGGAGGTTCCTAAAGCTTGAACACGCTTCTGTCGAAGTCGTGCCCAACCGAGTTTAGGAAGGTCCGATTGACTCTTGTCTAAATCGGAGTCCTAAAGCACGCTTTATATTGTGAACCACACTATTGGATTTAACTCCAATCCGAGAGATTTGGATGTCTTTCTCTTTCGAGGGGTGCGTACAACTCTCTTTTCTCTTGAGTGTTCACTTCAAACTACGAGCCTCTCGGCTAGCTAAGAGTGAAAACATAATTGGAAATTATATATCGATGATATAATTCCAAACAAAAAAATCAAGATTAATTTTAAGGCCTAAACCCTAAAAAGAAAAGGTAAATCAAAGCATCATAACTTAATCAACTCGAACCTCGGATCATCATGATCCAGTACAAGGAGGATTAGTTAATCATAGTGAAGTGGAGGAAGAGGGATGAGTAGAAAATCATAAAAAACACAAAGCAAACAAAGGGCACTTTTATATTAATAATAAAAGAGAGCTACACTTGAAAAAGGAAATTACAATTGCATGGAATTGAAAACCTATTCTAGACCTACAATTAGCAACTAGAGCAAGTTCAAAGATTACAACAAAATCACTAAGCTAGGGTTAAGAAAAAAAAAACAAAATTAGAAAGAGTGAGAGAGGGAAGAACACTAAAAAGACAAGAAACAAAGGGGCAACACCTCCACCTCTCAGCCCAACTCTATTATGAAATGGAAGAGATGGCCATGTATTTATAAGCAAAATTCTCGGGTTGGTCATGCCCTGTGACACGCCCAGCGAGGGAGTGTCAGGGGGGCGTGACATGTATGGGGTTGACCTTGATCTCTAGAATCTGGCAGGAATGATCATTTCTCTTGTACGTCGGTGGACATGCCCTGGTTCATTCCCGTGTAGGTTGAGTGTGACACGCACGTCGCATCGAAATCATTGGTCGGAAATCCGTTAGTCTTGGAAAATTGTGGAACATGGCCAGGCACACGACCGTGTAGGTAGGGCATGTTAGTACTGTTTGCGTGCAGGGGCAAAAAATCTTTTATTGCGGAAGTATACTTCGGGAGGATGGCGACACGCCTTGTATCATGCCCTGGGACACGCCCAAGGAGGGCATTTCAGGGGGTGTGACAACGGTTTTTCCTGTTATTTGGCCTCTTTCAGCAAGCTTCCTCAGGAGGGCGTGTCAGGGGGGCGTGACAAGTATTTTTTGGCCATAATTCAGGAAACCTACAAAAATAGAAGAAAAAATTAGTGACAATAATATTTACATAAGAAAATACACCTTAAACCATGAATAACTCCTTTAAAACACGAAAATGCACCTTAATAGTTTAGACTACAAAACGTACTATCAAATTCCCCAAAGCTTAAGCTTTGCTTGTCCCCAAGCAAAGATATAAAAACTAGATAATCATAAAAAAGTGACTAATCGAAAGGTTCTAATTATGCTAACATAAGTACTATGCGAAATTCTAAGTAGGGAGAAGGAGAAACTTAAATCTAAAGCAATTATTTAGGTATGGTTTAACTTTTATATACTTTACTTAACGAAAATAAAACATCAAAAATTTTAACAAATTTCTTTAAATAGATTTAAGCAAAGCAACGAAAATGAAAAAAGCATTGAGTTGTTACTAGATCCAAGCAATGCATTATAATTATATCAATTAAATAACAAAAATCTAAGTTCAAATCCAAAACTAATACTGATTTACTTTTCTTCTTTTCTTAGTTATTAAATAAAATTAAAAAGCATGAATCAAAAGGACTTATTAGGATCGAAACATTTGGTTTAGGATTTTGATTAGGAGTGGAATTCAAAGATAAACGTGAAGGCTTAAAATCTCACAAAACCAAAACAATGAGTTTGAAAAATAAAATATTTTTTCTTTCTTTTTCTTTTCCATTTTTTTTCTTCTTCAAAACAAAGGCCATAAATATTTTTATTTTCATTTTGAATTGGTCAAACAAAAGCAAAAAATTTATTTTTAGCATACTTTTTTTCAAAAACATTTCCCAAAAGTATCACAAAATAACCTATCATAACCATGGAAATTTTTTTATGAAACTCAAAAAGGCTAGTGTGATTAGATAGGTTGGAAATTTTGGCTTTGGTGAAAATGATATGAAAAGAGGTGCTATCAAATGAAATTGGAAAAAAGGCTCAAAAGCAGCTAACTGGTGGTGAAAGTTTTTAGGTTTGCAGGAAAGCTCAAGCGAAAACAAAAACGGCCTAAATCAATTTCATGCTTTTAAATTTATTTAAAACATAGATTTGAAGAATTTCAAAAAGCAAGTCCTAGATAATAAAAGAAGATTGATGAAATTTTCTTCAAAATAGAAATAATAGGTGACTTTGATCTTCACATCTACTACGCTATTCAATAGTTGACCTTACAAAAATTATCCAAAAACGAAAAGGAAAATAGTGGATGATGAATTTTTGAGAAAGTAAAAAAAATAAAGAACAAAAACCATAATGGAAATGCGAGTTTTCGAAAAAACATTTTATGTTAACATGCTACCGCAAATTAGAAACACAGCATGACCACTATTTTACTTGTGTAACATAATTAAAAAGGGCGATTAGAAATATTATAATTAATTAAGTTGTTTATATGATATTTTGAGAAAAGCAAAAGAAAAACAAGGGGTACTATCTAAATGCCAAAACGTCTAAACTATTAAAGTAAAAAAAACACATAGTAAATAAATATATACACATTTTTTTTATATTTTGAAATATTCTCTTTTTTGGATTTGGGAAATATTTTCTTTTTTTTGTGGATTATTTGAAATATTTTCTTTTTTTGGATTTTTAAGAAATATTAACAAAATAAAGAAAAGAGAAGGAGGAAATCCTCCCCCAAGCATGAAATAGACATTGTCCTTAATGGAGAAGGGTGGTTAGAGAGAGAGAGAAAAATTAAAATAGAAATGAAAGTACAGAATTGAAAAACAGGTACTTCCCCAGATTTAAGCATCACGAAAGTTGAGTGATGCCGCTTCCTATGCTAGCGCTTTGGATCTTCTTGAAATGTCTTCTTTGGACTTCGTGATGGATACAGTAGCATTGGAGAAGGCAATTGCAGAAGCTTCAGCTTGTCGGAGCCGTCCAGGGAAAAAATTATAAAATAAAGAAAACATAAAAAGATAACTTGGGTTGCCTCCAAAAAGCACCCTTTGTTTAAAACATCATTTGAGCTCGACGCAACAAAATAATAATGTCCAAAAATATTTTGTCCAAAATAATAATTAAAGTTTTTAACAAAAATAAAATAGTCTTAAGTTACAGTTCGTGCAGCAGAAATTTAACAATATTCGGACTGACATCATCATCACAAAAAAATAGAGTTTAAGATGCTGCCCATTTACTTTAAAATTACCCTTATCAGGGTGTGAAATTAAAATAGTTCCATACGAGAGAACTTCTAAAACAGTAAACGGCCCAGACCAATGTGATTTTAACTTTCTTGGAAATAAACTTAATCGAGAATTATAAAGAAGAACTTGGTCGCCCGGCTTAAAGTTTTTTTGGGTGCCTTATGTGTTTGTCATGAAAATGTTTCGTCAGCTCTTTATAAAATTTGTTATTTTCGTACGCGTAAGAGTGCCACTCGTCGAGTTTGTTAAGTTGAAATTTTCTAAGGTCTCCGACTTAGTGGGGTCGAAATTTAAAAATCGCAAGGCCCAAAAAGCGCGGTGCTCGAGTTCTACGGGTAAATTACACGATTTTCCATAAACCAATCGATATGGAGTACATCCGAGGGCGGTTTTGTACGCTATTCGGTAGGCCCATAGAGCATCATCTAATTTGGGTGACTAGTCTTTTCTAGATGTTTAAACAGTCTTTTCTAAAATTCTTTTAATCTCTCTATTCACTACTTCGACTTGTCCGTTTGTTTGGGCGTGGTAGGCAGTTGAAAGCTTATGCGTAACGCCGTATTTAATACGAATTTTAGAAAACTGTGCATTATAAAAGTGTGAACCCCTATCGCTAACGATGGCTCGTGGCGTACCGAATCGAGAAAATAATTTTTTTATGAAAGTAATTACGACTCGGGAGTCATTAGTAGGAAGAGCTTGGGCTTCGGCCCAACATGAAACATAATCGACAGCAACTAAGATGTACTTATTTTCGAAGCTAGATGGAAGAGGGCCAACAAAATCAATTCACAAGAGGTCAAAAACTTCACACTCGAGGGAATAATTTTGCGGCATTTCAGTTTTATTAGAAATATTGCCCGGCCGTTGGCATCTATCACACCTACTCACAAAGGCTTGCGCTTCTTTAAAAAGGCTAGGCCAGTAAAAACCTACGCAAAGCACTTTATGAGCGGTGCAAGCAGCTTGATAGTGACCACCAGTCGGTCCTTCATGCAGATGTTTAATAATATCTAATCCTTCATCATAAGAAAAACATCTCCTTATCACTTGGTCAACACAGACTCTGAAAAATGCGGGTCCTCCCAAAAATAGTTAAACTCAGAAAAGAATTTCTTCTTTTGTTGAGAGGAGAACTCTTTTGAGAGCACATGAGCCACTAAATAGTTGGCGATGTGTGCAAACCAAGGAGAAGTAGATTGAGAGGACTTAGCGCTACCAACTGCACCAAAAGACCGGCCTGAAGGTCAAAGGCGCATACTAATCTTTATATCAATATTTTGACCGGGGACGGGGCAGCCAGTTAAGCCATTACTGCATAGCGCCGCAATGCGGGGGCGATTCCGGACCGCAGCCCCAACAATCCCCCCCGAAAATGACCCCGGGGTTTCGAACCCGTACCCCTGCATCTCCACCAATTGAGAGGACTTAGCGCAACCACTGGCACTAAAAGCCCGGACTGATGGAGGACGGCGCCACTAATCTTTATATCAAAGGTCCTCGGGCGGATCCACGGGGCAGCCAGTTAAGCCATTACCGCATAGCAACACAGCGCGGGGGCGATTCCGGACCGCAGCCCCAACAATCCCCCCCGGAAACGACCCCGGGGTTTCGAACCCGCGACCCCCTCTGATACCAATTGAGAGGACTTAGCGCAACCACTCGCACCAAAACCCGGGCTGTTGGAGGACGGCGCCACTAATCTTTATATCAAAGGTCCTCAGGCGGATCCACGGGGCAGCCAGTTAAGCCATTACCGCATAGCACCGCAGCGCGGGGGCGATTTCGGAGGGGGGTTTGTTGGGGCTGCGGTCCGGAATCGCCCCCGCGCTACGGTGCTATGCGGTAATGGCTTAACTGGCTGCCCCGTGGATCCGTCCGAGGACCTTTGATATAAAGATTAGTGGCGCCGTCCTCCATCAGTCCGGGCTTTTGGTGCGAGTGGTTGCGCTAAGTCCTCTCAATTGGTGGAGATGCGGGGTACGGGTTCGAAACCCCGGGGTCGTTTCTGGGGGGGGGGGGTTGTTGGGGCTGCGGTCCAGAATCGCCCCCGCGTTGTGGCGCTATGCGGTAATGGCTTAACTGGCTGCCCCGTCTTTATATCAAGATTTTGACCGGGGACGGGGCAGCCAGTTAAGCCATTAGCGCATAGCGCCGCAACGCGGGGGCGATTCCGGACCGCAGCCCCAACAATCCCCCCCCCCCGGAAATGACCCCGGGGTTTCGAACCCGTACCCCGCATCTCCACCAATTGAGAGGACTTAGCACAACCACTCGCACCAAAAGCCCGGACTGATGGAGGACGGCACCACTAATCTTTATATCAAAGGTCCTCGGGCGAATCCACGGGGCAGCCAGTTAAGCCATTACCGCATAGCACCGCAGCGCGGGGGCGATTTCGGACCGCATCCCCAACAATCCCCCCCCCCGGAAACGACCCCGGGGTTTCGAACCCGCGACCCCCTCTGATACCAATTGAGAGGACTTAGCGCAACCACTCGCACCAAAAGCCCGGACTGTTGGAGGGCAGCGCCACTAATCTTTATATCAAAGGTCCTCGGGCAGATCCACGGGGCAGCCAGTTAAGCCATTACCGCATAGCACCGCAGCGCGGGGGCGATTCCGGACCGCAGCCCCAACAATCCCCCCCCGGAAATGACCTCGGGGTTTCGAACCCGCTACCCCGCATCTCCACCAATTGAGAGGACTTAGCGCTACCAACTGCACCAAAAGACCGACCTGAAGGTCAAAGGCGCATACTAATCTTTATATCAAGATTTTGACCGGGGACTGGGCAGCCAGTTAAGCCATTACCGCATAGCGCCGTAACGCGGGGGCGATTCCGGACCGCAGCCCCAACAATCCCCCCCCCGGAAACGACCCCGGGGTTTCGAACCCGTACCTCGCATCTCCACCAATTGAGAGGACTTAGCGCAACCACTCGCACCAAAAGCCCGGACTGATGGAGGACGGCGCCACTAATCTTTATATCAAAGGTCCTCGGGCGGATCTACAGGGCAGCCAGTTAAGCCATTACCACATAGCACCACAGCGCGGGGGTGATTCCGGACCGCAACCCCAACATAGATGTGTTAATTTAAAATAGCTTCTCATTAGGAAAATAATCATTAAAAGATTTTTCAACTAAATTTTCAATAAAGAGATTATCTAATCGGGAGAGATTATCGGCAGCCAAATTCTCGGCTCCTCGCTTATCACGGATTTCTAAGTCAAACTCTTGGATGAGTAAGACCCAGCAAATCAGGCGTGGCTTGGCATCCGTCTTAGCTAGAAGATATTTGAGGGTCGAGTGGTCCGTAAAAATGATAATTTTTGAAAGTGTAATATAACGGCAGAATTTATCAAAAGTGATTACTACAGCAAGGAGCTCCTTCTCGGTTGTGGTGTAATTTTCTTGTGTCGATGTAAGTGTTTTACTCGCGTAATAGATGGGGTTGAAGTTTTTAGATATGCATTGACCTAATAGGAATCCCACTGCGAAATTACTCGCATCGCACATAATCTCAAAGGGAAGGTCCAAACCGGAGCTATCATAATGGGGGCGTTAAATAATTTTCTTTAATCGATTCAAATGCAGATAGACAAGAGTCATCAAAAAAATATGGGGCGTCTTTCTCTAAGAGCTGAGTAAGAGGTTTGGTGATTCTGGAGAAGTCCTTTATGAAATGACAGTAAAAGCCAGCGTGCCCTAGGAAACTTCCTATAGCTTTCACATTCATAGGTGGTGGTAGCTTCTCGATAACTTCTATCTTTTCTATATCTACTTCAATTCCTTTCGTAGAAATTTTATGACCCAAAACTAACCCTTCCCTCACCAAAAAAATGGCATTTTTCCTAATTTAGGGCAAGGTTAGTTTCTTCGCATTTTTCTAAGACTTTTTCTAGATTTTCTAAACAAATATCAAAGGCGTCACCGAACACGGAAAAATCATCCATGAATACCTCCATAATGCTTTCTACTTACTTATCAAAGATAGCGAGCATACATCGCTGGAATGTAGCTGGCGCATTGCACAATCCAAATGGCATTCTTTGGTAGGCGAAGGTGCCGAAGTGACAAGTAAACGTAGTTTTCTCCAAGTCCTCGGGAGAGATGGGGATTTGAAAATAGCCCGAGAGGCAATCAAGAAAACAATAAAAGCTATAGCCGGATAAACCTTCTACAATCTGATCGATGAACGGCAAGGGAAAGTGGTCCTTGCGGTTGGCATCATTTAACTTACGATAGTCAATACACATTCACCACCCCGTCACCATCCGTGTCGAGATTAAATCATTATTTTCATTTATAATCACAATTATCCCTCCTTTCTTCGGCACTACCTGGATAGGTCTAACCAACTTACTATCAGATATAGGGTAGATAATTCTTGCGTCTAAGAGTTTCATAACCTCGTCCTTTATTACTTTTTTCATTTTGGGATTTATACGGTGCTGAGGTTGGATTGAATTACGCGAATTATCTTCCATTAGGATTTTGTGAGTGCAGAAAGATGGGGTTATGCCCTTGATATCGGAAATCTACCAAGAAATTGCTTGGCTATGCTTACGTAAAACTAGAAGGAGTTTGTCATTTTGCGCATCCGTGAGGTAGGCTGAAATTATTACTGGTAGCTTGGAGTCCTTTTCTAAGAAAGCATATCTAAGATGTTCTGGTAGTTCCTTTAATTCCAGGGTAGGGGGTTCTTCATATGATGTTTTAGAAATTCTTTCTTTTTCAAAAACAATGTTTTCGTAGACTTTTTATTTATACGGAAAATTGAAAGGGGTGGAGTTGGTGGCCATGGCGGCTTCTTGCAGCGATTCAGTTGGAAGAGTAGAGTAGGAAAAAAATCAGAAAATTATTTTTCAAATTCAGAGAGGCGATAGGAGAATTCTTCACTTAGGTGTAGCGATTCAGTTGGAAGAGTAGAGGAGGAACAAAAATCAGAAAATTATTTTTCAAATTTAGAGAGGCAATAGGAGGATTCTTTACTTAGGGAATCTACGAAAAAACAGGAGTCGTCATTTTCTAGGGTCTTCTTCATCGAGGGGGTGATAGAGAAAGTCACTTCGTCTTCGCCTACTCGAAGGAAGAGCTTACCAATGCTTATGTCAATGATAGCTAGGGAGGTGGCAAGGAAGGGTCGGCCACAGATCAAGGGAACCTCGATGTCTTCTTCGATGTCAAATATGACGAAATCTACCGGTAAGATGAATTTGTCAACTTTTACTAAGACATCCTCCACTATTCCAAACGGGTACTTAATAGATCTATAAGCTAGCTGGATACTCAAGAGCGTGGGGTTGAGGCTACCAATTCCTAACTTCTTGAACAATGAGAGGGGCATCAGGTTGATACTCGCACCTAAGTCGGCTAATGTGTGCTTGACAAAAAGATCACAAAAGACACACGGAATAGAAAAACTACCCGGATCACTAATCTTCTTTGGTAAACTATTTGTCAAGACCGTAAAGCACTCGACATTTAGCATGACGTGCGACAAGTTCTCTAACTTCTTCTTATTAGTCAGGAGGTCCTTAAGTTACTTAACGTACTTCGACATTTTAGAAATCGCTTCGTGGAAGGGTAGGTTTATGTGGATTTGCTTAAACATCTTTAGGAAGCAGGAGTACTGATCATCCTGACGTTATTTGTTAAGTTCAGAAGGGTATGGAGTAGTTGGATCTTTTTTAAAAATAGGAGGTGGAGTGAGTTATTTTTCTAAAGCAGAGAGCAGAGTGATAACTTCCTCTTCAAAAGAGGTTGGAATTTTTAAAACGGGAGCGGAGCTTTGATTTTTTAAAATAGGGGCGGAGCTTGCCTCAGGCTCTTCGCTAACCAAACCGGAAACTTTCTTCCCACTACAAAGAGTTATAGCTTTCGCTTGCTCTCTCGGGTTAGGCTTGGTATTTGAAGGAATAGACCCTGCGGGTCGCTGAGAAATAATTTTTGCAAGTTGTCCTACTTGATTTACTAAACTTTTAACGCTTCTGGTTAAGGTTCTTATAGTAGCGTCATTAAAATTCATATATTTTGAAAACATTTCCTCCAAACTTGGAGGTTTTGGAAAATTTTGAGGAGGTGGTTGTGGTGCAGAAAAATCATTTTGTGGTCGTGGGCGCATTGCATTCGAAAGATTACTCCACGAAAAATTCAGGTGGTTTCGTAAAGCAGGATTATAACTATTCGGAAAATTAAAAATAGGAGCACGAAAATTGGTAGCAGAAAAATTATTAAAAGAATTTATAGGAATATTATTAACATAATCTAATTGTTCGGGAGCTTGATATGAAGATTGCCATACCTGAGGGGCGGAGGCAGCAGTCATCCCCGTAATTTTTTTGCTTAAAAGTTCAACTTGCAGAGCTAGATGGGAGACATTGTCCACTTCAAAGATACCTGCCGGTTTGTTTGGGCGGGACGTAGGTACATTCTACTAATAGGTGTTCATGGACATGTCCTCAAAAAGTTCAAGAGCTGCTTTCGGGGTCTTATGGTTTAAAGTACCAGCAGAAGTTGCGTCTATAATTAGCTTTGTACTTTGATTTAGCTCGTTATAAAACGTCTTCACTTGTAACCATACAGGCAATGCGTGATGGGGGCATCATCTTAACAGTTCTTTAAATCTTTCCCAGGTTTCATATAAGGTTTAAGAGTCTATTTGTTAAAAAGCAGAAATATCGTTCCTAAGTTTTGCAGTTTTAGCTGGCGGAAAATACTTCGTCAGAAATTTTTCAGTTAATTCATCCCAAGTGGTGATGCTCCCTCTTGGCAGAGTCATCAACCACAGTTTAGCTTTAGTTCTTTGAGAGAAGGGGAAGAGTTTAGCCTAATAGCATCATTTATGACACCATTTATCTTGAAGGTGTCACAAATCTCAAGAATGCTTGTTATATGTGCGTTCATATCTTCATCTTGAAGTCCATCATATTGCACATACTGCTGCACCATTTGAATTATGTTAGGCTTCAGTTTAAAATTATTATTAGCTATAGCAGGACGCACGATGCTTGATTCTGCTCCCTCTAGATTTAGACTTGTATAATATGACATAGGCCTTTGCATGGCTTCCGCCACATTGGGTTCTTCCATTCTTAAAGTAGAAAATGACTCGGAATCCTCACCGGGTATTTGGAAAGTAGGGCCTTGAATTCGCGATCTTCTCCAAAGAGGACTCTCAATTTCGTGGTCCAAGTCCAAAATAACCGACGGATTTTCGCGGGTCATGCACTAGAAGAATAGAAGATAAAGAAGAGAAATAAATAAACTAGAAAAAAAAAGAGAAGCTAAAATTTTTTGAAATAGATTTTTTTATGTTTTAACTCCCAAACTTCCTAAGGGATACCCAATGAAGGGTTTGCAAGGTACTAGACAAGATAGTTGCATTTAAAGCCACATTTCCCTTTTCGAGAGAATTAGGTGGGGTTGAAAAATTGTAAAGTGGGTTGTTATTAAGAGCATTAATAATAATTTTTAATTTTTAATTTTTTTTAGAAAGATGATGAGAATGAGAAATGATAAAAATAATAGGTTCGCGCTTTCAAATTATCAACAAAAGTTGGTCCCCAGCAACGGCGCCAAAAACTTGGTGTCTACTAATCGTGATGAGAATAAAAACCGAACTAGCAATCCAACTAAGCAAGTATACCTATCGAACTGTAGCTAGGGGACACAAGTGTTGTATTGAAATCCGGGAACTGTTGAGTAAACCTACTCACATGAAAACTATTATTTTATCGAAATGTGGTTTTAGGGTTGCTAAAGAAAATTAAACGCACTTAATGAAAGGAAGAGATAGCACTAAAAGAGAACTAATTGTATTTAAGTAGAGAGCTAATAAAAAACGATTACACTTAAGGGTTGCAACAATGAGATGGAAAGCACTCGATCAAGAATCACCTCGGCAAAAGTCGATTAAAAATGCGATAAAAAACATAACTTAATAGGGTAAAGGTCTTTGACCGTGGAGGTTTCTAAAGCTTGAATACGCTTCTCTTGAAGTCGTGCCTAACTAAGTTTAGGAAGGTCCGACCGACTCTCGTCTAAATCGGAGGCCTAAAGCTCCCTTTACGCATTGAACCCCACTATTTGATTTTACTCCAATCCGGGAGATTTGGACGTCTGCCTCTCTCGAGGGGTGCGTACAACTCTCTTTACTCTTGAGTGTCAACTTCAAACTACGAGCCTCTCGGCTAGCTAAGAGTGAAAAAATAATTGGAAATTATATATCGATGATATAATTCCAAACATGAAAAATCAAGATTAATTCGAAGGCCTAAACCTTAAAAACAAAAGGTAAATCATAGCATCATAACTTATTCAACTCGAACCTCGAATCATCAAGATCGAGTACAAGGAGGATTAGTTAATCATAGTGAAGTGGAGGAAGAGGGATGAGTATAAAAGTATTAAGAACACAATGTAAACAAAGGGCAGTTTTATATTAATAATAAAAGTGAGCTACACATGAAAAAAGAAATTACTATTGCATGGAATTGAAAACCTATTCTAGCCCTACAATTAACAAATAGAGCAAGTTCAAAGATACAACAAAAGATAATACAACAAAAGAACTAAGCTAGGGTTAATAAAAAAAAACAAAATGAGAAAGAGAGAAAGGGAAGAACACTAAAAAGACAAGAAACAAAGGCGCATCACCTCCCCCTCTCAGCCCAACTCTGTTCTGAAATGGAAGAGATGGCCATGTATTTATATGCAAATTCTCGGGTTGGTCAAGCCCTATGACCTCCTAGGGAGGGCGTGTCATGGGGTCCTGACATGTACGAGGTTGACCTCAGGCTCCGGATTTTGGCAGGAATGATGATTGCTCCTGTACATCGGTGGATACGCTCTGAGTCAGGCCCGTGTAGGGGGGGGGGCGTGACACGCACGTCGCGTCGAAATAATTGGTCAAAATTCTGTCAGTCTTTGAAAATTGTGGAACACGGACAGGCACACGTCCGTGTAGGTCGGGCATGTCAGTACTGTTTGCATGCAGGGGCGAAAAATCTTTAATTGCGGAAGCAGACTTCGGGAGGAGGGAGACACGCCCCGTGTAACGCCCTGGGACACCCAAGGAGGGCGTATCAGGGGGCGTGACAACGCTTTTTCCTATTATTTGGCCTCTATCAGCAAGCTTCCTCGGGATCTGGTCACACGCCCGGTGACACGCCCGGGGAGGGCGTGTTAGGGGCGGCGTTACAAGTATTTTTTGGCAAAAATTCTGGAAACCTGCAAAAAGAGAAGAAAAGATTAGTGGCAATAATATTTACATAGGAAAGATAAAAAAAATGAGCTTATAAGGCATGAATAACGCCTTTAAAACACGAAAAAAACACCCTAATAGTTTAGACTACAAAATGTACTATCATGTACCTTTAAACCGGGTGACTCTTCAGATCCAATAATAAATATTTCAAGTACAGTTCGTCCAAACCACAAGGAAGCCAAGTTAAATTTATCGAATATTCTCGAGATTCGTTGAGAAGAACTGATGAATTCGTTGAATATAACTTTATTATCTTGACGAATTCGTAGAGTTTCCATGAGTGATTCTCGAAAAATTTGCCATAGTAAATTTGACTTCTTCGAGATGTGCTTATCCGAGAGAAATTTTGATTTCTTAGCCGTCTTTATGACTCCTTTTTGAGCATGCCCAGTTCCATTTTGAAAAATGAGAACTTGGCCACATCTAGTGGCTTCGTGAATAGGTCTGCGACTTGCTTATCCATCGGGACATAGTTGAGAGTTATGTCCCCGTTCCCCACGTGCTCCCAGATGAAATTATATCTGATTTCAATGTGTTTTGTGCAACTGTTAGAAATAAGATTATTTGCAATAGCTATGGCACAAGAGGAGCCACAAAACATCAAAATGTTCTTGAATTGTAATTTATAATCCTCAAGCTGATTCTTGATCCAGAGAAGTTGTGCGCAACAACTACAAGAAAAGATGTACTATGACTTGGATGTGTAGTTTACCACACAATTTTGCTTCTTGCTGCTCCATGAAATAAGCCTTCTTTTGAGAAATTTGCAAGTCTCAGAAGTGCTTTTTTTTCATCCCTATTACATGCAAATTATTCATTTGAAAATCCAAAGAGCTCGACATCAATACTTCTTGGGTACCATAAGCCAAGATTTGGTGTACCCTTAAGGTATCTCAGATTCTCTTTGCAATGACGTAATGAGATTCCTTTGAGTTCAACTAAAATCTAGCGCACACGCATGTTGAGAACATTATGTCAGGTCTACAGGTAGTAAGATAGAGCATGGACCCAATTATGCTTTTGTACTTGGTTTCATCAAAAGGTTTCAATTTATCCACCTTATCGAGAGACATAGTTTGTTGGATCCCTAGTTTGGATTTGGGCTAGGTTCACTAATTAGGTTGAGTTTGACCCACATTTTATAGCCAGGCTCAATTCTATGAGTCCTATAGTTTAGACTTGTCATTAGGTTCAACCATCATGGACCAGCCAGTAGAGGACCTCAGTAGACTCAGACTTAGAAGAATTCAGAGATCAAAATTATCAATTCGAAATTTTTTGAACTCAGCTCGACGATCGTCGATCTCAGATCGATGAACTCAGAGTTATTTCTCTGAGTTGAGCTCGACGATATTCGAGCTCAGGTCAATGATCTATTCTTTCAAACAGATTCTCTGCTCGACAAACTTATAGCGCATAATTGTCAAGTTATTTCCAGTTGCAGTTCGCAGAGCTCAAGTCAACGAACATGAATTCTTAGTGATAGAACACCCGATTACTAATTTGGGTCAGGATCACTATGTCTATAGGATTGTTGCTTTGACCTTGTAGTATAGAGTAAAGGTCAACTAGTTAGGTCTAAGGCTTAGGACATAGGTTGGAAGCTTTCCCCAAGACCTCCTAGCTCAGATGAGAAGCCCAGAAGAAGAATTAAACTTGTCGTCGAGCTCAGATCGACGAAGCGTCGAACCCAGTTTGACTATCTCTCTGAGCTCAGGTCGACGATGCGTCGAACTCAGTTCGATGATCGCTGAGCTCAGATCGACGATTTCTATCTTAGACTAATTCCAATATCTCTGAGCTCAGTTCGACGATAGTTGAGCTCAGATCGACGATTATCTTTTGAGATCGACGATTTCTGGAATTTTTTCAGTTTGTTAAGGATTTCAAATGTCTTCAAGTCAGAGCATTTATTGAAGAAGATTTCTAGCCGTTATAATAAATCTTAAGCAAGTTTCAAGGAAACAAAGAAGGAATGTTTTTAGGTTATTTCCTCCAGAGACAGTTGACATTTAAGAAAATTTTTTATGACTTTGCTAACGGCAATCAAGAAGATTTGACGACTGGATTTCTTATTATCATTCAGAGAAAACAAGAATATATACACAGCAGAATACAGAGTAGCATTCACAAAACGTACACAAAAAGAAAAAGAAAATCAATAATATAGAAAACATAACAAGTTTTCTTTTTGATTCCTACTGATTAAAAGTTTTCTCAAGTCTTCATCATTCTCACTCCAGACAACACATATTTCAGTTCTTACTGGAATCATCTTTTGCTGGAGCTTTCTTTTCATTGAAGACCTATCACCCTTGCAAAGCTTCCAGTTCCTAAACTCTTGCTAATCTCAGGGGGAGCTTTGACAATATCTCATCCACTTGTGCTTCTCTTTGATTGTTGGCAGAGAAGAAAACTTCACCATTTTTCTTTTTCCTTTCCTGTAAAAGGGTTTTAAAACTCCCTTCAAAAGTTTTGCATTGGTTTCTGAGACCTGATCAAAACTCAGTGGTGGCAAGGCACCTGATCAAAAAATCTGGTTTGGTTTTTGAGTACCTGATTAAAAGCTCATTGGTGCCTAGGACACCAGATCAACTCATCCTGCAGTGGATTCCTACCAAGGGTGGTAGGAGAGTGGATGTACCCAGGTTTTGGGGAACCACTATAGTTCCTTGTGTCTTCTGCTTGTTTGCTATTTTATTTGCTGTGTGTTGTGGATTTGCTCTTTTGTTTCTTTTATTTTGATTTATGTCAAGCACTCTACACAAACTAAATTAAGTCTTCCACTACTAGAATAATTTTCATATTTGCAAAATTATTTTAAAAACACTCTATTCACCCCCCTCTAGAGTGAAGGATTGACCTTACAATCACTTTCAATTGGTATCAGAGCCAGGTTTGTTGTTCATACAGGCTAACACCTGAACCAAAAAATCTCTCTTAAGATCCATCCTTAATAGAGGGTTATTTTTATTATATTTATTTTAATCTAAATCCATGGCACAGAACAAAGATTATGCTAGCACAAGACCCCCAGTGTACAATCTCTCCATGTTTACACTTTGGAAGGCCAGGATTTGATTATACATGAATTTCATTGATGAAGATATCTTTAATTCTGTTTTGATAGATTGCCCCAAGCCTCCTGCAAGCACAAGTACAAATGTTGTTCCACCACCTTAAGGAATAGATGATGATATAATGAAATGGAAGGTTGCGGATGGTAAAGCTATGAACATCCTAGCTCAAACAATGTCTGATGATATCTTCCAGAAGGTAGCTGAATACAACTCAGCTAACGAGATTTGGGACAAGCTATCTAAGCTTGTGTCAGGATCAGCTGATGAGAGAAAAGATAGGAGATCTCATCTCATCACTCAGTATGAGAATTTCAAGAAAGCAGAAAGTGAATCAGTAGCTTACATATACAACAAATTAAGACTGATTGTAAGTGAACTCAAGACCTTGGACAAGGAGATCTCTCTCACACAGATAAATGACAAAATCCTAATGTGCTTCCCCAGCACTTGGGATTCAAGGATCTAGCCCATCAAGGATGCCAAAAGTCTAAATGAAATCACTACATAAGCTCTATTGGGCAAACTCAAATCTTATAAGCAGCTAATCAAAAATAGAGAAGAAGAGCAGAAGACAATTTCTCCAGCAGTCAAGAAGAAGAAGTCAATTGCTTTCAAGGCAATAGAAGAACAGCCTGAAGACAAAGTCACAGGCAATGAAGAACTTACGAGCCTCCTAGCTAAGAGGTTCTACAAAATGGCAAGGAAGGACTTTATAAAATGGTCATTCAGAGGCAAAGAACATCCAAGGTATGATAAATCAAATAATAAAGAGATTATTTGTTATGGTTGCCGGAAACAAGGCCACATACTGCCTGATTGTCCAGAAAATCAAAACAAGGATAAGAAGGACAAGAGAGAAAAGAGAAAAGATAAAGACTCCAGAAGAAATCACTATGACAGATCCTTATTCAGCAAGAACAAGCACACAAGGAAGGGATTTGTTGCTGAAACATGGAGTGAAACAGAATAAGAATCTGATGCATCATCAAGTTCAAGTGATGATAAGGATGATGCACAATAAAAAGAATTCTGCATGATGGCAATCAATGTATCTCAGAACAACACTGATTCAGAACATGAATCTGAATCTGAATCTGAACCAGAGCTAGAAGAAGATCAGGTAATTGATTCATTTTATTTTAATTCTGAGGACTTCAAGTCTGAATTTAAAGCACTGTGTTTATATCTACTCAATTCTGAGAAAGAAATTATCTCTCTCATAAATCAGTTATTTGAATACAGTACCTTAAGTTCAGATAACCTCAAACTCTCAGATGAGTTAGAATGTTGTAGGGAGCAGATAGCTTCACTGAAAAGTGAACTATCTGAGGCCAAGAATTTTGAAGAAACCCTCAATGGGAGAAGTATCAAAATGATGGACATCATAAGCATAGTGAACTCAAGACTCAATAGTACACTGGGCTTGGGTGCTTCATCCAGCCAAGCTATTGTGTTAACAACTCCAATTAAATTTATCTCTGATAAAGGAAAAGGAGTTGTGGAGGTAGCTAGAAAAAATTCTAATCTACTAAAAAAGAACAAAGTTCAACATAAATCATCGAACAGAGCTCGACGATCTTCGAATGGAGCTCAGTGATTTTATTCTGAATCATCGAACTCAGGTCGACGATCTCTGATCTCTGAACACAGACAAGATCGATCGCTGAAGGGATCTCGACGATCTGACCCAAGATCGTCGAACTCAGATCCACGATCGTCGTACAGAGCTCAGAGATACGACCAGTTCTCAATAGGTATGTCAAAAATTAATTCTAGATATCCTACATCTCAAGGGTTCAACCCTTATACTGAATGGATAATTCCTCCTAGGAGATATCAACCTGAAGAATATAAGAGTCAACCAGATATGTCTTTCATTTCTGATTTCAAAGGTTATCAAGCTAGACCCAAGGTAAACTGGGTCAAAGACAAATGAACTGCTATTTGTGCAAGTGAAGACCTATCCAACCATGGACCAGCATTGGTATCTAGATAGTGGGTGCTCCAAGCACATGAATGGAAGCAAGGATAACCTAATATCCTTCAAGGCTAAACATGGACCCAAAGTCATGTTTGGAGATTCAAACTTTGGACAGACCAAAGGATATGGTGCAGTCAAAATAGGATCAGTAACATTCAAGAAGGTATCATATGTGGAAGGACTGAAGCACAATCTTATCAGTATCAGTCAGCAATGTGATGAAGGCTACCAGGTTACATTCAACAAGTCTTCATGCACCATCAAATCAGAAGAAAACACAACTGTGTTGACAGGTAACAGAAGAGGAAACATCTATCTAGTAGATTTTCATTCAACCAAGGTAGATATCTGTTTATTTAATTCTCTTAGCAAACCTAATGAATTATGGCATAAGAGATTAGGACATGTCAACCTTAGATCCATTGCTAGGCTATCCAAGGACAACCTTGTTAGAGGACTACCTTCTAGACCCTACAAGAAGGAAGGACTCTGCAGGTCTTATCAATTAGGCAAGCAAACTAAAAACAGCTTTAAGTAACTTAATAAGAGTAATTCATCTAGGATTTTGTACTTGTTATATATAGATCTGTTTGGATCCATTACTGTACAAAGCCTAGGAGGGAAATCTTAAAAATTAGTAGTTGTATATGACTTCTCTAGATTCACATGAGTGTTCTTTCTTAGGAAGAAGTCTGATAACTTCAATTGTTTGATAGAGTTTCTCAAATGTATACAGATTGAGTTCAATACTCACATAGCCCTGATCAGAAGTGATCATGGGACAAAGTTTGATTCTCTTCTTATGCAAGAGTTCTGTCAGAAGGAAGGGATCAGACACACTTTCTCAGCTCCTAGAACTCCTCAACAGAATGGGGTAGCTGAAAGGAAGAATAGAACCCTTATTGAATCTGCTACAACAATGTTGACAGATGCTCACCTCCCTCTATCCTTTTGGGCAGAGGCTGTGAACACTTCAAACTATGTTTTGAATATATGTTTGATACATAAGCTAAAGGGCAAGAATCCCAATGAATTACTCGAAGGGAAGAAACCTAAAGTTGATTATCTTAGAATTTTTGGTTGTATTTGCTACATTCATAACAATAACAAGAAATACTTCGCAAAATTTGAAGCCAAAACTGATGAAGGAGTGTTTCTTGGATACTCCATGATGAGTAAGTCTTATAGGGTTTATAATAAATCATCTCATAAAATTGAAGAAACAGTGCATGTCTCTTTTGATGAAACTAATATGTCTTATAAGGAGAAGAGCACTTATACCATAGACCCTTTGCAAGTTCATTCTCTATCAGAGAATTTTGACAAGCTAAATATCATTGAAAAAGATCCATCACCCTCATCCACTCAACAAGAAGCTGAAAGCAGTGAAAATCAAGATGACAGTCAGATCTTAGCAAGCCATGGTGACAATCTAAATGAAGAGCCAGTTGTTGTTCCACAAGAGGAAATAACAACACAGGTTGGTGAACAATCAACACCCATTGTTGATTTAGTAACAACAAGAGATCATCCAATCTCCCAAGTGACAGGAGACATCTCATCTGGTGTGCAAACCAGAAACCAATTCAATAAAAATCGGATGCACACTTGCTTTCTTTCGCAAATTGAGCCTCAATCCATACAAGATGCAGAACAACATCCAAACTAGATTATTGCAATGCAAGAGGAATTAAATCAATTTGAAAGAAACAAAGTTTGGGAGCTAGTGCCAAAGCCAAAGAATCATCCCATTGTTGGAACAAAATGGGTATTCAGAAACAAGTTAGATGATCAAGGAGTTATAGTAAGAAATAAGGCAAGGCTGGTTGTCTCAAGGATACTCTCAAGAAGAAGGCATAGACTATGACCAAACCTTTGCACCAGTTGCAAGGTTAGAGGCCATAAGAATCTTCCTAGCATATGCAGCTCATAATAAGTTCAAAGTATATCAAATGGATGTCAAAAGTGCATTCCTCAATGGTGATATCAAGGAAGATGTTTATGTAAAACAGCCTCCAGGTTTTATCTCTCTAACTCACCCTGATTTTGTTTATAAATTGCATAAAGCATTATATGGTCTCAAACAAGCTCCTAGAGCATGGTATGAGACACTAGCTTGCTTTCTCTTGGAAAATGATTTTAAAAGGGGTAAAGCAGACCAAACTCTTTATATTAGAACCCATAAGTCTCATATTCTACTAATACAAATCTATGTAGATGATATTATTTTTGGTTTTATTGATTCAAATTTGTGCAAAAGGTTCTCCAACCTAATGCATTCAAAATTTGAAATGAGTAGCATGGGTGAGCTATCCTTCTTTCTAGGATCGCAAGTTAAACAAAAGGGTGATGGCATTTTTATTTTTCAAACCAAGTATGCAAAAGAATTGGTTAAGAAGTTTGGTATGTCTGATACATCCTCTATGAAAACACCCATGCCTACTAATGTTGTATTAGATGTTGATGAACATGGGAAACCAGTTGATCAGACCACATATAGAGCAATGATTGGCTCCTTATTGTATCTTACAGCTAGTAGACCTGATATAATGTTTGCTACATGCATATGTGCTAGATTCCAAGTCAGCCGTAGAGAGTCACACCTCATATTAGTTAAGAGGATTCTTTGGTATGTGAAAAGTTGTCCAAATCTAGGTCTCTGGTATCCAGCTGATTCAGGATTTGATTTAACTAGATTATCAGATGTTGATTATGCTGGATGTAGAGTAGACAGGAAAAGCACTAGTGGAACTTGTCAGTTTCTTGGTGACAGACTTGTCTCCTAGTTTTGCAAGAAACAAACATTTGTGTGCACATCAACTACTGGAGCTTAGTATATTGCAGCAGGTAGTTGTTGCTCATAGATATTGTGGATTCAAAATCAGCTCCTGGACTATGGCTACAACTTAGAGAAGTCCAAAATATTTTGTGATAACACTTGTGCTATTTCAATAGCTCAAAATCAAGTCCTCCATAGTAGGACAAAACATATAGAGATTAGGCATCATTTCTTAAGGGATAATGTAGAGAAAAATAAAATTAAATTGGAATACATCTCAACTTATTTTCAAAGGGGAGATATTTTTACCAAACAATTGGATGAAAAGAAACACACTTTCTTTCTTAATCAGTTAGGAATGTTAGATGGAGGAAGTCTTAATTAAGTTCCAAGATCTTTAAACCTAAAAGAGATAAAGACTATGTAAAAATTTGAGTTTCCTAGTGTCTATAGGTTTTCTCTGTCTCTGAACTGCGCTCGACGATTCTCCTGAAGATCATCGAACGGAGCTCGTTATTTCCAGATAGTATTCAACTATCTTTCGTTTTCCGTCGAACGGAGATCGACGATGTTAGGAATCGTCGAACGGAGCTCGGCATTTCCAGATAGTGCTAGACTATCCTTCTCGGTTAGCGATCTCAATTATCGTCCAACGAAGATCGATGATGTTAAATATCATAGAATAGAGATCGACGATGTTGAGACCTTTCAGTTTCCCCTAGAGTCGTAGATTGTCGAAATGAGTTAAACGATCTTTCCTTTTCTGTATCGAACCCTGATATAAAATCATTTTTTAGGCGACATTCTCCTTTGCGCTTTCATACCTTTTGCAAGAACTTTCTTTCCCTCCAAACTTTTCTACACTTGATCTTGATTGTTTTTGCAAGAAATATGTCTGTGTCAGTCGTCGTTCTAGCCGCAATGAAGTTCGTCACTGGCTTCGATATCGACATGGAATCATTTGAGGGTACAGATCAAATATTCAAAGACATTCTGGAACTTTTTAAGGAGCAACAACGTGTGAACATTATGTCTTCCAGAATCAAGTTAGCAGCAGATTAGATTAAAGAATGGGTCTATACTGCCCACAATCTAGATCAAAACACAGTTATTGGAACCTTCTCAGGGACACAGGTATCCCTAACCCCAGCCATTCTCACAGAGTTTTTTGGATTAAGTACTGGAAATGATAGCATAGAACTATCAGGGGTAGAATTTACTGAAATGTTAGATAGAATGAGTTATAATTCTGAGAACCCTAATAAGTTGCTGAAGAAAAATCTATCTATAGAGTATAGATTTCTAGCATATGTTGTAGGCAAAGTGATATTGGCCAAACATTCAGCCCATGATACAATATCTAGACATCAATTCTATTTAATGGCTGCAATAGTAGATAAGAAGCACCTGGATTGGGGAGCCATTTTCTTTGGATTCATTAAGAAAAAGATCAATAAAAATTTTGTGAATTTTGGAAGGATTTTGGGCCTCGTCCTGCAGAATAGGTGCCCTCAGTTTTTAGTGTCCAATGGGATGCACATCAATGCTTCAAAGAGGCTTTCTTCAGCCCTATTTGGAAAGTGGGAGAGACAAATTGTCAAACCCAGTAGGGATCCTGCAGCAAAAGCTTCTTCAGGCACAAGGACTGAATCAGTCACTCCTCCTCAGTCCACTGACACATTAGAAGTTTTGCCATCCCCTTGCATATCCTCTCCTCCATCTCCACATCAAGTTACATCTTCCATACCTTCATCTCAAATAGCTTCTCCATCTCCTCCAGCCACCAATCAAGAAGTTTTCCATCCACTACATTACTTCTCATCCATAGATTTATAATCATCCTCCCATCTTCCATCATTCAACCTTTTAGATGATTCCTTCATGGATGATTCTCCATCTTCACCTAGAGACATTCCATCCACCTCAACATCCTTTCAACAAATCATACATGACATCATATCTCAACCATCCTTTCTCCCTACCATCTCCTCATTACTACCAACGGTCACTATCCCAGCTCTATCCATAACATCCATACCCATCTCTCAACCATCCATACCACTTCTCTCTGCATCAATTCCATCCATCTCTACAGCCCCTCCCTCTACCTCTACTCAAGTTAATCTTGAGTAAGTAGATCTTCTTCCTCTAGCAGATAAATTATATGAGTTGTTGACACCTAAGCTAACTCTCCTACTAGATTCAACCTTGGCTCCCTTAGTCAAGACTTTTAATGATTTATCTGTTAGAATATCTTCTTCCTTCTCCCTTTAGGCCATCCCTTCTTCTGGGGGCCTAAATTTAGTTATCACTGAAACTAGGTAGGGGGAGATGCCTTATGAAGAAGTGCTGCCCTCAGAGAATTTTATTTCAGATATGTATATATCAGAAGTTCTAGCTTCAGAGATTCCAGCTTCAGAGAAACTTAAAGTTTCAGTTCCAGCTCCAGCTCCAACCATCAGTCCTGCAGTAGATCTACATTCTTTATTATCATTATTTGATTCATTTTATAGTTATTATCTTCCAGCACCTCTCCCTGCTGAAGATCTAACCAGGGTTATAGTTCCCTTCTCCTGTTGTGATCCAAATCTGATAGAAATGTATATAAATTTTGCTAAAACTATGGAAAGTAATCCTTTGGTTCTTGCTGCTGCTACTGCTGATGTTGTTTTTTCAGATGCTGTTATAGAGCCAGCAGAGCTAGTTTGTTCAGTTTCTTCTCCTACTGCTTCAGATGCTGCTGATGTTGTTATCTCTACCACTGCTCCTCCTACTTCATCTCCTGCTATCTCTAAAGAAATGTTAAGCAAATATATGCTTTATTTGATGAGCCTCAGAGCTCTGATGATGAATTAAGGACTGACTCTGATGATTCCTCTACAACTATTACAAAAAAGAGAAAAGCAAGAAGTAAAGCCATGAAAAGAGTTCAATTATACAAAACTACTTCTGATCATGATATACCCTATTATATTCTGCATAACTGCCCCATAACTTAGCACTAGATGTAATTCTCTAAGAATCAGTGGAAGGCCATGCGGAAGAAAAGGAAATATGACCAAGGAACTTCTCATTATAATCCTCCTCCTCCTCCTTCTCTAGGTGCAGGATCTGGTGGAAACTCAGCTCATCAATCATCATATGTTTCATCTCAAAGATCCTTTCATTTTAAAGGAAGATCTCAATCCAGAGGATATCAGCAAAGAGGCAATCAGTCAAGAGGAAGTCAGTACAGAGGCAATCAAAGAGATTATCAAGTTAATTCAAAAGGACAGTCCAGACATCAACCTTATCAAAGGAAAGGACAAAACCCAAGTGATTACACTTCTGGTCCTTTTCCTTATAAGCTCAAAGAAGGCTTTCATCCAAAAGCTCCTCCCACTAACACCATCAATAAGTATGAGCCACCAATTCCTTTTGAAGATCCAGAGAATAACTCAGTCTCCTGGATAGCCAGACTAAATGAAATGGTTGCTCTAGATCAAATCAAGAAAGCAAGAGACAAAGGCCAAGATACTTCCAATATCTCTACTCTATCAGATCAAAGAAGACAAGAACTTGAAAGATACAGCTCCAAGAAATTCTTCAATACTGAGGAGTACATGCAGCTACATCCTGAAGCTGTAGTTCCTAGAAACAGAAGCAAGAAGACTCTTGGTGCTGCTGATGACTTCAGATTAAAGAAAGATTCAGAAAATCCAAACAGAGAAATCATTTTCAAGAAAAGAACTGATTATAAGCATTAATCTGGGTGTAAGCTGAAAACTCTTTCATATCTCTGCTAAACTATTTGGTGTGATATAATTATATTTCTGTGGATCTGCAATGCTTTTTTTGTATTTCTATTTCTGTTGATGTTTTTATTTCCTATAACTCATATAAATAGTAATCCAAACCCAAATATGGGGAGATTGTTGAAACACCCTATTACTAATTTGGGTCAGGATCACTATGTCTATAGGATTGTTGCTTTGACCTTGTTGTATAGAGTAAAGGTCAACAAGTTAGGTCTAAGGCTTAGGACTTAGGTTAGAAGCTTTCCCAAAGATGTCCTAGCTATGATGAGAAGCCCAGAATAAGAATTCAACTTGTCGTCAAGCTCAAATCAACGAAGCGTCGAACCCAGTTCAACTTTCTCTCTAAGCTCAGGTCGACGATGCGTCGAACTGGGTTCGACGATCGCTGAGCTCAAATCGACGATTTCTGTCTTAGACTAATTCCAATATATCTGAGCTCAGTTCGACGATAGTTGAGCTCAGATTGACGATTATCTTTTGAGATCGACAATTTCTGGAATTTTGTCAGTTTGTTAAGGATTTTAAATGTCTTAAAGTCAAAGCATTTATTAAAGAAGATTTCTAGCCGTTATAATAAATCTGGAGCAAGTTTCAAGGAAACAAAGAAGGAATGTTTTTAGGTTATTTCCTCCAGAGACATATGTTTTTATGACTTTGCTAACGGCAATCAAGAAGATTTGACGACTGGATTTCTTATTATCATTCAGAGAGAACAAGAATATATACACAGCAGTATACAGAGAAGAATTCACAAAACATACACAGAAAGAAAAAGAAAATCAATAACATAGAAAACAGAACAAGTTTTCTTTCTGATTTCTGCTGATTAAAAGTTTTCTCAAGTCTTCATCATTCTCACTCCAGACAACACATATTTCAGTTCTTATTGGAATCATCTTTTGCTGGAGCTTTCTTTTCATTGAAGACCTATCACCCTTGCAAAGCTTCCAGTTCCAAAACTCTTGCTAATCTCAGGCGGAGCTTTGACAACATCTCATCCACTTTTGCTTCTCTTTGATTGTTGGCAGAGAAGAAAACTTCACCATTTTTCTTTTTCCTTTCCTGTAAAAGGGTTTTTAAACTCCCTTCAAAAGTTTTGCATTGGTTTCTAAGACCTGATCAAAACTCAGTGGTGGCAAGACAACTGATCAAAAAATCTGGTTTGGTTTTTGAGCACCTAATCAAAAGCTCATTGGTGCCTAGGACACCTGATCAACACATCCTGCAGTGGATTCCTTCCAAGGGTGGTATAAGAGTGGATGTACCCAGGTTTTGGGGAACCACTATAGTTTCTTGTGTCTTCTGGTTGTTTGCTATTTTATTTGCTATGTGCTGTGGATTTGCTCTTTTGTTTATTTTATTTTGATTTCTGTCTAGCACTCTACACTAACTAAATTAAGTCGTTCACTGTCAGAATAATTTTCATATTTGCAAATTTTTTTAAAAACACTCTATTCACCCCCTCTAGAGTGAAGGATTGATCTTACACTCACTTTCACTCAGGTCGACGAACTTTGAACTCCATTCGACGAAATCTGTTCAGAGGTCGACGATTTCTGTCTCGAGCCAGAATGAGAGTTTTCCTTACTTCTGTCCCTTATTCAATTTAGCAGTGATTTCCTTAGTAATTAATGCTCATATTCTCCTGAATATAGCCATTATTGGCAACATTAATTATGGTCTTTATCAGGGTTAATTACTTCCTTATTTTAGTGGGACAGTTGGGGAAACTCATTTAAAGCAAATATTCCAGCCGTTTCATTCTCCAGATGAGTCAGCAATTAAAGCTTGGAATTCAAATTTCAAAGGAGAATTTTGATAGCAAAATATAAAAGAGATTTTCTCTTTTCAATTAAAAAAAAAGGAAAAAGTGTTCTTGCACACACAGACCAGACAGTACCGAGAATACAGAGAAGAGACACAGAACAACAACATACAAAACTCTCTCTCTCTCTCTATGCAGAAAACATTCTGCTTTCCCTTGATCTTACTGAATGCTAAAGAAGATTAATAATCATATATCAAGAGTCTTCTTCAACTTCTCCTCCAGGAACATTCAAGGACAATAACTTTGAATCAGTTAGAATGTTTCAGGATCCCTCAAGAAAAGGATGAAGACCTATACCCTGATCAAGGCTCCAAGCTTTCTGAACCATTCAACATTTTAGAAGGAGTCTTGACAACATAATCCACACAAGTCTTCTCTGATGTATATAGAAAATAGAAGACATAATCACCAATCTCACCTCCTGTAAAAGGGTTTATTAACTCACTTCAAAAGTTTTTTCTTGGTTTTTGGGCACCTGATCAAAAGCTGAAAGGGTTGTGAGATCTCCCTGAAAATAGATATTGTGGTGGCAGTCACTTGATCAAAAACCTGATAGTGGATTCCTACCAGGGTGGTAGAAGAGTGGAAGTACCGAGTTTTGGGAACCACTCTAAAATTCGTGTATTGTCTGTGTGTGATCATTTTCTTTCTAGTTCTTACTGTGCGGTGATAGATTAGCTTAGCCTGTTTTCATTTCCTTTCTATATTACTATTGGTATCACTTATTTTACTCTGATAAATTTAAAAAATGAAAAAGTTTTAATTACTCTATTCACCCACCCCCCCCCCCCCCCTCTTGAGTAAATCAGGTCTAACCCATATCTTTCAATTGGTATCAGAGGGGTGTACCTTTGGTTATATAAGCTAACACTTGAACAAAAAGGTCCTTGTTAGATCTGATTTCTTTTCCCTAGTTTTTCCGTTTATTCTATATCATGGCACAGAACAAAGATTATGCAAGCACCAAACCTCTAGTCTGCAACTTGAATAAGTTTGTTATCTGGAATGCAAGAATAAAGTTATACATGAACTCTATTGATGAGGATATTTTTAATTCTATTTTGACAGGACCACCAACTCTAGTGGATGTGTTGGGTATTGCATCCATAATAACCCAGATTTGCATGAAGTCACCCTTGAACTAAGATGAATTAAGTTGTATTTGATATCTTTTTCTAATTGAATGTTTGCAGATTCTCAGTGCTAAGTGTAGACCAATGTCACTCTACAGTGGGTCAGGAATACAGGACCATACATTATAATCCCTCACTGTGTGATCCAAAGTGTTGACTCATGTGTAGCCTCTCAATTGGGATATACATCATGTTCAAATATTGGGAGCACGGGATGAAGACAAGACCAAAAGAAAACATTCTCTAAAATTCTTGAAAAATTTATCTAAGTCTAGTTCTCGAGAAGTAACATAGAGGTTCTCGAGAAGTGTAGTTTAGTTCTCGAGAAGCTCTCACAGTTCTCGAGAAGCTTTACTACAAAGTTCTCGAGAAGCCCAGGTTCAAGGTCTTGAGAAGTCTGGACAGATTCAAGAAATTTTTAAAGTTATAGTTCTCGAGAAGTCCTCTTTGTTCTCGAGAAGTCTTGGTCAGTTTTCGAGAATCCTAAGGTATAGTTCTCGAGAAGTCTTATTTGTTCTCGAGAAGCTTGGCTTCAGTTCTCGAGAACTGCAAGCTTAATTTCTTGTATGGTCAGGATTTGCCTCAGAAATTTTTCGAAGTTAAGTTCTTGAGAAGTCTTCCTTTAGTTCTTGAGAAGTCTTCCTTTAGTTCTCGAGAAGTCCTACTTAGTTCTCGAGAAGCCTTTCTTTTGTTCTCGAGAAGTTCAGAAAAGTTTCTAAGTGTTTGTTCTCGAGAAGTTCAGAAAAGTTTCTTAGTTGTTTATTCTCGAGAAGTCAATTAGTTCTCAAGAACTAAACCTTGTGTTCTCGAGAAGACAAAATCTTTTCTAAAGAATTTAGTTCCCGAGAAGTCGTGACAGTTCTCGAGAACTCAGTTTCTAGTTCTCAAGAACTATAACCACTTCTCGAGAACTAAGTCTACTTTCCAGGAAATTTTTTTTAAGTCCAGAACGGCCAAAATTTCAAATAACTCGACGTGATTGGTCCACGTGTCGTCATTATTGTCTTTTCTAGCCGTTAAGGGTAATCCTATATAAAGTCTTTTCACTAAGACATAACCCTAAGAAGAAAATAAAAAGAAGAATCTTTTAAGAGCGGATTCTGTACCTTTCAAAATTACTGGTTCGGCTGTCTTTTCTCAAGAACGACATTCTAAAGCCGCCACTCTCGTCAAGATCGATCTCTCTGCATTCGATCTAGAAGATCTGTTGATAAAGGAATCGTTTTTCTCTCCTTGATCGAGTAGATTCAAGCCTTCTTAGGTCATATTTTCAAAGGATCTTCTTCTACAAATTCTGAAAGAGCCACAAAGATTCAAGAAGAAGACCTAGAGACAAATTCTTTCATATATTAGAATATTTATGTTGTATTTTCAAACTCTATTTGTAAATCTTGTAGGAGATTATTCTCCGAGTGTAGGAGCGTTGTTCTCCGAGTGGTAGGAAGTTTTTATCTTCCGAGTGTAGATCCATTTGGATCGAGTTTTGTAGGAACGTGGTTCTAAGGTGTAGGATTGGTTTGCAATACGAGATAGTGGAGTAGCCGAGTCTAGTGATTTTCTAGATCGGTGAGGAAAGTGGACGTACCCAAGATCGGGGAACCACTATAAATCTCATGTCATCTGTGTGATTTCTTGCTTACTTATTTGTGCTAGTTGCTAAATTTTTTTATTCCGCATTAGACGCACATCTCACCTATTCACCCCCCTCTAGGTGATTTAGGTAGACAACTTATATCTTTCAATCTGTATCAGAGCCAGGTTGATCATCAGAAGGATAACACTTTGATATGATCCTTTCCAAGTTGTCTTTTGAGAAGTATCAAGCATGAGTAAGACCAAGGATTTTGCTAAGCTCCCTATATGCACCAAGAAAAATTTTCCAATGTGGAAGGAAAGAGTTAAATTCTTCACGGAAGCATGGACCCTGAAATCTTCATGATTGTTGAAGAAGGTCCGTATGTTCCTATGATTGCATCTACAATAGATCCAACCAGAGAAGTCCCAAAGAAGTTGATGGACTTGAATAAGGACGAAATTGCACTTGTCTCCCTGGACAAGAAAGCTAAAAATATTATAGCAATTGCAGTCGATGACTCGATGCTACAAAATTTGATTCATTGCCAGTCTGCCAAGGAGATGTGGCGATCCCTTTGAATCTGATGGAAGGCAGTGAAAATGTTAGGGATGATCGAAGAACCATTCTAAATTAGAAGTATCAAGCCTTCAGGCAAGGTCACAAGGAAGCCATAGCAGATACCTTTGAGAACTTCTTCAAGATAGTCAATGGCCTAAGAGTTTATGGCCGAGTCTTCACAAATGGGGAACTGAATGACAAATTCTTAAGATCCCTGACCGAGGAATGGGATAATAAGGTATGCGCCATTCGGGAGTTCAGAAGGTTAGCCGAGATGGACCCGCAGTATCTTTTCGGAAAGCTTATGTATTACGAGCTTCAAATCAACTCAAGAAAAGCTAAAGAAGAGATGAGCAGGTCTTCATCCACGGAGAAGTCTATCGCTCTGAAGGCAGATAGCTCAAGGAAGACAAAGGTTAGCTCTCCTTCGCAAACTCCTGAAGCTGATGAAGAAGAATCATCTGAGTTAAGCTCCTCTGGCTCAGAGCTATCTGATGGAGAGTTCTCTCTACTCTCAAGTCAGTTCAAGAAATTCTTGAACAAGAAGAAGCAATGGAAAGGCAAGGATGCCTCCTATAAAAGATCACGCAAAGATGGTGATCTCCATAAAAAAGTCTCATGCAGCCACGATAGGTATGGTTCTAAACCAAACAAACATTATTCGACTGACATTGTTTGTTATTGCTATAATAAGCCAGGTCACGTCATTGCGGATTGCCCCCACAAGAAGAAAGAGGGTGGCAAAAGTGAAGAGAAGAAGTCCTATAATAAAAAGAGGATAGAAAAGAGCCTATTAGCCAAGAAGGGCAAAACCCTCAGTGACTCCGACTCATCTGAGTCGAGTGCAGAAGAGGAGGAAGACTACTTTGGGCTAATGGCTCTAACTGATGATGAACAAGTCCCCCAGTTCACTTGGGAGGAAAAATCTCACACCCCTCTTTCAGTATTTGATGATGTTAATCAGCAAGAGGGCTATCCCTCTGGGGATGAATCTGAACTCATGGGACAATATAAGGAGTTACTCAAGGCTTACGACAAATGTCACCGAGTCATGAAAACTCAAGCTATTGAGATAAAATCTCTAAAATCTATAGAGAGCTGATGGCCGCGGAACAGAGACCGACAGTGGTTGGTTCGAAATGGTCAGATTCTGCGGGCCGGTTAGAAGATCGAGTTTTCTAATGAGAGGAGGCAAGTGCACCTATCGCAAGTAGTACTCGGTATTCGGGAAAATACCGAGGTCGTATTATTCTCGGGGATGCGTTGATTATATCTACTCTTTCAGGAACACTATTATCTTACTATCAATAAGGAGGGATTTTTTTTAGTTTAATTAAAACGGAAAGAAAGAGAGCTGAATTTTGCTAAGTTAGTTCGATGACGGGTTAACGCTCAGCATCAAATCGGATTAAGACTAAAATAATTCTCAACAATTATTAAACTTTGTTTTTAAATTAATAAAAGGCACTTGGCCGTGGGGGTTCCAAAAATATGAGCGCACTTATCTCTAGGAATATTGCTCACCTAAACATTAAGACTATTCGACCGATCGTTAGACCGACGAAGGATTCCTCTTAATGCCCGCTTTACGCTAAGAACCCCGCTATTGGGTGGGGAACCCAATCCGGGAGGACTACGCTTCTCCTCTTTCGAGGGGGCGTATGCAGTTCTCTTTACCCAAGGGAGATCGGTCCATACTTGCAGCCTCTCGGCGTCGCGTATGGATAATGGAAATAGAGCCCACACATCGATTATGTGGTCCTATGCGTCCTTAACCCGGGGTAAACCTTAAGTCCTTAAATTAAAATAAAAATAAAGTTTTTTAATTATTTCAAATCATTTTATATGTCCCAATGCTCTTCGATGCCGAAGGCTAGAAGAGATTAGCCACTCATCGGTATGGAGACGGCTTTATGTTTTTAGGTGAAGCGTGAGTGTTAAACTAAGCACTGAACAATTATAAGAGAAAACACAAAAAATAGGACAATTAGATAAATTGAAGGCTAATTGATGCAGGCACTCACGCACACTTCAAAACCATAAAGAAAATTAAATAAAGCAAGCCCTACTCAAATGAGTAGGCGGAAATAAATGCACACACGCACACACTCTTCTTAATTGAAGAAAGCGATAAATAAAGCGTCAAAATTATCTCCTACACGCACGCACTCTACATAATTGAGAAAGCGATAAAATTGCAAGTCCCGGCTCAAATGAGTGGGCGGGGGTAAATTTATCTCATACACGCACGCACTCTACTTGAAAGTAAAACACACACACACGCACTCTATAGAAATGAAAACACACACACACACAAACAGTTTTCCTACTCAAGTGAGTAGGAAGAAAATGAAAGCAGTAAAAAGACAAGTCCCACTCAAACGAGTGGGCGGAAAATGAAAGCAGAGCGCCATTTAACTCTTAATGAGTAGGCGAAAATTGATGCATACACACACACTCTACAGAAATTAAAACAAAGCTCTAAATTCTAACTCATACACGCACGCACCCTTGCAAAAAAATAAGAAAAGCGAAGTGCTCAGAAAATTAAAACGACAGCATTTCTACTGCTAGAATGCGGTAGAAATGCATAAAAAGTGAAAATAAAAATTAAAGGGACTAAAAAGTTTTGAAATTAAAAAGCTAAAATGAAGTTGACGAAAAAATTATAACAATGATTTTTTCATTCTTAAGTTTTTATAAAAGCTCCTAAAAAGTGAAAATAAAACTAAAAAAGGACGAAAAGGTTTACAATCCTAAAGAGCCTAAGTTAAATAAAATCAAAATGAGCACCTTTTTTAGTTGTTTTTATAAACCCTTAAGAATGAAAAATAAGGAAAAAAGGAAAAGCTAAACCTAAACAAGTGCGGATTATGAAAATAAAACGGACATTACAACGGCTAGAAATGCCGATAAATCCTAAATCTAACTAAGTTATCAAAGCTATAAAAATGAAAACATAAAAGAAACACAAAAAGATGAACGAAAAATTGCTTAAGTAGGCGCATTCAAATGGATTTTTCATACTAAGGAAGAGAGAAAATTTCAAATTTTATTAAAGCAAACACCCTAATACAAACTAAGAGAGAGAGAGGGGGGAGAAATTCTCCTTACATAAGTATGGAATCCAAATGGGCAGCACCTCCCCGAAGCAAAGTGGTCAAAAAAGTGGACAAGAAAAGCTTCCTGGAAGCTCTTATTTATAGGCAAATTTTCGGGTTGGTCACGCCCGTGACTAGGGCGTGACAGGGGGGCGTGTCGATACTGTATATAAGCTGATCGAGTGACTTGACTGGAAAGTTGACTTTGGCTGAAAACGTGGCGGTCACGCCCTAGGTAACGGGCGTGACATATGTCAGTCACGGGTGTGACTGGGGCTTGTCGGGGAGGTCGATCTGGGCGCGGTCCAGCCGCAAAGTCGCGCGCGTCACGTCGGGCCAGGTGGCGAAGTCACGCCCGTATCACACCTTGACACGGGCGTGTCTAGGGGCGTGTCGAGCTGGGTTTGATGATCGCCGATCGTCGAGCTGGCACCTGTGGTCGGCGATCGTCGAGGACGTGACACGGGCGTGTTGGTCATGTGACACGGGCGTGTCAGTCAACATTTTGACTTTTTCTGGAATTTTTCTGCAATAAAAATAAAGCTAAGTTAGAAATAATATTTATAAAAATAAGCAGTTTATTGAATAAAACTAATAAAAAAGAACAAAAATAAACAAAATTGACTTAAATAAAATACGAAAATATAGGTATATTTACAACTCATCAAACACCCCCATACTTAAGCTTTTGCTATTCCAGAGCAAAAGTTTGAGGTGAACTTATAAGGAATAATAAAAAACCCTAAGTTCTGCTACCGCTAAATTAATTATAAGAGAGATCAAATAAAAATATACGGGGTATAAGAGTTAAGTCCTAAAATTATTTAGATGATTTAAACAGGGCAAAAGTTTTGGCCAAAAGACTTCTTGATGTAATCAAATAGAAAGCAATAATTGTATTGGTTAGATTTAACAGAAAATAGTTTGGAGTTATACGAACTTTAGCTTTTAGGAGTTTTACCGGAAATATTGCAATTTACGAATTATGCTCTCAAAAAGATTTTTGAATTAATTCTAGAGTCATGAAATTTGCTAAGGGGGGTTGATGTTGGTTTATGAAGATGCTTGGATTTTGAGGCGAGGTTATTATTTTTTTCTCGAACCTCCATTTTTTTAGATTTGGATGTTAAAGGAAAACGAAATCTTATTTTCCTTAACATAAAATTTTTTTTTTTCTTCATAAAAATAACCCAATGTATATGTGTTGGAGTAATGAATTTTATTCTCTTACTCCGTAACGTATAATCTTTTAAATTATTGGGTGCCTATGTTTACGGAATGAAATCTTATTCCCATTGACATAAGATCTTTTTTTTTTGGAGAAATTTTTTTATCATACTAAGTAGGTTATGATAGGTAAGGGAAGAAAAGAGAACTAGATTTTTAATTGAAAAATAATTGAGAGCAACTTTTATAAATTGTGCGTTCCAATTTTTCAGAAAGTTAAAAGCAAGCATAATTGAATTCTATAGTCATTATTTTCTAACATGGTACACATGCTCCTCTATAAAAAATTAGAAGTAGTGCCTAAAGCGAGTCCCCTATTTTTAACAAAGTATGATAAATTCTTTAAAACTTAACCCCGGCTATTTAGATTTTTCAATCTATAATTAACAAACGAATAGTGAACAAAGAATTGATCAAATTCGCATATAAATAAACTCAAAACGAAAGTTTTGGATAGCAAGAAACTTAAGAATGAAATGTTTGATTTATTTGTTTCATAACTTACATAATTTTTTTTTGAAAAGTTTTTTGAAGTTATACTCTTTTTTGTATTTATATTTTTAATATATACATACTAAAAAGAAAGAAAAAAAATGCGAAAATAAAATTTTTTTGGATTTTTAAGTTTATGAATTTTTTGTATTTTTATGTTTTGTGAATTTTTTTGTATTTTTAATGAAATTAAAATTCTATTTACAAAAATTTGAGAAAAAATATTTACAAGGGTGAGAGGGAAAAAGGGAGAGGGGAAAGAGAAAGAATATTTACAAAAAGTACTTATAAAAATTATTTACAAAAATATTTAAAAGAATATTTACAAAAATATAAACTAGGTAGCCGCGAGATGACTCGTTATGTGGATGGCTCGATGAGCCGGATCTCGCGGACCGAGTTAAAAATAAGTCAAAGTTTGAAAAATGAAACTTCAAAATTTTTAATTAAAATTTTTTTGATTTTTTTTGTGTTATATATATATATTTTTTATATATATATATTTTTTTTTGAAGTTTTGTTTTTTTAAATTTTTTTTTTGTTTTTTTAAAAAAAAGAAAGTACGAAAATACGAAAACACCCCCATACTTAGATCCAACATTGTCCCCAATGTTGTATGCTAAGCATGAGGAACAAGACAGCAGGTATATGTTCAAAAAAAAGGAAAAAGAGGGGGGGCAGAAAACGTCCCTGATCCGCGCTCGGGGAAGCCCATTAGAAACCCTGCATTTATTAGAAAAATAGAAAACATAATAAATAAAGACGTAAAAAAGATAGACGTGGGGTGCCTCCCAGGAGCGCTTTGTTTATAGTCGCGTAGCTTGACTATGGTGGCGTGTTTATAAGTCGAGGAGGGATATGGTTTCGCTATACTCGATCACAGGGTCGCCCGCTATGTAAGTCTTTAATCGATGACCGTTTACTTTAAACGAGCCTTTTTTCCGGGTGGGAGACGAGTACGGTCCCATATGGAAAAAATTCTTCAACTAAGAAGGGACCGGACCAACGGGATTTGAGTTTGCCAGGAAAAAGTTTAAGACGAGAATTATAAAGAATGACTAGATCGCCCGAAGAAAAATTTTTGGGGGTTTTAATTTTTCGATCGTGATAGAACTTAGAACACTCCTTATAGAACTTATTGCTCTCGTAAGCGTTCGCACGCCATTCATCGAGCTCGTTTAGTTGCAGTTTTCTATTCTGAGCGGCTAAGTTAGAGTCGAGGTTTAAGAGTTTTAATGCCCAAAGTGCGCGGTGCTCCAGTTCTACGGGTAAATGGCACGCTTTGCCATAGACTAATCGAAATGGGGTACAACCGGTAGCGGTTTTGTACGCCGTACGATACGCCCATAACGCGTCGTCAAGCTTAACGGACAAATCTTTCCTATTAAGTGAAACGGTTTTTTTCTAATATGCGTTTTATCTCTCGATATACTGCCTCAACTTGGCCACTTATTTGCGGGTGGTAGGGGTGGCAAGCTTGTGCATGACTCCGTATTTAGCTAACGTCTTAGCCATTAGAGCATTACAGAAATGCGTTCCCCTATCACTAACAATAGTGCGAGGCGTGCCGAAGCGAGAAAATAATTTTTTTTGAAATGTAACGACGACTCGCGCATCGTTGGTGGGGAGAGCTTGCGCTTCCGCCCACCGTGATACGTAGTAGACCGCCACTAAAATATACATATTTTTATAAGAAGGAGGTATGGGGCCAACAAAATCTATGCCCCATAAATCGAAGACTTCGCATTCTAAAAACATATTTTGGGGCATCTCGTCGCGACGCGAGATGTTACCCGACCGCTGACAGCTATCGCATGTACGCACAAAATTGTGCGCGTCTTTGAAGAGAGTGGGACAAAAGTAGCCCGCCTCTAGCGCCTTCCTAGCGGTCCGGTTGGCTTGATAGTGCCCCCCGGCTGGACCCTCGTGGCAGTGCCTCAATATTTGTGTGCACTCCACTCCCGCGATACATCTTCGAACCCCTTGGTCCGCGCAGATACGGAAAAGAAATGGGTCATCCCAAAAGAAATTTTTCATGTCGGAAAAGAATTTCATCTTTTGATGACTTGAAAAATCTTTTAGAAGTACCCGCGCGACTAAGTAGTTCGCAAAATCTGCGAACCAAGGCGAAGATGACGAAGACGAACGAATGGCGAGAAGGCTTTCCTCGGGGAATCTGTCATTTATTTCAGATTCAACGAGCGCTTTCGCACCCGAATTTTCTAAACGGGAGAGGTGGTCTGCCGCTAGATTCTCCGCGCCCTTCTTATCTCGGATCTCCAAGTCAAACTCTTGTAGGAGGAGAATCCATCGAAGAAGGCGGGGCTTCACGTCGGTTTTGGCTAATAAATACTTAAGGGTGGAGTGATCGGTGAAAACGATAACTTTAGATAGCGTAAGGTACGAGCGAAACTTATCGAAAGCGAAAACGATGGCTAAGAGTTCCTTTTCCGTCGTCGTGTAATTCACTTGTGCGGAAGTGAGTGTCTTTCTAGCGTAATAAATAGGATGAAAATGTTTTTCTACGCGTTGGCCAAGAACGGCGCCTAAGGCAATATCACTCGCGTCGCATATGATTTCGAACGGAAGGGACCAATTAGGGGCCACTAGAATTGGAGAATTGATAAGTTTTTGTTTTATAAAATTAAAAGCAGACTCGCAATCGCTACTAAAGACAAAAGGTGATTCCTTTTCCAAGAGGTGAGTAAGCGGCTTTGTTATTTTTGAAAAATCTTGAATGAAGCGCCTATAAAAGCCCGCGTGGCCTAAGAAACTCCTAATGGATTTTATGGTTGTCGGCTGAGGAAGTTTTTCTATGATTTCTACTTTGGCTTTATCGACCTCTATCCCCTTAATCAAAATCTTATGGCCGAAGACCAAACCTCCTCGAACCCTAAAGTTACACTTTTCCCAATTTAAAACAAGATGCGTGTCCTCGCATCGCTGGAGGACACGATCAAGATTACGAAGACAATCCGGGAATGAGCGTCCGAATACAGAAAAGTCATCCATAAATATTTCCATAATATCTTCTACTAGCTCACCAAAAATTGCTAGCATACATCTTTGGAATGTAGTCGGCGCATTGCAGAGGCCAAATGGCATTCTTCGATAGGCGAAGGTGCCAAAGGGGCAAGTAAAAGTTGTTTTCTCTTGGTCTTCGGGGGAAATGGGGATTTGGAAAAACCCCGATAAACCGTCGAGAAAACAATAAAAAGGATGACCGGAAAGACGCTCAAGAATTTGGTCAAGGAACGGTAGTGGAAAATGGTCTTTGCGGGTGGCATCATTAAGTTTGCGATAATCGATGACCACACTCCAACCCGTAATAGTACGAGTTGGGACGAGCTCGTTGTGCTCATTCGTCACTACAGTTAGACCGCCCTTCTTGGGCACTACATGAATGGGACTAACCCATGCACTATCAGAAATGGGATAAATAATCACCGCATCTAATAATTTAATTATCTCAGCTTTCACGACGTCTTTCATGTTTGGGTTAAGACGCCGCTGCGGCTGAATGGTTTTGCGGCAATTATCGTTTAAGAAAATTTTGTGAGTGTAGAAAGAAGGGTTAATCCCCTTTAGGTCAGAAATTTGCCACGCAATTGCGTGGAGATGTTTAAGCAAAACCTCCAATAAATCGGAGGTCTCCGAATCGCTTAAATACGAAGAAATGATTACCGGGAGTGTATCATTTTCCCCAAAAATGCGTATTTTAGGGATTCGGGTAATGGTTTGAGTTCTAGGGTGGGCGGTTCTTCTAGTAAGGTTTTAGTGCTAATGTCTTTTGAACCAATTGGTTCAAAAGGCATATTCGTAGACGCGTCCTCATCGCAATAAAAATTTTCAAGTGAAAAAATATTTTCGTTTAAAAACTCGGACTCGAAAACCGGAGAAGAACAATCTCCATAAAAAGAATCTAAAGAGTAGCAGAAATCGTCGCTCGGCGACGAGTCTTCCATAGAGGAGTTAATAGAAAAAGTAACTTGGTCGTCTCCTACCTGAAGGAGAAGCTGACCATTACTTACATCGATTAACGCACGTGAGGTCGCGAGGAAAGGGAGACCAAGTATTATTGGTACGTTGGCGTCTTCCTCGATGTCCAAGATGACGAAGTCCACCAGGAAGGTGAACTTGTCTACTCGGACAAGGAAATCCTCAACAACCCTGATGGGGAACCTAACCGAGCGATCCGCTATTTGGATGCGCATATTGGTAGGAGCAGGAGTACCCAAACCTAAACGCAGGAAAAGTGAGAACGACATCAAATTAATGCTTGCGCCTAAGTCTGCCAAGGCGTATTTTACTAATACATCGCCAAAAAGGCATGGGGTGGAGAACCGTCCCGGGTCATTTTGTTTTGAGGGCAATTTACTAGTAAGAGCCGCCGAGCAGACAGCGTTGAGAGATATATGCGAAACATCCTCGAGTTTGCGTTTATTAGAAAGTAGTTCTTTTAAAAATTTCGCATATTTAGGCATTTGCGAGATAGCCTCGCAAAAAGGAACATTAATATGAATTTGTTTAAGTAATAAAATAAATTTTTCATATTGCGCGTTTACTCGCTCGTTATCTAACTTATGTGGGTAGGGCAACGCCTTGTTTAAAATAGTTTTGTCGTTAAAAATCGGTAAGGGTTGCGTAATCGAAGAAGAGGGAAGAGGGGTCGGAGGTGAAATATGTACCTGAGGATCGATCCATTTTGGATCGACCACCTCCTTACCGCTACGGAGGGTTATAGCATTGGCGGTTTCCCTTGGATTGGGCTCCGTGTTCCCTGGCAGTGCCCCCAGGGCGCGTTCCGACATAAGTCGCGCCAGCTGTCCAACCTGGAGTTCTAAATTTTTTAGCGATCCAGTGATGTTCCGGATATTGGACTTGTTGGACGCGACATAACGATTAAAATTTTCCTCCACCGGGGATGGCTTCATAGGAGGGGGAGGAGGAAACGTTGGCACAAAAGGAGGGGGAGGGGGACGCTGCGCGTTGTTCGGGTTGCTCCAGGAGAAATTCGGATGGTTCCTCCAACCCGGATTATAGTGGCTACTATAAGGGTTGTTTTGAAAGGAGGGACGCACCGGATTTCCCATGTAGTCCACGAACTCGTCGACTACGCAGACGTTAGAGGGGGGGAGAAAACAAGGCGGAGTGGAGGAGGCAACAGACATCTCCGCCACCTGCTTAGTTAGCCTTTCCACTTGGAGGGATAGCTGAGTAGTGACATCAACTTCAAAAATGCCCGCCTGCTTAGGGCACGCCCGCGGGACATTCCACTGGTAGGCGTTCACCGCCATTTCCTCGAAAAGGGCCTGGGCAGCCTCGGGGGTCTTATTATTCAGAGTGCCCCCGGCAGCCGCGTCAATCATTTGACGCGTCTGACTGTTTAGTCCATTATAAAATATTTGTAGCTACAACCACGTTGGCAGAGCGTGGTGCGGGCACCGGCGGAGGAACTCCTTAAAGCGTTCCCAAGTCTCGTAAAGAGACTCGGAGTCATTTTGGACGAACGAAGATATGTCCGCCCGCAATCTTGCAGTTTTCGCGGGCGGAAAATACTTCGTAAGGAATTTCTCTGCCAACTCTGCCCAGGACGTGATGGATCCCCGCGGGAGGGAGAGTAACCACGCCTTAGCCTTGGACTTAAGAGAGAAGGGAAAAAGGCACAAATGAATGGCGTCATCAGTGACGCCATTAATTTTAAAAGTATCGCAAATCTCAAGAAAATTAGACAAGTGGTTATTGGGGTCCTCATCCGGTAGTCCGTCGAACTGCACGGCATTTTGGATCATTTGAATAACACTCGACTTAATTTCAAAATTATTGTTGGCCACAGCGGGCCGAACAATACTCGACCCCGTATAATCCAAGTTGGGCCAAGCGTAGTAAGACATAGTACGCTCGGCCGGTTGGGCATTATTTGGGTCGGCCATAGAAGAAGAAGAGGGTTCTCTGATAGATTCTGCGGGGTCTAAAAAGGGAATTCGACGGAGAGATCGGATACGCGCAAGAGAGCGGTCGATCTCGGGGTCGAATTCAAGATTTTCAGAACTCGAAGGTTGTCCACGGGTCATACACCCTAAAAAAAATGAAAGGGGGAAGGATTTTTTTTTTTGTATAAATTTTTTTTTTGAAAATAAAGTAAAATTAATAGAGTCCTGGATTCAATATAACAACCGTGCTCCCCGGCAACGGTGCCAAAAACTTGATGGTCGCGGAACAGAGACCGACTGTGGTTGGTTCGAAATGGTCAGATTCCGCGGGCCGGTTAGAAGATCGAGTTTTCTAACGAGAGGAGGCAAGTGCACCTATCGCAAATAGTACTTGGTATTCGGGAAAATACCGAGGTCGTATTATTCTCGGGGACGCGTTGATTATATCTACTCTTCCAGGAACACTATTATCTTACTATCAATAAGGAGGGATTTTTTTTTAGTTTAATTAAAACGGAAAGAAAGAGAGCTGAATTTTGCTAAGTTAGTTCGATGACGGGTTAACGCTCGGCATCGAATCGGATTAAAACTAAAATAATTCTCAACAATTATTAAACTTTGTTTTTAAATTAATAAAAGGCACTTGGCCGTGGGGGTTCCAAAAATATGAGCGCACTTATCTCTAGGAATATTGCTCACCTAAACATTAAGACTATTCGAACGATCGTTAGACCGACGAAGGATTCCTCTTAATGCCTGCTTTACGCTAAGAACCCCGCTATTGGGTGGGGAACCCAATCCGGCAGGACTACGCTTCTCCTCTTTTGAGGGGGTGTACGCAGTTCTCTTTACCCAAGGGGGATCGGTCCATACGTGCAGCCTCTTGGCATCGCGTATGGATAACAGAAATAGAGCCCACACATCGATTATGTGGTCCTATGCGTCGTTAACCCGAGGTAAACCTTAAGTCCTTAAATTAAAATAAAAATAAAGTTTTTTAATTATTTCAAATCATTTTATATGTCCCAATGCTCTTTGATGCTGAAGGCTAAAAGAGATTTGCCACTCATCGGTATGGGGACGGCTTTATGTTTTTAGGTGAAGCGTGAGTGTTAAACTAAGCACTGAACAATTATAAGAGAAAACACAAAAAATAGGACAATTAGATAAATTGAAGGCTAATTGATGCAGGCACTCACGCACACTTCAAAACCATAAAGAAAATTAAATAAAGCAAGCCCTACTCAAATGAGTAGGCGGAAATAAATGCACATATGCACACACTCTTCTTAATTGAAGAAAGCGATAAATAAAGCATCAAAATTATCTCCTACACGCACGCACTCTACATAATTGAGAAAGCGATAAAATTGCAAGTCCCGTCTCAATTGAGTGGGCGGGGGTAAATTTATCTCATACACGCACGCACTCTACTTGAAAGTAAAACACACACACGCCCTCTACAGAAATGAAAACACACGCACACACACAAAGTTTTCCTACTCAAGTGAGTAGGAAGAAAATGAAAGTAGTAAAAAGACAAGTTCCACTCAAACGAGTGGGCGGAAAATAAAAGCAGAGTGCCATTTAACTCTTAACGAGTAGGCGAAAATAAATGCATACGCACACACTCTACAGAAATTAAAACAAAGCTGTAAATTCTAACTCGTACACGCACGCACCCTTGCAAAAAAATAAGAAAAGCGAAGTGCTCAGAAAATTAAAACGACTACATTTCTACCGCTAGAATGTGGTAGAAATGCATAAAAAGTGAAAATAAAAATTAAAAGGACTAAAAAGTTTTGAAATAAAATAGCTAAAATGAAGTTGACGAAAAAATTATAACAATGATTTTTTCATTCTTAAGTTTTTATAAAAGCTCCTAAAAAGTGAAAATAAAACTAAAAAAGAACGAAAAGGTTTACAATCCTAAAGAGCCTAAGTTAAATAAAATCAAAATGAGCACCTTTTTTAGTTGTTTTTATAAATCCTTAAGAATGAAAAATAAGGAAAAAAGGAAAAGCTAAACCTAAACAAGTGCGGATTATGAAAATAAAATGGACATTACAACGGCTAGAAATGCCGATAAATCCTAAATCTAACTAAGTTATCAAAGCTATAAAAATGAAAACATAAAAGAAACACAAAAAGATGAACGAAAAATTGCTTAAGTAGGCGCATTCAAATGGATTTTTCATACTAAGGAAGAGAGAAAATTTCAAATTTTATTAAAGCAAACACCCTAATACAAACTAAGAGAGAGAGAGGGGGGAGAAATTCTCCTTACATAAGTATGGAATCCAAATGGGCAGCACCTCCCCTAAGCAAAGTGGTCAAAAAAGTGGACAAGAAAAGCTTCGTGGAAGCTCTTATTTATAGGCAAATTTTCGGGTTGGTCACGCCCGTGACTAGGGCGTGACAGGGGGGCGTGTCGATACTGTACATGAGCTGATCGGGTGACTTGACTGGAAAGTTGACTTCGGCTGAAAATATGGCGGTCACGCCCTAGGTTACAGGCGTGACATGTGTCAATCACGGGCGTGACTGGGGCATGTCAGGGAGGTCGATCTGGGCGCGGTCCGGCCGCAAAGTCACGCGCGTCACATCGGGCCAGGTGGCGAAGTCACGCCCGTGTCACACCTTGACACGGGCGTGTCTAAGGGCGTGTCGAGCTGGGTTTGATGATCGCCGATCGTCAAGCTGGCACCTATGGTCGGCGATCGTCGAGGGCGTGACACGGGCATGTCGGTCATGTGACACGGGCGTGTCAGTCAATATTTTGACTTTTTCTGGAATTTTTCTGCAATAAAAATAAAGCTAAGTTAGAAATAATATTTATAAAAATAAGCAATTTATTGAATAAAACTAATAAAAAAGGACAAAAATAAACAAAATTGACTTAAATAAAATACGAAAATATAGGTATATTTACAACTCATCAAGGGCACCTTAAGAGAAGAAGTCTCAAAGACTGACTCTCTCAAGGAAGACTTCAATAAATCTATTGAAGAATATAACAAGGCTATTGAGCACCTTGACCTTAAGGAGAAAATCATCAAGGAGTTGGAAGAACAACTCTCGGCTGAAAAGAAACTTGTAGAAGGTTTCTCTAAGCCTTAGACTGTGCTTCCTCTGATTGCTGAATTCTCAGTCAAGGCCAAGGGTGCTGGTCTAGGCCACAAAGGTGCTCCTAGTAAATCATCAAGGAGAAACAAGGCCAAGAGAAAGAATAAGGATGCCAAGAAGGCCTTAGTTAAGGAAAAAGGGAAAGTGATGAGTCCATATTTTATACTTAATTCCGAACTCATCTAGGCTTATTTTCTTGTCTTTGCACACCGTTAAGCGTCATTTGCACTCCTTTTGGTTCGCTACGGTTTTCCATGTCTTGTGCACCCTTTTTAGCCTATTTCTGTGTGTGTGTGTGTATTTCCCTTTTTGTTGTGCATTATATTTATGTTTGTGACTGCCATATCGACATCCCGTCCAGTTTTCCTGCAGGTTCTGGTATCGTGTGGGCGTCCGGGATAGGGATTTCACCAATTTTGACAAAGGAGCCAATTGTCGTGCGTTTTTACCCACGCACGACCATCGACCTCTTTGGCGCACGATCATCGGTCGTGCGCAGTCTGCCCTCTTTTATGAAAGTTCTGCCCCTGCCACATCGCACGATCACCAGCTATGCCGCGCACGATCACTGCTCGTGCGCTGCCGGTCGTGCGCAGTCATGACATCTTTTTCCACTTTTCTGCCTCCATATCGCACGATCACAGACCATATCGCGCACGACCACTGGTCGTGCGCCAGTGATCGTGCGCGCTGTTTATTCTGCTTTCTATAAATAGCGCAGGTCTCGCCCTAAATTGGAGATCCGCGATTTTTTCCGCCGTATTTCGTCCCCGACGAGTTTTTCGGCCGTCCTCCTTCATTCTCCACCTTAGGGAGGGTCTCCGGGCAAGCTTTCATCGCCAAATCAAAGCCGGAGCATCCCCACGGCCTCCTCCTTCATCCCCAAGCTTCAAGCGGAGTTTTGACTGAGCTTTCTCCATCAAGCTAGGAGGGGCTGGAGCCGCAATCTACCGGGTCATTTCAACGAAGAAGACGGGTCCATTGCGAGTGAGTGACAACCTCCTCTACCCCGGACGCAGTTGAGGACCGAGCTTGGACTCGGATTGACAACCCGGGATTCCAACCGTGAACCCTCAATAAGGCTTCGGATTCGGTCGATTCGCACACCTCTTCCTCTTGTTGTTGTTAGCTTAGTTATTTTCCATGTATTGATGAAGAATGCTCATTTGTAGTTAACATTTACTCTTATTCATGTCTATGTGAGTTCGTGTTTTTTGTTATATTTACTTGAGGTGCGCCATATTCCATCCTCCACCATCCACCCTTGCCGCACTTGCAATTGCTAGTGGCGTGCGTTGCGAAGAGGTGCTCACGACCCTCATTCCGCCATTCTAACCACCTCATCCGCTAGCCTACTCGTCCATCCGCCAAGCGATTCGGTGCATAGCAGACCGTGTAGTTTCCATCCCACCTGGCGAAGCATCGCATAACGGTGTTGCATAGGAGTAGCTTGTAGATTTTACTTCCTGTTTCCGCAACAATCAAACCCCCCCCCCCCTTTTTGAGCCGACCCGAGGACTTCAATCTCAAGTCCTCCTTGACATTAACTCATCCCTTACTATGTTCCTCAAGAGACCGACACTCGGGGATTTATTCCCAAACTTTATTACTTGTGCGACTGGTGTGCTTGCCGTATTTTCCACGCATCAAGTTTTTGGCGCCGTTGCCGGGGAACACAGTCGTTTGAGTTTTTGAAGAGGTAGATGCGAGATAGTCGCCCTTGTCCATTTGTTCATACCCTGTTTTGTCTTTATTTTAGTTTTTGAAATTGTTTACTTTATTTTTCCTGTCCCTTCCTTGTTTTTTTTTAATATTGCAGATCCGAGTTATTTTATTTTTGTGTGTAGTAATTTCCGGTAAATATTTCTGTTCGCGATGGATTCTGCTACCGAGTGCAGTATTTTTGACGCTTTGCGGAGTTGCATCGATGCCATGGCTGTTTCTAATACCGAGCACTGTTTTCGGTGTATTCTATGTCAAGGTGTGGGCCATATGTTTAAGGATTGCCCTCACTTGTGCAAGCCTTCTACCTCTGTGGACGCATCCGCAGCTGTCCCCTGTTCGCGGGAGACTACTGTGGATGGGCCTACCAGGGTGTTGCCTGGCCCATACACTGACATGGCGCACCTTGCTCGATCTTTGCCCATTAAGATTACGGAAGAATCTCTCGCCACATATAGTTCCTTCATGGGTTCCTCAACCCCTTTTTACGAGCTTCCTTTGAGTGATCACTCTCACTCGGATGTTAGCCCGCAAGGAGTGGATCGGGAACTCATGGACGATCCTATATGGGACAATGAGAGTGTTCCGGTCGTCGACGGGGTGGCATCTGCGGATGATGTTGCGAAGGGGCCTGCGCATTCTATGCCTGATTTTGAGAGCAGCTTTGCCCCTACGCAGTATTTGCCAGAGTTTTCTACTCCTTTTTCTTGTGAGTCGGCTGATGAGGCCGTTATTGTGGATGATTCGGTGCCTGAGGTTGTTCCGAAGTGGGATGATGATTCTGCTATCTCCGATGGAGAATGTGGATCTTCGGACCACTATGACGCACCCCGGTGGGACGAGGAGTATTACCTTTCGGATGCGGAGGTTTGCACCCCCCTATCTGACGAGGCGGTCCCCCTTTCCACCGCGGATTTTGAGTTCTCGGATTCTCCCCAATACGACTCATATGACACTGACGATGATCATTGTTTGGATCCTGCTGGGGGTGATACCGGGATCACTCCCCCGATTTCTGATTATTTTTGTCCTTCTTCTCTTTTATTCCTTGATCCCCCTTCAATATCTGAGCCTGTGCGGGTTGATTCTCCACTGGTGTGCTGGGATGACGATGAGCCTTGTGCTCAAGCCGTTGACTCCTACGCACCTGTGTGGGATGACCCCTTGCTAGGCAAGGATTCTTTTTGTGATGAGATGAGCGAGGACCAGATCGCCTCCTCATCTTATTTCCTACTTCCTCTACCTGAGCTTTTCAGGTATTATTATCTAGGTAGAAGGGTAACTGTTCTATCGCCGTATCGGTACCCGTTACCGCAACGGATATTGGAACAGTTACCTGTTCATCTTCTCTTCCATAGGCCCATTAGCTAAGGCTTTTCTGCTTCGAATAAGTCGTGCTGGGATGACAGTAACCCCAGTAGTTATCTTAAATTTCTGCCTTTTACTTTTTATGTCTTGCTTAGTTTAGAATTTATATGTATTTTGTTTTTCTTTTGTTTTGTTTTTGCGGAGCTCACCCCTACAGGTTTCCATTGCGAATTCATTCTGGCGGGGTTGTGATTCTTCGTTTGGCGAGCCTACTTCTACTTTTCATGCGTCTTCTGGTATGCTCACTAGCTGAGCATTGGGTAACTTCTCCCCTTTTCCCTTTTTGATTTTAATTTCAATATCATATGCAATGTTGTTTAGTTTAAGTCTGGGGGAGAGCTTGCTAGTTGTTGCATTTTGCACGTGCACATTGCTTGCGCATACTAGAAGCTTTTGTAGTTTTATTTTATTTACTTCATTACATCGCACACCACTGCACCCACATGAGTGCGTGCTTAGCTATTAGCATGCCGCGAGTTAAACTCATTTCTTTTATTTGATTTGGAAAAATTATTGTGCTAGTTTAGGATTGCACGATAGAGTAAAATGTTGGCCTTGCTGTGTTCCTAGTCAATTGCTCTCGTTTTGTGTAGAAATTTGTGTAGATTTAATTTTTCTGTATGCTTATAGTTTTATATTTTTCTATTTGCGTAAATATTTCTTATTCTACTCAAAAGTTGGTGAATCCGGTGTGAATCAAACGGTAGCGTAGGAATGTGTGTAGCCGCCACTAGACTCGTATTGCTTGAGTCGGGAGGAAGGATTATCTTTCTCGGTTGCTAAGAACTTGCCCCAAGCTACTCTTGAAGCATGGGTACATGGTTACTCAAGCGCAAGTGTGATGTAGGCCATCATTTTGGCCCGGTTGAGCTTTGTACCGTTCCTAACGTCATATCCTCGCTAAACCCCATTGTTCCTACCCTTCTTTTGATTCAGCTCCACCATTATTTCACCAAAGGCTCATAGCCGATCCTAGTCGCACACCCAAGTCGAGCTTAGTGTTTTATATTTTCATGTTGGGTTGTGATGTGGTATTTTTATTCGTGAAAATGTGGAAGCGCGCCCAAGTTTTTATTTGCTGAGATTTTGAAAATAAAAAGAAAAAAAATGAAATGTTTGTAAAAATGAAAAAATGATGAAAGAAAAAGTTTAATTGAAAATCTTTTGGAGATGATTTTGATTTGGAGTAGGCGGTGCACACACCCATGTTGCAAAAATCATGTCTGGGGGTGTGGTGCACCTGGTTTTATTGTGGTTTGCTGAGGGATTCTTTTTGGCTAGCTCATTTGGGTTAGGTGCATAACCTTTCTTTTATCATTGTTTACCTCACTGTAACCCAAGCCCCGTGATTATCCTAAAGTCCTACGGATTTGCGCTTGAGTCTAACTAGTGCCGTGGAGAGAGTGTGAACGGGCAAGCGTATGGTCCCCGACATTGGTGGATTCCTTTGGAGGTGATCCTGAGCCCCGATCTTGGGCAAAGCTCACCTTAGTGGCCTGTCTACTTTCTCCCTGCGTAGGACCGGATGATTCACCGTGATTCCACTTTTGAGTAATAATAAATTTTTGCTACGCATTGTGAAAAATATAAAATATTTTGTATACTTAAAAATTTCCTCTACTTTATTTTTTATGCATGCGAGCATGCGACTTCGCATGGTACTCCGTTTTGCAATTTCTTTGTTAGCTAGTTAATTTTCCCCGTTTGCTTAGGTTTTGTTTGCTCGGGACGCGCAAACGGTTAAGTCTGGGGGTGTGATGAGTCCATATTTTATACTTAATTCTGGAGTCATCTAGGCTTATTTTCTTGTCTTTGCACACCGTTTAGCGTCATTTGCACTCCTTTTGGTTCGCTACGGTTTTCCATGTCTTGTGCACCCTTTTTAGCCTATTTCTGTGTGTGTGTGTATTTCCCTTTTTGCTGTGCATTATATTTATGTCTGTGACTGCCATGTCGACATCCCGTCCAGATTTCCTGCAGGTTCTGGGATCGTGTGGGCGTCCGGGATAGGGCTTTCACCATTTTTGACAAAGGAGCCAATGGTCGTGCGTTTTTACCCACGCATGACCATCGACCTCTTTGGCGCACGATCATCGGTCGTGCGCAGTCTGCCCTCTTTTATGAAAGTTCTGCCCCTACCATATCGCACGATCACCAGCTATACCACACACGATCACTGCTCGTGCGCTGCCGGTCGTGCGCAGTCATGACATCTTTTTCAACTTTTCTGCCTCCATATCGCACGATCACGGACCATATCGCGCACGACCACTGGTCGTGCGCCAGTGATCGTGCGCGCTGTTTATTCTGCTTTCTATAAATACACAGGTTCCGCCCTAATTTCGAGAGAACGCCCCTTTCCGCGATTTTCCGCCGTTTTCTGCTCCGAAGAGGGATTTCGCCGCCCTCCATCATCCTCCACCATAGGGAGTTGCTCCGAGAAAGCCTTCAACGTCAAATCAAAGCCGGAGCATCCCCTCGGCCTCCTCCTTCATCCCCAAGCTTCAAGCGGAGTTTTGAACGAGCTTTCTCCATCAAGCTAGGAGGAGCTGGAGCCGCAATCTACCAGGTCATTTCAACGAAGAAGACGGGTCCACTGGGAGTGAGTGACAGCCTCCTCTACCCCGGACGCAGTTGAGGACCGAGCTTGGACTCGGATTAACAACCTGGGATTCCAAACGTGATCCCTCAATAAGGCTTCGGATTCGGTCGATTCACACACCGCTTCCTCTTGTTGTTGTTAGCTTAGTTATTTTCCATGTATTGATGAAGAATGCTCATTTGTAGTTAACATTTACTCTTATTCATGTCTATGTGAGTTAGTGTTTTTTGTTATATTTACTTGAGGTGCGCCATATTCCATCCTCCACCATCCACCCTTGCCGCACTAGTAATTGCTAGTGGCGTGCGTTGCGAAGAGGTGCCCGCGACCCTCATTCCGCCATTCTAACCACCTCATCCGCTAGCCTACTTGTCCATCCGCCAAGCAATTCGGTGCATAGCGGCCCGTGTAGTTTCCATCCCGCCTGGCGAAGCATCGCATAGCGGCGTTGCATAGGAGTAGCTTGTAGATTTTACTTCCTGTTTCCGCAATAATCAAACCCCCCCCCCCCCCGATTTTGAGCCGACCCGAGCACTTCAATCTCAAGTCCTCCTCGACATTAACTCATCCCTTACTGTGTTCCTCAAGAGACTGACACTCGGGGATTTATTCCCAAACTTTATTACTTGTGCGACCGGTGCGCTTGCCGTATTTTCCACGCATCAGAAAGCTCCTTTGGAGCCAGTTTTGTTCAAGAAAGTTATCTTTCCTGCGAACGAATTCGACTATGAGTCCACCTATGGACACTTCACTAGGCTGATCCCGGAGAAGCCTAAGTCAAGGTACCAAGGTTGGACTCGCCCTCATAACTTTGGCGAGAGTGTCTTCAAGGCACCTTATGAAGAGATTCAACTTCATGGCTATGGACCTTATGCTCATGGTCATAACATCAAGAAGGCACCAAAGGTAAAACCTTTTGTGGAAAAGCCTATGAAGGAGAAGACTTCATGTAGTTACCATCATCATGAAGCTTCTTCCTCCAAGAATGCTACCCCTGCTGGACCTCCTCTCAAGAAGGTCAAGCAGGAGATTATAAGGCAAAGATACAACAGATTTGATTGTTGGTGTTGTGGTAGAGTTGGTCACTTTGCCATAGATTATTTGTTCAATCCTAGAAATACTGCTACTCCTCAAGTTAGCAACGTGAGAATGACCACTCATGAGGCTAATACTCATAGGGTGAGTATTCTTACTCGAGACAAAGGACCCAAACGTGATTGGGTTCCTAAGGCTAAGTGATTATAATCTCAGGTACGTCCAAAGGCCATTAAAACGCCATTCTGCTATTTGGACAGTGGATGTTCTCGACATATGACCGGGACAAGGAGCCTACTCCAAAACTTTTCACCGGTGTTGAATGGACCAAAGGTCATCTTTGGAGGTTCAGACCGAGGAATTACCAAAGGATACATTATGATTACTAACGATAACATATCATTTTCGGATGTAGCCTATGTAGAATGATTGTAACACAATCTCATCAGCATAAGCCAACTATGCGACAAAAGATACGTGGTTAAATTCCATACTGACAAGTGTTTGATAAAATTGGTTGACAACATGGAAACTATTTTATCAGACACTCGAAGCAGAAATATTTTCTGTTTAAATTTCATCTGTATTGACTCCTCTACACCAGTATGTCCTTTAGCAAAAAGTAGTGCGTCTCTTGCTGACCAATGGCACAAGAGACTAGCACATATTAATTTCAAAACTATTAATAAACTATTCTCTCAGAACTTACTATGTGATGCCCCTAATGTCAAGTGCGTTAAGGACAGCCCTTGTCATGCCTGTATAAAAGGCAAGCAAACAAGGAGTTCATTTAAAAGCATTATAGGCCAGGATTCTAATAGAAGCTTACAGCTTCTTCATATGGACTTGTTCGGTCCACTGCAAGTTAGAAGTTTAGGAGGTAAGGAATATACGTTGGTTATTGTGGATGATTACTCGCGCTTTGCGTGGGTGTTCTTTCTGAAACACAAGTCAGATACCTTCAATATTTTCACTAATTTTGCTAGGCAAGTCCAGAATGAATACAACTGCTCCATAGTCAAAATCAGAAGTGACAATGGAACGGGATTCAAGTCTGGGGCCATGACAGAATACTGTGATGGTCAAGGTATCTTTCATTAGTTTTCCTCTCCTCGCACTCCACAGCAAAATAGAGTAGCTGAGAGAAGGAACAGAACACTCATAGAGGCTTGCCGGACTATGTTGAGTGATGCCTCACTTCCAGAGTACTTCTTGGCTGAAGCCGTCAACACCGCTTATCACATGCAAAATCGAGCTCTCATCAACAAGAACCATGATAAGACTCCTTACGAAATTCTAAAAGGCAGGAAACCAACCATTTCATATTTTAGAATCTTTGGTTGTAAGTTCTTCGTACTTAACAACGGCAAGTATCACACTACCAAGTTTAGCGAGAAAAGCTTTGAAGGTATTTTTTTAGGTTATAGTATCCATAGTAAGGCCTATAGAGTATTTAATATAAAAACTCTGGTGGTAGAAAAATCGATACATATTGTATTTGATGAGACGAGTTTGCTGCAAAGCAACTCTTCTAGTGTGCTTATTGAAGATGCAGGTACAAAGATAAAGGAACTCAGCCTTGATGAACCTACTGAAGATAAAGATGAAAAGTTCATCAAGATCACCTCTACACCCACGATTGGAGAGGTAGATGATCAAGATGAAGAATTCATCCCAGCTGAAGATGAACCTCCAGTGGCTGAAGAGATCCCAGATGCAAGGACTCTAGAGCTCAGACACCTGACGGATCACCCCTTGGACCAGATCATAAGAGATCCCCGGAATGGTGTCAGAACTCGTCGAGGTACAACTAACGAGAATTTATTCTTAAGTTTTATATCACAGGTTGAACCTTAGAAGTTGGAGGAAGAAAACTCGGATGCATCCTGGATTCTAGATATGGAAGAAGAGTTATATCAGTTCAAATGTTTCCAAGTTTGGACACTTATTCCTAGACCCAAAAGTAAAAATGTCATCGGGACAAAATGGGTCTACCGGAATAAGATGGACGAAGATGGAACTATTATAAAGAACAAAGCCAGACTCGTTGCCAAGGGCTATTGTCAAGAAGAAGGAATCGACTTCGATCAAACATATGCTCCAGTGGCAAGAATGGAGGTGATCAGGTTATTCCTTGCTTATGTTGCACTTAAGGGCTTTACCGTCTATCAGATGGATGTAAAATCTGCCTTCCTGAATGGTGACATAAAGGAAGAAGTGTATGTAGAGCAACTACCAGGTTTTGTTGACTCAAATTTTCCTAATCATGTTTATTTACTGCAGAAAGCATTATAAGGTCTTAAACAAGCTCCTCGAGTTTTGTATAAGACGTTGTCTATCTTTTTTCTTAAAAACAAGTTCACAAGAGGAAAGATAGACAATACATTATTTCTTAGGGAAATAAATGGCAAGATTTTGCTAGTGCAAATCTATGTCGAAGACACTATTTTTGGCTCTACGGATAACAACCTCTGCAAGAAGTTTTCTAAACTTATGCAAGGGAAGTTTGAAATGAGCAGTATGAGAGAGCTGAAGTATTTCTTAGGGCTTCAGGTGAAACAATCTAAGGATGGAATTTTAATCTCACATACCAAGTTAACCAAAGAGCTACTTAAGAAATTTGGAATGGAGAATTCAACCTTTATGAGGACTCCAATGGCCTCAGCTATATCTCTAGACAAGGATGAGAAAGGGGAACCTTTTGATGAAACCAAGTACAGAAGCATAATTGGGTCCTTGTTCTACCTTACCGCAAGTAGACCAGATATAATGTTTTCAACATATGTATGCGCTAGATTCCAGGTGAACTCTAAGGAATCTCACTATATTGCTGCAAAGAGAATTTTGAGATACCTTGAAGGTACACCAAATCTTGGATTATGGTACCCAAGAAGTAATGATAGTGAACTGATTGGATTTTCAGATTCAGATTTTTTAGGAAGCAAAGACGATAGGAAAAGCACTTCTGGGACTTGCCAATTCCTAGGAAGAAGGCTTATCTCTTGGAGCAGCAAAAAGCAAAACTGTGTAGTAATCTCAACGGCCGAGTCAGAATACATTTCTGCCGGTAGTTATTGTGCATAGTTTCTTTGGCTAAAGAACTAGCTAGAGGAATGAAGGTCAAGTACATTCCATTATTCTGTATCTCCTCCAGCGCAATCATAATCGCAAACAACCCAGTCTCACACAGCCGGACAAAGCACATCGAGCTGAGATACCACTTCATCCGGGAGCATGTGGAGCAAGGGGATGTGGATCAGTAGTACGTGCCAACAGATCGGCAGGTTGCAGATATTTTCACAAAGTCGCTGGACGAGACAAAGTTCAATTTCTTCAAAACTGAACTTGGGCTGCTGAACAAGGAAGATTAGGCCAAGGTGATCAGTTCAAAGGCTCAAGAATCGAGGAATCTCCAAAAAGTTTAGAATTTTTCAAGTAGAAGGGTAGCTCTCGAGAACCACACTTACTTCCCGAGAACTATCTGCCAGTTCTCGAGAACTATAACTTACTTCCCGAGAACTATCTGCCAGTTCTCGAGAACTAAAGCTTGCTTCTCGAGAACTATCTACCAATTCTCGAGAACTCAAGCTTGCCTCTCGAGAACTATTTTCCAATTCTCGAGAACTAAAGCTTGCCTCTCAAGAACTATCTGCCACTTCTCGAGAACTAAAGCTTGCCTCTCGAGAAATGGCCCGTCATTTTTGCCGATTTCTGCTAACTCTTCTATTTCGCAAACCTCTTGATTTCTGTCCTAATCCAAGGTAAATTATTCTCATAATTGACGTTACTAGGGCTCTATATATATAATATTTTAGAAATTTTAAATCAACCGCCATTTCAAAATCATTTCTCTCAAAACTCTTCGTCTTCCGCCGTAAGAAACCTCTTTCTCCGCCGCAGTCTAGCGCTCAGTCAGTTGCCACCGTCAGCTTCCATGGCGCAGGTTTCCATGATTGGAGTCGGCAGCGAACTGGTAGTCGCAGGAATGGCAGAGATTTCAGATGATTTCCAGAACCTTCTCATTCTTCTCGAAACCGCCGGTCTCATGTTCGTTTTGACAGAACCCTGCAAGATTCTCTTTCCTGATGTCGAGGAGTTCTTCAAGAATGCTAAGGTGAAAAGGAATGGTAAGATTCTGAAAACTCAAGTCAGAGGGATCAAGATAAAGTTGAATAAGACGATAGTTTCCCAGCTTCAGAGAATGCCCGTTGTAGATGAGGAAGACGACCTAACTTTGGAAGACTATGACAGGACCTACTCCTTTTGTGAAGTTTCTGAAGAATTTCACTCCTTCAGGAGAAACCTTTTCAATGATGTAGGGAAATTTCTTGCAGACATTATTAGAAAAATCCTATGGTGCAAAATAGGGTCGATTAGTTTCATTACTAATGATCTATTTGGAGTAATGACAGCAATTGTCTCAAGGAAGAAATTTCAGTTTTGCATGATTGTGTTTTAGTTGATCAGGGACAGCATTCAAGCTCCCAAATTTGCAAGGATAATCTCATTTATTTTGCGATAGATTGATCATGTTACCTTCAAAACCTCCAAAGGTACCACGATTCACCACCTTAAGAAGATTTTCTTATCCTCCATCTAGAGATGGGAGTTAAAGCTGAAGAACCCAAGGAAGATAGCTAAAGAAGTTGGAGTTTCTATCTCAAAGGTAAGGACGGTTAAAGATCAGGTAACTGCCCTTGAGAAAGAAATGAGCAGAGGCTTTGCAGAGATTCAAGCCAACACTGATTATCTCAAAGGATTGTTCAAAATTGGAGGCAACACCATAGATCACACCATCACCAGCATTGGTCAAGTCATGGACCAATCTGTCACCTTGTCAAATAATCAAATTCAGTTAGACAAGAGAGCTGAAGGGAATGTCATGAAATTATACAATGAAGTTGGTACTTTCCAAGAAGACACCATAGACCAGCTATCTGTAGAAATCAGAAAGGGGGAGACCATAGTGAAAGAACAGGTAGAAAAGCTCAATGCAAATGCCAAAACAATCTGGAATTAGAAATTAACTGGAATCAGTGAGGATGTCTTAGAACAGATTGAATCAGTAAAATTCCATAAATATGATATAGCTGTCTGGATGCACAACCAGATCTTCCCAGATTTTCAGGTTGACCCCAACATTATTCCTCATCACTTAAATCCTCTTGCTCAATGTGAGTCCAGCCAAGTGCCTCAACCTCAAATGCCTACATTTTATCCTAGACCAGAAGATCAGGCACCTCCTCCAGATTCCTATTCCCATGTTTGGGATGACATTATTCCTCAAGATCTACCAGAGGTTAACATACCCAAGAAAAGGAAGTATGGGGAAGGTCCTTCTGCTAGAAAATCTTTTCCCCAACCAGAGGCAAAAAGAAGAAGAGCAAAGGAATTTGCTGAAGTTTGGAGCCCTACTTCCAAAGCTCTAATTCTTGACACTCTTAAACTAGTCATGGACTTTAATGAGAATAGAAATCTTCACTACATCTCAGTTTAGTGGGGGTTATATGAAAAGTCCATGACCAAACAGAGGATATATGACAGAGAATATGGAAAGAATAATCCTAAAGCTCCTCGAAAGCCCCAAGGTACTATCCTAAGCCTTTCAGTTATCAGAGGAGGCAGCAAGAAAAGCAAGACAGGCAACAACAAAGCAAAGAATGATTCATGATGTTTTGTTTTTGAGAATTTTTGAGGAAATGGATGTTTATTGATTCTAAAACATTACTTATATATACAATTCCTAGTTTTGCATATTATGTCTTTAATTAATCTGTCTTTGCGTTTATACTCAATTTCCTTGTAACGACCCCATCCGTTAAATCCTTTCTTCCAGTTCTTTCTTTATTATGATAATTCACCTTAGTGTAGAGGGTTCTGACTTCTATAAATAGGGCGAGATTGTTGGGTATTGCATTCCAAAATAACCCAGATTTGCATTAAGTCACCCTTGAACTATGATGAATTAGGTTGTATTGGATATCTTTTTCTAGTTGAATGTTTGCAGATTCTTAGTGTTAAGTGTAGACCAATGTCAGTCTACAGTGGGTCAAGAACACATGAACATAAAGTGTAATCCCTCATCGTGTGATCCAAAGTGTTGACTCATGTGTAGCCTCTCAATTCGGTTACACTTCATGTTCAAACATTGGGAGCATGGGAAGAAGACAGGACCAGAAGTAAACATTCTCTAAAATTCTTGAAAAATTTATCAAAGTCTAGTTCTCGAGAAGTAACTTCAGAGTTCTCGAGAAGTGTAGTTTAGTTCTCGAGAAGCTCTCACAGTTCTCGATAAGCTTAACTACAAAGTTCTCGAGAAGCCAAGGTTCAAGGACTCGAGAAGTCTGGACAGATTCAAGAAATTTTCTAAGTTATAGTTCTCGAGAAGTCCTCTTTGTTCTCGAGAAGTCTTGGTCAGTTTTCAAGAAGACTAAGGTATAGTTCTCGAGAAGCCTAAGGTATAGTTCTCGAGAATCTTGGCTTCAATTCTCGAGAACTGCCAGCTTAATTTCTTGAATAGTCAGGATTTGCCTCAGAAATTTTTCTAAGTTAAGTTCTCGAGAAGTCTTCCTTTAGTTCTTGAGAAGTCCTACTTTAGTTCTCGAGAAGCCTTTCTTTTGTTCTCGAGATGTTCAGAAAAGTTTCTAAGTGTTTGTTCTCGAGAAGTTCAGAAAAGTTTCTTAAGTGTTTATTCTCGAGAAGTCAATTAGTTCTCAAGAACTAAACCTTGTGTTCTCGAGAAGACCATATCTTTTCTAAAGAATTTAGTTCCCGAGAAGTGTTGACATCCGAGGTTGACAAGAGAAAAACCCCTTCTTTGTCTTTAAAGCTCGCCTCATATCAGGCACGAAGCGAACGAGCGTAGGTGTTGTTCTCAGGAACTAAGTCTACTTTCTAGGAAAAAAATTTCTAAGTCCATAACAGCCGAAATTTTAAATAACTCGACGTGATTGGTCCATGTGTCGTCATTAATGTATTTTCTAGCCGTTAAGGGTAATCCTATATAAATTCTTTTCACTAAGACATAACCCTAAGCAGAAAAGAAAAAGAAGAATCTTTTAAGAGCGGATTCTTTACTTTCCAAAATTACTGGTTCGACCAACTTTTCTCAAGAACGACATTCTGAATCCGCCGCTCTCGTCAAGATTGATCGCTCTGCATTCGATTTAGAAGATCTGCTGATTAAGGAATCGTTTTTCTCTCCTTGATCGAGTAGATTCAAGCCTTCTCAGGTAAGATTTTCAAAGGATCTTCTTCTACAAATTCTGAAAGAGCCGCAACGATTCAAGAAGAAGACCTAGAGACAAATTCTTTCAGATCTGAGAATATTTCTATTTGTATTTTCAAACCATATTTGTAAATCTTGTAGGAGATTATTCTTCGAGTGTAGGAGCGTTGTTCTTTGAGTGGTAGGAAGTTTTTATCTTCCGAGTGTAGATCCATTTGGATCGAGTTTTGTAGGAACGTGGTTCCGAGGTGTAGGATTGGTTTGCACTCCGAGATAGTGGAGTAGCCTAGTCTAGTGATTTGATAGATCAGTGAGGAAAGTGGACGTACCCAAGATCGGGGAACCACTATAAATCTCTTGTCGTCTGTGTGATTGCTTGCTTACTTATTTATGCTATTTGCTAAATTTTTTTATTCTGCATTAGACGCTCATCTCACCAATTCACCCCCCTCTAGGTGATTTAGGAAGACAACTTATATCTTTCAGGATGCAACTACTGCTAGTTCCAGCACTGATGCTATTCAACCACTTGAGTGGACAGATGCCGAAAATAAGGCCAAAATAGTTGATACCAAGGCCATGAATATTTTGGCTAAGACAAGGTCTTATGACATTTTCCAAGAAGGTGGCAGAGTGCACATCAGCCAAGGCTATCTGGGATTCTCTTAACTAGATGGTTGCTGGATCAGCAGATGAGAGAAAGGATAGGAGATCAAATCTCATCTCTCAATATGAAAACTTCAAGAAAGATGAGTCTGAGTCTGTATGTGACATGTACAACAGACTAAGCTCAATCATCAATAAGCTAAAAACTTTGGACAAAGACATCACCCTCAAAGAAGTCAATGACAAAATGATCATGTGCTTCCCCAGCTCATGGGATAACAGTATCTGGCCAATCAAAGAAGCCAGAAGTCTAAATGAGATTTCCACTGAATCTCTTCTTGGAAAGCTGAAGTCCTATGAACAATTGATAAAGACTAGAGAAGCTGCAGAATAGGAGACTCCTTCTGCAACAAGAAAGGAGCAAATCATTGCATTCAAGGCATCTGAAGAATCATAAGATCCAATAGCTAGAGATGAATTTCTGAGTCTCTTAGCCAAAAGGTTTTACAAGATGGGCAAGAGGGATTTCAGAAAAAGTCATCTAGGCAAGATGACAAGCCAAGGTATGAAAAGACCCCAACTAAAGAGGTTGTTTGCTTTGGTTGTAGAAAGCCTATACACTTCATCTCAGAGTGTCCAGAGAACCAAAAGAAGGATAAAAGAAGAGAAAAAGAAACCAGGAAGCAGCATTACATCAATCCCTCCTCCAGCAAGCATAAGAGAAAGGAGAAAGGCTTTGTGGCTGAAACCAGGAGTGAAACTGAAGATAAATCTACATCTTCCAGCTCTAGTAAAGATGAAGAGGAAGCAAAGACAAAAGAAGTGTGTCTGATGGCCATTAATGCATCAGCAGCTATTCAGAAGCAAAAGATGACAAGTCAGAGGGTGAAGACTCTAAATCTTAGGAAGATTAGGTATTGTCTTCTTTCGATTTTTATTCAGATGAGTTTAGAACTGAATATAAATCTCTATGCATTGAATTAATTAATTCTAAAAAAGAGATTAAACAACTTAGAGAGAAATTGACTGAACAAGAAAACTTGTTTTCTGAAAACATTAAATTAAAAGATGATTTAACTTTAGCAAATGAACAGATAGTCACATTAAAAACTGAATTAGCTGAGGAAAGGAAACTTGAAGAATCCCTATATGGGAGAAGTATCAAGCTGATGGACATCACAAGCACAGTGAATGTCAGGCTTAATGGCAAGCTGGGATTAGGTGCTTCATCAAGCCAACCCCCACTGATTCAGAAAAACATATTAACAACTCCAATAAAATTTGTTTCTGAAAAAGGCAAGGAAAAGATAGATGATAATAATGTTAAATAAACAGAATTAAAACAAAAGAATAAGAAAAAGAGAAAGAATAAGAAAAATCTTAACTATAACAAGGTTCAACAGATTTTGTCGAACTCAGATTGATGAAATGTGTACTGTTCGTTTAACTCAAGTCGACAAACTCCGAACGCAAACTTTTACTATAATTATTCTCTAAACTGCGATTGACAAAACCAGTATGGTTCGTCGAGCCGAGATCGACGATATTAGGGCCCAGAAAATGAATATTTTCATTCTCTGAGTGGAGTTCGACGAACTCATCCCCATTCGTCGACCTCAGATCGACGAACTTACCAGAATTCATCTACCCTAGTACATAATAACAAAAAATTTAATTCTAACAGAACATTTAATCAACCTTGACAATATGTTAATCCATTTAATTAGTGAATAATTCCACCTAGAAGATTTCATCACTTAGGTTATAAAAGTCAACCTGAATACTCATACATTTTTCTTTTTTAGTTATGTAAATAAACAAGGACCCAAGGTGACCTGGGTCAAGAATATCTAATCTATTTTATTGCAGGTGAAAGACTATCCCACCTCAGAGGAACAATGGTATCTGGATAGTGGCTGTTCAAAGCATATGACTGGAAATAAGGACAACTTAATAAACTATAAGTCAAAGGTAGGACCCAAAGTAATATTTGGTGATTCCAATTGTGGCCAGACTGAAGGATATGGAAAGGTCAAAATTGGAGCAGTCACCTTCAGAAAGGTTGCTTATGTAAGTGGACTGAAGCAAAACTTTATATCCATAAGTCAATTATGTGATGAAAGATTTCAGATATCATTTAACAAAACTTCCTGTATTATTACTTCTGTATATAACCAGGTAGTGTTAACTGGCACTAGAGTTGGTAATATCTATGTAGTTAATTTTTATTCAGCTAAAACTGAGATATGCCTGTTTAACCAAACTAGTAATAATAATAAACTTTGACATAGGAGATTAGGTCATGTTAATCTAAAAAACATTGCTAAACTCTCTAGGGACAACCTTGTTTGAGGATTGTCTTTTTACCCCTATAAGAAGGAAAGCCTTTGCAGGACTTGTCAATTAGGCAAGCAAACTAAAAATTGCTTTAAGTCACTTAATAAGAATGATTCACCTAGGATTCTGTATTTGCTACACATGGATCTCTTTGGACCCATTGTTGTATAGAGCTTAGGTGGGAAGTCTTATACCTTAGTGATTGTTGATGACTTCTCAAGGTTCACTTGGGTGTTCTTCTTGAGAAACAAGTCAGATAACTTCAAGGTTCTTACAGATTTTCTTAAGAGCATAAGGATTGAGTACTCGACTCTAGTTGCATTGATAAGAAGTGATCATGGTACTAAGTTTGTGTCTCTTCCCATGCAAGAATTCTGTGAGAAGAAGGTATCGTGAATTGCTTCTCTGATCCTAGAACTCCTCAACAAAATGGGGTAGCTGAAAGGAAAAAATTAGAATAGTCATTGAAGCTGTAGGCACATTACTTGTAGATGCTCACTTGCCCCTATTCTTTTGGGCAGTGGCTGTGAGCACAGCAAACTATGTACTGAATAGAAGTTTGATTCATAAGCTTAAGGGAAAGACCCCCTATGAACTACTCAAAGGGAAGAAACCTAAAGTAGATTTTTTTGAGTCTTTGGTTGCATTTATTACATTCACAATAACAATAAGAAATATATTAGAAAGTTTAAAGCCAAGGCTGAAATGGGAATTTTTATTGGATATTCCCAAGTAAGCAAGGCTTATAGGGTATATAATAAATCATCTATGAAAATAGAATAGTCTATTCATATTTCTTTTGATGAGACTAATATGTTTTACAAGGAGAAGATAGCTTCTACCAGTGATAATTTGCAGGAACCTCAACTGGGTGAGAAGTTGGATGAATTGACCCTCACAATTGAGGTTGTTACACATCCTTCTCCACAAGTTGTTGAAGAAAGTTAAGATGATGTCTCTGAATACAGTGAAGAGCCAATAACAGCCATAATTCCATAAGAGGAATTAATTCCCCAAGCTGTTGCTCAACCAGATCCTCCTACTGAGATAGTCACACTTAGAGATCACCTTGTATCTCAAGTGATTGGAGACATGTCAGTGGCCGTGTAGACAAGGCATCAACTCCACCAGGACATGATGCATGCCTGCTTTATATCTCAAACAGAGTCCCAATCCAGAAAAGATGCTGAGCAAGATCCACACTGGATCATTGTAATGCAAGTGGAGCTCAACCAGTTTGAGAGATATAGAGTTTGGGATTTAGTTGCAAGACCCAAAGACTACCCAGTCATTGGAACTAAATGGGTATTTAGAAATAAACTAGATGCTCAAGGTACTATCATAAGGAACAAAGCCAGATTAGTTGCTCAAGGCTACAAACAAGAGGAAGGCATAGATTATGACCAAACATTTGCCCCTATTGCAAGGTTAGAAGAAATAAGGATATTTCTTGCTTATACAGCCTACAAGAAGTTCATAGTATACCAAATGGATATCAAGAGTGCATTCCTTAATGGTTAACTCAAAGAAGAGGTCTATGTGGAACAACCAGCAGGTTTTATCTCTTTATCTTATCCATCTTATGTTTTCTATAAAAGTAGCGAAAAAAAACTAGAAAACAAGCCGGAACTTTGAATAATGAAAGTTTTATTATCCAAAAAGATATCATTTACAAAGGTATGGCCTCCCTTTTATAGAATGGAGGAGAGCGGAGAGAGTACAAACTAACAATGTGGGACTAAAAAAGTATAAAGACTGTGCGGTTAGAAACACGCAGATCGAACAAGCCGTGCGGTTAGACAATGGGCTAACTGCTCGGCAATACCAGAGAAAGAGAGCGAGATGCTGTAGGAGACCGCTAGACCGCCCGGTCTCCAAGCCATCGGAGACAAGACGCAAGACCGCCGGACAACAAACCGCAACATTCTGGAAATCAACCCGCTGGAGAGTAACCGCAAGACCTCACAGTATACAACCCGCCAGGCTCAAACCGCCAGACCCCTTTGTCTCATACTTCCACACTCCCACTCAAGCTGGAGCATAGATATCAATCATGCCCAGGTTGTCACAAATGTGGAAGAAAGAAGTAGAAACCGGTTTGGTGAAGATATCTGCCAACTCTTTGTCAGAGGTGACTAACAGGGTGCAAATCTGTCTCTTCAAGACCTCTTCTCGGATGAAATGGCAGTCGACTTCTATTTGTTTTGTTCTCTCATGGAAGACCGAATTTTTGGATATGTATATAGCAGCCTTGTTGTCACAGAACATAGGCAGAGGATAGTCATAGACCTCTCCTAGGTCAAGCATGAGAGCCCGCAACCATTTTAACTCACACGTGGTTGACGCCATACTCTGATATTCGGCTTCTGCACTGGACCTTGAGACAACAGACTGCTTCTTGCTCTTCCAGCTCAAAAGATTACCTCCAACAAATGTGCAAAAACCTGATGTAGATTTACGGTCACCTTTATCATCCGCATAGTTTGAGTTTGAGCAGGTTTCAACTCTCAGATGATCATGCTTCTGAAAGAGTAGCCCTTTTCCCGGTGCTGCTTTGACATACTCTAGTATCTTTAAGGTAGATTGAAGATGACATTCCCTAGGAGCTTGCATGAACTGACTGACTTTTCCTACAACATAGGCGATATCAGGTCTAGTCACCGTGAGATAAATGAGTTTGCCCACCAAACGTCTATACCTCGTTGCATCGGATATAAGATGTGAGTCATCTGTCAATGTTTTGTCCTCTCTAGTAGTCATGGGATATCAGGCCGGTTTGGAACCGGTCAATCTTGCCTCTTGTAGAAGATTAAGAACATACTTCCATTAGGAGAGAACCAACGAGTCCGACTTCCGAGAGATTTCTATCCCCAAGAAATATTTTGGGGAGCCCATATCCTTCGTGACTAGGTGTTGATGGAGGTGTTTCTTTGTCAAGTCCACCCCAGCCTGGTCAATGCCAATAAGAAGAATATCATCCACATACACCGCCAATACCACAAGGCCCGATGCGGTTTTGCGAATAAACAACGAGTGATCGGCCGAACTTATTGTAAAGCCAATGGCAGCCACAATGCCACTAAACTTGTCGAACCATGCCCGAGGGCTCTGTTTTAAGCCGTAGATAGCCTTATTCAACTGGCATACTCATGTCTCCCCCTGAGCAACATTCCCAGGAGGTTGCTCCATGTAGACGTCCTCCTAAAGATCGCAATAGAGAAAGGCATTCTTGACATCAAGCTAGGAAATAGAACAATTCCTGTTGACAGCCAAAGAGAGAAGAACCCGGATGGTGCTGAGGAGAGCAACCCGGGAGAAAGTATCAAAATAGTCAACTCCATAAGTCTGAGTAAAGCCTTTGGCCACCAGCAAGGCTTTGTAACGATCCACAGTGCCGTTTGGGCAAAACTTCACAACAAACACCCAGCGACAGCCAACCACATCAGTACCTACCGGTGGAAGAACAAGGGTCCAGGTACCCCTTTCAGTAAGAGTTGCCATTTCCTCATCCATGGCAGATTTCCAATGAGGAATAACAAGAGCCTCCTAGTAAATGCGCGGAGTGGTAATAGCCGAGATAGCCAAAGCAAAGTACCTGCGAGAAGGAGTAAGCCGATCATAGGAAACAACAGCCACAAGTGGGTGTTGTGTACACGTCCGCACCCCTTTGCGAAGAGCAATGGGAAGATCCAGGTCGTCTCATGCCTCAGGGACCGGAGCGTCCATGGAGGAGAAGGCTGGCCCAGGACTAGAGAGAGACGGCTGCGTAGATGAGGGAGGGGGTATAATGGAGAGAGGAGGAGACGGAGGAGGAGATGATATAGGAGGGGAGACGTCAATATGCGTGGAATTAACACAGCGAGATGGTGGAGAGTCAGAGACAGCAGGAAGAAGAGGGGAGTGAGAGGAGAAGTAGGATGCATTTTCGAAGAAGGTGACATCCGCAGAAACAAACTGTTTGCGCAGAATGGGGTCAAAGCAACAATAGCCTTTTTGAGTGGTCGAGTACCCCAAAAAGACGCATTTTGTGGAACGGGGGGAAAGCTTGTCACGAGTAGCAGACGAAGCATGCACAAAAGCCGTACACCCAAAGATACGGAGAGGAAGAGGAAAGGGTTCCTTGCTCGGGTAGAGAATGGAGAAGGGGGTTTTGCCGTGGAGAACCGAAGAGGGAATGCGATTGATGAGATAGCAGGCGAGGAGAACAGCATAGCCCTAGTAGGAGCGAGGCACCTGCATCTGCGTCATGAGAGTGCGAGCGATATCGAGGAGATAACGGTTTTTACGCTCCGCCACCCCATTTTGCTGGGAAGTGTAAACACAGATGGTCTGATGAATAAGACCATGTTGCATACAAAAAGACGAAAACTCATGACTGAGATATTCTTTAGCATTATCAGAGCGTAGTACTTTAATAGAAATAGCAAACTAAGTTTATAATCATATTATAAAAGGATTACCATACAGATAAGAGTTCAGAGCGATCTTTTAATAGATATACCAAGGTACATATAGAGAAATCATCAATAAAAGTTACAAAGAAAGAACTACCCTGACCAACGGTGAGAGTAGGAGCAGGACCCCAGACATCAGAATGAATAAGATCAAAAGGGCGAGAGGAACCACGACCTTGCTTTGGCGGGAAGGAGGAGCGTTGATGTTTGCCAAGCTGACACGCATCACAGTTGAGTGGAGGACTGTGCTGAGGTAAGTGGGGAAGAAGCTGATGAAGAATCCGAGGGGGAGGATGTCCAAGGCGAAGATGTCATTGAAGAAGATCGGTAGACGAGGAAGAGAAGGCAGACAGAGCAAAAAAATTGTCGAGGAAGTAGAGTCTGCCGCTCTCAGTCCCAGTAGCAATCGTCCGTTGGGTCCTTGGGTCCTGAAAACAACAAGAAGTAGGAGTAAATAAGACAGAGCACTGAAGTTGCTTGCATAAAGTAGTAACAGATAACAAATTGCAAGGGAAATTTGGGACATAGAGAGTGTACGCAAAGCGAAGCGACGGGGTGACTTGAACCATGCCCGTCCCATGAACCTTGGAAGGTGAACCATCCGCAATAAGAACCGGGGGTAATCGATCATGCATTTCTAGGAGAGAGAAGCATTGAGGGTTTCCGGTCATGTGATTTGTAGCACTAGAGTCAATGAGCCATTTTCTTTTGGAAACGACATGTGCACTACCTGAGGTCGTGGCCATAGAAGCAGATGGCCGAGAGGAGGCGGAGGTTGAGGAAGAAGTATCACTAGAGGGACGAAGATGAGGATGTTTCTGCCAGTAGCGGTCATCAGAGTGGCCGGTACGACCACAGTAAGAACAGAGGAACCTTGACGGACCGAGTGTGCCTGACTGACTACGGCCACTAGTGCCACCCCGCTGAACTTGGTGAGCATAAGTGTCCTGTAGAGGAGGGGAGGACAATAGAGGACACTGGAGCAGCGAAGTAATAGCAACGATACAAGCCGCGGTGGAATCCAAAGTGGGAGACTCTGCTTCTCCCAAGATCTGCTGGCAGATCATATCAAAAGACTCGGGGAGTTGCAGAAGATAACAAACAACCAGGAGTTCCTGGAAGTGTTTGTGCTGCTCGACCAAGTCCACGGAGAAGGGGCGATTTTGGAGGATTTCGGCGCCAAGAGCCTGAACTTGCTGATAAGCCATAGCAGGAGACATGGAAGGACGAGCGAAGAGATCCGCATAGAGAGTATAAATGCGGGATGTCTGGGCCCCCTTCGAGTAGAGAACAGCAAGGTGAAGCCATGCGGTCTTGACCGTCTCATCATGTCGTATGACAGGAAGGCATTCATCAGAGAGGATGTTAGCCAACCAAGTACGGACGAGCGCATCACTAGCATCCCAATCATCAAATTCAGCAGAGTATGGAGGAGGAGGGTCATTGGTGAGTTGATGACATTTGCGCTTAGAGCGAAGAAGAAAGGTGAAAGAAACGCTCCAATCCGGATAGTTGGAACAAACTAGTTTAGAAACCGTGCCAAGGTTTCCGAAAGAAGTAGAAGGAGGAGGAGCCGGATTGGCTACAGAAGTTGTGGCAGTTTATATCTCGGAAATAGCAATAGAAGAAAGCAATAAGAGGCCGCGCGGTTAGGAAACAAGACGCGTGAAAGAAGAAGAAGGAGAGCTGCAGCAGTCACGATGTCAGACCCCAGTGGCTAGAAAAGCCACGACCAAGCTGCAGAACCAAGCAGAGGGAAATAAGTCGGGCGGCTAGAAGAAAGACCGCGCGAACAGAATAGGGGGTTGCTGGGAGGAGAAAGGCGAACAAGGCAAAAACAGGTCGCGACTACTAAGAAGAAGAGGAGGGCATGATGACTAGAACAGGTTGCAAGCAAGGAGCAAGCAAAAGAAACAGGCCGCGCGAATAGGGAGCAAGCAAACAGGCGGAAGTAATAAGCCTCGAAAACAGGTCGCGAGATCAAGAAGAAGCAAGCCGCGCGGACAGGTCGCGCGGTCAGAGAGGGGCATATAATTAGGAGGAGAAAATCGAGTCCTCTGATACCATGTGAAAGTAGCGAAAAATGACTAGAAAACAAGCCGGAACTTTGAATGATGAAAGTTTTATTATCCAAAAAGATATCATTTACAAAGGTATGGCCTCCCTTTTATAGAATGGAGGAGAGCGGAGAGAGTACAAACTAACAATGTGGGACTAAAAAATGTACAAAGACTGTGCGGTTAGAAACATGCAGACCAAACAAGCCGCGCGGTTAGACAATGGGCTAACCGCTCGGCAATACTAGAGAAAGAGAGCGAGATGCTATAGGAGACCGCTAGACCGCCCAGTCTCCAAGCCACCGGAGACAAGCCGCCATACCGCCGGACAATAAACCACAACATCCTGGAAATCAACCCGCTGGAGAGTAACCACAAGACCGCGGGGTCTACAACCTGCCAGGTTCAAACTGCCAGACCGCTCGGTCTCATACTTCAACATTTTCAAATTGCATAAAGCTCTCTATGGTCTAAAGCAAGCTCCAAGATCTTGGTATGAAACCTTAGCTAGCTTTCTCTTAAAGCATAAATTTTCTAGAGACAAAGTAGATATTACTTTATTTATTAAGCATTATCATGATAAAATCTTGTTAGTACAAATATATATAGATGACATTATATTTTGTTCTACTGATTTCAAACTATGCAAAAGGTTCTCTGACCTTATGCATTCCATGTTTGAAATGAGTAGCATGGGTGAACTCTCCTACTTCCTTGGTCTCCAAGTGAAGCAGTCCCCTGATGACATCTTTATATCCCAATCCAAGTATACTAAGGAGCTGAAAAAATGGTTTGGGATGGCAAATGCTTCAGCTAAGAAAACACCTATGGCTTTATATGCTATGATTGATTATGATGAACATGGGAAACCTGTAGATCAGAAACTATATAGGGCCATTGTTGGGTCCCTGTTATATCTCACAGCAAGTAGGCCAGATAATGTGTTTGCTACCTATCTTTGTGTTAGGTTCAAGGTGAACCCTAAAGAATCTCACCTTATTTTCCTAAAATAATTTTAAGATATATAAAGAGTTGCCAAAATTTAGGACTATGGTATCCAACTGAGTTAGAGTTTGAGTTGACTGTATACTCAGATGCTAACTTTGCTAGATGTAGAGTGGACAGGAAGAGCACATCAAGGACATGTTAGTTCCTTGGTGCTAGACTTGTGTCCTGGTTTTGCAAAATGCAAGCATCTGTGTCTACATCAACAGAAGAAGCTGAGTACATAACAACTGATAGTTATTGTTCACATATGCTGTGGATTCAAAACCAACTCCTAGATTATGGTTTCAACTTAAATAATTCAACTCTACTTTGTGATAATACAATTGTAATTTCTATTGTACAGAATCCCGTGCATCATAGTAGAACTAAGTATATAGAAATAAGGCATGATTTCATTAGAGATTGTACTGACAAAAATAAAATTAGTCTTGTCTATATCTACACTAATTTGCAAAGAGCAGATATTTTCACAAAACCCTTGGATGAGAGGAACCATTTGTTCTTTCTGAATCAGCTAGGTATGATCAATGGAGAAGCATTAATTTAATTTCTAACTGTGGTCGAAGAATTTGTCACATTTCGTCGAATGGAGATCGATGAACTGAGGATAGTTCTTGAGAAAATTCGTCGACCTGAGATCGACGAACTCTCTGTGTGATGATTTATTCGTCGATCGGAGATCGAAGAACTGGATTCAGAAAATTTTCGTCGACGTTAGAACGACGAAAAGTTTTCCCTTCTTTAGACTGAGATCGACGAACTCTTTTGTCAATAAAATATTTTGTCGACCTCAGATGGAAGAATTTTGTTATTTCTCAGGACGGAGTTCGACGCTTCATATTCTGAAAACCTTATATATAGGTTTTCTTTGAGCTTCATCCCGCGCTTTTTGTTCCCCTTGCACTTGATCTCTCTATTTTCTTTTGCAGGCGATCAATAGCGATTCCGACGAGCTCTACTGCTTCAATGTAGTTTGATATGGGATTTTATAATGACTTCGAGTCATTCCGGCATTATGATTAAATCTTCTTGGACATATTAAAATTATTTGATGACCAAAAGCTAAAGAACTTCATGACAACCAGGATTAAGATTGCTGCTACAGAAATCAGAGAATCAGTGTTCACTTCCTCCACTCCAAACGCCGACACGATGTCAAGAAAAAAATTTGGTAATCAAGTTTCCTTAATGCCCACCATTTTGACTGAAATTTTTGGACTGATAAAGGGTGAAGAAGATTTGGAAATAGATAGTTCTGAATTTGATGAAATGTTGAATATAATGGGTCACACTGGAGAGAACCCTAACAAGCTTTAAAAGAAACATTTATCTTTTGAATATAAATTTTTAGCTAATTTGGTGGGTAAGGTATTACTGGGCAAGCATACTGCCCATGATTATATGACCAGACCACAGTTTCTAGTAATGTGTGTAGTGGTAAATAAGAAGCCAGTAAACTCGGCTAAAATACTGTTTGATTTGATTAAGAAGAAGAACAGTAAGAAGGAAGTGTGTTTTGGAAGGATACACGGAATCTTTCTACAGGAAAAGGTTGCTGAATCCCTGGTCTCAAAGACCATATTCATTAATTCCTCCAAAAGGATAACATTTTCCTTATTTGGAAGGTGAGAGAGGACTATCTCAAATTCATCCAAGGCTTCTTCCTCTTCTAGAGCATCTGAGGATATCAGAGCTATCACAGTTTATCCCCCACCCCTAGAAGATGTCCCCTCCGTCAACATTCTACCCACCAAGATTCCAACATCTCCATCTCAAAAACCTACACCTCCACGAATTTCAATTCCTTCATCAACCCTCCAACAATCATCCAAATCTCAAATTCATATTCCAACACCACCTACATCTCTAGTCCATCAACCCTCACAAGTTCAATCTCCTTAACATCTACCAACACTTGTTCAATCTCCAGAGCATAGCACACCACCTCAATCCCTAGTTTCACATCATCTTGCTGACATTCCCCTCCATAAACTCTTATACATTCCATCTTTTGATCTTATTTCATCATATCCCATCCATACACCATCACCTCAGGATGAACCAATATCACACACCATCTCGCTCCCTTCATCATCCACCCTCCATCCTCCTGTATCAACTCATATACCCTCTGAGTTTATGCAAATGGATTCCCCTTCCATTCCCTCCCTTCTTGATCTCATCACTCCACTTTTCAAAAGTTTTACAGCAAAGGCAATTAAACCTCTTGCTGAATCTATCTCATCCCTATCTGCCCTCATCTCTGCTGCCCCTACTCTCCCTTCTTCTGGGGGCCTAGCTTCAGGACCCTCTGAAGCCAGGTAGGGGGAGATATCCAGTGAAAAAGCTACAGTCTCCTCCCCAGCAGCAACAGCTGTAGTTGTATAGATAGATGATCCAGTAGTCTTGCAGATAGTGGAGCTAGCAGATGCAGATGCAGATGCAGATGTATATATGATTACAGATATTGAGACAGTTTATTTTGATATGTTGTGTATAGATGAACCAATTATTCTACCAAAAGTTTTGACTGTTGGTGATTGCTGTATCAATCCCACAGTAGATATTTTCAGTTTGTTAAATTCTTTTAATACAACTATCTTGAATTATCTTCAAGCAGTTTGCCCAGAGCCATCTTTGGCTATTATTTATTATACCTTACCTATAAGTCCTGCAGTTCTTAAACAACTAAAGGCAAGTTTTGCAGATTCTGTAATATCAGTTGTTGAGGAGGTTTGCAGTCCTCCTCCTCGCTTGTGAGATGAGTCCCCAATGCCAGACCTGGATGCATTTTTGTTTGCTGACATAGAAGAAGAAGATTATCAAATGGCTACTGAAATTGATGCTCCTGAAGTTACTGAACCTCAAGTGCCTCCTCAAGCTGAGAAGCAATTCTCAAAGGAAGCCTTGAAGGAAATAAATGCTTTATATGACAACCCTCAAGAATCCTCTGATGATGATGAAGAAGATTCTGATGAATCAGATTATCCAAAAGCTAAAAAGAAGGTTCCTAAGAAAAGGAAAGCGATTCCAAAAGGTGCTACTAACCCAAACCCTACCCATGATACTCCTTATTATATACTGCATAATATTACTCCTTATCAGGGTATGCCATAATGGATGTGGTTATCAAAGAATTAGCAAAAAGAAAGGAAGAAGAGGAGAAGGTACAGGTCTCCTCCTAAGCAATTCAGGAAAGACCCTCCTCCTCCTCCATCTTGTGGGGCTTCTGGAAGTGTATCTCAAACATCAGCACCTATTACTAAAACCTATCAGAGACACTCCAAGACAGGCAGTAACCAGCAATCCTCTCAAAGCAAGCCTCCTCCAGCTATTGATAATATATGTACTTCAGTTTTTATTGATAATTCACAGAAGGACTCCAGTCCTATAAGGCTAGAATCTCCCCCTATCCCATTTGTAGATCCGGAACAGGAAACATCTGCAAAAATGGCCAGGTTTCATGAACTGATAGGACTTTCTTAGATCAATAAAGCTAAAGTTGAAGGAAAAGATCCTTCCCAATGCTCAACTATGTCATCATATAGAAAAGAGGTACTTAAGAGGTATCCTGAAGCTAACAAGTTTTTCAATGTTTATGATTATATGAGCTTACATCTAGAAGCAGTAGTTCCAAGAGCCACCTCTTGTAATATAATTGGAGCATCAGACATGACCATGACAAAAAGAGAAGTCGCTAATCCAAAAAGAGAGAATATGTTCAGACAACCTTCTTATAAAGCTAAAAAGGAGAAGCCAAAGAAGAACAAGTGACTGTTGTGTTTAACTCTTATTTTTCTGAACTCTATTTTTTTAATCATGAAGCACTTATTGTAAATATTTGCTTAATGTGTTTATTTCTGCCAGATATATGTTTTTATGCTTTATGATTGTTTTATTTTATTTGTATTAGTGACCTCACCCAAATAGGGCGATATTGTTGGATCACTAGTTTGGATTTGGGCTAGGATCACTAATTATGTTGAGTTTTACCAACATTGTATAACAAGGGTCAAGTTTATGAGTCCTAGAGTTTAGGCTAGTCATTAGGTTCAACCTTCATGGACCAGCCAGTAGAAGAACTAACTATACTCAGACATAGAAGAATTCAGAGATCAAAATTATCAGTTCGAAATTCTTCGAACTCAGCTCGACTATCGTCGATCTCAGATCGACAAACTCAGATTTATTTATATGAGTTGAGCTCGATGATATTCGAGATCAGGTCGATGATCTATTCTTTTAGACGAATTCTAATCTCGACAAACTTAGAGCGCAGAATTGGCAAGTTATTTCAAGTATGTAGTTCGTAGAGCTCAGGTCGATGAACAGGAATTCTCAGGTCGACAAACTTGGAACTCCAGTCCATGAAATCTGTTTAGAGGTCAACGATTCATGTCCCGAGCCAGAATGAGAGTTTTCCTTACTTTTGTCCCTTATTCAATTTAGCAGTGATTTCCTGAGTAATTAATGCTCATATTCTCCTGAATATAGCCGTTATTGGCTGCATTAATTACGGTCTTCATCAGGGTTAATTACTTGCTTATTTTAATGAGACAGTTGGGGAAACTCATTTGAAGCAAATATTCCAGCCATTTTATGCTCCAGATGAGTCAAAATTAAAGCTTGGAATTCAAATTTCAAAGGAGAATTTAGACAGCAAAATATAAAAGAGATTTTCTCTTTTCAATTAAAAAAAGGAAAAAGTGTTCTTGCACATACAGACACGGCAGTACTTAGAATACAGAGAAGAGACACAAAACAACAACATATAGAACCCTCTCTCTCTCTCTCTCTCTCTGTGTGTGTGTGTGCAGAAAACATTCTGCTTTCCCTTGATATTACTGAAAGTTGAAGAAGAACAATAATCATATATCAAGAGTGTTCTTCAACTTCTCCTTCATGAACATTCAAGGACAATAACTATGAATCAGTCAAAAAGTTCCAGGATCTCTCAAGACAAGGCTGAAGACCTACACCTTGAGAAGGGCTCCAAGCTTTCTGAACCATTCAACATTTCAAAAGGAGTTTTGACAACAGAATCCACACAAGTCTTCTCTATTATATAGAGAAAAGAGAAGACATCATCACCTCTCTTACCTCCTATATAATGGTTTATTAACTCCCTTCAAAAGTTATTTCATGGTTTTTGGGCACCTGATCAAAAGCCTAAAGGGTTGTGAGATCTCCCTGGAAATAGATCATGTGGTTGCAGTCACCTTATCAAAAACCTGATAGTGGATTCCTACCATGGTGATAGAAGAGTTGATGTACCGAGTTAGGGGAACCACTATAAAATTCTTGTGTTGACTGTGTATGATCATTTTCTATCTTGTTCTTGTTGTGTTGTGATAGATTAGCTTAGCATGTTTTCATTTCCTTTATATATTATTATTGGTATCACTTATTTTCTTCTGATAAATTTAAAAAAAGCAAAAGTTTTAATAACTCTATTCACCCCCCCACCCCCTCTAGTGTAAATCAGGTCTAACCCCTATCTTTCATAGTTTAAACCATTGGAGTCCTCATCGAGATTGTGTTTTGCATTCTTAATTTCTTAAGCAACTCTTTTGTGAACTTCGTTTGAGAGATGAAAATTTCATCTTCAGATTGTTTCACTTGATGTCCTAAGAAATACATCAGATATACCATACTGCTCATTTCAAACTTCCCTTGCATGAGTTTAGAAAACTTCAAGCAAAGGTTGTCCTCTGTAGAGCCAAAGATAATGTCGTCAACATAGATTTGCTCTAGCAAAATCTTACCTTTTACTTCCCTAAGAAATAATATTTTGTCTATGTTTCCTCTTGTGAACTTGTTCTCAAGAATAAAGCTAGACAACTTCTCATACCAAGCTCGAGGAGATTGTTTCAAGCCGTATAGAGCTTTATTAAGAAAATATACATAATCAGGGAAAGGTTATGATACAAAACCAAGGGGTTGTGTTATGTATACTTCCCCTTTTAGATCTCCTTTGAGGAATACTGACTTCACATCCATTTGATAGACCTTGAATCCTTTGTGAGCAGCAAATGTAATGCCCAAAAAATCCTGAAAAAGGGAAGATATTGATTTCTAGAAGCTAATGCGTTGCGGTAGTGTTAACGCTGGACGTAGCCCTTGAATTTAATTATCTGGTGTCTCGAGTATCAACCGCACAACAGTAGAAAGGTATCGCACGACGATAGCACTCGATGCACTCAGTGCTTTTGACGAAGCGTTGAGTGACTACCTGTTGGGTATTTTATCCATAATAACCCTGATTTGTGTGAAGTCACCCTTAAACTAATATGAATTAGGTTCTTATTTGATGTTATTCTATGGTTAAGTGCTTGAAGGTCATAATTGTTAAGTGTAGACATATGTAAGTTTATAGTGAGTCACCAAACACAGGACCATGTAATGAAATCCCTTATTGTGTGATCCATTGTGTTGACTCATGCGTAACCTCTCTATTAGCATGCACTTCATTTTCAAGTACTAAGGCACTGGAAGAATTCATGGGTAGTTTTTTTCAACAAAGAAGAATATTAAATTATTCAAAAAAATTCTAAATTAATTTCTCGAGAAATTGAAATTGTTTGTCTCGAGAAGCCTAAGTCTAGTTCTCGAGAAAGCCTTGATTTTCTCGAGTTATTATAAGAATTTTCGGGAAATTGTCTGAAAGTTTTATAAGTCTTTTTCTAGAGAAATGTCATGAAGATTTCTCGAAAGCCAAGTCAGTTCTCGGATAACACAATGGAGTTCTCGAGAAGTCGAATTTATTTCTCAAGAAGCTGAAACTTCTTTCTCGAGAAATCCACTCCTTCTCGAGAATTCATTTCTCAAGTTTCAGAAGTTCTGTTAAGTAAATTTCTCGAAAGGCTTGGATGTTTTCTCGAGAAACCTGGCTCCTGCTCTAGAATTCCGCCAAGTCTATTTATCGTGAAATAAGGTTCTTCTTGAGAAATCGGTATTCTCTCTCATAGAATTTTCTTCAAGTTCTTTTCACGAGAAAACAAGCTCTTTTCTCCGGAAGTCTTCTTCTCGAGAAATACGGTTGCAGATTCTTAAGATTAAAAAAGTCAGACGGAATTTCAAAATCAGATCAAAGTTTAAGAAGTTTAATCCACGTGGATAATCTCTTAATGACGTTTGACCATTGGGTGATGTCTTATATAAATTCACGTCAAGGATTTCACCAAACCCTAATATTATCACTGTTAATCTTATTCAAAATCAGAATGGCCGCACATTTACATATCGGGAAAAAGCCACATGCCGACATATTCGTTCTTCACGGAAGCTTGTTCCTCGATCTAGCGATTCGAAAGCAGAAGAAAGATTTGACAAGATCCCTTGTTTTAGATTCTCAATCTCTCATTTGATCTTGTCAGATCCAAGAAATTTCAGATTGTGTTTATCTCAAGATTTCTTCCTCAAATTCTCCACCAAGCTTTCAGTTTTTCAAGAAGGAAGAAATCAGAAGATTTCAGATCTGAAGTGAAGTTGTTTTTCATTATTGTAGTAAAACCTTATTTTAACTTTTGTAGGAGCTTTGTCTCCGAGCTTGTAAGAACATTTATCTTCCAAGTGTAGATCCTATTTTGGAGGATCGAGTTTGTAGGAGTGTGTTTAATTCGAGTTATAGGAGCGTTGCTCCGAGGTGTAGGATTGTTTAATCTTAGATATAGTGAAGTAGCCAAGTCTAGTAATGGTGCAAGATTTGTGAGGTGGAGAGTGGATGTACCCAAGATTGGGGAACCATTATAATTCCATGTGTTGTCTGGATTGTGCTTGATTATTTTCTGTGCTATTCTCTCTCAAGTTTTTATTCCGCAAAAGACGCAGAACTCACCTATTTACCCCCACTCTAGGTTATTTAGGTAGACAACTAGTAATTTTCAATTGGTATCAGAGGGAGGTTGTTCATTATGTTAGAACACAGTTAGGTCGGTCTGTCATTCTAGTTACAGCAGCCTGTCTAGTAGGTCTTCTGGAGGTTTGGCTCTATGTGATATTAAGTTGGTGGTCCAGTGGACTGGTTTGAGACCGCAGCTATTCCTTGGTTGATTAGTCTCAGTGGTCTGATAAAACCGCAGAATACTGTATGAAGCCGCATCTGTGGCATATAGGAGGTTGTAGCTTTGGTTTTTGGGCTAGCCGTAGTGGCCTGGTGAAGTCGCAGCAGTCTGGTTAGAGCCACTACTGTGCATAGCGGTTGATCGCATTATCGGTCAGGTGGCAGCCCGCAGTTTATTGTCAAGAGGATTTCAAAGTTTCGGTTTGTTGGATAGCCGCACTGCGGTCAGGTGGCAACCCACATATGTGGCCTGGAGACTTGTCTGGCAGTCTGTCTTTGATTATGGTGGCCTACTCTAGTGGCCGCAAGTTTTATTATTGTTGTATCTTATGTAGTGTGCGGTTTGTGTATGAAAAACCGCACAAGCCGCTCGGCTTAGGTTTAGTCCCACATCGTGTATTGTACTCTCTCTCTCCTCCCCAATTTTTTATAAATTCGGGGCATACCTATGTAATACTTATCTTTTTGGAGCAATAAAATATGCTGCTTATTTACATCTTTGTCCATTTTATACTTGATATCAGAGGAAACCTGTATTTTGCTCCAAAATTGTTTCTTCTTCTTTGTGGTTTGTCCTTTGTAACCACACAGGTTGATTTTTTGACCCTCCCTTTTCTGGCTTCTTCCGGTTTCTTCCCTCCCTTTATTTTTTCTGTTCATGCGGTTTTCGCTTTGTTCGCGCGCTCTCTGCTCTTCTTTCCTTCGTTCGACGTCACCGCCTTTGGGTCGTAGCCTCTTTTTACTTCTAGTGTGTTTACACTGAGACCGGGAAGCTTGTTTTTCCTATTCGCTCTTGTTCTTTTCTTGCTATCTGACCGTGCGGTGTTTTTTCTCATTGACTGAGCGGATTGTTCTTTTTCTTCATGGACACTCTGTCATCTTCTGCTACTTTCTCTGTCCCTCTCTCTCATCCTTCTACTTTTGTCTCTACTTCGGGTAATTTGGGTACAGTGTCTAAGCTTACAGACCCAAACTATCCTAACTGGAGTGTGTCTTTTGTCTTCCTTTTATGTTCTTAGCGTAAGCGCTCTCACTTGACTGATGATCCCCCTCTTGTTGACTCCACTATTTACAATGATTGGGATGTTCTGATGCCTTGGTCCATACTTAGTTGGCCAACAGTTTGTCTGATGAGTGTCTTCCGATCATTCGACATGATCAAACAGTCAAAGCTGCGTGGAATCATCTGGTTGCCTTATATTCTAAAGGGTCTCAGACTTCGCGTATATACACTCTGTATGCTGATCTTTTTTCTCGTCCGGTTATGACTTCTGTTTCCGCTTATCAGGAAGTTCAGAGTCTTGGGGCTGAGCTTCTTCAAAACCATCCTTTTTCTGCTGATCTTGCGGAGTAACAAAAACCATTTCAGGAGCTTCTTGTAGTTTGCTACTTGCTTTTTCTTCCTGACTCCTATGACATGATTTGTCAACAGATTCTCGGAGAGGCAGACACTCTGACTCTTGATGCTACTGCTTCCTATATTTCTGATGTTACTACTCTTCTCAAGTGTCCTTTGCTTCCCTCTCCCTCTCCTGATATTATTGCTCATCCTACTCCTCATGATAATTCTGGTGGTCGGGGTGGCTGTACTAGCGGCCATGTTTATTCGAATTTTCTTTGTTCTCATTTTCGCAAGACTGGTCACTTGATTGATCGTTGTTGGGTCAATCACCCTCATCTTCGTCCTGCTTCTACTGATTTTGCAATGAATTCTACTACTGCTCTTGCTACTTCTGGTGTTGCTCAGTTCGCTTCCACTAGCAGGTTGCTTATTGACTCTGGTGCAACCAATCATATGATAGGGAATTCTCGGTTTTTTTTTCTCTTACTAAGAGTAATCACTTGCCTCCTGTTCTTATTACTGATGGTTCTCCGTCCCCAGTTCATGGGTCTGTCACTGTGCATGTTACTTACTCTCTTCAGCTTTGGGACACTCTCTATGTTCCCAACATTCCATGCAATCTTCTTTCTGTTACTACTATTTGTAAGTAGTTGGGCTGTGAAGCGATATTTACTTTTTCTACTTGTGTCTTTCAGGATCCTCAGTCCAAGGAGAGGGTGGCTAATAGGACTAAGAGTGGTGGCTTATTCTATCTTGATACTTCTTCTTCCATTTCTGCCTCCTATTCTCTCCTTCAGTTGTATCTTCGGCTTGCACATCCTCCTCCTCGGATCCTTTATTAGCTTTTTCCTTATTTACCTGGCGGGGATTCTTCTATTTCTTGTGAAGCTTGTCAGTTTGGGAAACATCATCGTTCTAATTTTCCTGCAAGCAAAGGACATTGTTCTTCTCGTCCGTTTGAGATTGTCCATTCTGATATATGGGGTCCTGCTCCTACTCAAACTGTTGGTACGGGTAGTTTATATTTTATTGCATTTATTGATGATTTTTCCCGTTGTAAATGGTTTTATTTGTTACGCGATCGTTCTTAACTTTATTCCATTTGCACTGCTTTTTACAATGAGATTCAGACATGGTTTGATACTTCAATTAAAGTTCTTAGATTCGATAAAGCTTAGGAGTATCTTAGTCATCAATTTACATCATTTTGTGTGGATCATGGTATTGTTCATCAAACCACTTGCCCTTATACATCACAACTATATGGTGTTGCTGAACGAAAAAATCATCATCTACTAGATGTTGCTCGGAGTCTTCTGACTCAGATGTTTGTTCCCAAGTCTTATTGGGGTCATACGGTTCTTCTCTCTTGTTTTCTTATTAATCGTGTTCCGTCATCTGTTATCGGTGGGAAGACTCCCTTTTCTATTTTGCATCCTGATGCGAACCCTTTTCCTTTATCTCCTCGTGTCTTTGGGTGCACTGCTTTTGTTCATTCTCCTTCATCTAGTCGTAACAACTATCTCGATGCTCGATTAAATGTATCTTTCTGGGATATTGTCCGACTCAGAAAGGATACAGGTGTTATGATCCTGTTCTCTGCCAGCAGTATGTTTCTGCTGATGTCACTTTCTTTGAGAATGTTCCGTTCTTTTCTCCTTCCTCTACTCTTCCTTCTTCTGATGATTCATTCCCTTATTCTCCTCTTATTTCTGCACCTTGTACTGAGCCTGTTATTTCCCCTTCTTCTGACTCTCCTGCTCTACCTGATTCCACGGTTGTGCCTCTACCCATTTTTCTTAGTTTGCTAGTGTCTCCTTTAGATGAACCTCCGTAAGTAGACAAGACTGATCTTGATCTTCCAAATGCTCTCAGGAAAGGTCTTCGTTTGTGCACTAAGCATCCTCTTGCTGGTGTGGTATCTTACATCAGACTAACTCTGCAGGCGCAAAGTTTTGCTTTGGCCCTCTCAGCTAATGTTCTTCCTGCGGCATATCGTTATGCTCAGCTTGTTCCACATTGGAAAGCAACTATGGATGAGGAGATAAAAACTCTAACTAAACGGGGTACTTGGTCTCTTATTCCTACTCCTCCTGGTGCTGATGTGGTTGCCTGTCATTGGGTCTTTGTTATTAAGTACCTTCCTGATGGTACAATTGATTGTTACAAAGCCCGTCTTGTGTCCAAAGGATTTACACAAACTTATGGGGTGAATTTCTTTGATATATTCTCTCCTGTTTCCCAGATTACTACGATCTGTGTTCTCTTTTCTGTTGCTGTTAAATGAGATTGGGAAATATAACAGTTAGATGTCAAGAATGCCTTTCTTTATGGGGATTTGAACGAGATAGTATAAATGTAGCAACCTCCTGGGTATGTTGCTCAGGGGGAGTCTCAGGTGTGTAAGTTGAAAAAGACTTCTATGGTCTTAAACAGAGTCCTAGAGCCTTGTTTGAAAAATTTAACGAGGTTATTTCTCTGGCTGGGTTTGTTTGAAGCGCTGCAGATAACTCTTTGTTTATTCGGAAAACCTCATCTGGACTAGTAATTCTTGCAGTATATGTGGATGATATCCTTCTTACTGGGGATGATAGGAAAGGTATTGATATGACAAAGCAACATCTACTCCAACATTTTGTTACAAAAGATATGGGGTCTCCTAAGTACTTTCTGGGGATTGAGATATCTCGAAAATAAGGTTCCATCGTTCTTTCACAGAGGAAGTATGCTCTGGATCTTTTATAAGAGACAAGTCTTCTTGGAGCTAAACCCTCTCGGAACCTATGGCTGTTGGAGATGACAGATGCTGGAGTGAGTCTTATCCTTTCCTTGAAGATTTTACCAGGTACAGACGTCTTGTTGGTAAACTCATCTATCTCACTGTTACGAGACCAGACATTTGCTATGCGGTTAGGAAAGTGAGGCAGTTTATGCATGCCCCCAGGGTGTGTCATGTGTAGTCTACTCTATAGATTCTCGAGGGTGTGAAAGGTGCTCCAGGGAAAGGGCTCTTGTTTTTAAAAGGGGACATTTAAAGGTAGTGGATTATTCTTACGCAAGCTATGTAGATGATAAGGGTGATAGAAAGTCAACATCTACGTTTTTCACCTTTGTTATAGAAAATCTAGTACGTATGAAGAGCAAGAAGCGGGCTGTAATTGCTAGGTCGAGTGCAGAAGCAGAGTATAAAAGCATGGCTCAGACTGATTGTGAGCTGAAGTGGCTTCAGACTCTCTTACTAGATCTGGGAGAGTTTTATGATCTCCCTCTATAAATTTTTTGTGATAATAAAGCAGCTATATACATTTCAAAGAATCCGGTCTTTCATGAGAGAACGAATCATATCGAGGTTGATTGCCACTTTATTAGTGAAGTGATTCTAAAGAATCAGATATGCACTCCATTCGTCACTTCTGATAAAGAGCTTGCGGATTTCTTTACGAAACTAGTTACTTCATTCATAGAGGTTTGTGACAAGTTCGACATGATTGACATATATGCTCCAGCTTGAGGGGGAGTGTTAGAACACAGTTCGGGCGTTCTATTTTTCTAGCCGCAGTGACCTATCTAGTCGGCCTTCTGGAGGTTTAGCTCTATGTGTTGTTAAGTTGGTGGTCCAGCGGAAGTGTTTGAGACCACATATATTCCTTGGTTGATTATTCGCAGCGGTCTGATGAAACCGCAACATCCTATATGAAGCCGCATCCGTGGTCTGCAGGAGGTTGTAGCTTTGGTTTATGGGCTAGCTGCAACGGCCTGGTTAAGTCTCAGCGGTCTGGTTAGAGCCACTGCTATGCATGGCGGTTGACCGCATTGTCGGTCAGGTGGCAGCCCACAGTTTTTTAACAGGAGGATTGCAAAGCTTCGGTTTGATGGATAGCCGCACTGCGGTCTGGTAGCAACCCGCATGTGCGGCCTGGCAACTTGTCTGGAAGTCTGTCTTTGATTATGGTGGCCTACTCTAGTGGCCGCAAGTTTTAATATTGTTGTATTTTATGTAGTGTGCGGTTTGTGTATGACAAACCGCACAAGCCGTTCGGCTTAGGTTTAGTCCCACATCGTGTATTGTACTCTCTCTCCTCCCCCATTTTCTATAAATAAGGGGGCATACCTTGTAATACTTATCTTTTTGGAGCAATAAAATTTGTGGTTTATTTACCTCTTTGTCCATTTTTTACTCATTAAAAGTTTAACACCTTAAACAGATCTACTTCTAGTTGTCAAAGAGTTTGTCAAGCATGGATAGATCCAAGGACACCACAAAGCTTCCGGTGTGCACAAAGGCCAACTTTCCCATATAAAAAGAGAGAATAATATTTTTCGTGGAAGTTGTTGATCCCCGCATCTTAATTATAGTGGAAGAAGGCCCTCATGTTCCAATGATAGCTTCCACTATTGATCCTACAAGGAAGGTGACAAAGAAATTGATGGATCTTGAAAAAGACGAGATTGCACTTGTCTCTCTGGATAAGAATGCAAAATATATCATCACAAATGCAATCGATGATTCCATGTTGCAGAACCTTATTCACTGCCAATCTGCTAAGGAAATGTGGCAGTCTTTGATTGTTGTAATGAAAGGTACCGAAGAAGTAAGGGATGGCAGAAGATCACTTCTAAACTAGAAGTATGAGGCTTTCAAGCAAGGCCCCATGGACACAATTGCTGATACATTTGGAAACTTCTTCAAGATCGTCAACGGCCTGAAAAGCTACGACCAGGTTTTCACTAACACAGAACTAAATGACAAATTCCTACGATCCTTACCTAAGGAATGGGACAATAAGATCTGTGTTATCAGGAAGTTTGGGAGACTGGCTAACACTTACCCCCAGAACCACTTTGAGAAGCTTATGTCCTATGAACTTGAAATAACTGCCAGAAAAGCTGAAGAAGAGGGCAGCAGATCTTCATCAAAAGAGAAGTCTGTTGCACTGAAGGCAGACAACTCACGAAAAGCTAAGGCAGAATCTCCTGCTCCCTCTCTCAAAGAAAGTGAAGAAGAAGAATCAGAGCCAAGCACCTCGGGCTCAAAACAATTTGATGGAGAGTTCTCTCTTCTCTCCAGGAAGTTTAAGAAGTTTTTATGTAAGAAGAAACAGATGAGAGGCAATGACTCCTCTTTCAGAAGATCACGACATGGCGGTGATTATCAAAGGAAAAATCATACATCCGACATGTATAAATCTTAACCGAATAAATATTATTCTACTAACATCGTTTTTATTGTAGTAACAAGACAGTTCATATGATCGCCGACTGCACTTACAAGAAGAAGGAGGGTGGAAGGAGAGAAGAGTAGAAGTCTTCCAAGAGAAAAACGAAGGAGAAGAACTTCATAGCAAAGAAGCAGAAGACTCTCAGTGACTCTTACTCGTCTGAGTCAAGTGAGGATGAAGAAACCTACTTCGGGCTCATGGCTCACTCTGACGAAGAAGGAGATGTCCCCCAATTTCATGGGGAGGTAAATGCTCACACTATTCTTTATGAATCTGATGTTCCTGACGATGACCATGAGGACTGTTCCTCTAATGATGAATCAGAACTAATGGGTCAGTATAAATAGTTGATCAAAGTCTACGACCAATGCAGAAAGGTTGTTAGAACTCAAACCAAGGAAAAAAAAATCCCTTAAGGATGAGGATATCATTCTGAGGGAGGAAGTCACAAGTATTGACTCACTCAAAAAGGATCACCAAGCCCGGGTCGAAGAATATAACAACACACACGAGCACCTTAACCTGAAACAGAAAATTATTGAGAAGTTGGAAGAACCGCTTGACACTGAAAAGAAACTTGTTGAAAGTTTCTCCAAGCCAAAGACAATTCTTCCACTTGTTACTGAATTCTATGCACAGGCCAAAGGAGTCGGTTTTGCTCATGAGACTACTCCTAGTAAATCTTCTAGGAGGAATAAAGTAAAAAAGAAAAATAAGGCAGCGAAGAAAGCCTCAGCCGAAGAGAAAGGGAAGGCCCCTTTGAATCAAACTACCTTTAAGAAGGTAATCTTCCCAACGAACAAGTTTGATTTTGAGTCAACCTATGGTCACTTTACAAGGCCTACTCATGTAGAGCCTAAGTCGCTCTACACGGGATGGACCCATCCCCATAACTTCGGTGAGAGTCTCTTTAAGGCACCTTATGAGAAAATACAAATGCAATACTATGGTCCATATATTCAAAGCCATAATATTAAGAAGGAACCTAAGGGCAAGCCAGTTGTACCCAAGGTAAAGGAGGTGCAAAAGCCTTGTGAGTATAATCATCATGAGGCCTCTACCTCCAAATCTGCCGCCCCTGCAAGAGCACATGTTCAAAAGGTCAAGCATAAGACTTGGAAAAGATACAATAGGTTTGATTGTTGGTGTTCTGGCACAGTTGGTCACTTTGTTGTGGATTGCTAGTTTAATACTAAAAACTATAAAACTACTCTAGTTACTCATACGAGGCATACCACTCGTAGTGTTAACACTCCTAGGGGGATTATGCGGACAAATAATCAAGGACCCAAATACGTTGGGGTTCCTATGGTAAACTGATCCTATCTTTCAAGTATGTCTAATGGACAACAAAATGCCTATCTAGTATTTGGACAGTGGATGCTCTCGACATATGACCAGGACAAGAAGCCTACTTCATAATTACACTCCAGTCAAAGATGGTCCAAAGGTTATCTTTGGTGGCTCTGACCGGGGAATCAGAAAGGGCTATGGTATAATTTCTAACAGTATAGTCTCATTCACTGATGTGGCTTATGTGAAAGTCTTAGAACATAATCTGATTATCATAAGTCAATTATGTGATAAAGGCTTTATTGTTACCTTTTCTAAAGATCAGTGCCTGATAAAATCGGCCTCCACTATGGATACGATATTAACAGGCACAAGGAGTAAAAATATTTTCTTTCTTAATTTTCTATGTTTAGACACCTCTACCCCAACGTGTTTTGTTACAAAAGATAGTGCATCTCTTTGTGATCATTGTCTCAAGATACTTACACATATATACTTCAAAACCATCAATATGCTATTTTCTCAAGATCTAGTACGTGAAGGATTGACTATTAAGTGTATTAAAGAGATTCCATGTCACGAATGTCAAATGGGCAAGCAAAAAAGTACTACCTTTAAGGGCATTGTCGACAAAGATTCCCCAAGGTGTTTGTATTTACTACACATGAACTTATTCGGTCCAATGCAAGTTCATAGCTTAGGAGGTAAATCATATATGCTGGTAATTATTGATGATCACTCATGTTTTACTTGGGTGTTCTTTCTGAAATGAAAGTCAGATACTTTTGATATGTTCACAAATTTTGTCAGGCAAATCTAGAACGAATTAAACAGCTCAGTGGTCAGAATAAGAAGTGACCATGTTACATAATTCGAATCTGGTGTCATGACAGAATTCTGTGGAAGTCTAGGTATCTTTCATGAGTTTTCCTCCCCGCATACTCCGCAACAAAATGGAGTTGTTGAGAGAAGGAATAGAACACTCATTGAAACATGTCTCACAATGTTGACAGACTCCTCTCTACCAGAGTACTTCTTAGCCGAGGCCGTCAATACTTCTTGTCACGTGCAAAATAGAGCATTAATTAACAAAAGCCATCGTAAGACTCCCTATAAGCTACAGAAAGGCAAACGCCCGACTGTGCCCTACTTTAGAATCTTCGGCTGCAAATGCTATGTACTTAATAATGGGCAATATCATCGTACAAAGTTTGGAGAAAAATTCTTTGAAGGTATTTTTGTAGGTTATAGTAGCCATAGTAAGGCTTATAAAATTTTTAATAAGAAAACTCTGGTGGTAGAAGAGTCAATCAATGTTGTAGTTTATGAAACGAGTTTGATCCATAACAGCTCTTTTAGTGTTCTTATTGAAGATGCAGTTTCAAGGCTAGAAAATTTAAGCTGGGATTACATAGCTGAAGATAATGTTCAAAAGTTCATCAAGATCACTCCTCCAACCTCATTTGAAGAAGAAGATCACCAAGATGAAGAATTCATCCAGGTGTAAGAGGAAACTCTAGAAGCAGTAGAAGCTCCCGAAGCAAGGACTCTAGAACTCAGACACTTGAAGGATCACCTGATTGAACAAATCATAAGAGATCCTCATGACGGTTTACGAACTCGAAGAGGTTCTACTAATGAAAATTTGCATTTGAGCTTTCTCTCGCAGGTTAAAATAAATAAATTCGAAGAAGCAAACCAAGTCGCAACTTGGATAATTGCTATGGAAGAAGAACTAAATAAGTTCAAGCACTGCCAAATCTGGAATCTTGTACCAAGAACCAAAAGTAATAATGTGTTTGGAACAAAATGGATCTATAAGAACAATCTAGATGAGTATGGAATCAATATCAAATACAAGAAAACACTCATAGATAAAGGATACAGATAGGAAGAAGGGATCTACTTTGATCAGACCTATGCTCAAGTGGAGAGACTTCAAGAAATCAGGCTATTCCTCGCATATACTGCTTTTATGGGCTTCAACGTCTATCAAATGGACGTTAAGTCAGCCTTTCTCAACGGTGATATAAAAGAAGTACACGTGGAACCACCCCAAGGTTTTGTTAATCCTAATGATACTGATAATGTGTACTTATTATTTAAAGCTTTATACAGTTTAAGATAAGCTCCACGAGCTTGGTATGATACGCTATCTGAATTTCTTCTTGAGAATAAGTTCATAAGTAGAAAGATAGATAAGACATTATTTCTTAGGGAAGTAAAAGACAGGATTTTGCTAGTTCAAATCTATGTCTATGACTTTATTTTATACTCTACTATTGACAACCTATGCAAAAAGTTTTCCAAACTTACGCCAGGGAAATTTGAAATGAGCAGTATGGGTAAGCTGAAGTATTTCTTAGGACTTCAGGTGAAATAATCTGAAGATGGAATTTTTATCTCTTAGACGAAGTTCACCATTGAGTTGATTAAGAAATTTAGAATGGAGAATGCAACCTCTATCAGGACTCCAATGGGTTCAGCTATGTCTCTGGACATGGATGAGAGAGGGAAACCTTCCGATGAAACCAAGTACAGGAGAATAGTTCGATCCTTTCTATATCTTACTGCTAGTAGGCCTGACATAATGTTCTCAACGTGTGTGCGCTAGATATCAAGTGAACTCTAAGGAATCTCAATAGACCGCTGCAAAGCGAATTTTGAGATATCTTAAGGGTTCACCAAATCTTGTCTTATGGTACCCAATAAATAATGATAGAGAACTAATTGGATATTCAGATGCTGAGTTTGCAAGTACCAAAGATGACAGAAATTGCACTTCCGGGACATGCCAATTCCTCGGAAGACGACTTTTTTTATGGAGCAACAAGAAGCAGAATTGTGTCATAACTTCTACTACTGAGTTAGAGTATATCTCTACGGGAAGTTGTTGTGCACAACTTCTTTGGATCAGGAATCAACTCGAAGATTACAATCTAAAATTCAAAGAAATTTTTATGTTTTGCGACTCTTCCAGCGCAATAGCTATCGCCAACAATCGAGTCTCCCATAGCCGGACAAAGCACATTGAAATACGCTACCACTTCATCCGGGAACATGTGGAGAATAAGGACATAGCCCTCAGTTATATCCCGATGGACAAGCAGGTGACAGATATTTTCCCGAAGCTGCTAGACGAGGCCAAATTCTCCTTTTTCAAGAAAGAACTTGGCATGCTCAACATGGGATCCTGAATTGATCATATCTGAAGTAAAAGAATTAATCACAGATTATGGATTTCTCTAGAAATCAAGTGGTCCTCTCTGAAAGTGAGGGTAAGATCTACCTTTACTCTAGAGGGGCAGTGAATAGAGTATATTAAAATAATTTTCCAATTTAAAAATTATTTAGCAGTGGAAGACTTGATTTATATATATGTGTATTGTGCTTGCAGTAAATAAAAACTAAGTAAGCAAGAAACAAATCACAGCACACAGCAAATCAAACACAGCAACCAGAAGACACAAGGATCTATAGTGGTTCCCCAAACAACCTGGGTACATCCACTCTTCTACAACCCTAGGTAGGAATCCATTACAGGAATAGTTGATCAGGTGTCCTGTGCACCAATGAGCTTTTGATAAGGTGCTCAAAAACTAAATCAGATTTTTTGATCAGGTGTCTTTCCACAACTGAGTTTTGACAAGGTCTCAGAAACCAACCACAAACTTTTGAAGGGAGTTTTGAGTAACCCTTTTATAACAGAATAAAAGAAAAAGAAAGAGTTGATGTTCTTCTCTATCAAAAGTCAAAGAGAAGACTAGTGGATTATTGTTGTCAAAGCTCCCCCTGAGATTTATAGTTGTTCAGGAAGAGAAGCTTTGCACAGGGTGATAGGCCATCAGTATGTTTGAGATCTCCAGCAAAGAATGATTTCAACAAAAGCTAAAATATGATGTGTCTGGAGTCCTTGATTAATGAAGCCTTGAATTCTTGAATCAAAAGAGATCTTGAAACAATAGAGGAATTCTTTACAGTGTGGTGATCTCCTTCATTGTTGTATTCCTTGTGTTCTATAAGAATTCTTACTTGTAATCCTGTAGAACTGGTGTCTCAAAAACTATTCCTTAGAATAATAATTTTCTTCTTGTCTCAAATACTTCTGAGATGATATATTGAAATTTAGTCTTCTAGATAGCCGTTAGCCAGTCATAAATGACTTCCTTAAATGATTTTTGTCCCTGGAGGAAAGTCCTAAGTGACATTCCATTTAGTCTTCCTTGAAACTTGCTCTATGGTTCAGTTATAGGACAGTCATGCAGAACATAATAGTGAATGTCATTATCATCCATTACTTTCTCTGGAGGAACTCTCTTCAAAGCTTTGCTTCTGGCTTTCCTCATCGTTGTAATGGTTGCAGAGGAGTCATCAGAATCAGTTCTGAACTTATTACTATCTGGAGCTCTGAGGATTGTCATACAATTCATCAATCCTTTTGATATACTCTTTCTATTGTTTGGATTGTTCAGTTGAAGTAGCAGCAGCAGCAGTAGTGATAGAAGCAGAACTTGCAAAAATAATAACACTGGCAGAAACAGAAGAGATAGCAACACTAACAAATGGAGCAATAACAACATTAAAAACAGGAATAACAACAGTAGTTTCAGAAACAATAGCAGCAGTAACAGCAGGCGCATCAACAAGAACAGCAGGCTCTGAATCATTTGCCTCTTTCATCAACAAATCATTAGCAGTATCACAACTAACTGCATAAGCTAGAAATATTCTTATGGCCTCCAACCTTTCAACTAGTGCAAAAGTCTGGTCATAATCTATTCCTTCTTCTTGTGAGTATCCTTGTACAACTAGCCTTGCCTTGTTCCTTACAATGATTCCTTGACCATTCAGTTTGTTCCTGAACACCCATTTTGTTCCAACAATGGAGTGATCCTTTGGCCTTGGCACTAGCTACCAAACTTTGTTCCTTTCAAATTGATGTAATTCCTCTTGCATTGCAATGATCCAGTGTGGATCTTGTTCTGAATCTTGTATGGATTGAGGCTCAATTTGAGATAAAAAGCATGTGTGCATCAGATTTTGGTTGACCTGATTTCTGGTTTGCACACCAGTTGAGATTTCTCCAATCACTTGGGAGATTGGATGATCTCTTGATGTTACTAAATCAATAGGGGGTGTTGATTGTTCACCAACCTGTATTGTTGTTTCCTCTTGTGGAACAACAACTGGCTCTTCAAGATAATTCTAACCAAGATGTTGGTACCCTCTTCATCTTCACTACTTTCACCTCTTTGTTGGATAGGTGAATGTGTTGTATCCTTTTCTATAATGTGTAACCTGTCCCAATTTTCTGAAAGAGAATGTACCTGTAAAGGTTCTATGGTAGAAGTATTCTTCTCCTTATAAGACATGTTAGTTTCATCAAAAGATATATGTACAGATTCTTCAATTTTAAGAGAAGATTTGTTATACACCCTATAAGCTTTACTGATCATGAATGTATCCCAGAAGCACTCCTTCATTAGCTTTGGCTTGAAATTTTGCTATGTACTTCTTGTCATTATTGTGTATGTAACAAATGCAATCAAAAATTTTGAAATAATCTACTTTAGGTTTCTTCCCTTTGAGTAATTCATAAAGAGTCTTGCCCTTTAGCTTATGTATCAAACTTCTATTCAACACATAGTTTGAGGTGCTTATTGACTCTTCCCTAAAGGATTAAGAAAGGTGAGCATCTGTCAACAATGTAGTAGAAGATTCAATAAGGGTTCTATTTTTCTTTTCAGCTACCCCATTTTGTTGAGGAGTTCTAGGAGCTGAGAAAGTGTGCCTGATCCCTTCACTCTGACACAACTCTTGCATAAGAAGAGAATCAAACTTTGTCCCTATGATCACTTCTGATCAGGGATTTGTGAGTATTGAACTCAATCTGTTTACATTTGAGAAACTCTGTCAAACACTTAAAATTTTAAGATTTCTTCCTTAGAAAGAACACCCATGTGAATCTAGAGAAGTCATCTACAACTACTAAAGTGTAATATTTCCCTCCTAAGCTTTGCACTGTAATGGGTCCAAAAAGATCCATGTGTAATAGATACAAGATCCTAGGTGAATCACTCTTATTTAGTGACTTGAAGCTATTTTTAGTTTGCTTGCCTAACTGACAAGCCCTGCAAAGTCCTTCCTTCTTATAGGGGCCAGAAGGTAGTCCTCTAACAAGGTTGTCCTTGGATAGCCTAGCAATGGTTCTAAGGTTTATATATCCTAATCTCTTATGCCAAAGTTCTTTTGGTTTACTAACAGAGTTGAACAAGCAGATATCTACCTTATTTGAATGAAAATCTACAAGATAAATGTTACCTTTCCTTTTACCTGTCAACACAGTTGTGTTGTCCTCTGATTTAATTTTGCATGAGGATTTGTTGAATGTCACCTGGTAACCTTTATCACATAGTTGACTGATGCTGATTAAATTGTGCTTCAGTCCTTCCACATAGGCCACCTTCTTGAATGTGACTGACCCTATTTGGATTGCACGATATCCCTGTGTCTGTATAAAGTTGGAATCCCCAAATATGACTTTGGGTCCAAGCTTGGATTTGAAGGATGTAAGATTCTCCTTGCTTCATGTCATGTGCTTTGAGCATCCACTATCCAAATACCATTGATGGTTTATTGTTGGATAGGTCTTCACCTGCATACATAATAATTTACTTTTTTTTGACCCAGTTTAGCTTGGGCCTAGGTTGATAACCTTTAAATTCTGAAATAAAAGACATCCCTGGTTGACTCTTATAACCTTCAGGATGATATCTCCTAGGAGTTATTATCCATTCAGTAAAAGGGTTAAAGCTTTGGGATGTGGGACCGCTAGGATTGAAGCTTGATTTACCCTTAAATTCTTGATCAAAGCTCTGATTTCTGTTTGACGATCTCTGAGATGAGTTCGACGATCTTCGGTCAGATCGTCGAGCTCCGTTCGAAGATCGACTTTGCCATAGTTCAGAGTTCAGAGATCGTCGACCTGAGTTCGACGATTCAGCTTGAGATCGCTGAGCTCTGTTTCGCAATCGTCGAGCTCTGTTCGACGTTTTCCGTTGAACTTTGTTTTTCTTAGGTAAATCAGGATTCTTCCTAGCTACCTCTACAACTCCCTTTCCTTTATCTGAGATAATCTTAATTGGGGTTGTTAACACTATAGGTTGGCTGGATGAAGCACCCAAGCCCAGTGTACTGTTAAGTCTTGAGTTAACTTTGCTTGTGATGTCCATCAGTCTGATGCTTCTCCCATTGAGGGATTCTTCAAACTTCTTTGCCTGGGATAGTTCACTTTTCACAACATTCAAACTCCTCAGAGAGTTTGAGGTTATCTGATTTTAAAGTGCTATGTTCAGACAATTGATTTCTGAGTGAGATAATCTCTTTCTCAGACTTTAGCAGGTCTAAACAAAGTGCCTTAAATTTAGATCTAAAGTCCTTTGAGTTGAAATCAAAGGAATCTATTACCTGATCTTCTTCAGCTTCATGTTCAGATTCAGATTCTGATTCTTATTCTGCATCAGAATTATGTTGAGAGGCATTGATAGCCATCATGCAGAACTCCTTCTCTTGAGCATCATCTTCATCATCACTTGAGCTTGATGATGCCTCTTATTCTTCTTCATTTTCACTCCAGGTTTCAGCTACAAATCCCTTCCTGGTGTGTTTGTTCTTGTTGGAGGAGGATTTTTCATTGTTGTTTCTTCTGTAGTCTTTATCTCTTCTCCTGTCTTTCTTATCTTTCTTGTCCTTATTTTTATTATCTGGACAATCAGGCACAATGTGTCCTTGTTTCCTGCATCCAAAACAAATAATTTCTTTGTTACAAAACTTGTCATACCTTGGCTTTTCATGGCCTCTAGATGACCTTCTCCTGAAATCTTTCCTAGCCATCTTGTAAAATCTTTTTGCCAGTAGACTCATTAGCTCTTCATTGCCTGTGACTTTGTCTTCAAGGTGTTCTTCTATAGCTTTGAAAGCAATTGTCTTCTCCTTCCTTGTTGCTGGAGAAGCTATCTTTTGCTCTTCTTCTCTATTCTTGATAAGCAGCTCATAAGACTTGAGCTTGCCTAATAGAGCTTTAGTGGTGATCTCATTTAGGCTTCTGGCATCCTTGATTGGCCAGATTCTTGAATCCCAAGTGCTGGGGAAGCACATTAGGATCTTATCATTGAGTTCAGTCAATGAGATCTCCTTGTCCAAGGTCTTCAGTTCACTGACAATTAGACTGAGTCTATTGTACATGTCAGCAACTGACTTAGTTTCTCTCTTCTTGAAATTCTCATACTGGGTTATGAGATGGGATCTTCTATCCTTTCTTTAATCATCTGATCCTGACACAAGCTCAGATAGCTTGTCCCAAATTTCTTTTGCTGAGTTGCATTCAGCCACTTTTTGAAATATGTCATCAAACATAGTCTGAGCCAATATGTTCATTGCCTTGGCATCAACAACTTTCCACTTTTTAATTTCTACATCTGTTCCTGAGGGGGGTGGAACAGCACTTTTACTTGTAGTTACTGGAGGTCTTGGACACACTGTCAAAACAGAATTTAAGATGTCTTCATCAATAGAATTCATGTATAATTTAATACTTGCCTTCCAAAGTGCAAACTTAGAAAGATTGCACACTGGAGGTCTGGTGCTAGCATAGTCTTTATTCTATGCCATGGTTCTATATGAAAATAAATATATTCGAAATAATAACCCTCTATTAAAGATTGATCTTATCTGAGATCTTTTGGTTCAGGTGTTAGCCTGTAGGAACAACCAATCTGATGAGGATTTAGTTATTGAATAACCAACCTCCCTCTGATTCCAATTGAAAGTGAGGTAAGAACTGCCTTTACTCTAGAGAGGGGGGGGGGTGAATAGAGTATATTAAAATAATTTTCCAATTTAAAAATTATTTAGCAGTGGAAGACTTGATTTATATATATGTGTATTGTGCTTGCAGTAAATAAAAACAAAGTAAGCAAGAAACAAATCACAGCACACAGAGAAAATTCATTTCCATCGATATCCTTTGCTGCATTAGTAGATATTGTACCAAGAACAACCGAGAAAATTCATCCATCGAGACTTCTGCAAGTTATCTACCGGCCAAGTGATGTAGTTCAATCTCATCCCACCATAAATGAGCCTCTCCTTCCAGTAGGAAAGTGGCCAACATAACTTTCTGTCCCTCCTCAACCTTGATCGCTCTGATGATCCTCTTGATCCTTGCAAGCCAATCCTCTGCTTGGGCTTGTGACCCTGCCCCAGTAAATTGTGGAGGATTGAAGCTCAAGAATTGCTTCAATTGTTGATCTACTGCCCGCGGATCAACTACAGCTTCTACCGGTTCTTGCCGTAGCCCAGCATGCGTTGGCACCACTGCAGGACGTGCCTGCCCAGCCTGCTGAGCATTCATCACAACAAGTACCATTTTCATAATGAAACGTACCGTTTCAGCAGATGGAGGAGGTGTGGGCACCTCAGCTGGTGTCGCACTTTCGACAGAATGTTGAGGTTCGGATTGACCCGCAACACTTCTAGTCACCTATATGTGAAAACACACAATTTAGCGACCAAGTAAAACGGCAAACATACAAAAAGAATGCACAAGTTCAACAAGCAAGTGTATTTGCATTCCTAAGTGGACATTCTTGAGTTAAAGGTAAGTGTTATAACGACAGCACTGACACATGCTCGCCATCCCTCAAAAGAATTTGTCCGCGAATTCGGAAGAGTGATGACTAGTTTTAGTCATCCCTTTTTAGGGCACTTTAGAAGTTTATTTCCAAAATATCATTGCAATTTTATGCTTTTGTAGGCTTGGAAGTTGTTATTTCATGTAATGTTCTCATTATCGTTGTTTTTTTATAAACTTATGTTTTAGGTTAAGCTTTATTTTATAAATTTATGTTTGGTTATCTTTGTATTAGTTATTATTATTATAACCAATATTATAAATTTATGGTTGTTAAATGTTATGTTTTTATCTAATGATCTAGTTAGGAATTATATTTTAATTTGATAATTTGTTATGTTATTATTATTAGAACTAATGTTGTGTTTTTTTTATGTTGCTTTGTTGGTGCAGCCCTCATGTATTTGGTGCAGCCCAATCACCTTTGGAGCAGCCCACTAGCACCAAAGCAGCCCTCAATCACCTTGGAGCAGCCCCTACCTTGCTACCCGAGCCCCTATGGAGCAGCCCAAGCCCCCTAATCAAGCTACCCGAGCACTTGATGCAGCCCCTACCTTGCAACCCGAGCCCTACATCCAACAATGGCCCAACAGCCCACTACCAAGGGTGGCCGGCCCTCTCCAAGCCCAAACATCCCCTCCTTATTGATTTTTCTATCATTTAATATTATATTCATGCATTTCTCCAAGCACATGGCCGGCCAACCCCCTATTCCTCTCATTTATTATTTTTTTGCCACCTTTCAATCCATGCATGCATCATAAAATTCTCTCTCCGTCCACATTAAATTCTCTATGCATGCACCTCCCCATTATACATGGCCGGCCCCCTACATTCACCCCCCTTCTTCCTCTCTCTCATGTTCATTTAATCCCATGCATTCCCCCTTATTTATTTTATTTCTTTTTTTATTTTCCATAAATATCATGCATGAATCATTCCTCTCTCTCTCCCCTCATTAAATACATCATGCATGAACATTCTTCCCCCCCCCCCCATGGCCGGCCACCCCTTGGTCTCCCCCTATTCTAGATGCTTCCCTCCTCTCCTATAAAAGGAACCCAAGTCTAAAGCTTAAAAAGGTTGGATTGGAGCAAGAGAGCAAGTGAGCAAGAGAGTTCTAGTACAAGTTTTTCTTCATTGTTGTTTTCTTTTTATGGTTGTAATTTTCTTCTTAGTATAATATTGTCATCCTTTTAATATTATTGTGTACCTCTTTTTTATTAATCAATGGAATTCTTCTCTCTTTATTTTGTTGTTTCCTTTTCCAATATGCGTAGCTAATCTCCTATATCATTCGATCGTGAGGATCCATGAAGTGAGATGAGAGTTTATTTTCTTTCTTAGTTTTATTTTTGTTATTTCATGCTCGATCCTTCTTTGATTTATTTTGCGTCGACTCCGTATTTCCGGTATACGGTAGTAGGCCTTGTTCTCATTTCATAGTAGTCGAGAGACTCATGATTTGAAAGATCACTCAAAGAAGGAAGGAGTTGAACGCAATCCTAGAGATAGGACGACGTAAATCCTCCGGATTGGAGTCAAATCCAATAGTGCGGATCACCTCGATAATGCAACTTTAGGCTTCTTTGGTTTGTAAAGATATTTCGATCAAAGAGTTTATAAGTTAGGAGACCTAATGCTCTAGCGAGATTTTGTCTTATTTTCGGATCCGTCACGGTCGAGTATGGTTTGCAAAAATTAAAACTATCTTTATTTTTATCTCTCTCATCTAATTTCATGGTGAATTATTGATCGAATGCTAGCTTTTTATTATAAGTTTTTCGTCTCGCAAGTTGTCTTTTGTTTTACTTTAAAAAATTCTCAAATCCCATTAGTTTTCCGGTAGGATAATAGTTAAAGCGTGAGTAGAAGTACTTGACAGCCCCGTGTTTAAATACGAACTTGGTACTACAATTCGACAGGTACGCTTGCCTGTTCGGGTTTTGGCCCACCAAGTTTTTGGCGCCGTTGCCGGGGATTTTTCTCGTCAATATTTTGAAAACGCTTGCGCTATTACTTCTACAAAAATCAAAAAAATAATATTTTATATATTTTAATATTTATAATCAACCCACTTCACTTTATTTCTACCCCACCTTTAATCTCTCGAAAAGGGTAAGGGGCTTTAAGCGCCACCATTTTACATAGTACCGGGCGAACCCTTCACCGGGTAGTCCTCGGGAAGTTCGAGAGCCAAGCCGTAAAAAATTCTATTTTCAAAAAAAATCCTTTCTTCTCTTTTTTCTTTCTTTTTCAAGTTTCCATTTTCGTTTTTTTCTTCGTCTTCTTTGCTAGTGCATGACCCGAGCGAATCCGTCGCTACTTGTTGATTTGGACCCGGAAATCGAACGCTCCTTTCGGAGACAACTACGATTTGGGGCTTCCACTTCTCAAACAGCGGTTGAGGATTCCTTTGGGGATTGTAATTTTAATTCTGAGATGGGAGACCCTAACCCAGGAGTGGCTCAGCAAAGGACTATGTCCGATTATGCTCGACCCAACTTGGAAGGGACAGAGACAAGTATTGTTCGACCTGCAATTGCGAACAATAACTTCGAGCTCAAGCTTAGCATCATTCAAATGGTGCAGCAATATGTACAGTTCGACGGATTACAAGATGAAGATCCGAACTTGCATATTCCTAATTTTCTTGAAATCTGTGACACCTTCAAAATCAATGGTGTCTCAGACGATGCGATAAGGCTAAGACTCTTCCCATTCTCCTTAAGAACCAAAGCCAAACAGTGGTTGAGTTCTCTTCCAAGAGGATCGATCACTACTTGGAACATTTTAACTGAAAAATTTCTTTCTCGTTATTTCCCTCCCGCCAAAACTGCTAAGCTAAGAAATGATATAACTTCATACTCTCAAATTGATTCTGAGACCCTCTATGACACTTGGGAGAGGTTCAAAGAACTTTTGAGAAGATGCCCTCATCATGCTCTGCCTGTATGGTTGCAGGTCCAGACATTTTATAATGGGCTAAATCAAGAAACTAAGCAAATGATAGATGCCGCTTCCGCTGGTTCTTTAGACCGCAAAACTCCGGAAGATGCTCTTGAGCTTATCGATGACATGGCGATGAACACTTATCAGTGGAATTCGTCTAGGTCTCGCCCATCTAAACCTGCAGGTATATATGAAGTGGATTCGGTGACGCAACTGGCGATGCAAGTGGAAATGCTCAACAAAAAGATCTCGGAGATGACTGCTCCCTCCGCCGCTAAGGTATATGAAAATGTTGCTGCTGCCGAGCAGGTGGATTATCTGGGGAACATTCCCAGGCCTGCTCAAAATAATTCTGCCAATAATTTTTCTGCTTTTTCGAATTTTTCTTCTCCTCCTGGTTTTAATGCTGCTACGAATTCTTATCATCCTGGATGGCGTAACCATCCTAATTTTTCTTGGAGTAATAATGCTAACGTAGTACACCCACCACACGATTTTACACCACCACCGCAACAAAATTTTCAAAAACCTTCCCCTTTGGAAGAGATCCTCGCTAAGTATATAAGCTCGAACGATGCTACTATTAGAAACTTAACGGGATCAATTAAAAATTTAGAAAATCAGGTCGGCCAACTCGCCAAGGCTTTTTATGAGAGACCACCTGGAACTCTTCCCTCGAACACTGAGCCTAACCCATGGGAGCACGCAAATGCGATTTCCCTTCGGAGCGGTAAGGTTGTTAACGAGCCCACCAAAAGGGAAGAGCCAAGGGCGATTGTCCCTCCTTTTATTATCCCCACGGAAAATGAAAAATCAAATCTTGAAAATGAAAAATCTACATTTGAAAAAGAAAAGGATAGCTCTATTATTTCTGATTCTGAAAAAGAAAAAAATGGTTTTCAAAATGATGCTCCAATTCTTATAAATGAATTTCCACCACCTCCTTATCCGGCTCGACTTAGGAAGGAAAAACTAGACAATCAATATCAACGCTTTCTTGAAATTTTTAAACAAATTTATATTAATTTGCCATTTCATGAAGCGATTAGCCAAATGCCTAAGTACGCCAAATATCTTAAAGATTTATTAACGAACAAAAAGAAATTGGAAAATGTTTCTCATGTAACGTTAAATGAAGAATGCTCGGCGGTCGTTAAAAATTCTAGTCTTCCTAAAAAGATAAATGATCCGGGTAGTTTTTTAATTCCTTGCGTTTTTGGTGATCTGTTTGTTAAACATGCGTTAGCGGATCTTGGTGCGAGCATCAATTTGATGCCTTTATCTTTATTTAAAAAGCTTTATTTGGGCACTCTCAGCCCTACGCGCATGAGTATTCAGTTAGCTGATCGTTCGATTAAGTATCCGTTAGGAGTCGTTGAGGATGTGTTAGTGAAGGTCGACAAATTCATCTTCCCGGTGGATTTTGTCATTCTCGATATTGAAGAGGACATCGAGGTCCCTCTTATCCTTGGTCGACCATTCCTAGCCACCGCTTGCGCAATCATAAATGTGAGTGAGGGAAAACTTTTTCTGCACGTAGGAGATGAGGAAGTAACATTTGATATTAATAAATCGATGAAAAACTCTTTACAAAATGATGACTCTTGTTTTTTCATTGATGATTTAAAAGAAGACTCCTATTTCTCTCCAAATGATTTTTCTTCTTCTTTTTTTGGACCCTCATCAACTATTTTTGAAAACACTGTTATGTCCGTAAAAACTATTTTTGAAAATGAAACTGATTTTAAACAAAAGAATCTTGAAAATTTTACTTTTGAAAAAGACAAAAATTTGAACAACTATTTTGATAAACCACCCGATCTTGAAATGAAAATATATCACGATAAGAACTTGCGCCATCCTAAAATGTTTAAACCAGTCGATCAAGTTCTTCTCTTAAATTCACGATTACACATTTTCTTTGGAAAATCTAAATCTCGTTGGTCTGGACCATTTGCGGTCGAGGATGTTTTTTCTGATGGAACTGTGTTACTTTCGCACCCGGAGTGGGGTGAATTTAAAGTGCATGAATGCAAACTTAAGCTCTATTTTTCTAATGATTCTGTGCCTCCTGCAAAGGAGAATCTTCTTTTTGATTCTTAGTTTATTATTTTCTGATGGACATTTTTATTTCTGGACATTTTTATTATTATTATGAAACTCTTTTATTCGGACTTTGAACTATTGTAATAAAAAAAACATTATCGGGCATCTGCCCACGGACTATCTATTTTTTCTTTTATTTTACTCTTTCTACCGGAGGCCAATCAAGTCCATGATCATGGTCGCCGCTCCGCCATTGCTGATTTCAAGATGGATCAAGTCAAACCTGTTGACGATCAAGTACTCTAAAAAGCAAGCATGGGGGAGCGACATCCGCCTTCATCTCACGAACCCGGGAAAGTCCTGTTTTTTTACTTACTTATTCTCCTGCATTTTTTTTCTTTTTACTTTTTCTCTTCTTCTCAGTCCCCTTCTCTTTTTCTTTATGTTTTCTTCATTGAGGGCAATGAAGAATTTAAGCATGGGGGGTCTAGTTTCTTTGTGTCTTTTCTTTCTGTTTTTCTTCTTTTAAAAAGAAAAAAATTTTGTTTTATATTAGTATAGTATTTTATGTTATGTCATCAAAATCAAAAAAAAATTTATAAAATATAAAACCCAAAAAAATTAGAAAAAACTAAAACTCAAAAAAAAAGTGTGCTAAAATCGATTTGAAAAACAAAATCTAAAATTATTTCTATCTTTATTTTCATGTTTCTTCTAGTGAAGTGTAGGCCCGTGCGGTTTTTGTAGTTCTATGTAGAATCCTTTGAAAATGTTTTCTAAACTTATCATTTTAACATAGTCTAGTTCTACTAGTTTCTTTTTCTTAAATATAGGCATCCGGTTTTTAAGTTATAAGCTAGCAATGCGTAGTTATATCTTTTTATTCGGTTAGTTGCTTACGAATGGTTGCTAGGTATCATTAGTTCTTTTTCATTTGCGGGGTAGTCTTTCTTGGTGTCTAGAACTTGTACCAAGCTACGCTCGAAGCATTTGCGTCGTTTTTACGTTCTTTAGAAATGATTTAGGCCACCATTTGAATAGTTTGAGCTTTTCTTGCCCACCAAAAACAAAACCCTTGCAAAACAATTTTGGGCCTTTTCCTTATTTTCCTTGTTTTTAGCTCCACCTTTCATTTCATTATGTTCACCAATGCCAAATGCCCTTCCTATTTTTTGCACTATAACTTTGAGCTTAAAAATGATTTTGAGGGAGGGGTATTATTTTTGAAATGAATAGGAAAATTTTCAAGCTTATTTTTGGAGCTTCCTTATCAAATCTTATTCAAAAATGAAAAAAATTGAGAAAGAAAAAATGAAAAAAAAATCAAATCAAAATAAATAAAAAAAAGGAATGCAAAAAGGTTTATGTTTGGCCAAGTTTGTAAAAGAAAATTTTCATGGCCTTGTTTTTGTAGTTTCATATTGGAGAAATGACATACTTGTTATTTCTCATTTTTTGTGCTTTGTTTATTTTTGAGCTCACCTTGGTTTAGTGCCTAAAGCCCTCATGTTTATCTTTGATTCCATTTACCAAATCATTTACCTAAGCCAAGTTTTAATGCCTAGTAGAAGTCCTAATGATCTTAGAACTTAAATTCGCGTAGTGGAGAAAGTGTGAACGTACAAGCCTATGGCCACCATCATTGATGGATTTCTTTGAAGGTTATCTTGGAGTGTTTTAGGGTTAATGTTTATCTAGCAACCTAGTAGTTTGTTAACGCGCCGTCTACTTAGAACCTCTACTTTTGTTTTCCTTATTTTCATTTATTTTGGATGCCTTGTTTTTAAGATTTAGAAATTAGTAGACTTTTCTTATGTTTTAATGAGATTTTTAGGGTTCCATTTTCAAATTTTCTATTGTGCACTTCTCACCCCACTAGTTGATAATATGAGTATTAGGATAATTTAATTTTTCATGTTTTGTTTTTCTAAACTATGGAACTTAATATTTATATATCTTTTTCTTCCTTTTTGTTTCTCCATATTTTCATTTCTATTTGCTTGAGGGCAAGCAAATGTTTAAGCATGGGGGAGTTTGATGACTAGTTTTAGTCATCGCTTTTTAGGGCACTTTAGAAGTTTATTTCCAAAATATCATTGCAATTTTATGCTTTTGTAGGCTTGGAAGTTGTTATTTCATGTAATGTTCTCATTATCGTTGTTTTTTTATAAACTTATGTTTTATGTTAAGCTTTATTTTATAAATTTATGTTTGGTTATCTTTGAATTAGTTATTATTATTATAACCAATATTATAAATTTATGGTTGTTAAATGTTATGTTTTTATCTAATGATCTAGTTAGGAATTATATTTTAATTTGATAATTAGTTATGTTATTATTATTAGAACTAATGTTGTGTTTTTTTTATGTTGCTTTGTTGGTGCAGCCCTCATGTATTTGGTGCAGCCCAATCACATTTGGAGCAGCCCACTAGCACCAAAGCAGCCCTCAATCACCTTGGAGCAGCCCCTACCATGCTACCCGAGCCCCTATGGAGCAGCCCAAGCCCCCTAATCAAGCTACCCGAGCACTTGATGCAGCCCCTACCTTGCAACCCGAGCCCTACATCCAACAATGGCCCAACAGCCCACTACCAAGGGTGGCCGACCCTCTCCAAGCCCAAACATCCCCTCCTCATTGATTTTTCTATCATTTAATATTGTATTCATGCATTTCTCCAAGCATATGGCCGGCCAACCCCCTATTCCTCTCATTTATTATTTTTTTGCCACCTTTCAATCCATGCATGCATCATAAAATTCTCTCTCCCTCCACATTAAATTCTCTATGCATGCACCTCCCCATTATATATGGCCGCCCCCCTACATTCACCCCCCTTCTTCCTCTCTCTCATGTTCATTTAATCCCATGCATTCCCCCTTATTTATTTTATTTCTTTTTTTATTTTCCATAAATATCATACATGAATCATTCCTCTCTCTCTCCCCTCATTAAATACATCATGCATGAACATTCTTCCCCCCCATGGCCGGCCACCCCTTGGTCTCCCCCTATTCTAGATGCTTCCCTCCTCTCGTATAAAAGGAACCCAAGTCTAAAGCTTAAAAAAGTTGGATTGGAGCAAGAGAGCAAGTGAGCAATAGAGTTCTAGTACAAGTTTTTTTCATTGTTGTTTTCTATTTATGGTTGTAATTTTCTTCTTAGTATAATATTATCATCCTTTTAATATTATTGTGTACCTCTTTTTTATTAATCAATGGAATTCTTCTCTCTTTATTTTGTTGTTTCCTTTTCCAATATGCGTAGCTAATCTCCTATAGCATTCGATCGTGAGGATCCATGAAGTGAGATGAGAGTTTATTTTCTTTCTTAGTTTTATTTTTGTTATTTCATGCTCGATCCTTCTTTGATTTATTTTGCGTCGACTCCGTATTTTCGGTACACGGTAGTAGGCCTTGTTCTCATTTCATAGTAGTCGAGAGACTCATGATTTGAAAGATCACTCAAAGAAGGAAGGAGTTGAACGCAATCCTAGAGATAAGATGACGTAAATCCTCCGGATTGGAGTCAAATCCAATAGTGCGGATCACCTCGATAATGCTACTTTAGGCTTCTTTGGTTTGTAAAGAGATTTCAATCAAAGAGTTTATAAGTTAGGAGACCTAATGCTCTAGCGAGATTTTGTCTTATTTTCGGATCCGTCACGGTCGAGTATGGTTTGCAAAAATTAAAACTATCTTTATTTTTATCTCTCTCATCTAATTTCATGGTGAATCATTGATCGAATGCTAGCTTTTTATTATAAGTTTTCGTCTCACAAGTTGTCTTTTGTTTTACTTTAAAAAATTCTCAAATCCCATTAGTTTTCCGGTAGGATAATAGTTAAAGTGTGAGTAGAAGTACTTGACAGCCCCGTGTTTAAATACGACCTTGGTACTACAATTCGACAGGTACGCTTGCCTGTTCGGGTTTTGGCCCACCAAAGAGATCGACCAACAAGCTGATACCAAATTGTAACACCTCTACCCGTCAAGAAGAATATAATAGAGGGTCCGGCCGGTGCCCCACACCATATTCCACAAACAGGCGGAGACACTACAAAAGAATATCAAAACACCAATGCATCCTAACACAGAGCATTCTAGAGGAAGCTTCATGGTTGAAAACTTGAACTCAAGTACAACAAGAACTGTCCACTAAAAACATAGGAATGTATACAACCAAAGTGTCTGGCCTTAAGGCCTTACAAATTTCTCTTAACAAGGTGTGGTTTACAGACATCGGCACGCAGGCCGGCCACATATGAACAAGAAGAAACAAAACAAAGCCTTCGAGGGCAGCAACGCAGCTTGGGCTTCGGCACGCTAAGTCTCGCTCGGACAAGCACCTCCAGCACCTGTAAGAAGCAATCCACCAAGTAGTGGCAAACAGGGCAACGGTCAGCATTCAGCTGACCAATTATAACGACCCTGCCCCTGGCATGGGGCAACAGAATTCCATCCCTGCATAACATTTTCCAATATGATATATATATAGCGAACCACGCAAGACGTGCACGACCACACAATCAATACATATCACAAACGTCAGCCCGACGCTCCATGCACTCAGGGCACATTCGGGTGTACCGGAAACACCGGATCCCACCAATGAGCATTCTAGTCATGATCGTCACGCAAGCCGTCGACTCTCGCTATGCGATCCTAACAGGGCCTTAAGCACCCAAGGTTAGACAACCATAACGCGGGTACAGATCCATATATCCCATTGCTCACATCGTCAGACGCAAGGCTGGCCTGATGTGGGTAAAGCTTCACCTTTCCCTTCCACCACAAGAGTTGAACTCAACTCGCACAATTTCATAGACTTCCTCCAGTACTTCCTGCTGCACCAAGCGACAGGTATCCACCACAGATTGCACACAAACAATCAAATACCCAGAGGCTCCTTCAAAATGCAAACAAAGCATCACCAATCCAAACCAACACGTCCAGATGGGCTTCACACAGCATGCCTAGATCCGTACTCCAATTCCGGACTCTAACAAGGGGTACTTCACATATCTACCCCAAGGGACACCACAACCCACCGCACACTCGCGGGGACGGATTTTCCCTATGCAAATACAGGAAAGTAGGACTTCATATGTCCAAGAAGGAAATCATTACCCTTGGAATTCGCCTCGGAGCCATGGAGAGAATTGAGACGGATGAAAGCCTTCGTAGCAAGCCTTGCCTTCGTAAATCCGAACTCGGCTCGCGATTTGGACCACCGCAGCACCACCAGGGGCCGGATTCCTCTTCTTCTTCCTTGCTTTGCTCTCCCCTCTCTCTTAACTTTAGAAAGAGAAAGATGAAACGCAAATGAGCTTTCTCTTCTTCAATATCGGACTTATCAACCCAGGGAAGGGCCCAGACCGTTGGATCTTGGTCAAAGAAAATGAACGGCTCTGATCAGCCCTGAATTTGATTTCCTGGGCCGAACATGGGTAGTGACATGCCTGTGTCACAGGCCGTGTTCCTTAAACGGTGCACAACTTACTTAAAATAAACCAGAACACTGGTGTTGACACGGCCGGGACACGCCCGTGTCGACACCTGACACGCCCGTGTCGAGGTGTGTGTTCCCCCATTGAGACGGAAATCAGCATTTTCCCCGAGACCACACGGGCACTGGGCACGCCCGTGTGACAATTTGACACGCCCATATCACGATCGACACGGCTGGACCTCCACGGCATGTCCTTCTCAGAAAAAACTGGCTAATTTTTGGCATTACACGCCCTAGGACACGCCCGTGTCCCAGGCCGTGTTGATGTATCGATACTGAACGATCGTCGACTCAACAATCGTCGACAATGAAGAACACGCCCTGGGACACGCCCGTGTCCCAGGCCGTGTACCCCAGATACGCCCTGGGACACGCCCGTGTCCCAGGCCGTGTCAGCCAGCCTGAACCTCAATTTGACCTGTTGAGATTTCTGGGGTGTTACACCTAGGGTGATTTTGACTCTTCCTCTCCTCGGGGAAGGCGATCTTTCGTCGAACCCGAAAACCTCTAGACTCTAGCCAAACCACTTCTCACTACTCTTCCTATCCCTCTATAGTGAAATCATTCACATCAGTCGACCCAGCTAAAATGACTAACTCCAACAACTATCCCAAATCATATTCTATTGCAATTTAACAATTTGCTATATGCAGACCAGCCTAGGCTATATGTCAAATCAGATAGGAGACAATCTAAATAATCATCTAAATACCCTAAATTATTTTCTGGAAACTTATCATGACACAAATAGACTAAATCCAGAAATTTGTAATTTTCCTAATTTATCTGACATTTAATTAATTTCCTCAAAAATTCTAAGGGCTATCGGTTTGAACATGAACTACCCTACGTACTCATTCAAGATGTCCAACAAAATTATTATAAATATTATGTTATCTTAATATGGTAAATCCAAAGTATCATAATTTTTCTGTCACCAAAAGTGCACTAAAACTATTTTAGCAATATTTTCTATCTTTCATTATTTATGAATCAAGTAAAGAGAATATTCATCTAAAAATTATAAATTAATTATAATATGTAGATACAACCTTTAAAATAGCATTGGCTAAGTTTTATAATTTTTCAGCAAGTATTAATCTCTGAATAAATTGATTTTAAAAAATCTCCATAAGGTGGACTTGTAAAGAAAGTGTCATAACTAAGATTCTAAAAATTATGAATAAATGTTTACAAGCATATAATGGCTTGAAAGTCTCAATTCCTAAGTCTCATAAGTTTTCAACAACAATTATCATCCATAATTAATTTTTAAACCATAAAACCCTTTTTTAACATTTGTGAATGAAGTACTAGATTTACTCAACTAAAAATTATACAAATATTCACGAGCAACCATTTTGACCTAAAACATTTACTTCCAAGATTTCATGGGGTTTCAATTAACAGAAAGATCTAAATATTTAAAACGTCAATTAGGGCTATAACAAACTTTACAAATGAAATGCTAGAAATAAACATCATAAAATTTCAGTAAAATTGTTATAGGTTCTACCCTTTCCAAAACGCACTTTACCAAAGTTTTACAGCTTTTAGATAATGTTTATCACTGGTTTTACTTATTTTAGTTTTTACCCCTAAACTAAGGTTAGGGTTTTGAGGTATCTACCAATCTCCAAATCCTCCGAGATTCAATCCAAATGATTTATATTATGCTAACGTTGACTCTACTGAATTTCAAGGCAATATGAGGGCATTTGCCCCCATGTCCTTCACAACCCTCAAAACCCTCCTTTTAGGGTTTGAGTTTGGATCCTAGGGTAAATCAACCCTAAACCACACCATTTTTTTCCAAGTGGATTATAATAACCCTTCTATGTCAGTGGTAAAAATATCAGCCTCCATTGAGGTGATTTGACCATTCCAACCTCTTAGTGCACTTTTTACTCAAAAAACGCCTCATTAATGCCTAGTTAAGGATAAGTGATTTCCTGCCCAAAACTCATTCAAATGAGTTGTAATTTTGTACAGATCTAGGTTTTATATCCAGGGACCACTCTCAAAAATTTGGGAGGGTTTAGAGTTAATTTGACCTGTTTAATAAATTACTCTAACTTTATTGAATTAAAACAAAAAACTTAGGCAAAGTATCTCCAAAAATTCCCATTTTTTGTCAGACTCTAGGTATATCTAAGGGTAACAACCTGCCAAAATTCCAGGTTGTTTGGACAAGAGATGAAGAGTGGGCATTTCTTTTAGTTTCTGCCCAACTCTAGGTATAGCCCCCACTAAAACGGGTGCTGCGGTCAAACCACTTACCCAAACGAGTTTAAATTAATTTTAAATTAACTTAGACTTGAAGGGCTACAACTTTCGTGATTGGACATTTTTCCTAAATCGGCCTCTAAGTGCATCGTTTTGCAGCATCAAAATGCGCCCATTTAATGTATCTTCTCCTTATATACTATATGCATAATTTTTATATTGTAAAAAAGTTTTTACGATTGCTATCGGACAGCGGTGGTTTGGCCGCCGGAGGTGGCAGTTTCTGGCGGACCCGAAAATATATTTTTCATGGTTTTTTCCATGAAAACGCGAGATAGGTCCGACACTGTTGAGCACGAACTTCTTTTCTAAGATCCTAAGATGTACCCATAAAAGAAGAAGTAGAGGAGGACCTTGTTCGCGGTTTTGAGGCGAGATGAATGTCGGGTTTCCATGGCGTGGTGGTGGCATTGCCGAACTTCTCCTACATCAAGAACAATAACTCTAATCCGTTTGTTCAAGAGTGTAAACTTCTCATCTTGCTCTAAGGGGGCTTTTATAGATCACCAAGTGGGGAGGGGAAAGGGTAAAGCATTTAAGGCCATGAAATATCCCTTGTATTCAGCCACCTAGAGGCTGATGAAAACCCTTGGTCTCCTCTAAATAATGAGGGGAAGATGAATCAAGGCTTTGGAATCAATTGAAGAGAAACTCTTGCTTTCCTATTGCCATTAATGGCTTTCTCTCCCCTCTTTCTCTCTCTTCCTTATGGGAGAAATTAAATTCAACAACTTTTATGGCTGGTTATGGTTATTAAACTCCTCAAAACTGATGAGGGAGAATATATTCAGCCTTGGAATCAAATGGAGAGGCCCTTGGTCTCCCTTGGCCATGAATGACCCTTTTAAACCACTTTCTCTCTCCTCCATTAAAGGATAAAATGGAGTTTTCTCTCTCCTAGTCATCAAGGCCGAATTTGTTCATCTCCCTAGCCTATTGGCAGCCCACTAATTCATACTATTAATTAATTAGGAGGTGGTTAGACTAAATGGAAAAGGGCTTGAGCTTGGGTTAGCCCATTTAGGCTAATTTGACCTATTTCAAAGATTGAGTTGACCTTGGTCAAATTGACCATTTAGGTTGACTCCAATGGGTCCTTGGTGACCCATTGGCTTCCCCTAAGTTCTAGGTAGGGTTGGGTATGGTTGACTTGGCACCTTGGAGGTCACTTGACCCTTAGTAAGGGCACTTTGACCACTTTGGGGCTCGAGTTGACTTTGGTCAACTTGGCCACTTGGGTTGTCTCCAATGGGTCCTTGGTGACCCATTGACCTTACTTAAAATCTAGAAAGACTTAGGTAGGGTTGGTTGGGCATATTAGGGGCACATTGCCCTTAGTTAGGGCACCTTGCCCAATTTAGGCCTATTGTGGTCTTAGGTCAATTTGATAACTTTGGGTTGATTTCAATGGACCCTTAGGGCTCTAATGGACCTTCCAATAGTTTAGGGATATTGTGATGGGGTCATGGAGTCATGGTGAAGCCCTATGGTCATCCTAAACTAGTGTTTAGAATTTTACTATTTGCAAACCATGGTGATCTCCACCTTCATGCCTAAGCTCACTTGGTCTTCTTGGACTTCTTAGGGTTTTGTCATGACCTAGTCATGACAAAATCACTCCTAGGGGTCTAGCTGGAGATGGGATGTTACAGTATCAATGTCATCGATGTACTCCAATGCCAATACCTTAGGATCCTCATCCTGGACCCATGATAAAGGCATTCTACACCTCCTACCATAAAGTGCCTCATAGGGCGTCATTCTGATGCTTGCTTGGTGGCTATTATTATATGAAAACTTTACCAATGATAGAAGTATCTCCTACGAATCTCCCCTATCCAAAAGGCATTCCGTAACAAGTCATTGATAGTCTGATTGTTCCCTCAGACTGGACATTAGTCTGAGGGTGAAAAGCTATGTTGAAGGTAAATGAGAGCCAAAACACACCTGCACTACTCTCCATTCCCTGTAGGTGAACCGACTATCACAGTCTGAAACTATTATCTTAGGCACCCCATGATACAAATGAACTGTTTCACAAAAAGACGCTTCAACACATCTACATGTGCTTCCTTCCTCATCGGGATAAACCTGATAACCTTTGTCAAGAGATCTACTATCACCCAAACTGAATTATTCCCGGAGCAAGATAGAGGAAGGCCGTGAACAAAATCCATGGAAATATCCTTGAACTTCCACTCTAGGATAAGTAATGACTACAATAATCCACCAAGGCTCTTGCACTCCACCTTCATCTTCTAACAAGGCTCAAATTGCGTAATATAGTACATGACATCTCTCTTCATTCCTATCCAAAACATGGTCCTCTGCAAGTCAGTATACATCTTGTCAATTCTTGGATGCACTGAATATGTGGTGCAATGGTCCTCTCTCAAGATACCTTCCTGAATCCCACCACCTGCAGGAATGTAAAGTCTACCATGGAAATGAATGATGTCTTCTTTTAGCGTGTACCCCTCGGTTGATCCTCCTACAATGAATTGGAACAGGTTCTTCCCAAATTTGATCACAAATGTCACAAACTATACTCATGTTGGCCAGGTACTCTGTATAGGCCTCAGGGCAAGCCTTAGACACCAGCATAATCTCTATCTCTTCGAGTACTCGAGCCAACTTCATAGCCATTAATTGAGACACGGGTCTCGCCACGGGTGCCATCCTGCTTAGAGCATCCACTACTAATTTGACCTTCCTGGAATGATAGTTCAATGTAAACTCATAATCACATAGAAACTCCAACCACCGCCGCTGCCTCAAGTTCAGAAGTTTCTGAGTGTGGATGTACTTCAGGTTCTTATGATCTGAAAAGATCTCGTAGTGGATGCCATATAGATAGTGCCTCCAAATCTTCAGAGCGAAGACCACTGCTCCAAGCTCTAAGTCATGCACTACATAATTCGCTTCATGCCTCTTAAGTTGTTTAGAAGCGTACGCAATCACAGGTCTGTGCTATATTAATACCTCCCCATGCCCTGATATGATGTATTGGTATAAATTTAGAATCATTCCTTCCTTGACAGGAGGGAGAGGATTGGCGTGGAGGTAGGGTGGTCCTTCAGCTCTTAGAATGCACCTTCATATTTGGGTGTCCACACAAAAGGTGTAACACCCCTATCCGTCACATAGCATATAGCAGTAGGTCTGGCTGGGGCCCGACGCCATATACCACGGACAGATCGACGAGTTACTAGATGTAACCATTCAACCAATACACACGACCTACACAGATCATCTAGCGGAAGCAATTTATTAAGTTGCACAAGTAATAATCTAGCCACAGGCATGAATGTCCACTAACAAAACCCAGTAGGAAAGAACTATATAATACACAAAAGTACTGGCCTTATGGCCTTACAAGAGTTCATAATAATTAAGCAGTGTCTTACAAAATTCGGCTCGCAGGCTAGCCACACATGATTTAAATAAGTAAACAAACAAGGCCTTCGAGGGCCAGCTCAGCAACTTGGGCTTTGACCCGCTATTTGTCGCTCGACTCCGTAGTACCTGCAAGCACAATTCACCGTAATGGTGGCAAACAAGAATAACGGTCAGCTAAAGATGACCAAATTATAACGATTCCGCCCCCGATCTCGGGGCGGCAAAGCTCCTTCCCTGCACTTGTTAGCAAAATAAGCAATATAGTGAATAAACACAACATCACGGGTACACGCACACACGGCCATACACGTCGTGCTCTCAGGGCACTTACTTGGTGAACTCGGTCCACCACCGCCCCAGGATGGCAAACTCGTGAGCAATAGAGTCTTCATGGCTCAAGTCGAAGACCCTCCCTCTCTGCCATCGGTAGGACTTTAAAACCGAACCACATAGAGCAGGTACGGTTTCACTCAACTAGCTGCTCACACTGCCACGACACTAAAACTCATCGGCGCGAGCTAAGTTTCCCTGTAACCCATAAAACAGTCAACCAACGTACATAACTGTAAAAAACAAACAAAAAACAAGCCGGAAGAGGTATAATAGAAATTTTATTATCTGAAAAAGGTATCTATTACAAAGGTATGGCCTCCCTTTTATAGAATGAAGGAGAGAAGAGAGAATACAAATAAGAGATGTGGGACTAAAAAACTACAGGACTAAGCGGTCTATACAGAAATAACCCGCACAAGCCGAGCGGTTAGATGGAAGGGCTAACAACTCACCTACCACCAGAGAGGAAGGAGAGATCGTCATGGGAGACCGCTAGACCGCCCGGTCTCCAAGCCGCCAGAGACAAACCACTAGTCCGCTTGGACTCCAGACAACAACAGCACAACAACCAAACCGTAGAAGGGAAACCGCCAGACCGCGTGGTCTTTAATCCGCCAAGACATGCCACAAGACCGCCCGGTCACCAACTTCAACACTCCCCCTCAAGCTGGAGCATATATATCGATCATGCCTAGCTTGTCACAAATTTGAAGAAACGAGGCTGATACTGGCTTGGTGAAGATGTCAGCCAACTCTTTATCAGAAGTGACGAAGGTAGTGCAAATTTGTTCCTTCAAAATCTCTTCACGAATGAAATGACAGTCGACCTCAATGTGCTTGGTTCTTTCATGAAAGACCGGATTTTTGGAGATGTATATGGCCGCCTTGTTATCACAGAACATAGGTAGAGGATGGTTGTAGACCTCTCCTAAATCCATCATGAGAGCCCGTAATAACTTTAACTCACAAGTGGTCGATGTCATACTATGATACTCTGCTTCTGCACTGGATCTGGAAACAACAAACTGCTTCTTGATCTTCCAGCTCACCAGATTTCCCCCAACAAAGGTGCAAAAATCCGAAGTTGACTCGCGATCCCCTTTGTCATCAGCGTAACTTGCATCTGAGTATGCTTCAACCCTCAGATGACCATTCTTCTGAAAGAGTAATCCTTTCCCAGGTGCTGCTTTGACATATTCCAAGATCCGTAAGGTGGACTGTAGATGGCACTCCCTATGCACTTGCATGAATTGACTCACCTTGCCTACAACATAGGAAATGTCGGGCCTGGTCACTTTGAGATATATCAGCTTACCAACCAAATGCCTGTATCGTGTAATATCTGAAAGAGGAGGCGAATCATCTGTTCAGGTTTTGTATTCTCCAGTTGCCATGGGACATCAGGCAGGTTTTGCTCCAGTCAATCCTACCTCTTTTAATAGATCAAGAGCATACTTACGTTGGGAGAGGACTAATGAGTTTGGCTTCCGAGAGATTTCATTCCCCAGAAAGTACTTCGAAGAGCCCATATCTTTCGTGACCAGATGTTGACGAAGATGCCGCTTTGTCAAGGCAACCCCTTCCTGGTCATTGCCAGTGAGAAGAATATCATCAACGTACATAGCAAGAACCACCAGTCCCGAGGAGGTTTTGCGAATGAATAGCGAGTGATCGGCAGAGCTTTGCATAAAACCAACGGCCGCCACGATGCCGCTGAACTTGTCAAACTAATCTCGAGGGCTCTGTTTGAGGCCACAGATGGCCTTCTTCAGCCGGCATACCCGTGTCTCCCCCTGAGCAACATACCTAGGAGGTTGCTCCATGTAGACAGCCTCTTGAAGATCACCATAAAGGAAGGAATTCTTGACATCCAGCTGAGAAATCCACCAATCTCGATTGACGGACACAAAGAGAAGGACCCGGATAGTGCTGATACAAGCCATGGGAGATAAGGTGTCAAAGTAATCAACCCCATAGGTTTGAGTAAAGCACTTAGCAACAAGGCTGTCCTTATAACGATCCATAGTGCCGTCCAGGACAAATTTGACCACAAAAACCCAGCGACAGCCAACAACATCAGTATCGAAGGGAGGAGGAACACGATTCAAGGTAACCCGCTCAGTTTGGGTCGTCATTTCCTCATCCATGGACATCTTCCAATGAGGAATAACAAGGGAATCCTGGTAGGAACGGGGTATGGCAGTAGCAGAGATAGCCAGAGCAAAGGCCCTGCGAGAAGAGGTAAGGCAATCATATGAAACAACAACAGCAAGGGGGTGTAGAGTACAAGTCCGCACCCCTTTACGAAGAGCTACATGAAGATCCTGGTCGGTGTGTCCCTCAGAATCTAGAGCATCCATGGCAGAGAGAGCTGGCCCGGGAGTAGAGAGCGATGATGTCGGAGATGAGGGAGACGGTGGCGGAGAAGAGGGAGAAAGAGTCGGAGGGAGAGGAGTGGACGGAGACGGAGTAGGGGTTGAGATCGCAGTCGGAGACGAGGGAACAAAGAGAACAACAGGAGTATCAGAAGCTAGAGGGAGAGGAGAGGATTCAACCGAGAAGTAGGAGGCATTCTCGAAGAAGGTGACATCAGCAGAGACGAACGACTTACGAAGAACGGGGTCAAAGCAACAATAGCCTTTCTGAGATGGGGAGTACCCCAGAAAGACACATTTGGTGGAGCGAGGGGAAAGCTTATCTCAGGTGGCAGATGGGGAATGCACAAAGGCAGTGCACCCAAAGATTCAGAGAGGGAGGGGGAAGGGCTCCTTGCCTGGATACAGAATTGAGAATGGGGTTTTCCCGTGGAGAACCGTAGAGAAAATGCAATTGATGAGGTAGCAGGAGAGGAGAACAACATAGCCCTAATATGAGCGAGGAACATGCATTTGGGTCATAAAGGTACGAGCGACATCGAGGAGATGCTAGTTTTTGCATTCCGCAACAACATTTTGCTGGGAGGTATAAACACAGCAAGTATGATGAATAATGCCATATTGCACACAGAAAGATGTAAATGCATGACTCAGATATTCTTTTGCATTGTCTGAGCGAAAGATTTTAATACAAATACCAAACTCAGTTTTAATTAATTGATAAAAAGAGATCCATACATACAAAAGTTCAGAGCGATCTCGTAAGAGATACACCCAAGTACATCTAGAAAATCATCAATAAAAGTTACAAAATAAGAACAACCCCGACCAATGGTGAGGGTAGGAGTAGGGACCCAGACATCGGAGTGGACTAGATCAAACGGACGGGTAGCGCTCCGACCTTGCTTCGGCGGGAAGGAGGAATGGTGATGTTTGCCAAGATGACAAGCATCGTAGTTGAGAGGAGTACTGGAAGGAGAGAGGTGGGGCAGAAGCTGATGTAGAAGTCACGGAGGAGGATGAATGAGGAGGAGATGCCACTGGAGAAGATCCGTAGAAGAAGAAGAGAAGGCAGATAAGGCAGAAATGTTGTCGAGGAAGTAGAAGCCACCGCTCTCAGTCCCAGTAGTAATCGTCCGTTGGGAGCTCTGATCCTGAAAAGAACAAGAAGTCGGAGTAAACATCACAGAGCACTGAATCTGCTTGCATAAAGAGGTAACCGACAATAAAATGCACGGAAATTTGGTCACATAGAGAGTGTCCGCTAGGCGAAGAGACGGAGTAACATGAACCACTCCCGACCCATGAACAGGGGAGGGAGAACCGTCTGCAATGAGGATAGGAGGCAACCGATCATGCTGTTCGAGTAGAGAGAAGCACTGAGGATTGCCCGTCATGTGATTAGTCGCACCAGAGTCGATAAGCCATTTACCTTAGGTCACCATGTGGGCACTACCTGATGATGTGACCACGGAGGTAGACGGCTTGGAAGAGGATGCAGAAGAGTCCCCCGAGGGGCGAAGATGGGGATGCTTCGTTCAGCAGCATTCCATAGTATTGCTGATGTGGACACAGTGAGAGCAGAGGTAGCGGGAAAGAGCACGTCCGCCAGACTGGTTACTGCGGCAACCAGAGCCACTCCACTGAGTTTGGTGAGCATAGTTGTCCGGTGGAGAAGGAGCGGGCAGAAGCGGGAGCTGAAGGAGGGAGGTGACAGCAGCGATGCAAGCAACGGTGGCATCTAAGGTAGGAGATTCTGCATCACCTAGAATTTGCTGGCAGATCATATCATAAGTATTAGGAAGCCGGAGCAGATAATACACAACGAGAAGCTCTTGGAAATGCTTGTCGTTTTGAGCCAAATCCGCAGAAAAGGGGTGATTCTGAAGAATCTCAGCCCCAAGAGCCTGGACCTGTTGGTAGGCAGCAGTAGGAGACAATGTAGGATGGGTAAAGAGGTCCGCATACAACGTATAAATGCGGGAAGTCTGAGCCCCCTTTGAGTACAGAGCGACAAGATGAAGCCAAGCAGCCTTGACCGTCTCATCATGACAGATGACGGGGAGGCATTCATCGGAGAGGCTGTTAGCGAGCCAAGTACGCACAAGTGCGTCACTCGCATCCCAGTCATAAAAGAGAGGTGAAGTGGTGGGAGGAGGGTCATCAATGAGATGGTTGCGTTTGCATTGCGAGCAAAGGAGAAAGATGAAGGAGACGCTCCAATCCAGGTAGTTGTAGTCGACAAGTTTCGAAACGGTGCCAAGGTTCCCGGAAGGAGTAGGAGGAAGAGGTGGAGCCAGATTGGTGACCGGAGTGGTAGCAGTAGAAGAATCAGAAAGAACCAGAGGAAGAAACAACAGGAAGCCGCACAGTTAGGAAACAAACCGTGCGATTAGGAAACAAGCCGCACGAACAGGGAGAAATCGCAGCGGTTAGAAGTAGAGATTTATGGCGGTCACGATGACATACACCAGCGGCCAGAAAAGCCACGACCAAGCCACAGAATCAAGCAGAGGGGAAGAAGTCAAGCGGCTAAAAGGCAGCCCCCGCGAATAGAAGAAAGAGAAGACCGCGCGGTTAAATAGAAGATCACAGGAGACAAATAAGGTGAATAAGGCAAATAGGTCGCGGCAACAGGTCGCGGAGACTAAAGGAGAGGTCACGGCGAGAAGAAGAGGTCGTGCACACAATGGGCAACGACAAGAAGAGAAAGAAGCCGCCCGAACAGGGCGTAAGCCGACGAAAGAAACAAGTCGCGAGAACAGGCCGCGATAAGAAGAAGCAAGCCGCGCGGACAGGTCGCACGGATAGAGAAGGCATACAAAATCAGGAGGAGAAGATCGAGTCCTCTGATACCATGTAAGAAATTAACAAAAAACAAGCCGGAAGAGGAATAACATAAATTTTATTATCTAAAAAAGGTATCTATTACAAAGGTATGACCTCCCTTTTATAGAATGGAGGAGAGAAGAGAGAATACAAATAAGAGATGTGAGACTAAAATATTATAGGACTAAGCGGTCTATACAGAAACAACCCGCACAAGCAACGCGGTTAGACAGAAGGGCTAACTGCTCGTCTACCAACAGAGTTGAAGGAGAGATTGCCATGGGAGTCCGCTAGACCGCCCGATCTCCAAGCCGCCAGAGACAAACCGCTAAACCGCTTGGACTCCAGACAACAACAACACAACAACCAAACCACAGAAGGGAAACTGCCAGACCGCACGGTCTTCAATCCGCCAAGACAAGCAGCAAGACCGCCCGGTCACCAACTTAGACAATAACCCGGTTATGTACAATGATGGCTCCCGGGCCACTAATGATGGCAGAATCACGCTTCTGCCCAGATTTCTAGGTACGCCTTGGGGTTAATCCCCAAGGATCCCTGCTGCAATCTACCACGTAGAAACTGAAAAACAACAAAAGGCACGGAGTCTTCTCCGGCTAATCATGCATAACAAATCATCACCGATCCAGACCAACATGTTTGGGTAGTCTTCACACACCATGCCTATGTCCATACTACGATTTCGGACTCTAAATAAGGGGGAATTTACATATCTACCCCAAGGAACACCGCAACTCACCACACACTCGCGGGAGAGGGTTTTCCCTATGCAAAAGAAGAAGAGCATCACATGCTCAAGATGAGAATCGTTACCCTAGCATTTCTCTTCGACTCCATGATGATTCAGTTGGATGGAAAGCACCGTATGGGCCTAGCCTTCGCGGATCTAGACTCGGATAGAGAATCGTAGCTCCGAAGCTCCACTGGCGGCCGGAGTTGACCTCCTTCTTCTTCCTAGCTCTCCCCTCTCTCTAAGCTTTTAAAAAGAGAAGATGAAGATGAAATGAGGGTTTGAACCCTATTCCCGGCTTAAAAACTAACCAGGATAGCCCTGAGCCATTAGATCCCCAAATAAGGAGATGGACGGCTGCGATTCGCCCTGAAAATAAACTTCCTGGGCCGAATACGGCTTGCGACACGCCCGTGTCCAAGGCCGTGTAACTCATTCGTCGCCGAAACCATCGCATCCCGAAAAGAACACAGGCACTCGACACGCCCGTGTTAGGATTGACACCCCCATGTAATCCAGTACACGCCCATAATGCTGGGCGTGTTCCTCCATCGACACAGGTTCAAAATGTCCAGAGCACGACACGGCCATGTGACACGCCCGTGTCACATACCGTGTGCTAGACACGCCCTGGGACACGCCCGTATCCCAGGCTGTGTAGCTTCCTTAGCACGACTCGCCAAACGACCCAAGCAGGACACGAGTATTTGAAACGCCCGTGTTAAATCTGACACGCCTGTGTCGGACTCGAACACGCCTGGGCTAAGGCTGTGCATCCTCACTCAATGATCTTTGAGTGCAAGGCGTTGAGTGGCTGCACGCCCTGGGACACGCCCGTGTCCCAGGCCGTGTTCAATGCACTGACGACCGTTGACTGTAATTTCATTGACCACGTGACCATCGCCGAATGCGAGCACGACATGTGCCTGGGACACACCCGTGTCCCAGGCCGTGTCACCTCTACCAAATCCCAGACTTGGCTCAAAACGCCGCCCGTCACTCTTTTGAGTTTCAAGGCATTACAAAAGGTGCACCCTTCTTCGTCAGAGCAGTGAGGGGAAGGGCGATCCTCAAAATTCCTTTAATAAACTTGCGATAGTACCCATCAAGTACGAGAAAACTTCGCACATCAGCCACTGACCTCAAAGAAGACAATTCCTTCATGACAGACACCTTGATCGGATCTACTGCTAGTCCAGCTCCGCTAATAAAATGGCCCAAGAAAGCAACTTCTCAGATCCAAAACTCGCACTTGCTGAACTTAGCAAACAAACAGTGCTCCTTCAGTTTCTCCAAAACAAAGGCCTAGTGTCATGCATGTTCCTCCTCTGTTCTTGAGTAGACCAAAATATCATCAATGAGTATGATGAAAAAGGCATCCAAATATGGCTCAAACACCCCTTTCATCAGGCTCATGAATGCAGAGGGGGAGTTTATGAGTCCAAAAGGCATCACAGTAAACTCGTATAAGCCGTATCTCAAGCTAAAAGCTGTTTTCTAGATATACTCTTCCTGTATCCTCAACTAAAATTACCCCGATCGCAAATCGAGTTTGGAGAACCAATGTGCTCCTTCCAATTGATCGAATAGCTCGTCGATCCAGGTTAAGGGATAGGTATTTTGCACCATCAGTCGGTTGAGCTCCTGATAGTCTATACCCAATCACAGTGAACCATCCTTCTTCTTAACGAATAAAACAGGGGCTCCCCAGTGTGATGAACTGGGACAAACAAACCCTGATTCCACTAACTCTTCCAACTGAACCCAAAACTCTTCTAGTTCTTTCGGCACCATCCTATACGGGGTCTGATAGATAGGCTTGGCACTCGGCACTTTCCTAATCTGGAAGTCTACTTCCCTATGCGGCGGTGAACTAGAAAGCTTTTCGAGAAAACCTCATGAAAATCTCGAGCCATTGGTACATATTTCTTGCAAGCCACAATCTTCCTCAACTCAAAACATATCACGAACACCTCATCCCCCTGCTTATGGTCCTTAATGTCCTGAATAGATGATAACATCATTTGGGGTGAGAATCTAATACCTTGAAAGATGATTTCTAAATCTCTATGTCTCAAGGTGATCTGCATTTCCGCATAGTCTATCCTGGCATGATGCCAATCCAGCCATGTCATGCCCAAAATAAAATCAAAATCTAGCATCCCCAAAACCTTCATAAGGGTTTCAAAAAGCTTCACTATAATGTACACATCCAAGTGGCATTTGGCGGGCGAAGTCATCTCGGAGTCATTTGGAAGGCGTACTCTCCGAGTGACTCCGATGAAATATTGTATACCATTCAAATCCTTTACAAAGTTTGCTAAGACGAATGAATGGGTGGCACTGGTATCAAATTAAGTATGGGCATGCCTCCCATTAATGGCTATGATCCCTAAATGTTAAGTTATAAAAATTTTAAGGCTATATTTTTAGCACAATCTCAGACATGCTAATGAAAAATGTTTATAGGCATATCAGTTTGACTGCGAGATACCTGGAATGACTTCCTATGGGTCCCTCTCCTAAGTCATTGACAAAGCAAACACCTGTTCTTGAGCAGGTCCAAAGTTCCTACCTTGTGGTCCTCGTCCTTGACAATGTCCTTGTCCTCGCTGAGCTGATGGAGGGAGTATATGACGATTTAGAACATTCCGAAAAAGCTACGGGCAGAAGCGCCGAATGTGGCCTGACAGGTGATAATGTAAGCAACCTTCCTTAAAGTTCTCTCTGGGATGCTAATATGCCCGAGTCTGCTGGGATGGGGGTAGTGCTAATTATGGGGTCGGACACTCCATTCTAAAATCTGATGGAAACGTCCACCGCCTCCTCCTTGGTTTCCTGCTCTGCCTTTGGAAATCTACCTCTCCTTTTAGACCCTACCTCCATACCTTATGCTAGTCTCTTCCCACTAGCCTAAAACCCAAGATGGTCCGCCTTTAAACTTTTCTCCATATCTATAATCTAAGCAAGGCTCGAGTCAGCTAGAAATAAAAGAGCTAGCCTCATGCGGTGTCGCAAACCTTTGTAGAATCACTTTGCATAAGCGCAATCATTCAAGTCATAGGATTCAGCAAACCTGGCAAGGTGCTGAAACTCCTGTTGGTACTCCACAATTGATTTAGATCCCTGTTTTAACAGCAGGAACCTTTCTTCGAGTTCATTGCGAGTAGTAGAGGGACCAAAAAACTCAAGGAAATCACCAGAGAACTCATTCCAACTGATGTCGGTACAAACACGTCCTTCAAAAGTAGAGTCCATAAGTGACTTTCACCACCTCTTGGCGTGCGTTTCTATGACAGATACTACTAAAGTGACAGCCATGTTGACTGGGCATCGAATTTCGGCTATCAACTCCTGCACTGAATCCAACCACTACTCCGTGCGATCAGCCGACTCTATCCCGTAATAAGCGGGTGGAGAAATATCTCGAAAGGTGCTTGGCAATTGGAGTCCGAGGCTTATTGCTGCACCAGGACCTGCTGAGACCTAAAGGCGTCTAAAATCACAGTTAGGGTCTGCCGAAACTTCGACCGTTAGAAGGGATAAGAGGAATGAGAATGCTCGTTGTTCGCTCTGTATGTACCAGGATCTACACTCAAAGAACAATTTTAGGGTTAGGTTGGCTAACATAGGATACCAAATGGACATAATAAGTGTGAATCACAAATAGGCATAACACTGCTTCCGCTAATTTAGTTTGTATGCAAAACGAACAATCGAGCGGGAGTAACACCACTTTTCAATGACTTCTTTATCGTATGATCAAAACCCCGCTCTAATACCAATTGTAACCCTCTCCCGGAACACAAGACACGCCCAAGGGGAGTCTTATGACCAAAAAAGCCGCCTTGCAGTAGCATCAGCACACAGGCTAATCTTTATCATAATTCGCTTATTATGCCAGCTAATTTTCGATATCACAATACTAACCTAACAAAAGAAAAGAGTACAGAAGTCATGATCTACAAAAGTAAATGTCCAAAATTAGTACAACATAATAAGAAGCTACACCAGCTCCTATAATATCAGAGTACAAGAATTTTCCCAAATGATACAATAAGAAGCTCAAAAATGCCTACATCTATAACTGAGAGGAGTGAAGGTATCGTAGTGTTAGGCCTTATCCCCCTAGCCTTGCTGCCCTCCTATACGGGGTGCTGCTTCCCCATTTACGGGGTGTCAACCTAAAAAGTTGGTGTAACAACCATTAGTAATAAAGACTAAGTGACTTCACATCCTCTCACTCTAGCGACTCTTAGGCACAGGGAGGAAGAAAGAAAGTGCAGACATAATATGCACTATAGTATAACAAGCATTAACATGGAGTGTCATCAAGAGTATAAAGTACGGCTATGCTAGCATTAAACAATAATAGAAATGTAAGAACTGAATTAAACTTAACTTATAAGGATGCTCATACAATCTTATAAGTTAAGGATCTGGTATATTAAAGGTAACTCATCATATAAAAGAGCCCATACTAATTTATATGATAAGGATCTTATGTAGTGTGATGCATGTACACACGCAATCTGTTTGCTATGTTGATATAGACCCTAGTTCCTACTTTTAGAAAAGTAGCGACCCTCTCAGGCTTCACTTGATGTGTCCAAACGGTGATAGTGGAGCGGGCATCTCCACTACTAGGCAGACAAACACACTACCAGGCCTAGGCCTTCGTATGCCTCAACGCAAACTATTGGAACACTAGTTCTGATTTGGGCAAGGATCACTATTAGTATTGCTTAGATTGACCCACATTGTATAGTCATGGGTCATTGGTTTGCTGCCAGGTTGGACTCAAAAGAGTTCAAGAGAATTGTTGAAAGAATTCCAAGAAAATTCAGATTTATCAAAGGAAGAAAATCAGCTCGACGATAGTCGAACTCAGGTCGACGAACTCAGAGTTCGTTCTCTGGGTTCAGGTCGACGAACTCTAATCTCAAGCAAGAAGTTAAGTTTGCCGATCGCTAAACTTAAGACAGATTCTCAGCTCGACAAAATGGAAGCTGAGCTCGATGATTTGCGAGCCCAGATCATCGAATTCTGTGCAGTTTTCAGGCAAATGTTTTACAGTTGGCAGAATTAATTAAGGCGATTATAAATCTCATAATTAATGGAAATAGCCGTTCAAAGGAAACATTAAATGTTGGTTGTTTCAGAAGTTAATTATGAATTAATTCCCAAGGCATCTTCTATTCTCTCGGGAATGCTTTAGCCATTGTCAAAGATAAATGAATTCAAATGTTTGAATTCGACACAGAGAGAATAATAGAAAGACAGAAGTTGTAGAATTGACTAAGGGTCACATGCAGACAGATAAATATATCCAGTCTGCATACTCATACAGTCATCATCATCTACAACTCTTCTCCAAGCTTTCAAGAGACATCAAAACATAATCAGTCTAAAAGCTTCTGGAGATCAACATCAATCTGAAGGCCTACACCCTGAAGCAAAGCTTCCATCATTCCTGAACAATAATCATCTCAGGGGGATCTTTGACAACATTAAGCAATCCACTAAAGTCTTCTCAGCTGTTTGAGAAAGAGAAGACAATATCACATTTTTCACCACACTGTACACAAGGTTTTAACTCCCTTCAAAAGTTATCCACCTAGTTCTTAAGTCTCCTTATCAAAATACTTAGCTTGGTTTTTGGGCACCTGATCAAAAGCCTAAAGGATTGTGAGATCTCCCTTCAAAAAGATCTTGTAGTGATAGGTCACCTGAGCAAAAACATGTTGGTGACAGGGCACCTGATCAAAAACCTATAGTGGATTTCTACCAGGGGGTAGAAGAGTGGATGTACCCAGTTTTAGGAAACCACTATAATCCTTGTGTCTTCTGTATTGCTTGCTCTCTTTTCTTTATTTTTGTGCTGTGCTTACTCTTTTATATAACATATATATTTAATTAGAGTAAATAAGATCTATCCCTATTCTTTCACAAATAACACAAACAACAGAGCTCCTGCGAACTACATCACAGATGGGGTCTTGGGTAGATGAGAACCAAGAGCCTAGCCCAACTAGCCTAAAATAACACGGAAGGGGTCTTCGGGAAGTAAACACCAAAGAGCACAGCCCAATCGGCTTACAGTAACGGAAGGGGTCTTTAGGAAGAAAACACTAAAGAACCCAGATCAACTAGCCAAAGTCTATCTGCCAGCTTCTATCGGTGTGATGATCGGTAAGCCCGAATACCTGCCACAAGTAATCCTCTACTCAGGATTTTCCAAAAATTGTGTATTGACATACACTCATGCAGTCCTACAGTACCAACGTCCAAGAAGCTCCCAAGGACTTTCTACCACATCCTTACACAATAAAACCTTGGATATAACATATCCTACCATCACCAATAAGTACACAAATAAGTGATTGATTAAGTATTTAAGTCAACCCAAATCCCCTAAATATTTATTCCCTGTGTCATGGTTAACATCTTGAGCATTTGAATAAGATTTCGGCTCATTCGAATCATTATGACAACCATTTACGACCCAACAATTTATAATATATTATTGGCAGTTCTCATCAAGTATATATTAAAAAATTATAAAACTAAATAGGGAAGTCCATATTATAATCAAGCATTTATCTATCAGTATTTCAAAAGATTCTGATAAATAATTTTAGTGAATTTCACGAGTTACCAAAATCTTCACATTCATAAAACAACCTACAAAAACTGGATTTTCCAGATCTACAGACCACCAAAAGTTAAATTTAACCCCAATCTAGAATTGTATCTCAATTGCCTGATGAGTCCTATTTATATACTTATTTTTGGACTCATCTGGGCTAGTTTTCTCATTGATGCACTACACTTTAGAGCCATAATTGTTCATATTTGTTATTATGCTCATTCCATGTTAAGGTGCACTTTTGGCCCGTTTTCTGTGTGATTTCGTAGTTTTTCCACTTTTTCCCTACTTGGTGTTTTTCTGTGTATGGAGAGTGTGGTATGCCAGTTTCAGTGGCTCGTCTGTTTTCACTGTAGGTAAAAAGGTCGTGCGTGTGTCCCAGGATTGTTTGGGAATGTTTTCTACCTAAGGGCCACTGATCGTGCGTTTTTACACGCGCACGGTCAGTAGACTCCTTAGCACACGCCCGCTGGTCGTGCGCGACCTATTCGTCGAACCCTAAACAGTACAGGAACACTGCGCACGATCATTGAATCTATAACGCACGACCACTGGTCGTGAGCCACTGATCGTGTGCACAATTCTCTATTTTTACAAGTTCTGTCTGAGGAATTCGTACGAGCATTAGACATAATGCGCATGACCACCGGTCGTGCACCACTACTTGTGCATGTTTATTCCTTTTTTCTGGAGTTCTTTCTGGGGCAATCACATGACCATTGTATATAGTGGGCACGACCTTTGATCGTGTGCCACTGCTCGTGCGCGTTATCCCAGTTTTTCTTTGAGTTCTGCCATGCCAATACGCACGATCACTGGACATAATGTGCACGAACACTGGTCGTGTGCCACTGGTCGTGTGCATTATAATTTCTGCAATCTATAAATTCGCAGGTTCTGCCCTAATTCCGAATTATGGACTTTTTCTCCGCTATTTTCGTCTCCGAGGAGGGTTCCGCTGATCTCCTTCTTCCTCCACCATAGAGAGGGGCTCCGGGAAAGCTTTCAACGCCAAATTCATGCCGGAGCTTCCTCTCGGCCTCCTCCTTCATCCTTAAGCTTCAAGAAGGGTTTGACCTCGCTTTCACCATCAAGCTCGGAGGAGTTTATGTCATCCTCCACTGGATCATGATACGAAGAAGACAGGTACATTGGGAGTTAGTGACAACCTCCTCTTCCCCGGATGCAATTGAGGACCGAGCTAGGACGCGGATTGGCAACCCAACGATTCCTTCCGTGAATCCTCTCAAAGACTTTGGATCCGGTCGATTTCGTACTCTCTTCTTCTTTTGTTGTTGATAGTGTAGTTTGATCTCTTTGTATTTGATGAAATGTGTTTAACTTGATATACGTTTACTGTACAATCAAGTCTATGTGATTTTATATTCATGTTATTTGCTTGAGGTGCACCATTATCCATCCTCCACCACACAATGTCGCAATAGCAATTTCTAGTGGCATGCGTAGCGAAGAGGTGGTTAGGACCCTAATTCTACCGTTCTCACCACCTCATCTGCAAGCCTACTCGTCCATCCGCCTAGTGATTTGGTGCATAGCAGCCAGTGTAGTTTTCCATCTGCCTGGCAAAGTATCGCATAGCGGCGTTGCATAGGAGTATATTATTAGTGTTTTACTTACTTTTTCCTCCGTTCTCATCACCTCATCCGCAAGCCTACCTGTCCATCTGCCTAGTGATTCAGTGCATAGTGGCCCGTATAGTTTTCCATCCGCCTGGCGAAACATTGCATAACGACATTGCATAGGAGTAGTTTATTAGTGTTTTACTTTCTTTTTCCGCAAACAATCGAAACCCCCTTCGTAAACACCGACCTAAGGACTTCAATCTCAAGTCCTCCTCAAAATTAACTCCACCTTACTGTGTTCCTTGAGAGATCGATACTTGTGAAAATTCACCCTTTTTATATTACTTATGAGATTGGTACACTTGTCGTAGACCGCATCAATGGCTACTACTTTCCTATAAAGTCCTAGTTCCAAATCTAAGACTATCATACCTAAAATCGGGTTTAAACCATGCTGCACAGATCTGGACAGAATCTATCCTATAATTACGGCTTAAATTATTTTTCAGGGCAGCAATTTCATATTCACTTTTAGGGATCTATAAAGCTCCCAAGAAAATGTGCAATCACTCATTGGAAAGGTATTTTCAAGGAATACAACTTTAATGTTGAGACCGAGACCTGTATCTAATCGGAACATGCCTAAAAATGGGCTTGAAATCCGTCACATGCACAGTACAGATTTTTTTCTAAATATTAGAAATAAATTCCTGCACGAATCTTAAAGACGAGCGAACAGTACTATCATTCACTTCCTCCAGCCGACATACAAGTAACTATAGATTCTCTCCTCCTTTTCTCCCTCAAAAGACCACCGATCTTTACGAAATCAAGTCCATCGCCTTCGTATTAAAGAGAGGAAGTGATCGAAGATATTGTCGTGGAGATCGACGCCCTAGAACGAAAATTCTAGCATGGCCTTCTCCTAGGAAACTCCATTAAACTTCAAAGGTCAAACTCTTTTGAGTCGACATCTCCCCAAATTTTAGATCAAAGGATCTAGCACCATGGGAGAGGGTAGGAAGCTCACAAGATTTTTGGCCATGGATCGAGTTCTCCTTCTTAGCGGCATGGCGTGTTTGGATTTTGATGACCTTGCCCATTCTTTCGTTCTTTTAGGAAGCAGCAGAAAGCACGATGAAGAAGAAAAAGAAGAAATCCTTCGCGAAAGTATAAAATTGAGGGGAGAGAGAAAATTCAGCAGAATTGACCAAGAATTAATGGCTCCCATGCCTTGGAATGACTACCATGCTAAGTGTCACTATCCTATTGGACCACGCTTATTTATATTCTAAAAATTAGAATTTAAAGAGGCTTATCTGGCGTTCTGTATAAGTCCCGAACATACCTCAGTCCTAGATCGGCCTATACCTCTTCTCCAGGCTGTAAATAATCAAGACAATAAGTATGCAATTTTGCCAAGTCCATTCGTCGAGTACTCTTGATGATTCATCGAGACAATAAGAAGGTTCCTTCGATCAGTTCAAGTCCTTTTAATGATTCATCGACTCTTTTTAATGTGGTCGTCGAGTCCTTTTGACAAATTTGTCGAGTCCTTTCGATGAGTCTTTTTTACGAGTTCGTCAAGTCCTTTCGATGAGTTCAACAAGTCTTTCGATGAGTTCGTCGAGTCCTTTTGACGAGTTTGATGAGTCTTTTTGACGAGTTCATCGAGTCCTTTCGATTAGTTCAATTCCTTTTGACGAATCGTCGAGTCCTTCTAATGAGTTTGTCGAGTCCTTTCGATGAGTTCATTGAGTCCTTTCGACAAGTTAGTCGAGTTCATTGAGTCCTTTTGATCATTTCAATGATTCCTTTCGACGAGTTTGTCGAGTCCTTTCGATGATTCATCGAGTCTACTTAGGATTTTTCTCATTTCGCCCGGGCCTACCATCCACTCAAGGCGATGCCGAACACTCACGAGGGTTCTAGCTCAAAATGGGATGTTACACATTTAATCGAAGGAAATTTTTATTCCTAAAGGAATCATTTTTCAGAGGCACATTTATCGAAAACACTTTTCATCCTAAAGGAATCACATCCCAAAGGCACCTTTATTTAAAGGTACTATTCATTCTTGAAGGAATCACATTTCAGAGGTATATTTATTAAAAGAACTTTTCATTTCTGATGGAATCACATCTCGGAGTCACCTTTAATCGAAGAAACTTTTCATTTCCAAAGTAATCATATTTCAGAAACACATTTATCGAAGACACTTTTAATTCCCGAAGGAATCACATTTGAGAGCCATATTTATCAGTCACTTTTCATTCCTGAAGGAATCACATCTCAGAGGCACATTTAATTAAAAGTATTTTTCATTCCCGAAGGAATCACATTTCGAAGCCACAAATTATTCTTGCAGTAATTTAATCTTGGAGGTACAGTTCATTCCCTTAGGAACTTCATCTTAGAGGAACAAATCATTCCAATTGGAATTTCATCTCGAAGGCGCTGTTTAGATACCTGTGGGATATTACCCATCACAATAATATAATTTCTATCGAAGGTAAACATATCATAGAATACAGAGCGAAAAAAATTAGGTTATTCAAATAGAAATTTCATAAGTTAGACAAAACAACCTCAAGATAACGAGGGATTGAGGCAATGGATCGTAAACCATAATTATAACATTGTAAATATAGTAGGCCCCAGTCCCTTGCTCAACTTAACATGCATCATGATCTCTTGGGTTACAAACAAATTTGATGACTCTAATAGTAATGATAATTAATACCGGCCCAATTGCTTTGTATATAAAAAGCAAATCTTGTGCATGAAATTGTCAACTAGCTAATTACAGAATTTTAATCAATTTAATAAGTGGCTAAGGCGTCGAACTTAACCACACTCTATACGTATCAAGACATCCGACTGAGTCCTGCACTAATTAGGGTGAAACTAAATAAATGGGCTTATCCTTCGGACTCATGTGCTTGACTTTACTTACAAGTGCGACAACTTGCTCATGAATATTAAGGTTAACCTCGAAGGAATGTTTCGTCTCTAGGTCAACTCTTAGTTATAGACAAACTTTTCTACTCTGCTCTAGTAACATGAGTGGCGACTAGTATGATATCGTATAGGTTTGACCTTAATGGGATGTCCCATCTTTAGGTATATTTTAATTTAAAGGTAATACTAAATCAAAGCCAAACCTCAATATGTCCACTCTTCTCAAAGAGTGGCCGCTAGTTCAGCACTATTCATGTAAATATCGAATAAAAGCCAAAATCTCGATTTGTCCACTCTGCTACAAGAGAGGTGGGCAGTTCGACATTATTATTGGCAATATTGAAATAAAAGCCAAAACATCGATCTGCCCGCTCAGCCACAAGAGCGGCGACCAGTTCGACACTATTATAGGAATTCTGAAATAAAAGCCAAAACATCGACCTGCCCACTTTGATAAAAGAACAATTACCAGTTCGACACTATTATAGGCATTGTTGAAAAAGTCAAAACACCGATCCATCTGCTCTGCTACAAGAGAAGAGGCCAGTTCGACACTATAATAGGAAATACTGAAATAAAATGCAATACTTTGACCTGTCAGCTCTGCTATAAGAGTGATGGCAATTTCAACATTTTTATAAGCAATACTAAAATAAAAGCCAAAACATCAATCTATTAGCTTTGCTACAAAAGCAACATCCAGTTCTGTATTATAATAGGCAATAATCAAATAAAATGCAAAAAATTTACTTGTTCACTCTACTACAAGAGCGACAGACAGTTCGATACTATAATAGGTAATACTAAAATCTAAAACCTCGATCTGTCCTCTCTGCTACCAGTTAGTTAGGCTATTAGATAAATAGTCCACTTGGTACTATTATAATAGGATCCAATACAAAATCCATTGATCATGGAATGTTATTTAGATACCTAAGGATCCACTCAATTACTTGAGGATGAGATACATTAGGAACATGCATGTACCGACCAACCACTATAATAGTAAATGAGATATTTGTTTGAGTTATAGTTATGTAGATAAACTTTCCGACTAGTCGAAGATGGTAATTCAAACTAGGTGGAAGATCATAACAATATTTGTGTGCAAAGAGTGATGAGCTAAAAAGAGAAGGGGTTACATGTCGCTTTCACTGCATCGCTCGTGGCTACAAAAACCTATCTGAATCTCGCTGGTGTGGGTTGCCTTCACCGCTTTGCAATATGATGAATTATGCGGGGCATTAACACTACTTTACTAGGTGACTGGACATGAAAGTGAGTGGAGTGGAATTGAGAGTGTTGATGCAAAATGGAGGGTTGTAATCACATCTACATAATAAAAATCTTAATCAAAGCACATTCATCTTCACTCACAAACATGATCACAAACATAAAAAGATAAATCACAATATTCTTAAAACACAAAAGCATAAGTGTTCATCAACGTTCCACATCAAAAAAATGAGATTCCAATCCGATAACCATTTTTTGCGGAAGAGAAAAAGTAAAAAAATACAAACACCGACGAGACTTCACCGACGAAGTGGGAGGTTGCACAAGGTTGTTGATGTAGGCTTATCCTTTTAGCGTTATTGTGATGAACGTTACTAAACGTAATGCTCTCTGGTAATGCTCACGTCACGTTCAAACATAAAAACACAGCATCATCTAAACTCGTATATTCATTATATTTAGATTACGGAGGGTTCGCAAAGCCCTTCAAGATAATACCAAGGCGATAGGCCAAGGTCCTCTCAAGCAAAAGGAACCCACACGGTTCGGTCGAGCATTGTTCTACCAAATGAGAATCCAACGAAAAACAATGATTCAGACAAGTGTTGTTCTCTCTCAACAAAATAAAAACGAGGGCCGCCACGCCTCACAAACTTAAACGAAATAAGGTAAACACAAACAATATCTATGAAGAAATTAACCACGAAATTTCAAACATTTCACAAACCACGCATCACGCATATGCCACAAGATCTATCAAGAGGGAAAATCACAGAGTAGAAGATATATTCGTTACAAAATCAGAATTGATGATTCCGATTACTCTCTACTTGGATCGACCTTCAATGTCTCTGCCGGAGTCACGCCGGGTGGAGAGGAACTTGTCCTCCTTCGTCGCTTCATGCCTGGAATTTTGAATCCACAGAAGTAAGCCTCTTACCTTGGCCGAATTTCTTCAAGGAGGGGGCTGATTTGGGGTTTACTTGAGGGTAGTCAGATTTAGGAGAAGAAATGAGTGGACGGGTTTGATTGGGGTTGAGGGTGGTCGGGTTCCTTGAACGAGGGGGCTTCTCGATTGGGTGGAGTAGAGAGGGAGGGGGTTTTGGAGGAGGGTGAGCGACTTGATGGGTCAAGGAGGTTGTGGCTCGGGTTGTGGGAGGAGGAGGGTGGCCGGTGGCTATGGAGGGAGTTATGGGGTCGGTTTTGGATGTGGAAAAGAGAGGGAGGCTTCGTATAGTCCTAGAGGAAGGAGGAGGAGGCTAAGAGGGGCCGAAATAGAGGGAGGGGATAGAGGGAGGCCGACGGCCAAGAGAGGGAGAGAAAGAGTGGCCGAAATTGCCAAAGAGGAGGAAGGAGGGGGAAATATTAAAAAAGATTAGGGTTTTATTTTCTTATCATTCTCTAATAAAAATATGAAACATACATGCCTATATATAGGATACAACAAGGGACATGGCTACATGCAGCCCAAAATAAAAGGAAATATAAACCCATGGTTCAAAACATAACCATGACATTAGAAGTGCATGAAAATGAAATAACAATACCAAAATAAAAAACACAACATAACAATGAATTAATAATTAATAATAATTTGTTAATAATTATTATAAATTATTAATATATTGGTTTGCATTCAGGACGCCTATTTTGGCGACGCTCCACATGGTCATCACGACGCCACAAGTCTTTATCTGGAGGCGGAGAAATATCTTCTGTAAGCACGCCATCATTGTCTTCAACATGTTGATGGCCGTCGTCTCCATCAATCCTCCCCTGCTCAAAAGTACTCATCATCAATGAGTAGCTCCGATTGTACTGGTAAGGGAAAGCATCATCCATTAGAACCACGAAGCAGCACACAACACCACTTTGAGAGGAGAGCATAACATCCTGGAGTATCCTGTCATGCAAAAATATGTTCCTGGGGAACCTTGACAACACATTAGGCAATAAAGGAAAACAAAATTCATCATCAACAACCAATGTACCTCCAGTGAAGACCGATGAAGATAGTGATCCAAGCACAAACTCACTACCCAAACCAAAGCAAAACAAGGTGGAAAATGTATACGGAGAGGTGGATATTTCAAGTGGCATAGAAGCATGAAGCGTAAAATATGAAACGATGAAAATAGAAGCTATGCCCCAATCAGTGGAAAATTCTAAAAGAAATATCATGTTTCCAAACTCACTTAAGATTCGCAAAGGATGGACTTGCCGATTCGTTAATATTTTTAAGGTGCCCGGGGGCATCCGTTTAGGGGTGTGACAAGCCAAAACCAAATCATCCATATAACGGTGGGAGACTCTCCGAGACAAACTAGCAAATAATTTAAAGGACGCATTTTGATTGATTAAGATGTTAAGAATGCGCCTAATTAAATTAAAACTGTGAGGGATGAACCCATGTGAAACATGGCTTGAATCAACAGTAGAAAATAATGGGACTAAGTCAGGTGGCACGGGTGCTTTAAATTTCGTGGAGTCTAACGTCGTAGTTTTAAATTTTGATTTAAATTTTGATTTAAAAATGTCATAAGGAAATGCCCGCGGAAAATGCTCACCACCAACTATAGAGTTGGACACTCTCGGAGTCGAAAGGAAATGTGTGCGACACAACTCAACATACCCAACTATGTTCGCTAACGTGTTCATGCACGAATCATCAAAAGGCGGGGGATAAATGCATCCGACCGGGCTTGGCTAATAAGTGTGTCTAGGGGACACCTCATCAAAAAGCGCCATAGCCAAGGAATCACTAGCAGTCCAACACGAAAGCTTACCCAACGCCAATCGATCAATTGAACGGTCCATCCTAGGAAAAGCATAGTTAGATCTATGAAATGGAATGGAAAGACCGAATGTGACAACTAACAATTCACCCACACACATCAGAATAGGTAAGCTTAACGGGCGAGTTAGATAAATACGCATCTCCAAATATCTCGGACTAGAAATGACAAGCTCGTTTCCTAACAAGTCATCTAATCGAGTCAAGTGAACCAGAGGGAGAGTCGACATGGACGATTTTGGAGGAGGAGATAAGTTATACTCACCGTCAAAACACGGATTTAAGGTCCAGGAAAAATCCTCTGGTAAGCCATCAAAATCAACGGGAAGATCAAACAGTGGATTCGTCCTCACAGGAAACTCAGCTGGATCGTCATCACCTAACTCAATCTCAGATAAACATTCATCACATAATGACTCTACCAACTCATACAAAATGTCTTCCAACCCACTAGATATTTCATCCAAATAACGATCAGTAACGGTCTCAATAGTAGGCAAAATCAAACCCGACAAAATTTCTAATACACATTGGGCTTCAGGCAAAGGAGATAACATCAAAGAACTATCTTTCGGGTCCTCAGCGCTACTGTCATCCAAAAGTAACCCTCTTACACAGGGAAAAGCTTCCAAAACAACACAACCTTCGCTAACCAAATCTTCCCATGAAGTAGGTACATTATCTAAATCAGGATTGAGGATTGGGCAAATCGAACCCCGGGGAGAATCTAATCTAGCTTGAACCTCAAGCAATGATGGTAATATTAAAGAACTATCTCCCGGGTGTGCATCACTAGGATCATCCCAAGGTGACTCTTCAGATAATGGTGATAACGTCAAATAACTACTGTTCGGATTCACAGCACTAACATCTTCCAAACATAACCTCTTCGCATAAGTAAGTCTTCCAAATCAGTTGGAACATCCATTAGGTCAAGCTAATCACTAATAATTCGGAAATCCACACTCACCGGCTCCTTAGATAACTTAGATATATTCTCAGTAGGTGTAATCGTAAGCTCTAACACGATAGGGATCATAGTTTGGAGAAGGATCTCAATACTAGGTTTATCAGTAACAACGCTAGTAGGGCTAATAATAGGCAACGTACTATTCCCATAGATCGAAATGTAATCATCCCATACATCATCTTCTAAATCACTAGGGATTCCCTCACCTTCAGAGTCATCAGACTCGTCGGGCACTATCGTATGTGAAGGAATACTCTCGCCTAGCTGGTCATCTTCAGAATCCAGAGTTAATATATCAACATCAGAATCTTCGGGATCAAGAGATACCACATCTACATCAGCATCCTCATGGGTATCAGTCACTATATCAGGGGGCTTAGACGTCGAGATTAAAGGTGGCATAACCCTAGTAGTAACATTTTTCGATTCCAAAACATAGGGTCTAGACTGCGTATTTTCCCTAGGAGTGGAATTAGGCACACTAGGCATAGTCCTATCGTTTTGGGGAAATGATCAAACCTGAGGTATAGGGTAACTCCTATGAATAGCTACGGGTCTAGCTCCATAATGATACTCACTCACAGGCTTGGTGTTAGTAGTGCGGAGATAGGCGGGATCAAATTGATCAGTGAGTAGGCTAAGCATTATCGATCAAGCATGTTTATAACTACCAACACGACGCTCTTCATTTAGCCAAAACACGCGAGATCGACCTACTAATCGATCTCGGGCTATGTTATCCTTTTGGTGGTCGTCCCATACGTGACACTTAAATAATTTTCTAATCCCTTAAGCCAGTCAATAAAATTTTGGGGATACCCTAAACCGTCATAAGGAGGATAAACGTGGTGTGCCCTAGGGGTGTGTTTAGCCATCTCCTAAGCATAGGAATAGTCTAACCGGGCAGAATATACGTCATATGCCATTTAGTGAGAACCGGAGAGGAAACTCACCCGGAACTGGTGCACATGCAATGAGAAATGAACCTGGCCCTATTTAAAATTCAGCAGATGGATTTGTTCCCGCTTAATAACAAAGGCAAAAAAAATATTTTTTTGGATTTTCTTACTGAAAATAAATAAAAGAATATTAAAAAAAAATTTGAATTTTTTTTGCTGAAAAAATAAAAATATTGGCCGCTATTTGCAGACCAACAATTAATTTTAAAAATAACTTAATAAAAATAATGAATTAATGAATAATAAATTTTCTTTTGGTTTTCTTACTAAAATGATGGAAAAATTCCAGAATTTTCTTTTTTTGAAATTTGAGAAAAATTGAAAATTTTAGACCGCTATTTGCAGACCAAAAATTTAAAAATTGTTTTATATGTTGTGCAATGAACGTGCAAGTGCGTGTCAGTGCTCAAAGCAAAAAAGGGAGGGGGCCAGTTAGGAAATTGACGTGAACCTCCCTCTTATACCAAATTGATGTAGGCTTATCCTTTTAGCGTTATGGTGACGAACATAACTAAACTAAACGCTCTCCAGTAATCCTCACGTCACGTTCAAACATAAAAACACAGCATCATCTAAACTTGGACATTCATTATATTTAGAGTATGGAGGGTTCGCAAAGCCCTTCAAGATAATACCAAGGCGATAGACCAAGGTCCTCTCAAGTGAAAGGAACCCACACAGTTCGGTCAAGCATTGTTGTTCCAAAAGAGAATCCACCGAAAAACAAAGATTCGGACAAGAGTGGTTCTCTCCCAACAAAATAAAAATGAGGGCAGCCACGCCTCACGAACTTAAACAGAATAAGGTAAACACCAACAATATCTATGAAGAAATTAACCACGAAATTTCAAACGTTTCACAAACCACGCAACACGCATATGCCACAAGATCTATCAAGAGGAAACTTCACAGAGTAGAAGATATATTCGTTACCTAATCAGAATGGATGATTCCCATTAATATATTCTTGGATCGACCTTCAACGGCTCCTCCTGAGTCATGCCAGGTGGAGAGGAACTTGTCCTCCTTCGTCGCTTCAAGCCGGGAATTTGGAATCCACAGAAGTAAGCCTCTTGCCTTGGCCGAATTTCTTCAAGGAGGGGATAATTTGGAGTTTACTTGAGGGTGGTCGGATTTGGGAGAAGAAATGAGTGGACGGGTTTGATTGGGGTTGAGGGTGGTCAGGTTCCTTGAAGGAGGGGGCTGCTCAGTTGGGTGGAGTAGAGAGGGAGGTGGTTTGGGAGGTGGGTGGCCGACTTGATGGGTCAAGGAGGTGGTGGCTCGGGTTATGGGAGGAGGAGGGTGGCTGGCGACAATAGAGGGAGTTATGGGGTCGGTTTTGGATGTGGAAAAGAGAGGGCAGCTTGGTATAGTACTAGAGAAAGGAGGGGAGGCTAAGAGGGGCCGAAATAGAGGGAGGGGATAGAGGGAGGCCGGCAACCAAGAGAGGGAGAGGAAGAGTGGCCGAAATTTCCAAGGAGGAGGAAAGGAGGGGGAAATCTTAAACAAGATTAGGGTTTTCTTTTCTTATCATTCTCTAATCAAAATATGAAACATACATGCCTATATATAGGCATTAACAAGGGACATGGCTACATGTAGCCCAAAATAAAAAGAAACATAAACCCATGGTTCAAAACATAATCATGACATTAGAAGTGCATGAAAATTAAATAACAATACAAAAATAAAAAACACAACATAACAATGAATTAAGAATTAATAATAATTTGTTAATAATTATTATTAATTATTAATATATTGGTTTGCGTTCATGACGCCTATTTTGGCGACGCTCCACATGGTTATCACGGCGCCGCAAGTCTTTATCTGGAGGCGGAGAAATATCTTCTGTAAGCATGCCGTCATCGTCTTCAACATGTTAAGGGCCATCATCTCCATCAATTGCCAAGCCATGATCTGTATGCCACATGTCGATTGCGCCCGGGGTCAGGGAAGGCTCTCACCACGTCCTAAGCTCTCGTCTTCCTATTAGTTAATAATAATTGCATCAACTCTTACTTGTTGGATCTAGTGTCCAACCTTGGGGGGGGGCAAATAAGGTTTTGAGCATTAATTAAAAAAAGAGAACAACAAATGAATTTTATTCAAACTAAATCAGTGAGTGTTTTTATAATTATAAAAACTTAATCTCCGTGATGTCGGAGATCGGAGGCGGTGAAAATCAAATATCCCTTTATTTTCTATATCGAGCCACTACCTGGACCAGTTGGCTCTCTCCCTTTACCTCTAAAAAAGATCTTTGAGCTGACTCTTCACCTTCATGCAAGGAAGTATCTTAGAGCCCTCGCTAGATCACACGATCTAGACGTCCCTTCCTCGGGAATATTTCTCACGAAATCCTCCCCGGATTCCAATGACCTTCACCAGTTGATTTTCCTCACCATAAGAACGGAGAAAAGAGAAAAAAGTATAACAAGTATAAAAGATTAAAGTTTCAATCTCCCTCAAGATGATTTCTCCGTTGAGCGATCCGTAACTGGTGCTTGAGATCTTTCCGTGGATACAACCGATCAACTCCTCATATTCATTGATGTCTTTGGCTCGCCAAAGTTCTTCATGCGTGAACAGGAGGGAGGCAGTTTTCCCTTCCTTTGACGGAGACGAAGGAACGGAGCACGAAGGTTGCTACCAAACCCTAGGAATGAAAGTTCTGAGTCTCTATACGTCTCTCGAAAGAAAAACGAAGCCTTTTATATGTTTTTAAAAAATAGACAACCGCCAGCGGTAGAGCTAGTATATGGCGGTAGGTCGACGCACTTGATTCTGACATCTATCCTGCAAATTTGGAAATATATTCAAAAAGAATATTTTCCTCTTTTTCATGCTAGCGCGGCGCGGTGATAAGTTATCGCTGGCAGTAATCCTATCGTCTCGACGATCTCGACGCTCGTAGAGTGGGTTAGTGCGGCGCGGTAAGAAGGTAATGCCTGGTGGTACTCCTTTTATCTCGACGATCCCGATGCGCGTTGAGTGGGCTACCGCGGCGCGGTGGTAAGTTAACGCCTGCGCGGTAGCAGTCCGAGCGCCTGGCTGAAATAAATCCTCAAGGCTAGAGCGGGCAGTAGAGCTAGCGTAGCACTGTAGCAACCAGAGTGCCATGTCATTTTAATTCAGGCTATTGCCCGACGGTAACTTCTACTTCTTGGTGGTAGATGCCAGAGAAGAGTTTTCTCGCTTTGCTGGAACCTATAAACTCGCACACTCTACCATACACTAGATGTGATCGAATATAACATGAGATTTGATATTGTCATACTAAGGATATGTGAAATGATGGCTCCAACAAACTCCCCCTTTTGATAATATCAAATCTCGTTCATGAGAAACAATACATGAGATGTATGATACAATGTATATATAAGAGATAATCTTTAAAGATCAGGTTTCAGGTTACATATAACTTACCCAACACACGTGCTCCCCCTATATGCGTTTTCTACGCACTCCCCCTATCTACGTACACACAGTGTAACAAGCTCCCTCTATAAGTGAGCTTCCCTAACCCATGATTCATGAACATTCTAATCTCCCCCTTTGATATTATCGAAAGGGGGGCTGGACTAGAAAAACACCATACACATGTATGGAAAAAATGCAGTATATGATGAGTGTGATAAAGATAACAAACAGTGCATATTATAAAAAGTGAATCGAGAGGCAAACTACAATAGGGGTGACCAAACCTAAATCAGAGAATATAAAGCATATAGGTGAAATAGAAGAGAGGAGTACACAAAAACAGTTTAAATAAGTCTTCAGAGTAAAAACAAATAGACAACACAGGTTAAACACATCTAAGAGAGTTATAGAGTTAAAAACATTGTAACATTATAAAAGTCAAGAATAGAAATAGTGTACTAGCACCTATGTTATTTAGACATACAATGCAGTTTCAGTCCAATTCTTATGCATGGAAGCGTTAGATAGATCAATGACGTGTGAACGCGTAGCATCAAAAGAGAGAACATCAAGTAGAACTACCATTTAGTACATTGAAAGTGAGGGAAAGATAGAATTTACTCTAGAGGCGGGTGAATAGAGTATTTAAAAAAAATTGTTTAGCTTTATTGTGGAATTAAAATATTAATACTTATATGAAAGAGGGGAAAACGAACTAAACTAACACAAAACGTCACAACACAAAAAGAAAACACAAAGCATCCAGAAGACAAAAGAAATTTTATAGTGGTTCCCCAAATCTGGGTACATCCACTCTTCTATCACCCCGATAGGAATCCACTACAGGTTTTTGTTCAGGTGACCTGCCACCACAAGATCTCTTTCAGGTAGATCTAGAGACCCTTTGAGATTTTGATCAGGAGCGCAAAGTCCAATTGGTTTTTTGATCAGGTGACCTATCACCAAGAGTTCACTTTTGAAGGGAGAGATAACCCTGTATAGATGGAGGTTAAAGAAAAAAAAGAGTATTTAGAAATCTTCTCTTTCTCAATCAAGTGAGAATACTATGTGGATTGAAGTAGAATCTCCAAGCTCCCCCTGAGATGTTGTATTGATTCAGGAAGAGGAAACTTGGCCCTGGATATAGGTCTTAAAAGTATTGTAGTAGAGCTTTCTTAGATCTGTAGACTGAAATTGCTTTGAGCTCTCTGTAGATCTTTGAAGCCTGAGGAATGAAGAAGACTTGAGAGAATTTTTTTAAAAAATGATCTTCTTCTTCCTTTTTACAGCAATGCAATAGTCCTTGAGATCAAATTGTGTACAACTAAAGAAGGTTTTTCATAATGTTCCTGACTGACTGTCTGATTGTCTTATTGTATCTTCTCTTTGTTTTTCGTAGTTATATATTCAATCTGAATGAAAAACGGCATAAATTTGAATTCCCAAGGCAGTACATAATTCTCTACAAGAATTTAGGAGCCCAAACGGCTAGAATGGTTGGCAACATAAATGTACTTCCATAACTGTCTTTATAAAATAAGCTAATAAAATATTCTGTGAATACTATAATTAATGCTTCATGAAATATGGCTATCAGCCTTGAGAATATCAACATTAATTATCAGAATATATTTGCCTTTAAATAATTGATCATAACAAAAATAAATACTTCTGACCGTTCTGAAAAACTGATAACTGAATGCAGCATAAAATCGTAGAGCTTAGATCAGAGATCATTGAACTGAGAACAACTATCGTAGAACTGAGATCACTGCTGAGAAACACAAAAAAGTCGACCTGAGCTCGTAGATCGTCAAGCTCAATTCAGAGTAGAAATCTCTGAGATCGTCGATGGGATATCGACGATCGTCGAGCTGAGTTTGACTATAGTCGAACTGATATAGAGAATCCACAAAATATTTAAGAGTCTAAGTCTGAGTCCACTGCAATGCTGGTTTGCACAAACCTGACCTAAAAGGACTTAACTAAGACTAGACAAAGACCCTAGCTATACAGAGGGTCAATACATCCTAAGAGTAGACCTAGCACAAATCCAAACAAGGGTTCCAACAATCTCCCCCTATTTGTGTGAGGTCACTCAAAAACAAAACTGAAAAGAAATAGAAATACAAAGACCATAAATATCTGTAGGGATGAAATAACATCGGCAAATATGTTATAGCAATGCATTGTACATAATTAGTTAAGCATTAAAACATTAAAGAGTACAAACTACAATTTATTAGATGAAGGACCAGAGGATGGTTTAGAAAAGATTATCTTTCTGTTTAAATCTGGAACATTCTTCTTAGAAATCATCAGGTCTTGTCCACCAAGAGATGTCTGAGTACTAGTCCTGGGCACAATTGCTTCTTGATGTAATGCCATATATTCAAATGGATTAAAAACTTTCCCGCTAACTTGGAGTTTGTCCAGCTCTTTTTCTCTGTAGGATGACATGGTGGTAAACCTAGATGGATCTTCTCCTTCTTCTACAACTTTTCTTATCTTTGAAAGACCAATAAGTTCTTGAAGCCTGGCCATCCTAAAGTTTGTATCAACTTCCCGATCAATAAGGTGGCTGATCATCTTGAGAAGGCAACATTGTAACTGCTTTGAACTGAGTGGATTGAGCCTGAAAGCATGTTATGCTGTGCTGTTTATCACTCTAAGAATAAAGAGATTTTGGAGGAGCACTCTCACTATACTTTCCTTTGGGCTTAAGAGATTCATCATGTATTCTGAACTGATAGGTAGCTGTCTTTTGAACCTTGGGTAAAACTTATTGTTGTTGAGGAGGAGAGAAGGAGGGATTCTGATAAATAACTTATTTCACTTGCTCTGAAGAACTCTAATTCCTTTGCTATTGACTGCTTCCATAGGAGTGAGATCTGGATGATCTATCCTGCCTTTGATATGTTCTAATGAAAGAGGAAGGCTTTGAAGATGCATCAGAAACTTGAGGAACAACTCCTGAAGCACCACCAGCAGGAGGAGGAGGAGGAGGACCTCTTCTGAACTTCTGAGGAGGAGGTGAGTATCTCCTGCTCTTCTTCCTAGTTTTTTGTTCATTTTTAGATAACCACATCCAGCTTTCCATGCCTGGATATGGAGTGATTCCTTTCAAGATGTAATAAGGAGTATCATTTGTTTTTTCTTCCTTGGGTGCAGCTTTGGGAGCAGCCTTTCTTTTCTTTGACATTCTCTTTTTCTTATAAACAGAATCCTCTCAATCATAATCCTCATCATCATCAGATGAATCGGGAGGATTGTCATACAATTCATTTATTTCCTTTATTTGTTTGTTAGTAGTCTTTTTAGCAGCTTTCTCTTTGGCTTCTTCCTGAATATCAAGAGCAATAAGATCATCCAGAGAAGGAAGATGACTATCATCTATTGGATAGGAAGGTCCAAGGGGACTTGGGACTAGATTAATATCCATAGAAGATAGATCAGCAAGAGGAGCACTTGGCACACAAATGTTTATCAACCTTGTATCTAGGGCTGAATTTAGATTTCTGAAAACCACTAGATAAATTAGTTCATCAGCAATTAGGAAAGCATCAAGCTCATCCTTATCTTCTATAATAAGTATAGGCTCAACAGCCATAGGAGATGGAATATCTGAACAAACTGTAACTGAATGAATATCTGTACAAATTGGAACTGATTGAATCTGCAGGAGTTGTTTCACAATAAGAGAACTCATGGGACTAGTATAACAGACCATGACCTTGGAAGTACTGAAATCAACTGAAGGCAAAACTATTCTGAACACAGAGAAAGAATGCAAAAGAATCTGTAAATCACAGGTGGGATTTATAAAACAATCACCACTAGAAATTCTAGGTAATAACACAGTAGTGTGCTCATCTGAAGTCAACAAATATGAATATGAAACTATATCTGCACAAAATTTCTGAAAAACTTCTTCTTCCTGCACTGCTAGAGTAGACTGAGCTTGAAGTTCTGCTGAGTCTAAACCTGCTGCATCTTCATTGGACATCTCCTCCTGCCTGGTTTCAGTGAGAACTAGAACCAGGCCCCTAGATGAAGATGGTGATAGAGGAAGCAGAAAGGGAAGCATATAGAGTTGTGATAGAAAGAGCAAGAGGTGAAATAGCCTCTGCTATCAAGGATTTGAGAGTTGGAGTGATGAGCTCCAGAAGATGAGAGAGGAAAGAGGGATCAACATGAAGAAACTCAGTTGGAGTCTGAGTGGAGACAGAATGATGAGAGGGAGGAGGAGTGAAATCAGTCATGATTTCATCCTAAATAGGGGAGTTTCTTGAAGAATTTAGTGGAGAATTTTGTGGTGTGGCTTCAATGTTGATGGGTGAATCATTTTGACGAGAAGGAGATGAGTGAGGTGAGAGTAGGTCAAAATTGGGAAAGGACATGGTGTGGAGGTTTTGAGGTTGAACAGGATGGAGGGGAAATGGTGTCTGAGTAGGAGAAGAAAGGATAGTTGGGGATGAAGGAGTGGTTTGAATCATAGTGGTAGGAATAAAATAAACACTGGGGATGACTGGGGAAGCTGGAGGTGATGGAGGAGGAGGAGGAACTTCTTCATTAGGGTGAGGAGTGGCTGTTACATCCCTTGTGTCCTCAGATAAATTTGAGGAAGTTCCATCCTTGGAGGGCTTTTGAATTGTCCTCTCCCACTTCCCAAACAAAGAGGAGTCCAACCTCTTGCTGCCATTGATAGCTATGGTTATATAAACCAGTAGCTCTGGAGCTTTCTTCTGTATGAAGATTCCTAGAATCCTTCCTAAACAAACTTCCTTCTTATTGTTCTTTTTCTTAATCAAATCAAAGAACAAACTAGCCCAGTCTATGGACTTCTTATTAACTAAAGCAGACATTATGGCAAACTATTACCTATTTATATTGTCAAGCGTCGAATGCTTACCCAGCAGCACCTTGCCCACTATATCAGCAATAAACTTAAAAACAACAGATAAATTTTTCTTTAATAGATAGATGGGATGCCCTCAGCATGACCCATCTCTATTAACATCCTGCTATACACAGAACTATCCTTTTCCAGCTAGTCTGTTCAATTTTTCAACTCAAAAAATTCGGTAATAATTACAGGGTTTAGAATCACCTGCTATCCTGAAATGAATTCGATCATTGAAGAGTCATCAGTTGAGGAAGAGTAAACCCATTATTTGATTTCTATAAAAGATAATTTTATCCTTGTAGTTATGAACTTCTTCAGGCCCTGATCATCACATAACGGTAACATCTCTTGAAAAATAGGATCACAGTGACTGAATGATTTGAAGTCGACATCGAAACCAATGTCGAACTTCATCGCTGAAAGAATCGATGCAGAAATCTCCATGAAAGATCTATAGACTCAAGAGAGAAGAGATCAAGTGCAAAGGGAAAACAATGTGAAAGCGCGGGACAGAGATTGAGAAAAAACCTACATATAGGTTTTTGGAATATGAAAAGACGATCTCTGTCCGACGATAAAATCACAAATGTCAATCTTAGGTCAACGATTAATTTGAAAATAAATAGTATCGTTGGTCTCTGATCTCAGTAGCATAAATTTATAGTCGAGCTTAGGTCGACGATTAATTTACTAAAGCAAAGTCATCGAACTCCGGTCGACGATTTTTGTCTTCACACAGAGTGTCGTCAAACTCAAGTCGACGATTGAGCTCAAGATGAGATCGAAGATCGTCGATCTCTGTTCGACGATCGTTGATCAAATCTTCACAAAGACAAAATTCAATTTTAATCCATTCCATTTATCATTCCAAGCTGATTCAAAAAGAATAGATGTTTTTGCTCATCAAAAGGCTTGGTAAAAATATCTCCTCTTTGAAAATCAGCTGAGATAAACATGAGATTAATCTTGTTTTTGTCAACACAATCTCTAAGAAAATGATGCCTTATTTCTATATGCTTGGTCCTAGAATGTAGGACTGGATTTTGTGCAATTGATATGTCACTGGTACTATCACAAAATATAGTGGTATATTTGTGAGAGTACCCATAATCCAGTAGCTAATTTTGAATCCACAAGATCTATGAACAGCAACTACCAGCTGCTATATATTCAGCCTCTATAGTTGATGTAGACACAGATGATTGTTTCTTACAAAACCAGGACACTAACCTATCACCCAGGAACTGACAAGTTCCTGAAGTGCTCTTTCTGTCAACTCTACATCCAGTATAGTAAGCATCAGAATATCCAGATAATTGAAATTCTGACTCTGTAGGATACCAAAGTCCTAGATTAGGACAACCCTTTAAGTATCTTAAAATTCTCTTGAGGAGAATTAAATGAGATTCTTTAGGGTTTACTTGAAATCTAGCATAAAGATATAGTATCAGGTCTACTTGCAGTAAGATATAGTAGGGACCCAATAATGGCCCTATAATTTTTCTGATCAATAGGTTTACCCTTTTCATTAGAATCAATTACTACATTAGAAGCCATGGGTGTTTTCATTGCTGAGGCATCAGCCATCCCAAACCTTTTTACTATTTCCTTAGCATACTTGGACTAAGATATGAAGATGCCATCAGGGGTTTGCTTCACTTGAAGACCAAGGAAGTAAGAGAGTTCACCCATGCTACTCATTTCAAACTTGGAATGCATAAGGTCAGAAAACCTTTTGCAAAGTTTAGAATAAGTAGATCCAAATATAATTTCATCAACATATACTTGAACTAACAGAATCTTATCATGATAATGTCTTATAAATAAATTCCTATCTACAATGCCTCTCGAAAATTTATGCTCTAAAAGAAAGCTAGCTAGGGTTTCATACCAAGCTCTTGGAGCTTGCTTTAGACCATAGAGAGCCTAATGTAGCTTGAAAATATAAGAGGGGTGAGTTAAAGAGATAAAACCTGGTGGTTGTTCTACATATACTTCTTCCTTGAGTTCCCCATTGAGAAATGCACTTTTGACATCCATTTGATATACCTTGAATTTCTTGTGAGCAGTATAAGCCAAGAAAATTCTTATAGCTTCAAGTCTTGTAACAGGTGCAAAGGTCTGATCATAGTCAATACCTTCTTCTTGCTTGTAGCCTCGTACCACTTGTCTTGCTTTGTTTCTGACAACTATACCTTGAGAATCCTATTTGTTTTTGAAGACCCATTTAGTTCTAATAACTAGATGTCCTTTGGGTCTAGGAACCAAGTTCCAAACTCTGCATCTTTCAAACTGATTGAGCTCCTCTTGCATTGTAATAATCCAGTGTGGATCTTGCTCAACATTTTTAATGGATGAGGGCTCAATTTGAGATAAGAAGCAGGCATGCATCACATCTTGGTTGAGTTGATGCCTTATTTGCATACCCACTGACATGTCTCCTATCACTTGAGATATGGGATGATCTCTAAGTGTAACATAGTCAGAAGGTGGAGTTTGTTAAACACCAACAACATTATGAACCAATTCCTCTTGTAGAATTAAATTTGTTGTTGGAGAGGCTTCAGCAATTTCCAGAGATTCTTCTTCACTATCTTCATCAATCTGTGGAGAGGGATGAGATATCACCTTTTGGGTGAGATTTAAGTAATCCAACCATTTATATAGATTTGGTACCTACAAATAATTACTGGTAGAAGCTTCCTTCTCCTTATAAAACATATTAGCTTCATCAAATGTAACATGTATGGATTCTTCAATTTTCAAAGATGATTTATTGAATACCCTATATTCCTTACTAACTTGTGAATATCATAGAAAGATCCCCATTGTAGCTTTGGCTTCAAACTTTCTAAGATAATCATTGTTATTATTATGTATATAACAGATACAACCAAAAAATCTAAAGTATTCTATTTTAGGTTTCTTCCCTTTGAGTAATTCATAGGGAGTCTTGCCTTTAAGTTTGTGTATAAAACTTCTATTCATGATATAATTTATTGTGCTTACAGCTTCTGCCCAGTAGGATATAGGCATGTGAGCATCAGCAAGCAATGTGCCTATAGCTTCAATGAGTGTTCTATTTTTCCTTTCAACTACCCCATTATGTTGAGGAGTTCTGGGAGCAGATAAGCAGTGTCTGATACCTTCCTTCTCACAGAATTCTTGCATAGGAAGAGATTCAAACTTAGTTCCATGATCACTTCTGATCAATGCAACTGGAGTAGAGTACTCAATCTTTATGCATTTTAGAAAGTCTGTAAGAATTTTGAAGTTATCAGACTTGTTTCTCTAGAAGAAAACCCAAGAGAACCTAGAGAAGTCATCTATAATAACTAAAGTATAGAACTTCCCTCCCAGGCTTTGTACAGCAATTGGTCCAAATAGGTCCAAATGAAGTAGATACAAAATCCTAGGTGAATCACTCTTATTAACTGATTTAAAACTATTTTTAGTTTGCTTGCTTTCTTGACAACCTTGCAAAGGCTTTCCTTCTTGTAGGGGCAAGAGGGCAATCCTCTAACAAGGTTGTCTCTAGATAACCTAGCAATGTTTCAAAGATTTACATGTCCTAGCCTTTTATGCCACAATGTATTATTATTGCTAACCTGGTTAAACAAGCAGATTTCTGAGCAAGCAGAATTGAAATCAACTCAATAAATATTGCCTAACCTAATACCTGATAACACAGTATTGCTATTTAAAGAAATATTGCATTTAGATTCAGTAAAACATACCTCATAACCTGCATCACATAGCAGACCTATGGATATCAGGTTATGTTTCAGGCCACTTACATATGCCACTTTCCTGAATGTGGCGACTCCAAGTGTAAATTCTCCATAACCTTCTGTCTGACCAAAGCTTGAGTCTCAAAATATAACCTCTGGATCTAGCTTTGCCTTGTAGTTACTTAGATTGGCCTTGTTTCCTGTCATGTGCTTAGAGCACCCACTATCCAAATACCACTTATCCTGTATGGTAGGATAGGTCTTCACCTGCAAGATAACAACTCATATATTTTTGACCCAGGTAACCTTGGGTCCTGGCTTCTTCTCATACTTAAAACTTGAAATATAAGAGTATTCAGGTTGAATTTTATAACCTAAGGGATGAAATCTCCTAGGTGGGATTATCCAGTTAGTTAAGGGATGGAAAGGTTTAGAGTTAGAGTTCTTATTGAAATTTCTGTTGAAATTATAGTTTTGATAAAACTGTTCTGGGTTGGACGATTTGTGTTGAGATCGTCGATCTGCATTCGACGACCAGTATTGATATCGTCGATCTTTGTTCTTAGAATAATAGTGGCTATTATCTAGGTTACACGATCGTCGATCTCTGTTCGACGATATATAATGATATCGTCAATCCCCATTTACAGAGTGTTTAGGCTCAAATCTGTGTTCTGAGATCGTCGATCATCGACGAATAATACTGAGATCGTCGATCTTGGTTCGACGATTTTTGTTCAGACTTAGCTTTTTGTTTTTCTTTATTTATCTCCACTTGTTTTAAAACTTGTTAACTATTTTAATTTGTTCTGTATTCTTCTTACCTTTATCTGAAATGAACTTTATAGGTTGTGAAAGGTGGTTTTTCTGAATAATAGGTGGTTCACTGGATGATGCACCTAATACTAACTTACTTCTATTAAGTTTAGCATTAAGTGTGATGGTAATTTCTACTAGTTGTTTACTTCTACCATTCAGTGATTTCTCTAGCTATTTTGGTTTACTTAATTCAATTTTCAGAAAAGTGATTTGTTCATTATACATGTCTATTTCATTTTTTAATTTAATGTTTTCTGATACTAAGCTATCATAATTAAATTGTCTATCTCTGAGAAGTTTGATTTCATTCTCAGATCTAATCAGATCACTACACATAGACTTAAAGTCATTTTTAAAATATTAAGAGGTAAAGTCAAAATCTTCCAATACCTGATCACAATCTGAACATTCTTCAGATTCTCCTTGTTATGAAACATGTCTTGAAGCATTGATTGCCATTAAGTAAATTTCTTTGGCCTTTGCTTCTTCTTCATCTTCACTAGAACTGGAGGAAGATTATTCTTCAGTGTCACTCCATGTTTCTGCAACAAACCCTCTCTCCTTCTTCTTGAGCTTGTAGGAGGATGGTTTGCTGGAGTGCTTCTTGGAGTCTTTCTCCTTTCTCCTTTCCTTATGCTTGTTTTCTGGACATTCTTGAAGAATATGTCCAGGTTTCCTGCAACCAAAGCAGATAATCTCTTTAGAAGGGGTTTTGTCATAGCTTGGTTTATTATCACTTCTTAATGATTTCCTTTTGAATTATTTTCTCTCCATCTTGAAGAATCTCTTTACAAAGAGACTCATCAACTCTTCATTTGATGGAGAAGTTTCTGATTCTTCTGAAGCTTTGAAAGCTATATTCTGCTCCTTCCTAGTTGGTGTAGCAGTATTTTGTTGTTCAGCTTCTCTTGTCTTCAGCAGCTGTTCATAGGATTTCAGCTTTCCTAAGACTAATTATGTAGTCATCTCATGTTTGCTTCTGGTCTCTCTGATAGGCCAGATTCTAGAGTTCCATGAGCTGGGGAAGCACATGAGAATCTTTTCATTTATTTCTTTAACTGAGATGTCTTTGTCAAGAGTTTTCAGCTCATTAACAGTGATGTTGAGTCTATTATATATCTTAGAAACATGCACAGTTTCTTCCTTTTTAAAGTTCTCATATTGGGAGATAAGATGTGCTCTCCTGTCCTTCCTTTCATCTGCTGATCCTGCAACCATCTGGTTTAAGGAATCCCAGATGGCCTTAGCTGATTCACATTCAGCTACTTTCTGAAATATATCATCAGACAATGTTTGTGCTAGTATGTTCATGGCTTTTGCATCAACAATCTTTGCTTTCTTGTATGCATCATTATAGTCTGGAGGAGGTACTGCAGTCATGTTTGTGGAAGTACTTGGTGGGGCAGCTGGTGGAGGTACTCCTATTAAGATTGAAGTATAAATGTCTTCATCAATAGAATTCATATAAAGCCTAATTCTTGCCTTCTAGATTCCAAACTTTTGCAAGTTACAAACTGGAGTTCTCGTGCTTGCAAAGTATTTGTATTATGCCATGGTATAATAAAAAATAATATAGTAAAAAGATATCTATCAGAGATCCTAGGTTCAGGTGTTAGCCTGTACAACCTTAAAAACTTCCCTCTGATACCAATTGAAAGTGCGGGATAGATAGAATTTACTCTAGAGGGGGGTGAATAGAGTATTTAAAAAAAATTTGTTTAGCTTTATTGTGGAATTAAAATATTGATACTTATATGAAAGAGGGAAAAACAAACTAAACTAACACAGCACAACACAACACAAAAAGAAAACACAAAGCATCCAGACGACACGAGAAATTTTATAGTGGTTCCCCAAATCTGGGTACATCCACTCTTCTACCACCCTGGTAGGAATCCACTACAGGTTTTTGTTCAGGTTCCCTGCCACCACAAGATCTCTTTCAGATAGATCTAGAGACCTTTGAGCTTTTGATCAGGAGCCCAAAATCCAATAGGTTTTTTGATCAGGTGCCCTATCACCAAGAGTTCACTTTTGAAGGGAGAGATAAACCTTTACAGATGGAGGTTAAAGAAAAAAAAAAGAGAATTTGGAAATCTTCTCTTTCTCAATCAAGTGAGAAGACTGTGGATTGAAGAAGAATGTCCAAGCTCCCCCTGAGATGTTGTATTGATTCAGGAAGAGGAAACTTGGCCCTGGGTGTAGGTCTTTAAAGTGTTGTAGTAGAGCTTTCTTAGATCTGTAGACTGAAATTTCTTTGAGCTCTCTGTAGATCTTTAAAGCCTGAGGAATGAAGAAGACTCGAGAGAATTGTTTTTGAAAAAGTTCTTCTTCTTCCTTTTTACAGTAATGCAACAGTCCTTGAGAACAAATTGTATACAGCTGAAGAAGGTTTTTCACAATGTTCCTGACTGACTGTCTGATTATCTTATTGTATCTTCTCTTTGATTTTCTGAGTTATATATTCAATCAGAATGAAAATGGCATAAATTTTAATTACCAAGGCAGTACATAATTCTCTGCATTTAGGAGCCCAAACGACTAGAATTGTTGGCAACATAAATGCACTTCCATAACTTTCTTTATAAAATAAGCTTATAAAATTTTCTGTGAATACTATAATTAATGCTTCATGAAATACAGCTATCAGCCTTAAGAATATCAGCATTAATTATCAGAATATATTTGCCTTTAAATAATTGATCATAACCAAAATAAATACTTCTGGCCGTTCTAAAAAACTGATAACTGAAAGCAGCATAAAATCGTAGAGCTTAGATCAGAGATCGTTGAACTGAGAACAACTATCGTAGAACTTAGATCACTGCTGAGAAACACCAAAACTTCAACCTGAGCTCGTAGATCGTCGAGCTCAGTTCATAGTAGAAAACTCTGAGATCGTCGATGGGAGATCGACGATCGTCGAGCTGAGTTCGACTAAAAAATCCATAAAATCTTTCTGAGTCTAAGTCTGAGTCCACTATAATGCTGGTCTGCACAAACCTAACCTAAAAGGATGTAACTAGGACTAGACAAAGACCCTGGCTATACAGAGGGTCAAAACATCCTAAGAGTAGACCTAGCACAAATCCAAACAGGGGTTCCAACATACATGTTAAATCTCAGGAATTCAATATGCTACCACGAGAGAAATAGAGAGAAAAATCACGTCACATTTCTATCTATGTCTTACTAAGACTAGAACTAGAGGCACTATGCTTAAGGTTTAGTCGCTGCACAAGTTCAAAATGATTCTTTTGACCAAGGTGCTCATCCTCACAATGCTCATAAAGACTTATCAAGAGGAGTGAGTAGTGCTTGGGGGGTATCCTTGACATATCATTTGATAATATGCATAGTTTTTTTTCATTTATTTTCTTTTGAACTATTAATATTATAACATTTATTCTAAGTACCCTGAATCAATCGAAATCTACCCACATAGATAGATGCACTTTAACTTATTTACACATGACTTGACCACTTGATATTTGGCCCAAAGTTCTAACCTTTATATAAACACATGTGAAAGATTTGGTTTAAAGAGCCTAAAAACCTAGGGGGTGAATAGGTTCTAATCCTTTTTAACAACTTAGGCAATTAACAAAGTTATACACAACACAATTTTCACAACACAAAGATTAACAATCACAGAAAATTCACAGCACAGCACACAATGGTTTATAGTGGTTCCCCAAATTATGGGTGCGTCCCCTCTCCCCCTTCACCTATCCAGTAGAGAACTTGATTCGGCCAAACTTCCTTAAACTATCTCAGATCCTCAGATCTTACAACTCAGAACCCAACTGGTTCCTACAGCTCAGACTTCTTCAAGTCATACAACTCAGAATCTTCCCAAGACTCCTACGTCAGGCAATAGCCCTACCTCAGCCTTTATCACCAGGCCTACAACTCAGACTTTTTCAAGTCCTACACCTAAAATTCTTCCCAAGAATCCTACCTCAGGCAATAGCCCTACCTCAGCCTTTATCACCAGGCCTACAACTAAGACTTCTTTAAGTCCTACCTCAGGCTCTCAGCCCTACCTCAGCCTTTATAAATTTAGGCTTACAACTCAGATCTATATAAGATCTTACCAGGAAATTAATTGTTTAAAACAATAAAATCTTCACCCTGATAGAAAGAGAATAGGGTGAATACTTCCTGATCAGTTCTTGATTGAACTAATTAATTTAGATCCAACCTGTCTTAGCTTCTTCAAAGATTCTTGAATTTGTACCAAGTAAGGTTGATCTTCAATTGGAGTTGGAGTTGTTCTTCAATCCAGCTTCCTTCTTGAATTCAGAATAAGATCTGAATTTTTCTTACAAACTCTTCAGGATCTGCCTTCTTCTGGTTTGTCTCTTGTTCCCCCTCTATTGTTCATTACTTCTTATTGTGATAGAACAGGTCAATATAAAATCCATCCAAGGTTACCGGCTGATCTTGTTTATAATGGCCTTCTAACAGCTCTGACAGATGTGTCAGCTTTATTACTTATGACAGTTGTCAGGTCTTCAGTCATGACAACTGACTCCTCCTTGAACTTCTATCATAGCAGAGAACTGTCAGCATAACACTTCAAATATGTCGACATAAATAGACCATGTGTCAACACAAATCTTGATGATGTCGACACAGCTCCTAATATATCGACACAGTCATTCTTTAACTTCTCGACACAGCTTCGGTTGGATGTGTCGACACAAGTCCTGTATGTCGACACAACTGCTTCTAGTCTTGACACAGCTTCTGTTGACAGATTTCTTTGAGTGTGTGTTGACATAAGTCATGTGTGTCGACAAAAGCCTTATAGTCTCAGTATAGCTATTGTTGACAGATTTCTTTGAGTGTATGTCGACACAAGTCCTGTGTGTCAACACAAGCCTTCCAGTCTCAGTATAGCTGTTGTTGATAGATTTCTATGAATGTGTGTCGACACAAGTCCTGTGTACCGACACAACTGCTTCTGTACTCGACATAGCTGTTATTGACAGATTTCTTGAGTGTGTGTCTTCACAAGTCCTATGTGTTGACACAACTACTTCTGGTCTTCAATATAGCTAGAGTTGAGTGTGTGTCGACACAAGTCCTAGGTGTCGACACAACTGCTACTGACAGAATTTCTGTGTGTCGACATAAGTTCTGTGTGTCGACACAATCTTGCTTCTGGTGTCGTCACATTTCCCTAACAAGTGTCGACACTTGTATATAGAAAATTATCATGCATTTCTTTAACCTGCACATTGAAACTCAACATCCCATCAAATACACATTGATGTATATCATTGAGTTAAGTGAGGCTTCTCCAAATCTGGTACACAGTTTCCAGTGTACCCAACAATCTCCCCCTATTTTGAGAAGTCATAACCCTTAGTCAATGATATACACCACTTATAATAAAACAAAGAACAAGATGTATATAATCATTTCACAGGCAGGGTAACTTATAAACACAAATAAGATTTAATATCATCACAGAATATGATATAATTCATTAATCAGGAATAAGTGTTTGATTTACAAGATTGTTTAGAACAAAATTTACATAGTTCTAAGTCTAGCCTATCTATCCCTAAGATTGATCAGGCTCCTTGATAACTATTCTTTTGCCAGATTGAATCTTAGCTTGTACTTTGGATTCTGTGTCATCAGATGGCTTCTTCCCTTTTAGATCTTTCTTTTTTAGCTCTTCTGCCTTGATCTTCTGCCTTTGAAAGTAATGATAAGGCTTTGGGAAGTACTTGCTAGGCTCCATAGAGTTAGCATGTAACTTCCCAGCTTTGATATCCCTTCTGAACTGATGTATGGCTTCTTGCCTTTTCTGATATTTACCTCATTCTTCTTTAGAGTACCATTTGCCTCTATCATGCATATTTTCTTTTACAGCTTTCCAAGCAGTAAGAATGATATTTCTTGATGTTGGATTCCATTGCTCAAAATCTGGCTTTAATTCTTCATGTTCTATGCATCTTTTCTTAGAAATTGAGCCTCTTTCTGAGCATCCTTAGCAGCTTCAAACATTTCAACTTTTTCAATAATAACATTATGTGCATCCTGTGGAGGGCTATACATTTTATATACTTCCTGCTATACTGCTTCAAAATCTGATGGAGGATAGATGACTTATGCAACTTCGTGCTGAACCCCTTCAATGTGAGTAGGTTGAATACAAGATTTAGTAGTGTTATCTTCATCACAAAGGGGTGGATATCTAAGAGTAGCTCTGATGGTATTAGATACCCATTCAACATGATAAGAGCTGGCTTTGACTAACACTCTTTCCCCCTTTATGACTTCTCTAGCCACATGATCTCTTAGATCATCTTTTTGAAGCCTTACTTGATCAGCCAGATAATCTATTCCCTCTTTGTAGTAGAGTCTGAACTTCTCCAGTTGATCTGAAATAGTCTTTTGGGATGCCTGAAGTGCTGTTTGAACAACAACAAAATCTTCTTGTATTTGCTTTTATACTTCAGTTTTTAAATCAGTAGCAATACCTCCCAATTTTGTGAGAATTTCATTATATGAGTCCTTGAAATTTTCATTCGTTCTGAATTAATTTTCTAGAATATATCCTTGTTTTTCTTTTATGTCAGCTATTGTAGTCTTCATTTCTTGTTGTTGGGTGGCCAGATATACTACAACATTACATCCCTTATGGAAGTAATCTGTCATCTCTTTCTTATTCAAATTGACTTCAAACCTGATAGATTTAATATCTTGAGCTAGCTGGAACTGCATTTATTTATGGGACTCATCCACATACTTTTCCAAAGCAAGTCTTTGCTCATCCAATTTCACTTGCAGTTGCACCAATAGTGAACTGAAGTCCATTCCTGGAGTAGATGCTTGAGGCACTGTTTATAAGGCTTTCTTATAGCCTGTGCTCCTTTTATCGAGTGCCACCCGCTTCCTTTTCATAGCCTTGGAAGCTTCTTCATCATCAGAAAAATTTGGTGAACTTTGTATATCCACAGTTTCTTTAGTACTAGAGGCATGCAGTGGCATCTCCCCCTCAGTACTTTGCAGCTCCCGCTCGGTCCTTGCATCTTGGGGGTCAGGGAATAACTCTTCCAAAGTTACCTCCTACTGCATTTGAATAGGTGGTATAATTTTCTCTTATCCAATAAATGGTTCTCCCTGAACATCAAGATCGTTGTCTAGGGTTTTCTCTAAGCTGGAGGAGTGGAGGTGCTCATCTTGATCTGAATCTGGCATATGCACATCCTGTGCTTCTTTTTCAGTGATTACTGTTGCTGTATTGTTGATTTCTGATACTATATCCATAACAGTATCAGTTATATACTCACTCTCCAGGGCAACTTCAGATATACCTCCACCTTGGGCAGGCAGTTGTGATTGTTCAAGGTCTGTGTTTTCTCCCCCTGGAGAGAAGACCATCTAGTTCTCTGGTATTTGAATGCTCTCCCCTTGGGCTTGAGCTTCTTTATATGGTTGTGGAGTAGGTGATTTTCTTTGTTTTTCTTCATCTGAGCTGAAGACAACCTGCTCTTCAGAATCACTAGAGGATTTTGCTTCCCGGGTGGTAGGTTTCTTTTTCTTATCTTTCTTCACTGGTTTCTGTGGAGTAGAAACATCTTTGGTCAAAACTCTATCCCATCTGGATAGTATTCTCAAATCCATTCTTCTCATGTGATTTATCTTGGTTCCTGAAGTTTGATTCATCACTTTTGGGATGGTGGAAGCTAAATACAAGCTCAATATCCTCCCCAGATTAGGCTTCTTGGCACTTTCTTTAATCTTGTCAAAAATTATAGCGGACAAGTCTGTTTTCACTTTGAAGATAACTCTGGTCATGAGTTTGAATATATAGGTAGAGATCTTATCATGTCCTCCTGTTTTACAGAGAATAACTTTGCCCATTATCTCGGATAGAAACTTACCATGAGAATTCATTCCCTTCCTGGTCAGTGAAGATCCAATCTTGGTATTGGGATCCAGCCCACACCATTGTAGTGCATCCCGTGTCATGGAGGATGCGATATCATCTTCTTCCGTAATCTTGGGTAGCTGAAAAGACTTTCGTATACTATTTTGTGAGAGTTTTACTCGAGTTCCATTAATAGATGACTTTATCTTCTTTCCTTGAGAATCCATTGTTGTGGAAGAGTAAAATTCAAGAACTTCCTTCTTCCATATCCTTGAAGGTTCGGAGACCAAGTATTCTAATCCATTTTTTGTGATTAGGGTAATCACGCCCTTGATATCTGGCGAGGCAGTCTCGAATGCCTTGCGTACCAGTTTAAATCCTTCGTTGATCTTGTCTTCCTGTTGTGCCGCCATTGGTGAAAGAGAGAGAAGAGAGTCGATAGGAGATTTTCTAGTCGACACAAAGTCTAGAGTCGAGAGTTCTGAAAGCATAGTCGGCCATATTTTATGTTCTCTTATTTATAGTATACTTGTAAAAGGAAGGTAAAAAGACGTGCCTAACTAGGGATTTACTAGTCGACAAAATTTTACATGAGTCGACAAAGATGACCCAGGTCTCGACAAAACTTTGTTGAAGTCGACATGTCTATGTGTCGACATACTTTTGCCTGTGTCAACATTGACTACTTAAGTCTTGACAGAGTATTGAGGGTGTTGATATGTCTATGTGTCGACAATGATTTTTTTGTGTGTCGACACAAAAATCTACTGGTACATGGTCTCGACAGAGTGGTGTCAACACAATTTGCTTATAGTGTCGACACAATTGCCGTGTGTCGACACAAACTTTCTAACTTAGTCAAATTTCTTGAGAAATTTTGTGCTGACCTACAATCTCATTCTAGGTTCAACATACCTAATTTAATTTTTAAATAATTGAATTTATTTTCATCCAAAGGTTTTGTAAATATATCAGCAATTTGATTGTTAGTGTTGACAAATTCTAGAAATATGTCTTATTTTTTAACATGTTCTCTGATGAAGTGAAACTTGATTTATATATGCTCAGTTCTGCTATATAAAATAAGATTTCTAGTAATAGATATAACACTAGTAGAATCATAATATAATGGAATTCTACTTTCCTTGATGTCATAGTCTTCAAGTTGATGTTGTATCCACAACAATTGAGCACAGTAACTGTCAGCAACTATATACTCTGCTTCAGCAGTGAAATAGCTACACTTGTTTGCTTTTTGCTGCTCCATGACACCAACCTTCTACCTAGGAACTGACATGTTCCTGTGGTGCTTTTCCTATCTTCTTTGCAGCCTACAAAGTCTGCATCTGAGAAACCTGTTTGAAAGAAATCTCTATTCTTAGGGTACCAATGACATAGATTAGGTGTGCCCTTAAGATATCTAAAAATTCTCTTGACTGCAGTATAATGAGATTTCTTTGAGCAAGCTTGGTACCTAGCACAGACACATGTGGCATACATGATGTCAGGTCTACTAGCAGTCAAGTAAAGTAGGGAGCCAATTATCCCTCTATACAAATACTCATCAATAGGTTTTCTTGCCTCATCTTTGTCTATAGGCATACTTGTCCCCATTGGAGTTTTCATGGTGGAGGCAAACTCCATGCCATATTTCTTAATAAATCCTTGGAGAACTTAGACTGAGAAATTGACAATACATCATCAGTCTGTCTAACTTAGAGTCCCAAGAAGAATTTCAGCTCACCCATGCTTCTCATCTCAAACTTCCCTTGCATAAGTTTGGCAAACTTACTACAAAGGTTGTTTTCAATAGAACCAAAGATAATATCATCAACATATATCTGGACTAGGATGATCTTACCTTTTGATTCCCTAAAGAATAGAGTATTGTCAATTTTCCCTCTTGAGAATTTATTCTCAATAAGGAATGCAGACAAAGTTTCATACCAAGCCCTAAGGGCTTATTTTAATCCATATAGAGGTTTTTTAAGCCTATATACATAGTTGGGATAAAGAGAATCTACAAAACCTGAAGGTTGATCAACATAAACTTCCTCTTTTAAGTCAACATTCAAAAATGCTTACTTTACATCCATTTGAAATACTCTGAACCCCTGATAGGCTACATAAGCTAAGAACAGTCTTATAGCTTCCAGCCTTGCCACTGGAGAAAAGGTCTGATCAAAGTCTATCCCTTCTTCCTGTATGTTGCCCTTTGCTACTAGTCTGGCTTTGTTCTTGATTATAGTTCCATTTTCATCTAGCTTGTTCCTGTAGATCCACTTAGTTTCTATGACATTATGGTTCTTTGGTTTAGGAACAAACTCCCAGACTTTACATCTTCTGAATTGATTCAACTCTTCTTGCATGGCATCAATTCAATTTGTGTATTATATAGCCTCTTCAAACTTCTTAGGTTCCATCTAGGATAGGAAGCTTGAACATAAAACTGTGTTCATGCTCTTGCTTCTGATTAGTACTCCATGTCTTGCATCACCAATGATTTGGTATGTTTGATGATCCTTCAAATGTCTACTTACTGGAGGAAATTTATCCATCTCTTGTTCTTCTTCATTGTCCTCATCTAGATGTACTTCATTGTCTTCATCTCCATCCAGTGAGACTTGTACTCCCCCTGGACAGCATCCATCATTTTCTTCATCCTGTATTGTAGGTTGGTCTTCACCAATTGTTTGCTTGTCCATCTTTTCCTTCAAACCTGTAGGACTAACATAAGTGCTAGACAGCTCATAGATAATTAGCTTAGACTTATCAAAGACTACATGGACATATTCTTCTACAACTTGTATAGTCAAGTTGTAGATCCTGTAAGCTCTACTGTTATTGATGTACCCAAGAAATATCCCTTCTAGGGATTTGGCACCAAACTTAGTTTGATAGTGCTTGCAATTATTTAGAATATAACACTTGCTACCAAAGATTCTAAAGTAGGATATATTTGGTTTTGTGCCTTTCATAATCTCATAGGGTGTCTTTTATTGATGGATGCTCTATTGAGAACATGACATGCAGTATTTACTACCTCAGCCCAAAAATATCTTGGGAGAGAAGTGTCACTTAGTTATGTTCTACTTGCCTTAATAAGAATCCTATTCTTTCTTTCAACAACCCCATTTTCCTAGGGAGTTCTAGATGAGGAGAACTTTTGATAAATCCCAAGTTCTTCACAGAACTTTGTCATGCATTCAGACTGAAATTCAGTTCTGTGGTCACTTCTGATTTTGACAACTGAATTATTAAGTTCATTCTAAATTTGCCTAACAAAATTCTGGAAGACTGTTGGGGTTTCAGATTTCTGGCTCAAGAAGAAAACTCATGTAAATCTAGAATAGTCATCCAAAATTACAAATGTGTAAGCTTTCCTACCTAGACTATAAACTGGCATAGGACAAAATAAATCCATATGCAGGAGGTAAAGACATCTCATAGAGTCTTTGGTATCATGTCCATGGAAAGAGTTCCTGGTCTGTTTGACCTTTTGGCAAGCTGAACATACACCCTTTTTAAAGCACTTGACTTGAGGTCCATTCCTCACTAACTCCATACTAAAGTGTTTTCCTATTGACTTGTAGTTCAGGTGAGCTAGCTTCTTGTGCAATTAGACACAATGAGATTCTTTCTCATCTGCAACTAGACAAATAGGAGAGATCTTATTCACACAATCAAAGTTAAGACAGTAGACATTTCCTTTCCTAGTGCCTATCAAAATGATCTCTTGATCACTTGACCTTCTTATTTTGCACACACTCTTAAGGAAAGAAGTGTCATAACCAAGATCACTTAGTTGGCTTATGCTAATTAGGTTATGTTTTAGACCTTTCACATAAGACACTTGGGTGATAGTAATAGAGTTATTGTAAATGTTACCAAACCCTTTGATGACTCTCTTTTCAGATCCACCAAAGATCACTTTGGGTCTATTGTCTATGGGAGAGTAATCCTTCAGCATCCTTCTTATTTCAGTCATGTGCATGGAACATCCACTGTCCAAGTACCATATAGGGGTTTGGCCACTTGGACTCACCTGCACCAAATAAGATTACCTATCCTTAGAACCCCAATTATTATTGGGTCCTAGGTCCAGTCAGCTTGATATTTGACATGCTTACCTGCAACCTTTCTGACAGGTAAGATGGCCTTATGTTGAATACAAGCATTGAACCAACAATCAATGGCAAAGTGGCCCACCATGCCACAACACCAGCACTCAAATCTGTTATACCTTTTCTTAAGTACAGGCTTAACAATATTGCTGTCAGCAGTCCTTTTCAGTGCAGGTGCTGGAGCAGCAAACACTAAGGATTCCTTAAGAACCTGATGGGTTTGCTCATGGGATGCCCTATTAGCATTTGCACCCTTGCCATTCAGATCACCATACTTACAGTGACCATGAGTGATGTCATAATCATACCTGTTAGTAGGCTGCATCACTTTTTTTAAAAAATAGGAGGCTTCATAGCTAGTGGCTGAACTGGGGCTTTGCCTTTTCTTTGAGAATTGGCTTCCCTTGTTCTTCCCTTAAAGCCTAATCCTGTCTTACTCTTTTGGGAGATGAAATTATCAATTATGGGTAAGACTGACTTTGGCTTAGAGAATTTAGCCACAAGATCCTTTTCTTTCTGAAGTCTTACTTCTAGATTCTTGATGTGATTATTTTTGAATGTGATTGTACCCATCTGAATAACAGTTATGTTTTTCGGTTTAGAACCCTCATTCAATTTCAAATCCAACATCTTTGCTGAATCTGATGCAGCCAGTTTGAGAGATTCATTTTCCTCAGCCTGCTTCTAGGAAAGGAATTTGCTTCTCTCAAGAGCTTGCAACAGACCACCATACTCATCAATTAATTGATGAACATCCCCTTTAGATCAGAACCATCCACATCTCTTGTTGCAGATGCTTATGATTCAGATCCAGTATAATAATCAGAAACTAAAGATGGATTGTATACCTTACTGGGACCAGGCTTCCTGGCACTGATCTTCCTCAAATAGAGCCATCAGCCCTTTGCAATAATGATCTTCAATTCCATTTATGAAATCCAGCATTTGCAAGAATTCTGTTTCCATAGAATCCTCTTCTGTAGTGAACAATCTTATATAGGCTTCTGCTTCATCCTCTTCTCCTGATTCTGATGATGAAGATTCAGTCTAACTCTCTTGCTTTTGGATAACAAGGGACCTCTCCTTCTTTCCTTTATTTTGATGCTTCTTCTTGTCCTTAGACTCCTTTCTCTTTTCAAGAGAATCAACTATGACATGTCCTAGGCCTGTTGCAGCAATAGCAAACAATTTTAGAAGTAGTTTGTTTACTAGGATTAGAGCTATACCTTTCAGCCTTGGAAGGTTTCTTCTTCTTATAATAGTCATATTTGGAGAAGGATATAGAAGGCTTTGTTCTCAATTTATTTTTCTTCATAAACCACTGAAACTGCCTTGTAAAGGAAGCAAAATCTTCATTAGAGTTGTGGCTGTCTGAAGTGTTGATGTAAGGTTTTTTTGATTCAGCCTCAGCAATTCTCCTGGGTGGAGAAGGAGACTTTCTCCTACCCTTTCTTGTAGTTTCAGCCTTGAAGGATACTGAATTTTCTTTATATTCAGACTTATTGATTTTCTCCTCCTCCTTTCTAGCAGTGAGTTGCATCACATAAGATAATAGTTTTCCAAACAAGATTGGTGGAGGTGTACCAGCAAGCCTGTCCACCTCTCTGATGGCACATATTTTTGTATCCCAGTCCTTGGTTAGTGACCTGAGAAACTTGTCATTCAATTCATATGTGCTAAAGACTCTTCCATAGGTCATTAGCTCATTTATAATTCTAAAGAATTTCTTGTAACATTTAAGATATGATGTCAGTCTTGGCTTGTCTAAATCTCTCATATTCTTGATTTAACATGGACTTTCTATCCTCTCTTACTTCTTTAGTTCCCTCCATGTAGACAATCAAAGTATACAACATCTCCTTGGAGGTTTTGCAATGTAGCAGATTCTAGATTGTATAATCATCTATAGTACTCACAATTATATTTTGTGCTCTCTTGTCTAATATTGCTAGGATGATCTCTTCCTTAGTCATTTCAGAATAGCTCTTTGGAGTTTTGAGATTTGCATCAAGAACTGATATGTTCATTAAAATGAAAGGTCCTTCTAGAACTGTGATATAGATTCTTGGATCAGATGCTTCCATGAACAATCTGACCCTCTCTTTCCATATGTAAAAGTTTTCTTTCCTGTAGATAGGAAGTTTCATGGATCCAAGTTTCTTCTGATTCTCACTTGAACCCATTCTGGCTAACAGTTAATTGCCTTGGAGATCTACTCAGACAGTTAGGTCTATATTTGAGCAACCTCCCTCTGATACCACTTGAAAGATTTGCTTTAAAGAGCCTTAACACCAAGGGGGTGAATAGGTTCTAATCCTTTTTAACAACTTAGTCAATTAACAAAGTTATACACATCACAACTATCACAAGCAAAGAGAATAATAATCACAGAAAATTCACAGCACATCACACAATGGTTTATAGTATTACCCCAATTTATGGGTACGTCCACTCTCCCCCTTCACCTATCCAGTAGAGAACTGGATTCGGCCAAACTTCCTTCCACTATCTCAAATCCTCAGATCTTACAACTCAGAACCCAACTAGTTCCTACAGCTCAGACTTCTTCAAGTCCTACAACTCAGAATCTTCCCAAGACTCCAACCTCAGGAAACAACCCTACCTCAGCCTTTATCACCAGGCCTACAACTAAGACTTCTTCAATTCCTACACCTCAGATTCATCCCAAGAATCCTACCTCAAGCAACAACCCTACCTCAGCCTTTATCACCAGGCCTAAAACTCAGACTTCTTCAAGTCCTACCTAAGGATCTCAACCCTACCTCAGTCTTTATAAATTTAGGCTTACAACTCAGATCAATATAAGATCTTACAAGGAAATTAATTGTTTAAAATAATAAAATCTTCACATTGATAGAAAGAGAATATGGTGAAAGCTTCTTGATCAGTTCTTAATTGAACTGATTACTTTAGATCCAACCTGTCTTAGCTTCTTCAAAGCTTCTTGAATTTGTACCAAGTAAGGTTGATCTTTAATTGGAGTTGGAGTTGATCTTCAATCCATCTTCCTTCTTGAATTCAGAATCAGATCTGAATTTTTCTTGAAGATTCTTTAGGATCTGCCTTCTTCTGGGTTTGTCTCTTGTTCCCCCTCTCTTGTTCATTACTTCTGATTGTGATATAAAAGGTTTATATATATAATCCATCCAAGGTTACCGACTGATCTGGTTTATAACGATCTTCTGACAGCTCTGACAGATATGTCAGCTTTGTTACTTATGCTAGCTGTCAGGTCTTTAGTCTTGACAACTGACTCCTCCTTGAAATTCTATCATAGCACAGAACTGTCAGCAAAACACTTCAGATGTGTCGACACAAATAGACCATATGTCGACACAAATCTTGATGATGCCGACAAAACTCCTAATATGTCGACACAGTCATTCTTTAACTTCTCGACACACCTTCTGTTGGATGTGTCGACACAATTCCTGTGTGTCGAAATAACTGCTTCTAGTCTTGACACAGCTTCTGTTGACAGATTTCTTTGAGTGTGTGTTGATACAAGTCCTATATGTCGACACAAGCCTTCCAGTCTCAGTATAGCTATTGTTGACAGATTTCTTTGAGTGTGTATCGACAAAAGTCCTACGTGTCGACACAAGCCTTCAAGTCTCAGTATAACTGTTATTGACAGATTTCTTTGAGTGTGTGTCGACACATGTCATGTGTGTCGACACAACTACTTCAGGTCTCGTCATAGCTGTTATTGACAAATTTCTTGAGTGTGTGTCGACACAAGTCCTGTGTGTCGACACAACTACTTCTGATCTTCAACATAGCTAGAGTTGAGTGTGTGTCGACACAAGTCCTAGGTGTCAACACAACTGCTGCTGACAAAATTTCTGTGTGTCGATACAAGTCTTGTATGTCGACACAATCTTGCTTTTGGTGTCGACAAATTTCCCTCATAAGTGTCGACACTTGTACTTAGAAAATTATCCTGCATTTCTATAACCTGCACATTGAAACTGAACATCCCATCAAATACACATTAATGTATATCATTGAGTTAAGTGAGGCTTCTCCAAATCTGGTACACAGTTTCAAATGTACCCAATAACATATATATCATGACATTGATTATTCAAGTTATTTATAATGTGTTAGAAACAATATCACCAGTTATAACATGTAAGCATAGAGGTTCTACATGACCGCTTTGTCTTGGAATGTGTGAACAATGTAAAGTCAATACGCTACTAAAATCCTCACACATACCTAGAGGCATATTCAACATACACTATCATGTCTAGTCGCACTCAGTAGTTAAGCACCTTAAGATTTGATACATCATGACAAGTAGATAATATTTATAGGGATTAACAATCCTAAATCAAACATTGTACATAATCGTTATGCTCTAGGTTCTATCGATATGTGTCCTAAGAGTGAAGAAACAACAGTTTTTTAAAAACAATTTTGGGTTATATATATATATTTTATTTATTTATTTTCAAAAAACAAATAAATAAAGCAGACAAAAACAGACAAAAAATAATGCAAAAATAAATAGACCAGCACGATAGAGTATGATGCATGACATTGATGACCTTGAGACATGAAATGACATTCATGCTCTATATATGAATAATTATGAAAATTCTTAAACCATATTTGACCAAAGCAATATGTCGACACGCTAGCCCCGTACTATATGACGGATGGGCATGAGAAGTTACACAAGTGCCATAGGGTGGGGTATTAATCCCATATATACACACACAAGGACCCACTGAACCTAAAACTCATTCCCCCCAACACCACACAAGGACCTACTAGAACCCTTCCCTAGTTAAGAACAAAGCATGGATTACAAGTTAGCATTCCTAATGCACACAAACCTACTCCCCCAATATTGTGAGAGATTTTGGTGGAGAATTGAGATTGGGAGAGGTTTGCCGGAAAACGCTAAAAACCATGGCCACCCACCGGAGTAGCCGCATCCAAGCCCGAAAAAAGGCATGCTTCTTCTCCTCTCCCCTTGTGTTAGCTTCCTAGATCAATAGGGATTTAAATCCAGCTCAATAGAGTTAAATCCATTTTTATTTCCAAGGAAAAAGCTCAATCGAGCTTCCTCCCGGGTTCACCGAAAACTGTCCCTCTGGCGAGCGAGCCACCGCCCGTCGAAAGCCTCGACCTCAACGGAGGTTGTGGGTGTGGTGGCCGGCCAGGGAGGGGGCTGGATCGCCAGCAAAAGCCATTGGAAAAAGGATTCAAGTTCAGCCAATCTCGGCCCTTTGCTAGAGGTTGAAGATATAATCACATCCATCTATGTTATAATATATAAATTAATTATTATATATAAAATATTATAATTATCCCCTTAATATACACTTTTTTAACCAGTAAAATTAGGTCCTTAGGTGCTTAACAATGAAAAGTGCACAACATAAAAAAGGTAGACCTGTGAGTCTAATTTAATTAGAAATTAAAATCAGGTCATTTGGAACACTTTAGTTTCCTATAGGGTAGTTCTTGTAGGACTGGTTCTTAAGGTAGGACAATCACTATATCCTTAATAACTTTTAATTGGCAAATGGTATTGACTTTAAATTTAGATAATCTTAGAATATATCGTAGATACACTGACAGTCCAAAAATGAGAATTTTTGGACAATATTTTTCTATAGTTTTAGGTATCATGTGATTTTTCAAAAAATTGAATATTTTGGTGAAACATCATTATTTTTACCCCAAAGTTTGGTGAGAGGTTCATTAGGGTGGTTTAAGGCACTGCTAAAAATTTTAGATCCTTTGGATCCCTGTAAGATAGTGAATCTCACTTGCAATTTGTCATGCTGTATGTGAAGTGGTGTGCATTTAGTCAAAACGGTGTATCTTGTGAATTTAAAAAGATTGGCTTGGTCAAATCCAATAAAAATTTATACATTAAATTATTTAGTGAAAGAACACCTCCTCATGAAGTTTTAGAATATTTGGAGTTGATTTGCTTAGCAAATGAATTAATTAATATTTTTGTAACGCAAATAAATTAGTGAAATTAGAGTGACTAAAATAGTTACAAAAATTATAAAATCTTGCCAATAACAATTATTTAGTATTATAAACACTAGATTAATTAGTAGGAATTTTTGAAAGCCAGAATCTTACGATTGCAATTATAATTACCATTTTGCCACTTTTAAATTATTTAGATAATTGTACTCAAATTAAGTTAAAAAATTATACTTTTTTGGAATAAATAATTATTTATCATTTGTAACCTCCAGTAATTATTCTGAAATTATTTAATGAATTTTTATAGTACTTTAGGTGTAACTTGACCTAGTGGATCAGATATTTGTAATTAGAAATTAAATATCAAATATTATTGAAATGATGTGAAATTTTGTCCAGACCCATTATTACTTAAGGTCATGTTAGAATAATTTTATCTTGCTGGTTTGATAATAGAAAGTGACATTTCATGTTCAAAATCACATGTAGCAATAAATTGGGAAAATTATAATAATTGCTGATTATTTTAGGAAAATTATAAATCTCTGGAATTAGGTCTAAGATGTCATGATAGGTTTCAGGAAATAATATTACGTCCTAGGATCAAGAATTTGGAGGATTCCTATTTCTACACATATACAAGATCATATGGTCTGCATTTAGTAGTTTTGAAAAATTAGTGTTTTCAGCAGTTGTTGTTTTAAGAAAGGGAACAATGAGCTTCAACCCATCATAGATCCAAGTACCACTACGATCCCTTCTCAGGGTAGACCTCGGGAAGTCCAAAGCTAACCTTAGATCGCTAGGTTATCCGAAAGTTAGACATGAGTAGCCTGATAGGATTATAGTGTGTTATAGCAATCACACCTATGTGTGGGTTGGAGTGATTTGGGACTTGTTAGTCCTACAAGCTGGAGGCTCGGGTGGTTGGTTTTTATCAGGATAGGTTAGTCCTGTGAGCTAGGGGCTCGGGAGGGTATTGTTATAACTGGTTTGTGCTTATGTGGTGGGTAACTCAGTACTGGTTCATTCGTCAAACTGATAGAAGTACGATGACTCTTGTGTGGAGTGTAGACATTTTGAGAGACCGGTATGATGTTTATGCCGAGGTTTGGAAGACTATGTCCCCTAAGAACACACCCGACCATGGAAGACTGGTAGTTTCTTGCAAGAGTACGCATGGGCTCCACTGTTGTGTTCTTAGCTTTTAGGCATACGAGAAGTCTAGGCCTAGTAGTGTGCCTACCCGCATTGGAGTGGAGACACCCACTACACTACCACCATGAGCCACGAGAATTGGTACCTGAGAGGTTGGCCACCTCCAAAAAGTGCGGATACAAGAAAGGTCTGTACACGAAGTCATGTGTATGAGTTATATAATAAACATTGCATTGCATAAGATGACATAACATACACATTTGCAGATCCTCATCAAATAAATTAGTATGGTCTCTTTTATATGATGAGTTACTTTTTAAAAATCTTAACTTATATGTTTGTATGGGTATTCATCTAAGTTAGGGTATGCTTCTATGATGATAATGTAGTTTCCTTACTTTACTGGTTTTACTTAGCTCCTCTTTTTGTACTTTTATGTTATACTAATTGTAACTCTTCTTTACTGCTCATACTGATATAGAACTGCTAGAGAATTATATACATATACCACTTTCACCTGCTTATCTATTCTGTTACTATTGGTCTTCCGCATTCTTCCTCTTGTGCGGTGTTTTGGTGTCGTGGGGGTGACGCGGGGATGAAGCTGCTGAGTCTAGTTTGACTGACGTTCGTTTGACCACATCATTTATGGGGCACGTGGAGACGCCGTCGCTGTTCTACCAGGCATAGCCAGAGATTGAGACACCAGGATCTGAGGAGCCGGTAGCCCCGCACTAATACTACCACTACCCGTCGCCAGGTTGATGTTCATATGGTTTAGCTTCCGTATTGTTAGTTGAAAGAGAGAGATATTTATGATGGCTATGTATTGGGATAAGCCCTATTACTCTTTCATTTATAACATGTGGTCCTTTTGATTAGATATTTATTATATCTATGATGTGATGTGTGGACTTCTTCTTTTGTTGGCTGTGTGAATGATCATATTTACCGACAGGGTTGCTGTCTTGTGGTGGCACTAACTCGTAGTTAGTGTCATTGTAAGGCGACGGACCAAGCATAAAATATCTCCTCGGCCATGGAAAATTCCCGGGAGGAGGGATTTTATAGTTGGTATCACCGTACATTAATCATAAGCGAAATAAGTCCACAAACCACTGGGTCACCCCGCTCGAGCTTCAGTTTTTGGACAAACTAAGCAGTGGAAGCTATGGTGTGCACATGTGAGAAAATCACATCAATTGTCCATATAAAAGAGATGAGGTTAACCTTATTTGACTATTGAAATGTTTCAAACATAAGGAAATGGTTCCTCCTTTACCAGTAACTGTTCCTTTTCAGCAGTCATAGTTGTGCTAGACTCTCAAGGCCATCCTGGATGCCTTTAGAGCTCAGCAGGTTCAAGCAACGCAGCTGAACCCTAGCTCAAACTGGCTGACTACCTTTTGAGGCCTCTCATCTCTGACTTACTTTGGGACAGAGACAGCTAACAAGATAGTGGAGTGGTTGGACACTATCCAGGAGTTGCTAGCGGGGATCCTTTGCCCGGGAAACCAGGCAGTAGCCTTGTCAGTTACAACACTAGCAAGCCATGCCAAGAGGTGGTAGAAGTCCCTCATAGACTCCAGCTTAGCTGATTATGAGTATTCCCAGATCAGCTGGAACCAGTTCAGAGTGGCCTTGTGGGAGCATTTTGTATCCCTGATAGTCAGAGATGCATTGGAGGATCGGTTTCTACACCTCAGGCAGAAAAATTCCACCTTGGAGATCTATGCACCCTTTATAGTATCACCGACTAACAACCACAATGTTACAAGCAAGTAAAGAGAATAATAAATGAATTTTATTCAAACTAAATCAGCGAGTGTGTTTACAATTATAAAAACTTAATCTCCATGACGCCGGAGATCGGAGGCGGTGAAAATCAAATTTCATTCTTATTTCTATACAGACCCACTACCTGGACTGGTTGGCTCTCTCCCTTTACCTCCAAAAAAGATCTTCGAGCTGACTCTTGACCTTCATGCAAGGAAGTGTCTTAGAGCCCTCGCTAGATCACACGATCTAGACGTCCCTTCCCCGGGAATATTTCTCACGGAATCCTCCCCGGATTCCAATGACCTTTACCGGTTGATTTTGCTCACCATAAGAATAGAGAAAAGAGAAAAAAGTACAGCAATTATAAAAGATTAAAGTTTGAATCTCCCTCAAGATGATTTCTCCATTGAGCGATCCGTAACCGGTGCTTGAGATTTTTGCGCCGATACAACCGATCAATTCCTCATAGTCGTTCATGTCTTTGGCTCGCCAAAGTTCTTCATGTGTGAACGGGAGGGAGGCGGTTTTCTCTTCCTTTGACGGAGACGGAGGAATTAAGCATGATGGTTGCTACCAAATCCTAGTAATAAAAGTTCCGAGTCTCTATACGTCTCTCGAAAGAAAAACGAAGCCTTTAATATGTTTTTTAAAAAATAGACAATCGCTAGCGGTAGAGCTAGTGTCTAGCGGTAGGTCGATGTGCTTGATTCTGACAGCTATCCTACAAATTTGGAAAAATATTCAAAAATAATATTTTCCTCTTTTTCATGCTAGCGCGGCGCGGTAATAAGTTATCGTCTGGAAGTAATCTTATCGTCTCGACGCTCTTGACGCTCATTGTGTGGGTTAGTGCGGTGCGGTAAGAAGGTAATGCCTGGCGATACTCCTTTTATCTCGACGATAACGATGCTCGTTGAGTGGGCTAGTGCGACATAGTGGGAAGTTAACGCCTGCGGGGTAATAGTACGAGCGCCTGGCTAAAATAAATCCTCAGGCTAGTGCGGGCAGTAGAGCTAGCGTAGCCTAGTAGCAACCAGAGTGCCATGTCATTTTAATTCAAGCTACTGCCCGACGGTAACTCCTACTGCTTGGTGGTAGATGCCAGAGAAGAGTTTTTTCGCTTCGTTGGAACCTGTAAACCTGCACACTCTAGCAAACACAATATGTGATCAAATATAACATGAGATTTGATATGTTCATACTAAGGATATATGAAACGACGGCTCCAACAAACTCCCCTTTTGATAATATCAAATCCCGTTCATGAGATGTATGATACAATGTATATATAAGAGATAATCTTTAAAGATCATGTTTTAGGTTACATAAAACTTCCCCAACACATGTGCTCCCCCTATATGCATATTCTACGCACTCCCCCTATCTACGCGCACACAGTGTAACAAGCTCGTCCTACATGTGAGCTTCCTTAACCCATGATTCATGAACATTCTAATCTCCCCCTTTGATATTATCGAAAGGGGGTGGGCTGGACCAAAAAGACACCATATGCATGTATGGAAGAAAATACAGTATATGATGAGTGTGATAAAGATAGCAAACAGTGCATGTTATAAAAAGTGAATCGAGAGGCAAACTACAATAGGGGTGACCAAAGATAAATTAGAGAATATAAAGAATATAGGTCAAATAGAAGAGAGGAGTTCACAAAAACAGTTTAAATAAGTCCTCAGAGTAAAAACAAATGGACAACATAGGTTAAACACATCTGAGAGAGTTATAGAGTTAAACACATTATACCATTGTAAAAGTCAAGAATAGAAATAGTGTACTAGCACAAATGTTCTATAGACATATGTTGGAACACCCTATTACTGATTTGGGTAAGGATCACTATGTCCTTAGGAAAATGTCTTGACCTCATTGTATAGTTTCAAAGGTCAACTAGAATAGGTATAAGGCTTAGAACTTAGGTTTGAATGTTGCCCCTAAGACCTTGTAGTTCAGAATACAAGTACAGAAGTCTAAGGCAATTATCGTCGAGCTCAGATCGACGAGGCATCGAACTCAGTTCGACTATCTCTGAGCTCAGTTAAACGAGTCGTCAAACTCGGTTCGACGATCTCCGAGCTCAGATCGACGATTTCTGTATCAAGTATAAATCCACATCTCTGAGCTCAGGTCGACGATAGTCGAGCTCAAATCGACGACTTTTCTTGAGAGATCGACGATTTTAGAATTCAAATTCAGTCAGTTATGGAATTAAATCTGATTCATATCCAACATTTATTTCAAAGGATTTTGTAGCCGTTTTAATCAATCTATAGCAAGTTTCAAGGAATACTAAATGGAATATCTCTTAGGACTTTCCTCAAGGGACAAATATCATTTAAGGAAGTCATTTATGACTGGCTAACGGCTATCTAGAAGACTAAAATTCAATATATCATCTCAGAGTAATTGAGACAAGTAGAAGATTATTATTCTAAGGAATAGTTTTTGAGACACCAGTTCTACATGATTACAAGTTAGAATTCTTACAGAACACAAGGAATACAACAGTAAAGAAGATCACCACACAGAAAATAATTCCTCTATTCTTTCATGATCTCTTCTGATTCAAGTGTGCAAGGCTTCATCAATCAAGGACTCCATAAACATCTCATTTCAGTCTTTGCTAAAATCATTCTTTGCTAGAGATCTCATTTATACTGAAGGCCTATCACCTTGTGCAAAGCTTCTCTTCCTGAACAACTGCAAATCTCAGGGGGAGCTTTGACAATAACAATCCACTAGTCTTCTCTTTGACTGTCGAACAGAGAAGAACAACTTCACCTCTTTTATTTTTCTTTGGTGTAAAAGGGTTACTCAAAACTCCCTTCAAAAGTTTTGTGGTTGGTTTCTGAGACCTTGTCAAAACTAAGAGGTGGCAAGACACCTGATCAAAAAAATCTGATTTGGTTTTTGAACACCTTATCAAAAGCTCATTGGTGCCCAGGACACCTGATCAACTATTCCTGCAGTGGATTCCTACCTAGGGTGGTAGAAGAGTGGATGTACTCAGGTTGATTGGGGAACCACTATAGATCCTTGTGTTTTCTGGTGGCTGTGTTTGATTTGTTGTGTGCTGTGATTTGTTTCTTACTTACTTAGTTTTTATTTACTACAAGCACAATACACATATATATAAATCAAGTCTTCCACTGCTAAATAATTTTTAAATTGGAAAATTATTTTAATATACTCTATTTCACCCCCCCCCCCTCTAGAGTAAAGGTAGATCTTACCCTCACTTTCAATTGGTATCAGAGGCAGGTTGGTTATTCAACAACTAAATCCTCATCAGATTGGTTGTTCCTACGGGCTAACACCTGAACCAAAAGATCTCTGATAAGATCAATCTTTAATAGAGGGTTATTATTTCCATTATATTTATGTTCATATAAAACCATGGCACAGAACAAAGATTATGCTAGCACCAGACCTCCAGTGTGCAATCTTTTTAAGTTTGCACTTTGGAAGGCAAGGATTAAATTATATATGAATTCTATTGATGAAGACATCTTTAATTCTATTTTGACAGTGTGTCCAAGACCTCCAGTAACTATAAGTACAAGTGATGTTCCACCCCCCTCAAGAATAGATGCAGAAATCAAAAAGTGGAAAGTTGTTGTTGTCAAGGCAATGAACATATTAGCTCAGACTATGTCTGATGACATATTTCAAAAAGTGGTTGAATGCAACTCAGCAAATAAAATTTGGGACAAGCTATCTGAGCTTGTGTCAGGATCAGCTGATGAAAGAAAGGATAGAAGATCCCATCTCATAACCCAGTATGAGAATTTCAAGAAGGGAGAAACTGAGCCAGTTGCTGACATGTACAACAGACTCAGCTTAATTATCAGTGAACTTAAGACCTTGGACAAGGAGATCTCATTGACTGAACTCAATGATAAGATCCCAATGTGCTTTCCCAGCACTTGGGATTCCAGGATCTGGCCAATCAAGGATGCCAGAAGCCTAAATGAGATCACCACTGAAGCTTTGTTGGGAAGGCTCAAGTCTTATGAGCTGCTTAAAAAGAATAGAGAAGAAGAGCAAAAGATAGCTTCTCCAGCAACAAGGAAGGAGAAGACAATTGCTTTCAAAGCTACGGAAGAACATCCTAAAGACAAAGTTACAGGCAATGAAGAGCTATTGAGTCTACTGGGCCAAAAGATTTTACAAGATGGCCAGGAAAGATTTCAGGAAAAGGTCATCTAGAGGCCATGAAAAGCCAAGGTATGACAAGACAAGTAAAAAAAATTATTTGTTTTGGATGTAGGAAACCTGGCCATATTGTGCTTGACTGTCCAGAGAATCAAAATAAGGACAAGAAAGATAAGAAAGATAGGAGAAGAGACAAAGACTCCAGGAGAAACAACAATGACAAATCCTACTCCAGCAAGAACAAACACACCAGGAAGGGATTTGTAGCTAAAACCTGGAGTGAAACTGAAGAAGAATCAGAGGCATCATCAAGCTCAAGTGATGATGAAGATGATGCTCAAGAGAAGGAGTTCTGCATGATGGCTATCATTGCCTCTCAACATAATTCTGATGCAGAACAAGAGTCAGAATCTGAATCTGAACATGAAGCTGAAGAAGATCAGGTAATAGATTCTTTTGATTTCAATTCAGAGGACTTTAGATCTGAATTTAAGGCACTTTGTTTAGACCTGCTAAAGTCTGAGAAATAGATTATCTCTCTCAAAAATCAATTGTCTGAACATAGCACTTTAAAATCAGATAACCTCAATCTCTCTGAGGAGTTAGAATGTTGTAGGGAGGAGATAGCTTCACTAAAAAGTGAACTATCTCAGGCAAAGAAGTTTGAAGAATCCCTTAATGGGAGAAGCATCAGACTGATGGACATCACAAGTATAGTGAACTCGAGACTTAATAGTACACTGGGCTTGGGTGCTTCATCCAGCCAACTTATAGTGTTAACAACCCCAATTATGTTTATCTCAGATAAAGAAAAGGGAGTTGTAGAGGTAGCTCGGAAGAATCCCGATTTACCTAAGAAAAACAAAGTTCAACAGAAAACGTCGAACAGAGATCGACGATCGTCGAACAGAGCTCAACGATCTCAAGCTGAATCATCGAACTCAGGTCGATGATCGCTGAACTCTGAACTTTGGCAAAATCGATCTTCGAACGGAGCTCGACGATCTGACCCAGGATCGTCGAACTCAGCTCAGAGATCGTCGAACAGAGATCAGAGCTTTGAGCAAGGTTTTAAGGGTAAATCAAACTTTAATCCTAGTGGTCCCACATCCCAAAGCTTTAATCCTTATACTGAATGGATAATACCACCTAGGAGATATCATCCTGAAGGTTATAAGAGTCAGCCAGGGATGTATTTTATTTCAGAATTTAAAGGTTATCAACCTAGGCCCAAGGTAAACTGGGTCAAAAACAAATAAATTGTTTTATGTGCAGGTGAAGACCTATCCAATATTGAACCAGCAATGGTATCTGGATAGTGGGTGCTCAAAGCACATGACAGGAAGCAAGCATAATCTAACATCCTTTAAAGCCAAGCTTGGACCAAAAGTCATATTTGGAGATTCAAACTTTGGACAGACCAAGGGATATGGTGCAGTCCAAATAGGGTCAGTCACATTCAAGAAGGTTACCTATGTGGAAGGACTGAAGCATAATTTAATCAGCATCAGTGACCTGTGTGATGAAGGCTACCAGGTGACATTCAACAAATCCTCATGCAAAATCAAATCAGAGGACAACACAACTGTGTTGACAGGTAAAAGGAAAGGTAACATTTATCTTGTAGATTTTCATTCAACTAAGGTATATATTTGCTTGTTCAACACTGTTAGTAAACCAAATGAACTTTGGCATAAGATATTAGTACACATAAACCTTAGAACCATTGCTAGGCTATCCAAGGACAACTTTGTTAGAGGACTACCTTCCGGCCCCTACAAGAAGGAAGGACTTTGTAGGTCTTGTCAGTTAGGCAAGCAAACTAAAAATAGCTTCAAGTCACTTAATAAGAGTGATTCACCTAGGATCTTGTATCTGTTACACATGGATCTTTTTGGACCCATTACAGTACAAAGCCTAGGAGGGAAATCTTACACTTTAGTAGTTGTAAATGACTTCTCTAGATTTACATGGGTGTTCTTTCTGAGGAAGAAGTCTGATAACTTGAAGTGTTTGACAGAGTTTCTCAAATGCATATAGATTGATTTCAATACTCACATTGCCCTGATCAAAAGTGATCATGGGACAGAACTGATTCTTTTCTTACACAAGAGTTCTGTTAGAGTGAAGGGATCAGGCACACTTTCTCAGCTCCTAGAACTCCTCAACAAAATGGTATAACTGAAAGGAAAAAATAGAACCTTTATTGAATATGCTACTACATTGTTGACAGATGCTCACCTTCCTCTATCCTTTTGGGCAGAGGCAGTCAGTACCTAAAACTATGTGTTGAATAGAAGTTTGATACATAAGCTGAAGGGCAAGACTCCCTATGTATTACTCAAAGGGAAGAAACCTAAAGTAGATTATTTCAAAAAATTTTGTTGCATTTATTACATACACAATAATGATAAGAAGTACAAAACAAAATTTCAAGCCAAAGCTGATGAAGGAGTGTTTCTGGGATACTCCATGATCAGTAAAGCTTATAGGGTATATAACAAATCTTCTCTTAAAATTGAAGAATCTGTACATGTGTCCTTTGATGAAACTAACATGTCTTATAAGGAGAAGAATACTTCTACCATAGAACCTTTGCAGGTACATTCTCTTTCAGAGAATTTGAACAGGTTAAACATCATTGAAGAGGATACAATACCTTCACCTATCCAACAAAGAGGTGGAAGTAGTGAAGATGAAGAGGACACTCAACATCTTGGTGAGAATTATCTTGAAGAGCCAGTTTTTGTTCTACAAGAGGAAGCAACAATATAGGTTGGTGAACAATCAACACCCCCTGTTGATTTAGTAACATCAATAGATCATCCAATCTCCCAAGTGAGAGAAATCTCAGCCGGTGTGCAAACCAGAAATCAGGTCAACCAAAATCTGATGTACACCTGCTTTTTATCTAAAATTGAGCCTCAATCCATACAAGATGCAGAACAAGATCCACACTGGATCATTGTAATGCAAGAGGAATTACATTAATTTTAAAGGAACAAAGTTTCGGAGCTAGTGCCAAGGCCAAAGGATCACTCCATTGTTGGAACAAAATGGATGTTCAGAAACAAGCTGGATGATCAAGTAATCATTGTAAGGAATAAGGTAAGACTGGTTGCACAAGGATACTCACAAGAAGAAGGAATAGATTATGACCAGACCTTTGCACCAGTTGCAAGGTTCGAGGTCATAAGAATATTCCTAGCTTATGCAGCACACAAGGGATTCAAGGTCTATTAAATGGATGTAAAGAGTGCATTTCTCAATGGAGATATCAAGGAAGAAGTCTACGTTAGACAACCCCCAGGTTTTATCTCTCCAACTCATCCTAATTATGTTTTTAAATTGCACAAAGCATTATATGGTCTTAAGCAAGCTCCTAGAGCATCGTATGAGACCTTAACATGCTTTCTTTTGAAAAATGATTTTATAAGGGATAGAGTAGACCAAACTCTTTTTTTTAGAACCCATAAGTCCAACACCCTACTAGTACAAATTTATGTATATGACATTATCTTAGGATCTACTGATTCAAATTTGTGCAAAAGGTTTTCCAACCTAATGCATTCTAAATTTGAAATGAGTAGCATGGGTGAGCTTTCCTTCTTTCTAGGATTGCAAGTCAAACAGCATGCTGATGGCATATTCATTTCTCAAACCAAGTATGCAAAAGAGTTGGTTAAAAAATTTTGTATGTTTGAAGCATCCTGCATGAAAACACCTATGCCTACTAATGTTGTATTAAATGTTGATCAACATGGGAAACCTGTTTATCAAACAACATATAGAGCAATGATTGGCTCTTTATTTTACCTTACAGCTAGTAGACTTGACATAATATTTGCTATATGCATATGTGCTATATTCCAAGTAAGCCCTAGAGAGTCACACCTGACATTAGTAAAAAGGATTCTTAGGTATGCGAAAAGTTGTCAAAATCTAGGTCTCTTGTATCCAAAAGACTCAAGATTTGAATTAACTAGATTTTCAGATGCTGATTATGCTGGATGTAGAGTAGACCGGAAAAGCACCAGTAGATCTTGCCAGTTTCTTGGGGACAGACTTGTCTCCTGGTTTTGTAAGCAACAAACATCTGTGTCCACATCAACTGCTGAAGCTGAATACATGGCAGCAGGTAGTTGTTGTTCATAGATTTTGTGGATTCAAAATCAGCTTCTAGACTATAGTTACAACTTAGAAAAGTCAAAAATATTTTGTGATAATACTAATGCTATTTCTATAGAACAAAATCTAGTCCTCCATAGTAGGACAAAACATATAGAAATTAGGCATCACTTTTTAAGGGATATTGTTGAGAAAGAAAAAAATTGAACTTCAATATATCTAAACTGATTTGCAAAGGGGAGATATTTTCACCAAACCCTTGGATGAAAAGAAAAACACACATTCTTCCTGAATCAGTTAGGAATGTTAGATAGAGGAAGTTTAAATTAAGATCCAAGATTTTAAAACCTTAAAATTGACCAAGACTAGGCTAAAAACTTGTTTTTTTTTCTAGTGTTTATAGGTTGTTTCTGATCTCTGAACTACGCTCAACGTTTTTCCCCAAGATCGTCGAACGAAGCTCGACGCTCTACAATATCGTCGACCGGAGTTCAGCGTTTTCCAGATAGTGCTAGGCTATCTCTTTCCGATCAGAGATTGTCGAGCGGAGCTCGACGCTCTCCAATATCGTCGACCGGAGATCGATGATGTTGAAGACCCTTCTGATTCCTTTAGAAGCCCAGATCGTCGAACAGAGTTCAAAGATCTTTCCTTTTCGGCGTTGAACCCAAATATAAAATTAATTTTTTGGTTGTTGTTCTCTTTTACGCTTTCATACTTTCTACAGAGCTTCTTTTTCCCTCCAAACATCTCTGCACTCGATCTTGTTTGTTCATTTTTGCAGGTAACAATGGCCGTCCCTGTTGCAGTTTTAGCAGCGATGAAGTTCGACACGGGTTTTGACATCGACATGGACTCATTCGAAGGAAGTGATCAAGTCTTCAAGGATATTCTAGAATTGTTCAAAGAGCAACAATTGGTTTATATCATGTCCACAAGAATGAAATTCGCGGCAGATGAAATCAAGGAGTGGGTGTATACTGCACATAACCTGGATCAAAACACAGTGGTTGGAAAAATATCCGGCACACTGGTATCCCTAATGCTTGCTCTCCTAACAGAAGTATTCCAATTGAGTACCGAGCATGATTTTGTAGAGTTATCTGGAGAGGAATTAGCTAGAATGCTGGATAGAATGGGTCACTCAGCAGCAAACCCTAATAAGCTGCTTAAGAAAAAATTGTCAGTAGAATATAGATTCCTAGCAGATGTTGTGGGAAAAGTGTTGTTAGCAAAACATTTTGCTCATGATACCATCTGCAGGTATACAATTTTGTTTAATGGGTGCATTATTAGATAAGAAACATTTGAATTGGGGGAGATATTCTTTGATTTAATTAAGAAAAAGGTGAACAAGAATTTTGTGAATTTTGGGAGGATTTTAGTCCTGTTTCTGCATAACAAATGCCCTCAGCTTCTTGTCTCATGTGGCATGCACATCAATGCCTCAAAGAGGCTATCCTGTGCCCTTTTTGGAAAGTGGGACAGGCAAATTGCCAAACCAAATAGAGCTCCTGCAGTTGTCTCAACTTCAGGCATAAGGACTGTACAGGTCACTTCCCCTCAGGCAACTACCCCTTGGAAGAATTGCCTGCCTCCTCCTCATCTCCACCATCTTCAACCATTGTTTCTTCAACCATCCCTACATCCACCATCACCACTTCAATTTAATCCCCCTGCACCATTTCATCTCCAATCTCAACTCCTTCACCACCACCAACAACTACTGGAGACCATTTCAATCCTCTACAATTTTATCCACACCTTGAGATTGATTCATCCATTCATCTTCCATCCTTCAATCTCTTAGATGACTCCTTCATGGATGATTCTCATTCCTCACCCCTTGAGCCCCCATCATCATTTACCTCTTACCAACAATTACTTCAAGACATTCTAGCTCAACCATCCTTCACTACATCCATTTCCATCCCAGTAACTTCCATCACAACCATCCCCATATCACAACCATCCATTTCACTGCCATCCACATCATTTCTCCACATCTCAACAGCTCCTCCAACACTATCTACTTCTGCAACCCTATCCTCTACCTCTACTCATGTATCCCTTGAGCAAGTAGAACTTGAAGCTTTAGCAAATAAGCTCTATGAGATGTTAGCTCCCAGGCTAACACTCTTGCTGGAGACCTCCATGGCTCCACTCCTTAAGTCTATACAGGACTTATCTGCCAGACTCTCCTCCTTCTATCCTCCTCAGGCAATCCCTTCTATGGGGTGCCTTGATCCAGTGCATACTGAATCTAGGCAGGGGGAGATGCCACATGAAGAAGAGATGCTGCCTGCTTCAGATGAAGAAGTGCCAGAGATTATAGCTCCAGTTCCAGTTCTAACAATTGACCTCAGGTCACTGTTATCAGAATTTGATACACTTTATTTCAGTTGTTTTCCAGCTCAGGAAGTTGAAGACCTTACTAAGGCCATTGTGCCTATTTTCAGTTGTGATCCCAGCCTAATATCCTCACATATCAATTCTCTCAAGGCTGTGGAAAGTGTTATTTCTGCTGATATTGTGAATGCTGATTTTGCTGCTGCTATTGATAAAGTCTGTTCTGATATTGCTGATGATTTGCTGATGACAGAGGCTAATGATTCAGAGCCTGCTATTCATGTTGATGAGCCTGCTGTTACTGATGTTATTGTTTCTGTATCTGATGCTCCAGCTGCCCTAGTGATTTCTATTTCTACTGCTATTTATACCAGTATGTTTGTTAGTGCCGCTTTTGTCACTACTGCTGCTGCTGCTGCTTCAACTGAAAAATTCCAAACAATAGAAAGAGTATATCTAAAGGATTGATGAATTGTATGACAATCCTCAGAGCTCAGATAGTGACAAGTTCAGAACTGATTCTGATGACTCCTCTGCAACCATTGTAAGGAAGAGGAAAGCTAGAAGCAAAGCTTGTAAAAGAGTTCCTCCAGAGAAAGTAAAGGATGATAATGACATTCCCTATTATGTTCTGCATGACTATCCTATAACTGAACAATGGATGTAATTCTCAAAGAACAAATTGAAGGCAATAAAGAAGAAGAGAAAGTTTGACAAAGGATCATCTCACCATCATAATCCTCCTCCTCCTCCTTCACCAGATGCAGGAACTGGTAGAGGTTCTGCTTCACACTCCTCTCATACTAAAACTCAAAGTTCCTCTCAAGCTCAAGATAGATCACAATCAAGAGGGTATCAACAAAGAGGCTACCAATCCAGGAGAGGCCAGTATAGAGGAAATAAAAGAGGACACAAAATTTATTCCAGAGGACAACCTAGACAACATCCTTATCACAGGGAAGGACAAGGCCTCAATGATTCAAATTTAGGTCCTTTCCCTTACAAGCTTAAAGAAATAGTTACTTCAAGATCTCCTCCTGCTGATACAATCAACAGATATGAACCTCCTGTTCCCTTTGAGGATCCAGAGAATAATCCCCTTTCTTGGACAGCAAGGATGAAAGAATTGGCTGCCTTAGATCAAATAAAGAAGGCAAGAGAACAAGGGAGATATACTTCAAACATCACCACTTTATTTGAGCAATGGAAGAAAGAACTTGAAAGATACTCCTCCAGAAAATTCTTTGATCCAGAGAGTTATATGAAGCTGCACCCAAAGGCTGTTGTTCCTAGACCTAAATCTCAAACCTTTCTAGGTGCTGCTGATGACAGAAGATCCAAGAAGTAAGCTCTAAATCCAAACAGAGAAATCTTATTCAAAAAGAGAGAAGAAAAGGAGTAATTATGTAAGCTGACAGTATATATCTATTTCTGACTATCTGCTGTGACTCTATATCTGCTTCTGCAATACTGCACTTCATTATTCTGCTATGTTGTATTTGCTTCTGTTTCTGCTTATATGATTTTTAATTCCTATGTCTTATAAATAGTAGTCCTAACCCAAATAGGGGTAGATTGTTGGAACACCCTATTACTGATTTTGGTAAGGATCACTATGTCCTTAGGAAAATGTCTTGACCTCATTGTATAGATTCAAAGGTCAACTAGAATAGGTCTAAGGCTTAGAACTTAGGTTTGAAAGTTGCCCCCAAGACCTTGTAGTTCAGAATACAAGTACTGAAGTCTAAGGCAATTATCATCGAGCTCAGATCGACGAGGCATCGAACTCAGTTCGACTATCTCTGAGCTCAGTTCAATGAGTCGTCGAACTCGGTTCGACGATCTCCAAGCTCAGATTGACGATTTATGTCTTAAGTATAAATCCAGATCTCTGAGCTCAGGTCGACGATAGTCTAGCTCAGATCGATGACTTTTCTTGAGAGATCGACGATTTCAGAATTCAAATTCAGTCAGTTATGGAATTCAATCTGATTCATATCCAACATTTATTTCAAAGGATTTTGTAGCCGATTCAATCAATCTGGAGCAAGTTTCATGGAAGACTAAATGGAATGTCTCTTAGGACTTTCCTCTAGAGACAAATATCATTTAAGGAAGTCATTAATGACTGGCTAACGACTATCTAGAAGACTAAAATTCAATATATAATCTCAGAGTAATTGAGACAAGTAGAAGATTATTATTCTAAGGAATAGTTTTTGAGACACCAGTTTTACAGGATTACAAGTTAGAATTCTTATAGAACACAAGGAATACAACAGTGAAGAAGATCACCATACAGAAAAGAATTCCTCTATTCTTTCAAGATCTCTTCTGATTCAAGTGTTCAAGGCTTCATCAATCAAGGACTCCAGACACATCTCATTTCAGTCTTTGCTGAAATCATTCTTTGTTGGAGATCTCATTTATACTAAAGGCCTATCACCATGTGAAAAGCTTCTCTTCCCGAACAACTGCAAATCTCAGGGGGAGATTTGACAACAACAATCCACTAGTCTTCTCTTTGACTGTTGAACAGAGAAGAACAACTTCACCTCTTTTATTTTTCTTTGGTATAAAAGGGTTACACAAAACTCCCTTCAAAAGTTTTGTGGTTGGTTTCTGAGACCTTATCAAAACTAAGTGGTGGCAAGACACCTGATCAAAAAATTTGATTTGGTTTTTGAGCACCTTATCAAAAGCTCATTGGTGCCCAAGACACCTGATCAACTATTCCTGCAGTGGATTCCTACCTAGGGTAGTAGAAGAGTGGATGTACCCAGGTTGATTGGGGAACCACTATTGATCCTTGTGTTTTCTGGTTGCTGTGTTTGATTTGTTGTGTGCTGTGATTTGTTTCTTGCTTACTTAGTTTTTATTTACTACAAGCACAATACACATATATATAAATCAAGTCTTCCACTACTAAATAATTTTTAAATTGGAAGAAACAATAGTTTTTTAAAACAATTTTTGGTTATATATATATTTTTTGTTTTTGATTTTCAAAAAAGCAAATAAATAAAGCAAACAAAAACAAACGAAAAATAATTCAAAAATAAATAGACCAGCACGATAGAGCATGATGCATGACATCGATGACCATGAGACGTGAAATGACATTCGTGCTCTATATATGAATAATTATGAAAATTCTTAAACCACATTTGACCAAAGGAATATGTCGACACACTAGCCCCGTACTAAGTGATGGATGGGCATGAGAAGTTGCACAAGTGCCATAGGGTGGGGTGTTAATCCCATATGAACACACAAGGACCCGCTTAACCTAACACTCTTTCCCCCCAGCACCACACAAGAACCTACTAGAACCCTTCCCTAGTTAAGGACAAGGCATGGAATACAAGTTAGCGTTCCTAATGTACATAAACCTACGCCCCCAATATTGTGAGAGATTTTGGTGGAGAATTGAGATTGGGAGAGGTTTGTTGGAAAACGCCAAAAACCATGGCCACCCGCCGGAGTAGCCACATCTAAGTACGAAATAAGGCATGCTTCTCCTCCTCTCCCCTTGTGCTAGCTTCCTTGATAAATAGGGATTGAAACCGGGCTCAATAGAATTGAATCCATTTTTATTTCCATGGAAAAAGCTTAATCAAGCTTCCTCCCTAATTCACCGAAAACCGCCTCTCTGGCGGGCGAGCCACCGCCCGTCGATAGCCTCGACCTCAACGGAGGTGGTAGGTGTGGTGGTCGGTCGGGGAGGGGGCTGGATCGCCAGCAAAAGCCATTGGAAAATGGATTCAAGTTCAGCCAATCTCGTCCCTTTACTAGAGGTTGAAGATATAATCACATCCATCCATGTTATAATATATATTAATTATTATATATATAATATTATAATTATCCCCTTAATATACACTTTTTGAACCAGTAAAATGAGGCCCTTAGGTGCTTAACAATGAAAAGTGCATAACATAAAAAGGTAGCCCTGTGAGTCTAATTTAATTATAAATTAAAATCAAGTCATTTGGAACACTTTAGTTTCATATAGGGTAGTTCTTGTGGGAGTGGTTCTTAAGGTATGACAATCACTATATCCTTTATAACTTTTAATTGGCAATGGTATTGTCTTGAAATTTCGATCATCTTAGAATATATCGTAGATAAACTGACAGTCCAAAAATGAGAATTTTTGGACAATATTTTTTTTATAGTTTTAGGTATCATGTGATTTTTCAAAAAACTGAATATTATGGTGAAACATCATTATTTTAACCCCAAAGTTTGGTGAGAGGTTCATTAGAGTGGTTTAAGGCACTGCTAAAAATTTCGGATCCTTTGGATCCCTGTAAGATGGTGAATCTCATTTGCAATTTGTCATGTTGTATGTGAAGTGGTGTGCATTTAGCATAAAAGGTGTATCTTGTGAATTTAAAAAGATTGGCTTGGTCAAATCCAATAAAAATTTATACATGAAATTATTTAGTGAAAGTACACCTTCTCATGAAGTTATAGAACATTTGGAGTTGATTTGCTTAGCAAATGAATTAATTAGTATTTTTGTTACGCAATTATATTAGTGAAATTAGAGTTACTAAAATAGTTACAAAAATTATAAAATCTTGCCAATAACAATTATTTAGTATTATAAACACTAGATGAATTAGTAGGAATTTTTGAAAGCCAGAATCTTACGATTGCAATTATAATTACCATTTTGCCACTTTTAAATTATTGAGATAATTGTACTCAAATTGAGTTATAAAATTATACTTTTTTGGAATAAATAATTATTTATCATTTGTAACCTCCAGTAATTATTCTAAAATTATTTAATGAATTTTTATAGTACTTTATGTGTAACTTGACATAGTGGATCAGATATTTGTAATTAGAAATTAAATATCAAATATTATTGAAATGATGTGAAATTTTGTCCAGAGCCATTATTACTTAAGGTGATGTTAGAATAATTTTATCTTGCTGGTTTGATAATAGTAAGTGACATTTCAGCGAGCTAGGAGCTCGGGAGGGTATTGTTATAACTGGTTTTTGCTTTTGTGGTGGGTCACTCAATACTGGTTCATTCGGCAAACTGACGGAAGTACAATGACTCTGGTGCGGAGTTTAGACATTTGGGGAGACCGGTATGATGTTTATACCAAGGTTTGGAAGAATATATCCCCTAAGAGCACACCCGACCATGGAATACTGGTAGTTGACAGCAAGAGTACGCAGAAGCTCCACCGTTGTGTTCTTAGCTTTTAGGCATACGAGAAGTCTAGGCCTGGTAGTATGCCTACCAGCATTGGAGTGGAGACATCCACTACACTACCACCATGAGCCACGATAGTTGGTACCTGAGAGGTTGGCCACCACCAAAAAGTGGGGATACATGAAAGGTCTGCACACGGAGTCATGTGTGTGAGTTACATAATTAACATTGCATTGCATAACATGACATAACATACACATTTACAGATCCTCATCATATAAATTAGTATGGGCTTTTTTATATGACGAGTTACTTTTTGAAAATCTTAACTTATATGTGTATATGGGAATTCATCTAAGTTAGGGTATGCTTCTATGATGGTAGTGTAGTTTCCTTACTTTATTGGTTTTACTTAGCTCCTCTTTCTGTACTTTTATGATGCACTAGTTGTTACTCTTCTTTACTGCTCATACTGATATAGAACTGCTAGAGAATTATATAGATATACCATTGTCACCTGCATATATATTCTGTTACTATTGGTCCTCCACATTCTTCTTCCTGTGCGGTGCTTAAGTATCGCGGGGGTGAGGCGGGGACAAAGCTACTGAGTCTAGTTTGACTTACGTTCGTTTGACCACATCATTTACGGGGCACGTGGAGATGCCGCCGTAGTTCTACCAGGCACAGCTAGAGATTGAGACACCAGGATCTGAGGAGCTAGAGCCCCGCACTACTACTATTACCTGTCGCCAGGTTGATGGTCATATGGTTTAGCTTCTGCATTGTTAGTTGAAAGAGATAAATATTTATGATTGTTATGTATTTGTTTAAGCCCTATTACTCTTCCATTTATATCATGTGGTCCTTTTTATTAGATATTTATTATATTTTATGATGTGATGTGTGGACGTCTTCTTTTGTTGGCTTTGTGAATGATCGTATTTACTGCCAGGGTTACTGTCTTGTGGTGGCACTAACTTGTAGTTGGTGTCAATGTAAGGCGACAGTCCTGGGCATAAAATCTCTCCTCGGCCATGCCCAATTCGCGGGAAGAGGGATTTTATAGTTGGTATCACCGTACAATCATCATAAGCGAAGTAAGTCCACAAACCACTGGGTCACCCCGCTCGAGCTTCAGTTTGTGGACAAACTAAGCAGTGGAAGCTATGGTGTTCCCATGTGAGAAAATCACATCTTTTTTCCATATAAAGGAGATGAGGAAAACCTTATTTGACTATTGTAGTGTTTCAAACTTGAGGAAATGGTTCCCCCTTTGCCAGCAACTGTTCCTTTTCAGCAGTCAGAGTTGGGCTAGACTCTCAAGGCCATCCTGGATGCCTTTAGAGCTCAGCAGGTTCTGGCACCGTAGTTGAACCCTAGCTCAAACTTGCTGACTACCATTCGAGGCCTCTCATCTCTGACTTACTTTGGGACAGAGACAGCTGACAAGACGGAGGAGTGGTTGGACACTATCCAGGAGTTGCTAGTGGGAATCCTTTTATCGGGAAACCAAGCAGTAGCCTTGGCAGTTATGAAACTAGCAGGACATTCCAAGAGGTGGTAGAAGTCCCTCATGGACTCCGGCTTTGTTGATTATGAGTATTCCCAGATAAGCTGGAACCAGTTTAGAGAGGCCTTGTGGGAGCATTGTGTATCCCCGATAGTCAGAGATGCGCTGGAAGATCAGTTTCTGCACCTCATGCAGGGAAATTCCACCTTGGAGATCTATGCACCATTTAGAGTATCACCGACTAACAACAACAACGTTATATGCAAGAAAAGAGAACTACAAATGAATTTAATTCAAACTAAATCAGCGAGTGTTTTTACAATTACAAAAACATAATCTCTGTGTTGCCGGAGATCGGAGGCGGGGAAAATAAAATATCATTTTGATTTCAATACTAACCCACTACCTGGACTGGTTGGCTCTCTCCCTTTACCTCCAAAAAAGATCTTCGAGCTGACTCTTCACCTTCATGTAAGGAAGTGTCTTAGATCCCTCGCTAGATCACACAATCTAGACGTCCCTTCCCTGGGAATATTTCTCACGGAATCCTCCCCGGATTCCAATGACCTTCACCGGTTGATTTTCCACACCATAAGAATAGAGAAAAGAGAAAAAAGTATAACAAGTATAAAAGATTAAAGTTTGAATTTCCCTCAAGATGATTTCTCCGTTGATCGATAAGTAGCCGGTGCTTGAGATCTTTGCGTGGATACAACCGATCAACTCCTCATATTCGTTGATTTCTTTGGCTCGCCAAAGTTCTTCGTGCGTGAAAGGGAGGGAGGCGGTTTTCTCTTCCTTTGACGGAAACGGAGTAACGGAGCACGAAGGTTGCTACCAAACCCTAGAAATGAAAATTTTGAGTCTTTATACATCTCTCAAAAGAAAATGAAGCCTTTTATATGTTTTAAAAAAATATACATCCGCCAGCGGTAGAGCTAGTGTCTGGCGGTAGGTCGATGCGCTTGATTCTGAAGATATCCTGCAAATTTGGAAAAATATTAAAAAAATATTTTCCTCTTTTTCATGCTAGCGCGACACGGTAATAAGTTATCGTCTGGCAGAAATCCTATTGTCTCGATGCTCTTAACGCTCGTTGAGTGGGTTAGTGCGACGCGGTAAGAAGGTAATGCCTAGCGGTACTCCTTTTATCTCGATGATCCTGATGCTCGTTGAGTGGGCTAGCGCGGCGCAGTGGGAAGTTAACGCCTGCGCGGTAGCAGTCCGAGCACCTGGCTGAAATAAATCATCAGGCTAGCGCGGGCAGTAGAGCTAGCGTAGCACGGTAGCAACCAGAGTGCCATGTCATTTTAATTCAGGCTACTGCCCGACAGTTACTGCTACTGCTTGGTGGTAGATGCCAGAGAAGAGTTTTCTCGCTTCGCTGGAACATTTAAACCTGTACACTCTACCAAACACAAGATGTGATCAAATATAACATGAGATTTGATATTGTCATACTAAGGATATATGAAACGATGGCTCCAACAAACTCCCCCTTTTTATAAAATCAAATCCCATTCATGAGATACAGTATATGAGATGTATGATACAATGTATATATAAGAGATAATCTTTAAAGATCAGGTTTTAGGTTACATATAACTTCCCCAACACACGTGCTCCCCCTATATACGTATTCTACGCACTCCCCCTATCTACGTGCACACAGTGTAATAAGCTCCCCCTACATGTGAGCTTCCCTAACCCAAGATTCATGAACATTTTAATCTCCCCCTTTGATATTATCGAAAGGGAGTGGACTGGACCAAAAAGACACCATACGCTCGTATGGAAAAAAATGCAGTATATGATGAGTGTGATAAAGATAGCAAACAGTGCATATTATAAAAAGTGAATCGAGAGGCAAAGTACAATTGGGGTGACCAAACATAAATCATAGAATATAAAGCATATAGGTCAAATAGAAGAAAGGAGTACACAAAACAGTTTAAATAAGTCTTCAGAGTAAAAACAAATGGACAATACAGGTTAAACACATCTAAGAGAGTTATAGAGTTAAACACATTGTAATATTGTAAAAGTCAAGAATAGAAATAGTGTACTAGAACCTATGTTCTATAGAAATACAATGCAGTTTTAGCCCAATTCTAATGCATGGAAGCATTAGATAGATCAATGACGTGTGAACGTATAGCATCAAAAGAGAGAACATCAAGTAAAACTAACATTTAGTACATGTTTAATCTCAGGAATTCAATATGCTACCACGAGAGAAATAGAGAGAAAAAACACGTCACGTTTCTATCTATGTCTTACTAAGACTAGAACTAGAGGCACAATGCATATGGTTTAGTCATTGCACAAGATCAAAATGATTCTTTTGACCAAGGTGCTCATCCTCACAATGCTCATAAAGACTTATAAGGAGGAGTGAGTAGTGCTTGGGGGGTATCCTTGACATATCATTTGATAATATGCATAGTTTGTTTTTCATTTATTTTCTTTTGAACTATCAATATTATAGCATTTATTCTAAGGACCCCGTGTAACACCCCAAAAATCTCAAAATATGTTTGTACAAAATTTTGGGTTGGAGGCTGTTAGACACGGCCTGGGACACGGGCGTGTCCCAGGGCGTGTCGGGTGTACACGGCCTGGGACACGGGCGTGTCCCAGGTCGTGTTCAGGCTAGTCGACGTTTGAGAGTCGACGATCGTCGAGCCTGGGACACGGCCTTCGACACGGGCGTGTCCCAGGGCGTGTTCGAATTAATTTTCGAAATTGGCCTATTCAAGTCAGAGCAGGACACGGCCTTGAACACGGCCGGGAACACGGGCGTGTGAGGCTGGACACGGGCGTGTCAGTTGCCGTGTTCCGACCCGTGTACTGGTTTTGGAGATCGGTGAGTACCGTGTAACAGGAGACACGGGCGTGTCTCATGACTGACACGAGCGTGTCAGGTTCGACACGGGCTTATCGATGCCCGTGTTTTCGAATATTTCAGTCGGTGCGACTGCCGCGTGTGCCGCTTAAGGGTACACGGCATGTGACACGGGCGTGTCACAGGCCGTGTCGGCCAAAATAGAAGGAATTTTCAGATGAATCTTGGCCCTTCATTTTCTTTAAGTAGAATCCTGTGGCTGGAGTTCATTTCTGGGCTGATAAGGCCGGAAAAAGGAGGAAAAGAGGGCTCATTTCTAAAATCATACTCTCTTTCTAAAGTAAGAGAGAGGTGAGAGCAAGGAGGAAGAAGAGGAAGTGGAGTCCGGCTGCCGGTGGTGCTACGGTGGTCCAAATCGCGAGCCGAGTTCGGATTTGCGAAGGCAACGCTGCTGCGAAGGCTTTCATCCGTCTCAAATTTCTCTCCATGGCTCCGAAGCGAACTCCTAGGGTAACGATTTCCTGCTTGGACATGTGAAGTCCTTAATTCCTGCATTGCATAGGGAAAACCCTTCCCCGCGAGTGTGCGGTGGGTTGTGGCGTCCCTTGGGGTAGATATGTGAAGTCCCCCTTGTTAGAGTCCGGAATTAGAGTACGGATCTAGGCATGCTGTGTGAAGCCCATCTGGACATGGTCTGGATTGGTGATGCTTGGTTGCATATCGGAGAAGGCTCCGTGATGATTGCTTGTATGCATGATGGATAAAAGTACTGGAGGAAGTCCAGGAAATTATGAGAGTTGGTCTCTCTTGTGGCCGTGAGTGCTACTGGTGGAAAGTTGAGCCGTGAGGCTGCAACTAGGAAATGGTGGAACGGGCAAGGTGAAACTGTACCCGCGTCAGTCAAGGCGTGAGTCTGACGATGTGAGCAACGGGAAAGGTGGATCTGTACCCGCGTTATGGTTGTCTAACCTTGGGTGCTTAAGACCCTGTTAGGATCACATAGCGAGAGTCGACGGCTGGTGAGCCGATCAGACTAGAATGCTCATAGTGCGCCGTTATGTCTGGGACCTCTGAACGGTGTGAATGTGCCCTGAGTGCACGGAGCGTCGGGCCGTCGAGCCGACGTTTGTGATATGTGACGGTGCGGGCGTGCAACGTCTTGCTTGAATGGCTATATATCATGTGGATGAATGCTATGCAGGGATGGAATTCCGCTGCCCCATGCCAGGGGCAGGGTCGTTATAATTGGTCAGCTGAATGCTGACCGTTGCCCTGTTTTGCCACCATTTGGTGGATTGGTTCTTACAGGTGCTGGAGGAGCTGGTCCGAGCGGGACTTAGCGGGCTGAAGCCCAAAGCCGCGTTACTGCCCTCGAAGGCATTGTTTTGTTTCTTTTGTTCATGTGTGGCCGGCCTGCGTGCCGATGTATGGAAACCACACTCTTGTTAAGAGAAACTGTTGTAAGGCCTTAAGGCCAGACTCTTTTGATGTATATATATACATTCCTTTGTTAGTGGACAATGTTGTTTATCTTGAGTTCATTAATTCAACCGTGAAGCTTCCGCTAGAATGCTCTGTGTTAGGATGCGTTGGTTATGATATTATTTAGTAGCGTCTCCGCCTGTTTGTGGAATATGGTGTGGGGCCCCGGCCGGACCCTCTATTATATTCTTCTTGACGGGTAGAGGTGTTACAATTTGGTATCAGCTTGTTGGTCGATCTCTTCCGAATTCGCGGACGAATTCTTTTGAGAGGGGGCGAGCACGTGTCAGTGCCGTCGTTATAACACTTAATTTTGAACTCAAGATTGTCCACTTAGGAATGCAAATACACTTGTTTGTTGAACTTGTGTATTCTCTTTGTATGATTGCCGTTTTATTGGTCGTTAACCTGTGTGTTTTACACATATAGGTGACCAGAAGTGTTGCGGGTCAGTCCGAACCACAACGTTCTGTTGAGAGTGCGGCACCAGCCGAGGTGCCCACAACTCCTCCATCCGCTGAAACAGTCCGTCTTATCACGGAAACGGTACTTGCGGTGATGAATGCTCAGCAAGCGGGGCAGGCACGTCCTGCAGTGGTGCCAACGCAAGCTGGGGTACGGCAAGAACCGGTAGAAGCCGAAGTTGATCCGCGGGTAGCAGATCAATAATGGAAGCAATTCTTGAGCTTTAACCCTCCGCAGTTTCATGGGGCGGGTACACCGGCCCAAGCAGAGGATTGGCTTGCAAGAATTAAGAGGATTATGAGAGCTATCAGGGTTGAGGAGGAACAGAAAGTCATGTTAGCCACTTTCCTACTGGAAGGAGAGGCGCGATTGTGGTGGGATGAGATTGAACTGCATCACTTGGCCGGCAGGCAATTGGCAGAGATTACAATGGAAGAATTCTCTCGGTTGTTCTTAGCACAACATCTGCCGATGCAGCAAAGGATATCGATGGAAATGGAGTTCCAACGGTTAGCACAGGGAGATCGAAGTGTGGATGACTACCTGCATGAGTTCACCCGGTTGGGAAGATATGCGGGTTCGATCTTCGCCGAAGAAGAGCGTAAGACTAGTCGGTTTTATGCGGGACTGCGAGATGAGCTAAGGTATTTGCTCTCGAGTTCTGTGAGTCAGGGATTCCAAGCCTTAGTCTGTACGGCTCGTTCTTTGGAGACGGATATGAAACGGGGGCAAGCAAAGGGAAACTTGGCGGTTGTGAAGCCGGAGTTTAAGCCGCCTGCGTCCGGACAAGTTTGGCTACCGAAGGAAATGGAATAAGAAGTCTAAGTCTTCTGGACAAGCTCCTTCTGCGACTGTGACGGACACATCTGGGAATAGAGCTGGTGCTTGTTTTACGTGCGGGAAGGTTGGACACTTCGCACGTGAATGCCGATTTGGTCCTCCAAAGGGTGATAAGAAGACGGGAGCGTCTTATGCGGAGAAGGGGAAGGCTGTGGTGGAGTCTTCTGCCTCGCACGCGCAGCCCAGGGTCTTCAACCTTGGACAACAGGAGGCCATTAAGCAGGCTGATGTCGTCACAGGTGCGCTTAAGTTTTAATGTTTGTACTTTTGATGTGCTGTGCTTATTTTAATTGTCATGTTATAGGGTTTGTCCTTATACGAGAGTATCCGGCGCGAGCACTGTTTGACACAGGTGCTTCACATTCGTTTCTGTCTGAGGATTTTGTCTTGCGTGTCGGGGTGCCTATCCGGACCAAGACAGACAGTGTAAAGGTGTTGTTGCCTAACGGATGTTTGATGTGCGCGGATCGATCTTGCGGTCTTGAGGTCAAGATAGGAAGTCGGGAGTTCAAGGTGGAAACACTAGTATTGCCGATCAAAGAGTTTGATATAATCTTTGGTATGGACTGGCTTTCAGAGCAGCGTGCCTGTATTGATTGCACTTCAAAATAGGTCACACTTGGGCAAAATACCGAACGAGAGACCAAGTTCATTGGTATGCAAGGGGTGAGTGGGATGTTGTTATCCGCTCTCCAAGTTGTTAAGGCAGTTCGGAAGGGTGCGGAGTTGTTCTTCACACTCATAGAGGCGGTGGCGCCAAAGGCCAGTGTGAGTGAAGTGCCGATTGTGTCGGAATATGCGGATGTGTTTCCAAAGGACCTTCCGGGGTTACCTCCCCAAAGGGAAATTGACTTCGCTATCGAACTGGTGCCGGGTGCAAAACCCGTGGCCCGTTCGCCGTATCGGGTAGCGCCAAAAGAAATGGCCGAACTGAAAGTTCAGTTGCAAGAGTTGTTGGAGCAGGGTTATATACGCCCAAGTATGTCACCTTGGAGCGCGCCTGTTCTTTTTGTGAAAAAGAAAGACGGTGGTTTGCGACTATGTATTGATTATCGCGAACTGAACAAACTGACGGAGAAAAACAAGTATCCAATTCCTCGGATCGATGACTTGTTCGATCAGCTAGCAGGCTCAACCGTCTATTCGAAGTTGGATTTGAAGTCCGGGTATTACCAGTTGCGGATTAGGGAAGGTGACATTCCCAAGACAGCGTTTGGCACACGCTATGGGCATTATGAGTTCACAGTGATGCCGTTCGGCTTGTGTAATGCGCCTTCGGTATTCATGGATCTCATGCATCGTACGTTCCGCGAATACCTGGATCTGTTTGTGATTGTGTTTATTGATGATATTCTGGTATATTCACAATCGGAGGAAGATCATGCAAACCATTTGCGATTAGTATTGCATACCTTGCGAAGGAATAAGCTGTATGCCAAGTTCTCAAAGTGTGAGTTCTGGCTCTCGTCGGTGGCTTTTCTAGGCCACGTGGTAAGTGGAGAGGGCATAGCGGTGGATCCGGCTAAGATAAGTGCCATTCGGGATTGGCCAGTGTTGTCTTCAGTGGCCGAAGTCAGGAGTTTCCTTGGACTGGCGGGCTACTATAGGAGGTTCGTGGAGAACTTCTCCCGGATTGCTTTGCCTCTGACTACGTTGACGAGAAAGGATCAGAAGTTCGTTTGGACGCCGGAGTGTGCACGAGCTTTTGAGGAGCTGAAAAGTCGTTTGACCACGGCGCCTGTTTTGACGTCGCCATGTGGTACAGATGGATTTGAAATATACAGCGATGCGTCAGGAAGCGGCTTAGGCTGCGTTCTCCTGTAGTTTGGCAAGGTGATCGCTTATGGTTCACGTCAATTGAAAGTGCATGAGCGTAATTACCCCGTCCATGATTTGGAGTGGCGGCGGTGATCTTTTCGCTAAAGTTGTGGTGGCATTATCTATATGGCGTGAAAGTAGATATTTATACCGATCATAAAAGCTTAAAGTATCTGCTCGATCAAAAAGAGTTGAATATGCGACAAAGGAGGTGGATGGAATTCCTTGGGGATTTTACATTCGACATTCATTATGTTCCCGGAAAGGGAAATGTGGTCGCTGATGCCTTGAGTCGTCGGACTCCAGTACGGGCAAATTGGTTGCGGATACATGATGAGCGGTTAATCCAGGAGTTGGAAGCCTTGGAGATATCTTGTGTGGAAAGAGATTCTTCAACTGAAGCAAGCATGAACTGGTTGGAAGTTCAATATGACCTTGCTGACAGGGTTCGGCGGGCAACGGAGTTGGATGAAAGTCTCCAACGCTATGCAAAGGAGGGATCTGGTGATCAGTTCTCCTGGGATGATGGCTTGTTACGAAAAGATGGCCGATTGTGCGTCCCTAGTGCGGGTAAGTTGCGAGAAGGGCTGCTATATGAAGCGCACTTTACCAAGTATTCAATTCACCCTGGGAGCACAAAAATGTACAAAGACATGAAGAAACTGTTCTGGTGGCCTGGTTTAAAGAAGGACATAGCTGCATATGTGGCTAAATGTCGTACTTGTGCTTTGGTAAAGGCAGAATGTCAACGGCCGAGTGGTTTCCTGAAGTCGTTGCCGGTTCCGCAATGGAAATTTGAGGATATTTCTATGGATTTCGTGCACGGATTGCCGAGATCTCAGCGTGGCCATGATTCAATCTGGGTGATTGTAGACCGGTTGACAAAGGTGGCTCACTTTATACCAAACAAGCGGGACGATTCAGTGGAAACGTTGGCAAAGCTCTATGTGGAGCAGATAGTTCGATTGCACGGTGTTCCCCGGAGCATCATAAGTGACCGAGATGGGCGTTTTACTTCAAAGGATTGGAGATTAGTTCATCAAATGTTGGGCACGAAGTTAGCATTCAGTACGGCCTTTCACCCGCAAACGGATGGCCAAACTGAACGAACCAACAGAACGATGGAGGATATGCTCCGTATGTGCGCCCTGGACTTCGGTAAGAAGTGGGAAGAACATCTTGTTATGGTGAAGTTTGCCTATAATAATAGCTATCAAGCAAGTATAGGCATGGCCCCATTTGAAGCACTGTATGGTCGCAAGTGTCGTACACAGCTAGCTTGGGCAGAAACTGGCGAGACTAAACTTTTAGGCAGAAAGGAAGTCGAGGATGCTACCTCAACAATACGCTCTATTCGAGAGAGGCTCCTAATAGCCCAAGATCGGCAGGCCAAGTATTACAATGCTAAGCACCAGAACGTGGAGTTCGCGGTGGGTGACTGGGTCTATTTAAAGATTAAGCCCTTCAAAGGCGTATCTCGGATCCGGCGGTTGAAAAAGCTAAGTCCGCGATACCTTGGTCCTTTTGAAGTGGTGGAGCGAGTTGGGGAAGCTGCCTATCGGTTAGCTCTTTCATTGGAATTGAGTGGATTGTATGACGTGTTTCACATCTCGGTGTTACCCAAAGCAGTCAAGGATCCAGCTCATATAGTTGAAAATGATCGAGTGTCAGTTGAGTATGGGCTAACGACAAAGGTGAAGCCTATACGGATAGAGGATCAAGCCGAGAAACAGTTGCGGAACAAGGTGATCGGGATGGTCAAAGTCCGGTGGGACAATTGTGGCCGAGAAGAGCTAACATGGGAGCGCGAGCAGACCATGCGAGCCGAGTTTCCCGAATTATTTTCGTAGCTTGTTCACTCGTTGTATATGTAATAGAAACATATAAATGTTTTGTTATGTTCTCCCTATTGTCTTCAAATTTCGGGACGAAATTTTATTAAGGGGGGGAGGATTGTAACACCCCAAAAATCTCAAAATATGTTTGTACAAAATTTTGGGTTGGAGGCTGTTAGACACGGCCTGGGACACGGGCGTGTCCCAGGGCGTGTCGGGTGTACACGGCCTGGGACACGGGCGTGTCCCAGGGCGTGTTCAGGCTAGTCGACGTTTGAGAGTCGACGATCGTCGAGCCTGGGACACGGCCTTCGACACGGGCGTGTCCCAGGGCGTGTTCGAATTAATTTTCGAAATTGGCCTATTCAAGTCAGAGCAGGACACGGCCTTGAACACGGCCGGGAACACGGGCGTGTGAGGCTGGACACGGGCGTGTCAGTTGCCGTGTTCCGACCCGTATACTGGTTTTGGAGATCGGTGAGTACCGTGTAACAGGAGACACGGGCGTGTCTCATGACTGACACGGGCGTGTCAGGTTCGACACGGGCGTATCGATGCCCGTGTTTTCGAATATTTCAGTCGGTGCGACTGCCGCGTGTGCCGCTTAAGGGTACACGGCCTGTGATACGGGCGTGTCACAGGCCGTGTCGGCCAAAATAGAAGGAATTTTCAGATGAATCTTGGCCCTTCATTTTCTTTAAGTAGAATCCTGTGGCTGGAGTTCATTTCTGGGCTGATAAGGCCGGAAAAAGGAGGAAAAGAGGGCTCATTTCTAAAATCATACTCTCTTTCTAAAGTAAGAGAGAGGTGAGAGCAAGGAGGAAGAAGAGGAAGTGGAGTCCGGCTGCCGGTGGTGCTACGGTGGTCCAAATCGCGAGCCGAGTTCGGATTTGCGAAGGCAACGCTGCTGCGAATGCTTTCATCCGTCTCAAATTTCTCTCCATGGCTCCGAAGCGAACTCCTAGGGTAACGATTTCCTGCTTGGACATGTGAAGTCCTTAATTCCTGCATTGCATAGGGAAAACCCTTCCCCGCGAGTGTGCGGTGGGTTGTGGCGTCCCTTGGGGTAGATATGTGAAGTCCCCCTTGTTAGAGTCCGAAATTGGAGTACGGATCTAGGCATGCTGTGTGAAGCCCATCTGGACATGGTCAGGATTGGTGATGCTTGGTTGCATATCGGAGAAGGCTCCGTGATGATTGCTTGTATGCATGATGGATAAAAGTACTGGAGGAAGTTCAAGAAATTATGAGAGTTGGACTCTCTTGTGGCCGTGAGTGCTATTGGTGGAAAGTTGAGCCGTGAGGCTGCAACTAGGAAATGGTGGAACGGGCAAGGTGAAACTGTACCCGCGTCAGTACAGGCGTGAGTCTGACGATGTGAGCAACGGGAAAGGTGGATCTGTACCCTCGTTATGGTTGTCTAACCTTGGGTGCTTAAGACCCTGTTAGGATCACATAGCGAGAGTCGACGGCCGGTGAGCCGATCAGACTAGAATGCTCATAGTGCGTCGTTATGTCTGGGACCTCTGAACGGTGTGAATGTGCCCTGAGTGCACGGAGCGTCGGGCCGTCGAGCCGACGTTTGTGATATGTGACGGTGCGGGCGTGCACGTCTTGCTTAAATGGCTATATATCATGTGGATGAATGTTATGCAGGGATGGAATTCCGCTGCCCCGTGCCAGGGACAGGGTCGTTATAATTGGTCAGCTGAATGCTGACCGTTGCCTTGTTTTGCCACCATTTGGTGGATTGGTTCTTACAGGTGCTGGAGGAGTTGGTCCGAGCGGGACTTAGCGGGCTGAAGCCCAAAGCTGCGTTGCTGCCCTCGAAGGCATTGTTTTGTTTCTTTTGTTCATGTGTGGCCGGCCTACGTGCCGATGTATGGAAACCACACTCTTGTTAAGAGAAACTGTTGTAAGGCCTTAAGGCCAGACTCTTTTGATGTATATATATACATTCCTATGTTAGTGGACAATGTTGTTTATCTTGAGTTCATTAATTCAACCGTGAAGCTTCCGCTAGAATGCTCTGTGTTAGGATGCGTTGGTTATGATATTATTTAGTAGCGTCTCCGCCTGTTTGTGGAATATGGTGTGGGGCCCCGGCCGGACCCTCTATTATATTCTTCTTGACGGGTAGAGGTGTTACACCCCGAATCAATCGAAATCTACCCACATAGATAGATGTACTTTAACTTGTTTACACATGACTTCACCACTTGAGATTTGGCCCAAAGTTCTAACCTTTATATAAACACATGTATATCATGACATTGATTATTCAAGTCATTTCTAATGTGTTAGACTCAATATCACCAGTTATAACATGTAAGCATAGAGGTTCTACATGAGCGCTTCGTCTTGGGATGTGTGAACAATGTAAAGTCATTACGCTACTAAAATCCTCACACATACGTAGATGCATATTCAACATACACTATCATTTCTAGTCGCACTCAGTAGCTAAGAACCTATAGATTTGATACATCATGACATGTAGATAATTTTCACGGGGATTTACAATCCTAAATCAAACATTGTACATAATCGTTATGCTCAAGGTTCTATCGATGTGTGTCCTAAGAGTGAAGAAACAACAGTTTTTTTAAAACAATTTTGGGTTATATATATATATATATATTTTTTTAAAAAAAAACAAATAAGTAAAGCAGACAAAAACAGCCGAAAAATAATGTAAAAATAAATAGACCAGCACGATAGAGTATGATGCATGACATCGATGACCTTGAGACATGAAATGACTTTCGTGCTCTATATATGAATAATTATGAAAATTCTTAAACCAATTTTGAACAAAGCAATATGTCGACACGCTAGCCCCGTACTAAGTGACAGATGGGCATGAGAAGTTGGATAAGTGCCATAGGGTGGGGTATAAATCCCATATGCACACACAAGGACCCGCTCAACCTAACACTCTTTCCCCCTAGCACCACACAAGGACCTACTGGAACCCTTCCCTAGTTAAGGACAAGGGATGGATTACAAGTTAGCATTCCTAATGCACACAAACCTACACCCCCAATATTGTGACAGATTTTTGTGGAGAATTGAGATTGGGAGAGGTTTGCTGGAAAATGCCAAAAACCATGGCCACCTGCCGGAGTAGCCGCATCCAAGCCTGAAAAAAGGCATGCTTCTTCTCCACTCCCCTTGTGCTAGCTTCCTAGATCAATAGGGATTGAAATCTGGCTCATTAGACTTGAATCCATATTTATTTCCATGGAAAAAGCTCAATTGAGCTTCCTCCCTGGTTCATCGAAAACCGCCCCACTGGCGAGCGAGCCACCGCCCGTCGATAGCCTCGACTTCAACAAAGGTGGTGGGTGTGGTGGCCTGCCAGGGAGGGGGCTAGATTGCTAGCAAAAGCTATTGGAAAAAGGATTCAAGTTTAGCCAATCTCGGCCCTTTGCTAGTGTAACGGTCTCCCCAGCACCACGCTCGCAAGGACGGCCGCCGGCACCCCCAGCACCACACTCGAAAGGGTTCAGCCTAACCAGGTCTGCAAACCATGCACCCCAACCAGGTCTGCAGACCATACAGACCATCACCAACTGAGTTGCAGCTGCTGAAAAACAGGCGCGGAGAGATGTGGTAAAGAGTCTCTTATCAAGGTCCTGGGTTCGATCCCCTGTGGTAACAACCCGCCGCTGCTGAAATACAGGCGCGGAGAGGGGTTGGGGTGCATGGTCTGCAGACCTGGTTAGGCTGAACCCTTTCGAGCGTGGTGCTGGGGGTGTCGGCGGCCGTCTTTGCGAGCGTGGTTCTGGGGAGGCCATTACAAAAAGTGCAGGATGAACCCTTTCGAGCGTGGTGCTGGGGGTGCCGGCGGCCGTCCTTGCGAGCGTGGTTCTGGGGAGGCCGTTACAAAAAGTACACTTTTTGTAACGGCCTCCCCAGAACCAAGCTCGCAAGGACGGCCGCCGGCACACCCAGCACCACGCTCGAAAGGGTTCAGCCTAACCATGTCTGCAGACCATGCACCCCAACCCCTCTCCGCGCCTAGTTTTCAGCAGCGGCGGATTGTTGCCACAGGGGATCGAACCCAGGACCTTGATAAGAGACTCTTTACCACAGCTCTCATCACCAACTGAGCTTACCCCCTTTTTTCCTTTTAAAACCCGGGGTCTTAGGCCCAGAATCGCCACTTTGCGGTGACACCTTCACGTCCTGAAGGGTCTTCACCACAAGGCGCCGATTCTGCCGGCCAATTCGATCACAAGAAGGTAGCACAATAATTGAAGTAAGAGGAAGTCCACTGAAAATCACATATATAGAAATAAAACTCCACGAAGGGAGTGTCCAAAGAATAACAATAATCAAAGTACTATAAATGCGTGCTTATGCCCGGTACATCATATCCTCACTACAAATCTCTTATGCGGAAGCAAAAACAAAACTACTCAAGGTCGAGACTCACGGTCCCGGCTGTATGAACTCCGGAGCTAGACTGCCCCATCTCCAAGCGCACCGGTCTCCGGGGCCGCTTCCCTGTGTGGGCTCCGCGATCCCCTAAAGTGATGCAGTTCGAAAACCGTTAGTCATAAAGACTAAGCCCTATCATCCCCTACCCCTTCACCCATGGCTCCTAGGTACCGAGCGGAGAGGAAGAAAGGGAAGGACATGAAGGTGGCGATTTAATGAAAGAATCAGGTGGCAGCGGAACTAATCTAGAAATTCTATAATAAATATGACAATAACAGAAAGTAGGAAAAGTAACCTTAACTTATGTGCGAAAGCGCATAAGCCAAGGGATCTTCTACAAGGCTCCCATCGTATAGAGTGTCCCATACCACTTATATGTTGGGGTGTCGGTTTTCAAACAGCAGCATATATAGATATATATAATTAACCTTAATTTATAAACTTGCCCACACAAGCTTATAGACCAAGGGGTCGTTTTGCAGGTCCTAATGTATAAGCGTCCCATACCACTTATACTTTAGGTGTCAGGGTTAAATGAATCGATTATGCTATTACAGGCAAGCGGGTATGATGAAAACATGCAAGTGCAACTCACACACATGACTCTGTGCACACAGACCTTTAGTTCCCCCTTTCGGAGCCGTTACCTCCCAGGATACCTCCGTAGTGGCAGACGGAAGCGGTGGGTTGGGCTTTGCCTACCTCTAAACCAGTAAAGCACTACCGGTATGACCTATTGTATGCCTTAACGCTTGGTGCACTAAGCGGACGCCTGCGTACTCTTGCCGGCTGGCGCACCGGACTTCTGTTGGCGAAGTGCTAACCACACCTACCGAGTCAGCGTATTGGCGTCGGTGCATCGACCCTACAATACCGAAGACCCACCACGTTAATTTTCATTCCTTTTATGCACATGAAAATTTAATCGTAAACACATAAAACACGAGCCGAAGCTCCCCGGACCGAAACGTCCGTCTCTTAAACAACTGAGCCGAAGCTCCCGGACCATTCCGTCCGTCTCTTAACCAACCGAGCCGAAGCTCCCCGGACCATTCTGTCCGTCTCTTTACCAACCGAGCTGAGGCTCTCATCAATCTTCCTGTGCCAACAGTGTTTGTGAAAGGTGCAGCCCTAATTACTAAGTTACTCTTGTCAGTTTGTTATTACAGTTTACGTTAACCCAGGACTGCCCCCGATATTCCCTGTGAAGGGCTCTCAAAGGGCACTAGGAACTATGATGGTAGCTGAAGCTCATCGTTCCCTTTCGCAAGGCACTTATTGTTATTGGTTGATCCCCTTTACTCATTCCCTTCTCTTATTACGATAGACTATCCTAGGGTGATTTTTAACCTTCCTCTCTTCGGGAAAGACGATCTTTCGTCGAACCCGAGCACCTCTTAACCCTAGCTATCACTACTTCTCTCTACTCTTCATATCATCCCATTATGATATCATCCACAATTGTCCACCAAGACAAAATGAATAACTCCAACGACTTTCTCAGATCATGTCCTATTGCAATTCACAAATTTGCTATATGCAGACCAACCTAGACTATATGTCGAACCGGTTATGCAATGATCCCAAAACTCATCCAAATGCCCTAAACTATTTACTGGACACTTATCATGATATAAATAGCCTAAATCCAGAATATGGTAATTTTCTTAATTTATCTGGCATTTAATTAATTTCCTCAAAAACTCCAAAGGCTACCAGTTTGAACATGAACAACCCTATGTTCTCATGCAAGATGTCCAGCAAACTTATAATAAATAGTAGGTTATCTCAATAGGGTAAATCCAAAGTATCATAATTTTCTATCATCAAAAGGGCACTAAAAACTATTTTAGCAATATTTACTATCTTCCATTATTTATGAACCAAGTACAGAGAATATTCTTCCAAAAATTATAAATAAATTATAATATGCAGATAAAGCCTTAAAAATAGCATTGGCCTAATTTCATAATTTTTCAGTAATAATATCATCCCTAATTAATTTTCAAAGCATAAAACCCTTCTTTAACATTTGTGAAGGAAGTACTGGATTTAATCAACTAAAAATTATATAAAAATTCAAGGGTAACCATTCAGTCCTAATACATTTATTTCCAAGATTGCATGGGGTTTTAATGAACAGAAAGATCCAAATAATTAAAACATCAATTAGGGCTATAATAAACTTTACAAATGAAGTGCTAGAAATAAACATCATAAAATTCCAGTAAAATCACAATAGCTTTTACCCACTCCAAAACTTACTCTACCCTAATTTCACAGCCTTTGGATAAAGTTTATTGACTGATTGTGCTTAATTAGTATTTTACCCTAAAGCTAAAATTAAGGTTTTGAGGTATCTACTTGTCTCCAAGTTCTCCAAGATTCCATTCAGATGATTTTTATCATGCTAATGTCAACTCTACGGAGTTTCAAGGATATACGAGAGCAATTGCCCCCTTGTTCTTCTCAACCTTCAAAACCCTCCACTTAGGGTTTGAGCTTGGATCCTAGGGTAAATCAACCCTAAACTACACCATTTTCTCCAAGTGGGTTATAATAACCCTCCCAAGTCAGTGGTCGAAATATCAGTCTCAGTTGAGGTAATTTGACCATTATAACCTCTAGTGCACTTTTTACTCAAAAATGCCTCACTATTGCCTAGTTAAGAATAGGTGACTCCCTATCCAAAACTAATCCAAGTGTGTTGAAAATATGTACAGAACTACGTTTTATAGCCAGGGACCACTCACAAAAATTTGGGAAGGTTTGGAGGTCATTTGACCACTTAAATAAATTCCTCTAAGTTTATTAAATTAAAACAAAAACTTTAGGCAAAGTATCTCCAAAAATTCCCATTTTTGGACAGACTCTAGATATGGCTAAGGGAAACCCCCTGCCCAAATTTCAAGTCATTTGGACAAAGGAAGAAGAGTGGGCATCAATTTTAGTTTCTGCCAAACTCTAGGTACAGCCCCATTAAAACGGGTGCTGCGGTCAAACCGATTACCCAAACGAGTTGAAATTAATTTTAAATTAATTTAGACTTGAAGGGCTACAACTTTTGTGACTGGCTAATTTTCTTAAATCGGCCTCTAAGTGCTTTGTTTTACAGCATCAACATGTGCTCATTTAATGTACCTTTCCTTTTATATTATTTACATAATTTTTATTATATAAAACTTTTTTTACTGTTCATCATCTACAGAACCCGAAAACTAGAACACAGAAAACTCATATTTCCTGTAGCTCTTCCGCGATCCGTCGTCGGCCGTCCGGTCACTTCCCTGGCCGGCCACCACCACCACCTCCATTGAGGCGATGGCTATCGGTCAGCGGTGGTTTGGCCACCGGAGGTGGCGGTTTCCGGCGAACTCAAAACAATATTTTTCCATGGTTTTCCATGAAAACACGAGGTAGGTCCGGCTCCATTGAGCACGAACTTCATTTCTAAGATCCTAAGATCTACCCATAAGAGAAGAAGTAGAGGAGGACCTTGTTCGCGGTTTGAAGGCGAGACGAACGTCAGATTGTCATGGCGCGGTGGTGGCGTTCCCGAACTTCTTCAACAGCAAGAGAAGAAATCTGAATCCGTTTGATCGAGCGTGTAACCTTCTCCTCTTGCTCTAAGGAGGCTGTTATAGATCTCCAAGTGGGGAGGGGAAAGGATGAAACATTCATTGCCATGAATGTTTCTCTTAATAACGTTTTGTTTATGATGTAGAGAAGAGGAAAAGGTGGAAGATGAAATGGCTGGTCCAGGTGGCGATTTCCTATTGGACTTCACTCTCTCTTTCTATTAAATAATTAGAGACGGAAATGGCCCATAAATATTCCTGTTGTACATTCCCATAATCAGAATTGATTATGACGTCGGTTACCGAAATTTCCAGTCTGGCTGACGTTTCGGCCTTGGTCACGGGCATGACACATAGGTCACGGGCGTGACAGGCCCGGGTGGCCAATTCTGAGTTCGACGATCGTTAAACTGAGATCGACGATCATCGAAGGGTGGTCACGCCCTAGGTCACGGGCGTGACACATGGGTCACGGGCATGACAGGGTCATGAGGCAAATTCCATGCTCGACGATCGTCTCGCTGAGATCGACGATCGCTGAAGAGGGTCACGCCCTTGGTCACGGGCGTGACACTCGAGTCACGGGCGTGACAGGGCCATGATGCAAATTCTGCGCTTCGACGATCGTCCCGCTGAGATCGACAATCGTCGAAGGGGTCACGCCCTAGGTCACGGGCGTGACACATAGGTCACGGGCGTGACAGGCCCGGGTTGAAAATTCTGCGCTCGACGATCGTCGCGCTGAGATCGACGATCGTCGAAGGGGTCACGCCCTAGGTTACGGGCGTGACACATAGGTTACGGGCGTGACCGGCCCAGGTTGAAAATTCTGCGCCCGACGATCGTCTCCCTGAGATCGACGATCGTCGAAGGAGTCACGCCCTAGGTCACGGGCGTGACCAACCCGTGACCCGAAATCTCGGTCGATGTATTTCAATTTTTGGGCTTCCTAGGGTTCTGTCACGACCAACCGACTCCTAGGTGTCTAGCCGGAAATGGGATATTACAAATCCCAATAAACAAAACAAAAATTTCGTCCCCGAAATTGAGGTTGAGCCTACGGGGATTTCTACCGAAATAAATTAAACTTGTAACATCCCATACGGTTTTTCTTTTGAGTCGAAGCGAGACTACTTGTTTTACAAATGAAGGCAATCTCCCCAATAAACAAAAGATTAGCCCCTACTTTTCTGCGCATGCCTAGGTTCTCCATTTCCCTTACCTAGTCCTACCGGTTCAATGCAAGGAGGTAATTTATTGTATACTGAGAGGTGGTGAGGTATACCTGACTGAACAACTCCGGGTATTTTTGCCTCATCAGGTCCTGCGGTTCCCAGGTGTGCTCCTCCTGACCGTGGTTTCTCCACAGAACATTTACTAAGGGGATCTTCTTGCGGCTCAAGATCCGTACTCCTTTGTCATCGATCTGAACCGGCTCCAAGTGAACAGATCGGTCTGAGGCTACCGGTCCATCGGTGGTCAAAATCTGCTATTCCGGGCGTAGTAGAGCCCTTCTCAGCGAAGAAATGTGGAAGACGTCATGTAGAGCTGCCAACTCTGGTGGCAACTCCAGCCGGTAAGCTAGGGGCCCGATCCGCTCTAGGATCCGGTAAGGGCCCATATACCTAGGGCTGAGCTTCTTCTTCTGACCACGCACCCGTGAAACTCCATGCATGGGCCGGATCTTCAAAAACACTCAGTCCCCCAACTGAAACTCCACCTGACGATGTCGGGCATCATAATACTTAGCTTGTCTGCTCTGCGCCTCCAACATCCTATCTCTGATCAGTCTCACCTGTGCCTCAGTGTCTTCAACAAAATCCGATCCCAACACCTTCGGATCCTCATCTTGAACCCAAGAAAGTGGGGTCCTACATTTTCTTCCATACAAGGCTTCATAAGGTGCCATCCTGATGCTGGACTGGTAGCTATTGTTATAGGAGAACTCGACCAACGACAACATCTTCTCCCACGGCTCCCCTCGGTCCAGTATACACAGTCGTAGTAGATCCTCCAACGTCCTGTTGGTGCGCTCTGTCTGCCCTTCCATCTGAGGGTGGAAGGCCGTGCTAAAAGTCAATCGGGTGCCCAGATATGCCTACACTGACCGCCACTCCCTGGATGTAAACCGTCCATCGCGGTCTGACACTATCGTCCTAGGCACTCCATGGTATCGGATATACTGCTCCACGAACTTCCGTACCAGCACTCCCACTAAGTCATCCTTCCTGATTGGTATAAAGCGGGCCACCTTTGTCAACCAATCAACCATCACCCAGATCGAGTCATTCCCTGTCTGAGACCGGGGAAGCCCATGTATAAAATCCATAGCTATATCATCAAACTTCCACTCCGGCACCGGGAGTGGCTGCAACAGTCCTGCGGGGTTCCTGCACTCCACCTTCACGAACTGACACGCCTCGTAATGGGTCACGAAGTACGTAATGTCCTTCTTCATGCCCGGCCAAAACATCGTCTTCTTCAGATCAGCAGTCATCTTTGTGATCCCCGGGTGCACAGAGTACCGGCTGTAATACGCCTCCATCATTCCTCTCGGATCTGGCCTCCTGCGGGTATATATACTCTGCCTCTGAAATGTAGCAATCCATCTCTTAGGTAATAATCTCCTGTCGAACCCTCCTCCAAGGCTCAGAACATCGGCTCTGCCCATGCATCTGTCCTCTGTTCGTCCCGAATGCGATCCCAAATATCATCTATGGCCACCATCGATGCCAGATACTCCTTATACAGCTCTGGATCATCCTCGGACACTAGGGATATCTGCATATCTCTGAATGACCGGACTAGATCCATGGACATAACCTGGGGCCCAGCTTCGGAAGTGGCAGCTCTCCAACTTAACGCGACGGCGACCACGTTTGCCTTCCCTGGATAGTAGTGCATCTCATACTGATAGTCTGCTAAGAACTCCACCCAGTGCCTCTACCTGATATTCAGCTCCTTCTATGTGTCCACGTATTTCAAGTTCTTGTGGTCGGAGTAGATGTCGCAGTGGACTCCATAAAGATAATGGCGCCAGACTTTCAGAGCAAAAACGACCGCTCCCATCTCAAGGTCGTGCACCAAGTAGTTCTTCTCATGGGTCTTCAGCTGGCGGGAGGCATATGCTATGACGTGTCCGTTCTGCATCAGCACCGCTCCCATCCCCTGGTATGATGCGTCGGTATACACCTGGAATCCTTCCTTTCCAGATGGAAGGGCCAAAATAGGGGCTGAGATGAGTCGGTCCTTCAGCTCCTGGAAAGCCGCCTGGCACTGCGGGGTCCAAACGAAAGGTGTCTCCTTCTTTGTCAAAGATGTGAGGGGGAGGGCAATTTGAGAGAACCCCTCCACGAACATCCGGTAATAACCGGCAAGTCCCATGAAACTTCGTACATCGGTGGATGTCTTTAACTGCGGCCAATGTCGAACTCCCTGAATCTTTGCCGGATCCACTGCCAACCCGGCTCCGCTGATAATGTGGCCTAGGAAAGCCACCTCCTTCAACCAAAACTTACACTTACTGAATTTCGCGTAAAGGCGATTCTCCCACAACCTCTCCAGAGTCAGTGCCAGATGCCGAGTGTGCTCCTCCTCCGTCCTAGAGTTGATCAGGATGTCGTCTATGAATACTATGACGAACACATCCAAGTAGGCCTCGAAAACTCTGTCCATGAGGCTCATGAACGTCGATGGTGCATTTGTGAGCCCGAAGGGCATCACAGTGAACTCATACAGGCCATATCTGCTACTGAAGGCCGTCTTCGGGATATCCTCCTCCTGGATCCCCAGCTGGTAGTATCCTGACCTCAAGTCCAGCTTCGAGAAATAATGGGCTCCCTCCAGCTGGTTGAACAATTCGTCTATCCGTGGGAGCGGATAGGTATTCCGGACGGTCAGCCTGTTTAGTGCTCGATAATCGATGCACATGCGAAGTGTCCCATCCTTCTTCTTCACGAATAGGACCGGGACTCCCCATGGCGAGGAACTCGGTCTAACAAATCCCGCCTCCACCAACTCTTGCAACTGAGTCCGAAACTCCGCCAACTCCTTCGGGGCCATCCGATAGGGAGCCCTGGATATCGGCTTAGCCCCTGGCACCAAATGAAACTGAAAATCCTTCTCCCTGTGCGGAGGCATTCCTGGCAGCTTCTCTGGAAACACATTGGCGTAATCACAAACCACCGATATATTTGCAATCTGATCCTTCTCCTCGGTCATCTCGAACAGCACCTGGTATACCTCATCTCCCTGCAGATGGGCCTTGATGGCCTGTACCGAAGATAAGAGTATACGAGAGGCAGGTCTTATACCTTCAATGATAATGAAAGAGTCCCCGTGTCTCACGGTGATCCTCTTCGCTTGGCAATCAATCTGGGCATGGTTCCAGTGCAGCCATACCATGCCCAGGATCAGGTCGTAGTCCGTCAGCTTCAAAATCATCGCTGGAGCCTCGAACGCCTTTCCACAAATTTCTGTGTCCATATTGCTGTGATCCGTGGTAAGGAGCTCAGATCCATCCGGTAGTCGCACCCTCATCCTCGAGCCCGTGAATCACTCCGCGCCTTCCAGTCCTTCTACGAACATCTCCGACACAAAGGAGTGAGAATCTCCAGTATCGAAAAGCATGGGGGCAGGCTTGCCGCTGATGAAGACTATACCTGGGGTGATTAGATGTCTTAGGGTTTTATAAAGAACTTTCTTTCCTTGTTAATCTATCTAGTGCGGTTCTAAGTTTTAACAACTAAAAGGGAAATTCTATGAAAATAAAGAAGCATTGTGGTGTACCAGCTATGACCTGCTCCGGATTCCGAGACTGCGCAAGGTCCAAAGTGTAACATCCCATTTCCAATTAGGCCCCCCCTAAGAATAACTTTGGGCTTGCCTGGGCCATGGCAAGACCATAGGGAACCAAATAGACCAAATGGGCTTAGGAGTCTAGTAGAGACTCATTTTGGGCTGCAAATAGCAAGTTTCCAAAACACTGAGTTTGGGTGACCTAGTGAGTTCAAACTGACTCTAGGGCATTTCTAGACCCAATGTGGGGCCAATGAGTCACCATAGACTCAATGGGGTCAATACTAGTGGCCAAATTAACCCAAGCCAACCCTAACCCTAAAATGGTCAAAGTGCCCTTCCTAAGGGCCATGTGACCTCCAGGGGGCCAACTCAACTCCAACTAACCCTACCTAGGCCTCAGGGGAGTCCAATGGGTCACTAAAGACCCATTGATGTGGACCCAAAGAGTCAAAATGACCAAGTCAACATTTAACCCAAGTCAAGTCAACTTAGCCCATTTGGGTTAACCCAAGTTCAAGCCACCCTCCCTCTTGGGCTAAGCCTGATGACAAGAATAATGTGAGATATTAGGGCTGCCAATAACCTAGTTCCTTGACCAGTCAACTAGGTGACTAGGAGAGAGAAAGAGAAGCCTAAATTTGAGAAATAAAATAGGAGAGAGAAAATGATAAAAGAGAGTATTTATAGTGGACCCCTCTCCCATATTTTCATTTGGGAATTAATAGATTCAAATGGGCTGCCAATAGGGGTAGGAGGAAGACAATTCAGTTTGGAGGGTGACTAGGAGAGAGAAGAAGAAAGAGAGAAAATAAAGAGGAGAATAATGGAGGAGAGAGAAAAATGGGGGAGAAGAAGAAAGAGTGGGGCTCGGCCATGAAGGGGCTGAGGGGAGCAATAATGGATGCCATTAACCTCCTCTGGGAAAGAGGAGTTTCCTCCAGTCGTTTCCCAACCCTCTAGGCGCTGTGCAACCCCCCCCTCTCTTCAATCCGGGCCGCCCCCATTGAAGCCAATTAATGGCATAATAAACTCCAAGCCCTGCCTCTCCCCCTCCCTCCTCTACCTTTAAAACCCCTCAGTGAGCCAGGGAGAAGGTTTCCGGATCCCTAACAGAAGAGCAAGTGGTGGCCGGAGCAAGAGAAGGAGAAAACGCCGCCGCCGCCATCGCCATGGCCCCTCGCCGATCTACACGTCGCATGGCCGCCGGGAAGGTCCTCCCTCACTCTTTCTTCCATGCTTAGATCCTAGGGCTCTTTAGAAATGGATTTCGTTTTGTAATAAATCGGATCTAAGTTTTAATATTTTAGAAATCTGCCATTTTTTTTGGGTTTTTGGGAGCTCTCGGGTAGGGCGGCGCCGCCACCTCCGGCCGCCCTAGCTCCGGCCAAGGGAAGCCCCCACCACCGGAACACATAGGGGGTGTTTCCCGGTGGTGGCGCCGCCTCAGGCCGCCGGTAACAGCCCCGAAAAGGGGGCCTGTGGCGGGTCTATTTCTCTACTCCATCGGGGAAGAAGAGCAGCTACCGTTGGATCGTTCATCAAGATTCGTGCACCCTAGGATTTGAATTAATAGTTTATTATATGCAATTTTCTGTCTTTTCTTAAACAGTTTTACTGTAACCCGATTTTAGGCCTCTTAAGGGCTCCTAATGAAAAAGTTTAAAACATAAAAGTTGTAGGTCTTTGGAAGATCTACAATTTGATATGTGTTATTAAAAATTTGGAGAAAAACTCACCCCTGTAGAGCCATTTGAATAAGGGTGTGACCTAATCTTTAGGGCAGAACCTTATAAAATTATTTTAGGCCCCTTAAGGGCATCTGATGGAAAAACTTGTAACATGAAAATTGTAGGTATTTGAAATACCTACAATTTGATATGTGTTATTAAAAATTTGGAGAAAAACTCTGTTCTGTAGAGTCATTTTAGTGAAGCCTATACCCTACAAACTAGGGCAGATCACTGTAGGAGAAATTTAGGGCACCCCTAGGGATTTTCAGGGGGTGTGACCTTCAGAGAAGTTGTAGGTATTTTGAATACCTACAGTTTGATATGTGATGGGTAAAATGTGGATGAGTGGTCTGCCCTATAGAGTCTTTTTAGTGAGGGCTATACCCTACAAGTTAGGGCAGATCACTGTAGGAGAGTTTTAGGGCACTCCTAGGGATTTTCAGGGATGTGACCTTCAGAGAAGTTGTAGGTATTTTGAATACCTACAGTTTGATATGTGATAGGAAAAATGTGGATGAGTGGACTGTCCTGTAGAGGCTTTTTGGGGAGGGGTATACCCTACAAGTTAGGGCAGTTCACTGTAGGTGAATTTTAGGGCACCCCTAGATGTTTTCAGGAGAAGTATACAACAGGAAACTTGTAGGAAATCTCAATATCTACAGTTTTATATGTAATGGAAAAAAATAGGACAAGGCTACTGACCTGTGGGGCCATTTTCCTAGGGTAGGTCCTATATGTAGGGCAGATTTTAAGATGGATTCCCACACTTAACCCTTGGTCCAAATCCTTTGAATTTTGGACAGGGGATTAATATAACTTAAACCTAGCTCCTGTAAAAATTGGAGGCCATTTGGGTTAGGGTAGCTTAGGGTTTTGCCCTAAACCTAGGAAAGCTAGGGTTAGAACATTGAAGGGTCAAATGACCTCCATACCCTCCCAACTTTTGGTGAGGTGTCCCTGGTATATATATCTAGGTCTGGTTCAAATTTCAACTCATTTGGTTGAGTTTTGACTAGGAAACCACTAAGCCTAATTTGGACCTAGGGAAGGGTAATATGGGAAAAAGGGGACTTGTGGCAATTGGGTGGTCAACTCACCTCAACAGAGGTTGAAGTTGTGACCAATGGATTAGGATGATCCTAAGAACCTTTGGGGAGCAAAGGATATGTGTTAGGGTGGATTTACCCTAGGGCCCAGGTACAAACCCAAAGTGAGGACTTTTGGGGGTTTGTGAAGGACATAGGGGCAAATGCTCTTGTATGGCCTTGATATTTGGTGGAGAGGTGGTTAATGAATATTTAACCCTCTGGTTATAATCTTAGAGAATTTTGAGGTAGCTAGGTACCTCAAATCCTAAACCCTAGTTTTAGGGTAGAAGGGCCTTTAGGGTCAAAACAGTAATTCAACTCATCTAAAAGCTATGAAACTTGGGTAGAGTAAGTTTTAGAGTGTTCTAGACACAGGGTAATTTTCCTGGAATTTTATGATTAATAAAAGTTATACTTCATGTGTTAAATGATTATTAGCCGATTTGTTGTTTTCAATTGTTTGGTGGCTTTAATTTAATTGAAATCAGTTAAAATTCTGGATTTAGATCTTGCTGATTAGAACATTGATTCCTGAATTTTTTTTAGAACTTTATGTTGAGAATTTGTAGGGGTTCAATCACAATCTTTTAATATGGGCTTTAGATTGTAAAAATAAATTAGGGCTTGTTAAATTGCTGGAAAATTGTGAGATCTGGAATTTAAGGTTTTTAGGCTCTTGTATAGCACTGAGAATTATTTAAGAATTTTTAGGGTTGCTGTTATAGTACTTGATTCACAAAGCCGGTTAGATTGTTAATTAGTAAATGATTTATTATAATTTAATTTCCAGCAAGAAAAATATGGAATTCTGTAAATGTTGTTTTTAATATCTTACCAGCACCCTGTAATTATTTCAAGAATTTTTGGAGGAATATTTTATATAGATGCTTCAATAAACAAGAACTAGATGATTTATTACTAAATTATATTTAGGCCCCTTGGACATCATTGTAAATTATCAAACCTTGGAAAAATAGATATTTAGGCCTACTAGTATTTACCATAGAACTTTGATGTTTTGAATCAACTAAAATGACATACCTCATGTTCAAAATGATGATATTAGGCCCTTAAGAATAAATAAATAAATTATCTGATTTATTAGGAAAATATTTAATGCTTTGGATTTAGGCAAATCCTGTTAGGATAGACCCCCGATAAATAATCTGAGGTATTTGGATGGAAAGTAGGAGTCGAGTTTTCATGAACATCATATAGTACAGGTTGGTCGGTAGATAATAACCATGAGGAAATGGGTAAACAGGGTTAGGTTGTGTTGTCTTAAGGATAGGTCATGTGGGTGGATTCATAGAAGAGAATGGATCACCTAAGGAGGTTTCAAGGTCTGGTGAGAATCGAGTCAGTAAGTGTTAGAAGGTGCGCGGGTCCGACGAAAGATCGTCGTTCCCGTAGGAGCGAAGAGTCAAAAATCACCCTAGGATAGTATACTGTAATATGAAAGGAATGGGTAAGGGAAATCAACCAACCAAAAATAAGTGCCTTGCGAAAGGGAACTTCGGGCCGTAATGCACCGTCTTGGTTCCTAGTGCCCCTTGAGAGCCCTTCACGGGGTATACCGGGGGCAGTCCTGGGCTAACGTAAACTGTAATAACAAACCGACAAGAGTAACTTAGTAAACTAGGGCTGCACTCTTCACAACACTGTTGGCACAGGAAGGTTGACGAGAGCTTCGACTCGGTTGATTTGGAAACGGACGGGATGGTCCGGGGAGCTTCGGCTCGGTTGATTTGGAGACGGACGTTTTGGTCCGGGGAGCTTCGGCTCGGTTTTGTGTGCTTACGGTTTAACTTGCATGTGCATAAAGTAGGAAAAGTTAAGGTGGTGGGTCTTTCGATATCGGGGAGTTCGATTGCACCGACACCGATATCGTTGACTCGGCGGGGTGGTTAGCACTCCGCCAACAGAAGTCCGGTGCGCCAGCCGGCAAGAGTACGCAGGCGTCCGCTTTGTGCACCAAGCGTTGAGGCGTACGATAGGTCAGACCAGTGTGCTTTACTGGTTTTGGAGGTGGGCGAGGCCCAACCCACCGCTTCCGTTTGCCACTACGGAGGTATCCTGGGAGGTAACGGCTCCGAAAGGGGAACTAAAGGTCTGTGTGCACAGAGTCGGGTGTGTGAGTTGCACTGCATGACATAACATACCCACCATATAGTTGCATATCATAATCATTCATAACAACCTTGACACCTAAAGTATAAGTGGAATGGGACGCTTATACTTTAGGACCTGCAAAACGACCCCTTGGTCTATAAGCTTGTGTGGGCAAGTTTATAAATCAAAGGTTAATTTCATATATATATGTTGCTGTTTGATAACCGACACCCCAACGTATAAGTGGTATGGGACACTTTATACGATGGGAGCCTTGCAAAAGATCCCTTGGCTTATGTGTACTCACATAAGTGAAGGTTTAAATTACCTTACTTGTTTTCCTTCTTGTTGACCTATTACAACACTTAAGATTTATATTGCTCCCCTGTTATAACTTGCTAGTTAGGTCCACCGTCATCTGCTTTTGACTACTCTCCACTTTCATGTCCTCCCCTTTCTTCCTCTCCGCCCGGTGCCTTAGAGCGTGGGGGAAGGGGTGGGGGATGATAGGACTTAGTCTTTTAGACTAACGGTTTTCGAACCATATCATTTTAGGGGATCGTGGAGCCCAGCATGGAGGAGCAGCCCCAGAGATCAGTGCGCCTAGAGGTGGGGCAGTCTAGCTCCGGAGTTCACACCGCCGGGACCGTGAGTCTCGATCCTTGAGTAGTTTCTGATTCGCTTCCGCATGAGTGGTTTTGTAGTGAGGATTTGATGTACCGGGCATGAGCCCTTTTATTTCTAGACTATTTATACTCTGATGATATTCTGTGGACACTCCCTTCGTGGAGTTTTACTATATATATGTGATTTTTATTATGGTGGACTGCATTACTTTTACTTCAATAATTGTGCTACTTCTGTGATCGAATTTGGCCGGCAGAATCGGCGCCTTGTGGTGATGACCCTTCGGGACGTGAAGGAGTCACCGCAAAGCGGCGGTTCTGGGCCTAAGACCCCCGGGTTTGAAAAGAAAAAAAAAGGGGGTCTTACAAGTGGTATCAGAGCAAACATCGATCAGAAGGAAACAGCAGTCCACTAACCCTAGGTCACCCCCCGCTCGAGTTTAGTTTGGGGACAAACTAAGCAGCGGAAGCAGTGGTGTGCCCATATGGGGATCACATATAATTTGTCCACCTTTAGGTAATATTTGAACATTTTCTCAGCGTGTGCTTTTGTTACGCAGCCTCCAGCGCAGACTACGCCTCAAGGTGGAGTTCCACAGACCCAGGGAGTTGCACCACCTCCACCGGCCCCCACTCCTTTCCTTCAGTCAGACATGGGACAGACCCTGACTGCCATTCTGGAGGCCTTCAGGGCCCAGCAGGTTCCGGTCCCGCAGCCCAATCTGGGGGCCAACTGGCTCAGCATCTTCCGGGGACTTTCTCCCCCGTCCTATCTGGGGACAGAGTCGGCGATTCGGACGGAGGAATGGCTGGATATCATGTACGAGATGCTGACCGGGATTCGGTGTCCATGGGAGGAGAAGGTGGCTATGGTTGTCTCCTGCCTGGAGTCCCATGCAAAGAGGTGGTGGAAGACGCTGTTGGACACGACATTTGCTGATAGGGAGGTTGCGGAGATCACTTGGGAGGAGTTCAGGGCCGCACTGCTGGAGCATTTCGTTCCGCAGTCGGCTAGGGATGATTTGGAGGAGCGGTTCTTGCAGCTGAAGCAGGGTACTCGGACCGTGGTGGAGTACCATCGAGAGTTTGACCACCTGGCTCGATACGCAGATTCCTACCAGCTGGACGAGGCAGGGTATATCAGGAGGTTCTACAAGGGCCTGCGGGAGGACCTGAGGGAGGCCCTCTTGTTTGTATCTGACGGGCCCATCTCCCGGATTTTGGAGATGGCCAAAAGGATCGAGGCAGATTGGCACACCACCCGGGCCGGAAGCGGCCAGCAGAGGATCAGGGACGGAGAGGTAGGAATGACCAGCGGCGAGGTGCTATACCAGAGGGGAGGAGGACAGAGGACCAGCCTCGTCAGGACGTGAGGCCGGAGCCGAGGGAACAGGTGGTATTGGCCCCTCCACCTCTTCGGATGCAGGAGATGCCGAGACCCGGGGGAATGGCGTATCCCCCAGAATGCTTCCTTTGCCATCAGATTGGGCACATACGGAGGAACTGCCCCATGAGGGGGGCACCACCTCCAGCACATCAGGCGGCCCACCAGCTCAGTATTACGGAGGCCGAGGGCGCGGCCGCGGTCGAGGATACCAGGGGGAAGATCGTAGACAGGGGAGAGAGCAGGTATATGCCTTGGACCTTGCACAGCCGCGGAATCCGGAGCAGGTCATCGCAGGTATGCCGAAATGTTTTCTTTGTTTTCATAGAATTTCCCCTTTAAATTGTTAAACTTAGAACCACACTAGATAGATTAACCAGGAAAGAAAACTCTTTATAGAACCCTGAGACATTTAATCACCCCAGGTATAGTCTTCATCAGTGGCAAGCCTGCCCGCACGCTGTTCGATACTGGAGCTACTCACTCTTTTGTGTCGGAGTCGTTCGTAGAAGGACTGGAAGGTGTGGAGCGGTTCACAGGCTCGAGGATGAGGGTGCGACTACCGGATGGATCAGAGCTCCTTACCACGGATCACTGCAATATGGAGGCAGAGATTGGTGGGAAAGCGTTCGAGGCTCCAGCGACGATTTTGAAGCTGACAGACTACGATCTGATCCTGGGCATGGTATGGCTGCATTGGAACTATGCCCAGATTGACTGCCAGGCAAAGAGGATCACCGTGAGGCACGGGACTCTTTCATTACCATCGAAGGTATAAGACCTGTCTCTCGTATACTTTTATCTTCGGTACAGGCCGTTAAGGCCCATCTGCAGGGAGAGGAGGTCTATCAGATTCTTTTTGAGATGGCGGAAGTCAAGGAGTCGGTGACAGACATCCCGGTGGTGCGAGAGTTCGCAGACATCTTTCCGGAGAAACTGCCAGGACTACCTCCACACCGAGAGCAAGATTTTCAGATACAGCTTATGCCGGGAGCCAAGCCGGCGTCTAGGGCCCCTTATCGGATGGCCCCAAAGGAGTTGGCAGAGTTTCGGACCCAGTTGCAGGAATTGGTGGAGGCAGGTTTTGTTAGACCGAGTTCCTCGCCATGGGGAGCACTGGTCCTGTTCGTGAAGAAGAAGGATGGGACACTCCGCCTGTGCATCGATTATCGAGCACTAAACAGGCTGACCGTCCGGAATACCTATCCGCTCCCACGGATAGACGAATTATTCGACCAGTTGGAGGGGGCCCATTATTTCTCGAAGCTGGATTTGAGATCAGGATACTACCAGCTGCGGATCCAGGAGGAGGACATTCCGAAGACGGCCTTTAGCAGCAGATATGGCCTGTATGAGTTTACCGTGATGCCCTTTGGGCTCACGAATGCTCCGTCGGCGTTCATGAGTCTCATGAACCGGGTTTTCGAAGCCTACTTGGATGTGTTCGTCATAGTATTCATAGACGACATCCTGATCTATTCTAGGACGGAGGAGGAGCACACTCGACATCTGGCACTGACCTTGGAGAGGTTGCGGGAGCATCGTCTTTATGCAAAATTCAGCAAGTGTCAGTTCTGGTTGAAGGAGGTGGCCTTCCTAGGTCACATCATCAGCGGAGCCGGGCTAGCGGTAGATCCAGCGAAGATTCGGGCAGTTCGAGATTGGCCGCAGTTGAAAACGGCCACCGATGTACGCAGTTTCTTGGGACTTGCCGGTTACTACCGGAAGTTCGTAGAGGGGTTCTCTCGGATTGCCCTCCCCCTCACATCATTGACAAAGAAGGAGGCACCTTTTGTTTGGACCCCGCAGTGCCAGGCGGCTTTCCAGGAGCTGAAGGACCGACTCGTCTCGGCCCCCATTCTGGCCCTTCCATCGGGGAAGGAAGGATTTCAGGTTTATACCGACGCATCATACCAGGGAATGGGGGCAGTGCTGATGCAGAACGGACATGTCATAGCATATGCCTCCCGCCAGCTGAAGACCCACGAGAGGAACTACCCGGTGCACGACCTCGAGATGGGAGCGGTCGTTTTTGCTCTAAAGGTCTGGCGTCATTACCTTTATGGAGTCCACTGCGATATCTTCTCCGATCACAAGAACCTGAAATACGTGGACACGCAGAAGGAGCTGAATATCAGGCAGAGGCGCTGGGTGGAGTTCTTAGCAGATTATCAGTATGAGATGCACTACCACCCAGGGAAGGCAAACGTGGTGGCCGACGCGCTGAGTCGGAGAGCGGCCACTTCCGAAGCTGGGCCCCAGGTGATGTCTATGGAGCTAGTCCAGTCATTCAGAGATATGCAGATATCCCTAGTGTCCGAGGATGACCCAGATCTGTATAGGGAGTATCTGGCATCGATAGTGGCCATAGACGACATTCGGGATCGCATTCGGGACGGACAGAGGGCAGATGTGTGGGCAGAGCCGATGTTCCGAGCCTTGGAGGAAGGTTCGACAGGAGATTATTCCCTGAGAGATGGTTTGCTCCACTTCAGAGGCAGAGTATATATACCTGCAGGAGGCCAGATCCGAGAGGATATTTTGACGGAGGCGCATTGCAGCCGTACTCCGTGCACCCGGGGATCACAAAGATGACCGCTGATTTGAAGAGGACGATGTTTTGGCCGGGCATGAAGAAGGACATTACGTACTTCGTGACCCATTGCGAGGCGTGTCAGTTGGTGAAGGCGGAGTGCAGGAACCCCGCAGGACTATTGCAGCCACTCCCGGTGCCGGAGTGGAAGTTCGACGACATAGCGATGGATTTCATACATGGTCTTCCCCGGTCTCGGACAGGGAACGACTCGATTTGGGTGATTGTCGATCGGCTGACGAAGGTGGCCCGCTTTGTGCCGATCAGGAAGGATGACTCGGTGGGAGTGTTGGTACGGAAGTTTGTGGAGCAGTATGTCCGATATCATGGCGTGCCCCGGACGATAGTGTCGGACCGCGATGGACGGTTTACATCCAGGGAGTGGCGGTCAGTGCAGGCATATTTGGGCACCCGGTTGGCTTTTAGCACGGCCTTCCACCCTCAGACGGACGGGCAGACCGAGCGCACCAACAGGACCTTGGAGGACTTACTACGGCTGTGTATACTAGACCGAGGGGAGCCGTGGGAGAAGATGTTACCGTTGGTTGAGTTCTCCTACAATAATAGCTACCAGTCCAGCATCAGGATGGCGCCTTATGAGGCCTTATATGGAAGGAGATGTAGGACCCCGCTTTCTTGGTACAGGACGAGGATCCGAAGCTGCTGGGATCGGATTTCGTTGAAGACACCGAGGCTCAGGTGAGGCTGATCAGAGAAAGGATGCTGGAGGCGCAGAGCAGACAAGCAAAATACTATGACGCTCGGCATCGTCAGGTGGAGTTCCGGGTAGGAGATCGAGTGTTCTTGAAGATCCGGCCCATGCACGGAGTCTCACGGGTGCGCGGTCGGAGGAAGAAACTCAGCCCTAGGTATATGGGCCCTTACCGGATCCTGGAGCGGATCGGACCCTTAGCCTACAGGCTAGAATTGCCACCAGAGCTGGCAGCTCTACACGACGTCTTCCACATCTCTTCGCTGAGAAGGGCTCTACTACGCCCGGAGCAGCGAATTTTGACCACAGAAGGGCCGGTAGCTTCAGACCGATCTGTTCACTTGGAGCCGGTTCGGATCGATGACAAAGGAGTGCGGATCTTGCGCCGCAAGAAGATTCCCTTAGTCAAGGTTCTGTGGAGAAATCACGGTCAGGAGGATGCAGGAGAGATACCCGGAGCTGTTTAGTCAGGTAATCCTCCCAACTCCTCAAGTAATTTAAAGTTTTCCTTCCTATTTACAATTATTCGTAGAATAATCTAAGAAGGTATAGGCTAAACTTTTTGTTTATTGGGGACTAGCCCGTAAATGTTGATATCGTAGGCACTGCAAACCATATGGGATGTTACAAGCTTAACTTATGCCGGTAGTGATCTCCCGTAGACTTAACCTTAATTTCGGGGACGAAATTTTTGTTTTGTTTATTGGGATTTGTAACATCCCATTTCCAATTAGGCCCCCCCTAAGAATAACTTTGGGCTTGCCTGGGCCATGGCAAGACCATAGGGAACCAAATAGACCAAATGGGCTTAGGAGTCTAGTAGAGACTCATTTTGGGCTGCAAATAGCAAGTTTCCAAAACACTGAGTTTGGGTGACCTAGTGAGTTCAAACTGACTCTAGGGCATTTCTAGACCCAATGTGGGGCCAATGAGTCACCATAGACTCAATGGGGTCAATACTAGTGGCCAAATTAACCCAAGCCAACCCTAACCCTAAAATGGTCAAAGTGCCCTTCCTAAGGGCCATGTGACCTCCAAGGGGCCAACTCAACTCCAACTAACCCTACCTAGGCCTCAGGGGAGTCCAATGGGTCACTAAAGACCCATTGATGTGGACCCAAAGAGTCAAAATGACCAAGTCAACATTTAACCCAAGTCAAGTCAACTTAGCCCATTTGGGTTAACCCAAGTTCAAGCCACCCTCCCTCTTGGGCTAAGCCTGATGACAAGAATAATGTGAGATATTAGGGCTGCCAATAACCTAGTTCCTTGACCAGTCAACTAGGTGACTAGGAGAGAGAAAGAGAAGCCTAAATTTGAGAAATAAAATAGGAGAGAGAAAATGATAAAAGAGAGTATTTATAGTGGACCCCTCTCCCATATTTTCATTTGGGAATTAATAGATTCAAATGGGCTGCCAATAGGGGGTAGGAGGAAGACAATTCAGTTTGGAGGGTGACTAGGAGAGAGAAGAAGAAAGAGAGAAAATAAAGAGGAGAATAATGGAGGAGAGAGAAAAATGGGGGAGAAGAAGAAAGAGTGGGGCTCGGCCATGAAGGGGCTGAGGGGAGCAATAATGGATGCCATTAACCTCCTCTGGGAAAGAGGAGTTCCTCCAGTCGTTTCCCAACCCTCTAGGCGCTGTGCAACCCCCCCTCTCTTCAATCCGGGCCGCCCCCATTGAAGCCAATTAATGGCATAATAAACTCCAAGCCCTGCCTCTCCCCCTCCCTCCTCTACCTTTAAAACCCCTCAGTGAGCCAGGGAGAAGGTTTCCGGATCCCTAACAGAAGAGCAAGTGGTGGCCGGAGCAAGAGAAGGAGAAAACGCCGCCGCCGCCATCGCCATGGCCCCTCGCCGATCTACACGTCGCATGGCCGCCGGGAAGGTCCTCCCTCACTCTTTCTTCCATGCTTAGATCCTAGGGCTCTTTAGAAATGGATTTCATTTTGTAATAAATCGGATCTAAGTTTTAATATTTTAGAAATCTGCCATTTTTTTTGGGTTTTTGGGAGCTCTCGGGTAGGGCGGCGCCGCCACCTCCGGCCGCCCTAGCTCCGGCCAAGGGAAGCCCCCACCACCGGGAACACATAGGGGGTGTTTCCCGGTGGTGGCGCCGCCTCAGGCCGCCGGTAACAGCCCCGAAAAGGGGCCTGTGGCGGGTCTATTTCTCTACTCCATCGGGGAAGAAGAGCAGCTACCGTTGGATCGTTCATCAAGATTCGTGCACCCTAGGATTTGAATTAATAGTTTATTATATGCAATTTTCTGTCTTTTCTTAAACAGTTTTACTGTAACCCGATTTTAGGCCTCTTAAGGGCTCCTAATGAAAAAGTTTAAAACATAAAAGTTGTAGGTCTTTGGAAGATCTACAATTTGATATGTGTTATTAAAAATTTGGAGAAAAACTCACCCCTGTAGAGCCATTTGAATAAGGGTGTGACCTAATCTTTAGGGCAGAACCTTATAAAATTATTTTAGGCCCCTTAAGGGCATCTGATGGAAAAACTTGTAACATGAAAATTGTAGGTATTTGAAATACCTACAATTTGATATGTGTTATTAAAATTTGGAGAAAAACTCTGTTCTGTAGAGTCATTTTAGTGAAGCCTATACCCTACAAACTAGGGCAGATCACTGTAGGAGAAATTTAGGGCACCCCTAGGGATTTTCAGGGGGTGTGACCTTCAGAGAAGTTGTAGGTATTTTGAATACCTACAGTTTGATATGTGATGGGTAAAATGTGGATGAGTGGTCTGCCCTATAGAGTCTTTTTAGTGAGGGCTATACCCTACAAGTTAGGGCAGATCACTGTAGGAGAGTTTTAGGGCACTCCTAGGGATTTTCAGGGGATGTGACCTTCAGAGAAGTTGTAGGTATTTTGAATACCTACAGTTTGATATGTGATAGGAAAAATGTGGATGAGTGGACTGTCCTGTAGAGGCTTTTTGGGGAGGGGTATACCCTACAAGTTAGGGCAGTTCACTGTAGGTGAATTTTAGGGCACCCCTAGATGTTTTCAGGAGAAGTATACAACAGGAAACTTGTAGGAAATCTCAATATCTACAGTTTTATATGTAATGGAAAAAAATAGGACAAGGCTACTGACCTGTGGGGCCATTTTCCTAGGGTAGGTCCTATATGTAGGGCAGATTTTAAGATGGATTCCCACACTTAACCCTTGGTCCAAATCCTTTGAATTTTGGACAGGGGATTAATATAACTTAAACCTAGCTCCTGTAAAAATTGGAGGCCATTTGGGTTAGGGTAGCTTAGGGTTTTGCCCTAAACCTAGGAAAGCTAGGGTTAGAACATTGAAGGGTCAAATGACCTCCATACCCTCCCAACTTTTGGTGAGGTGTCCCTGGTATATATATCTAGGTCTGGTTCAAATTTCAACTCATTTGGTTGAGTTTTGACTAGGAAACCACTAAGCCTAATTTGGACCTAGGGAAGGGTAATATGGGAAAAAGGGGACTTGTGGCAATTGGGTGGTCAACTCACCTCAACAGAGGTTGAAGTTGTGACCAATGGGTTAGGATGATCCTAAGAACCTTTGGGGAGCAAAGGAGATGTGTTAGGGTGGATTTACCCTAGGGCCCAGGTACAAACCCAAAGTGAGGACTTTTGGGGGTTTGTGAAGGACATAGGGGCAAATGCTCTTGTATGGCCTTGATATTTGGTGGAGAGGTGGTTAATGAATATTTAACCCTCTGGTTATAATCTTAGAGAATTTTGAGGTAGCTAGGTACCTCAAATCCTAAACCGTAGTTTTAGGGTAGAAGGGCCTTTAGGGTCAAAACAGTAATTTAACTCATCTAAAAGCTATGAAACTTGGGTAGAGTAAGTTTTAGAGTGTTCTAGACACAGGGTAATTTTCCTGGAATTTTATGATTAATAAAAGTTATACTTCATGTGTTAAATGATTATTAGCCGATTTGTTGTTTTCAATTGTTTGGTGGCTTTAATTTAATTGAAATCAGTTAAAATTCTGGATTTAGATCTTGCTGATTAGAACATTGATTCCTGAATTTTTTTTAGAACTTTATGTTGAGAATTTGTAGGGTTCATTCACAATCTTTTAATATGGGCTTTAGATTGTAAAAATAAATTAGGGCTTGTTAAATTGCTGGAAAATTGTGAGATCTGGAATTTAAGGTTTTTAGGCTCTTGTATAGCACTGAGAATTATTTAAGAATTTTTAGGGTTGCTGTTATAGTACTTGATTCACAAAGCCGGTTAGATTGTTAATTAGTAAATGATTTATTATAATTTAATTTCCAGCAAGAAAAATATGGAATTCTGTAAATGTTGTTTTTAATATCTTACCAGCACCCTGTAATTATTTCAAGAATTTTTGGAGGAATATTTTATATAGATGCTTCAATAAACAAGAACTAGATGATTTATTACTAAATTATATTTAGGCCCCTTGGACATCATTGTAAATTATCAAACCTTGGAAAAATAGATATTTAGGCCTACTAGTATTTACCATAGAACTTTGATGTTTTGAATCAACTAAAATGACATACCTCATGTTCAAAATGATGATATTAGGCCCTTAAGAATAAATAAATAAATTATCTGATTTATTAGGAAAATATTTAATGCTTTGGATTTAGGCAAATCCTGTTAGGATAGACCCCCGATAAATAATCTGAGGTATTTGGATGGAAAGTAGGAGTCGAGTTTTCATGAACATCATATAGTACAGGTTGGTCGGTAGATAATAACCATGAGGAAATGGGTAAACAGGGTTAGGTTGTGTTGTCTTAAGGATAGGTCATGTGGGTGGATTCATAGAAGAGAATGGATCACCTAAGGAGGTTTCAAGGTCTGGTGAGAATCGAGTCAGTAAGTGTTAGAAGGTGCGCGGGTCCGACGAAAGATCGTCGTTCCCGTAGGAGCGAAGAGTCAAAAATCACCCTAGGATAGTATACTGTAATATGAAAGGAATGGGTAAGGGAAATCAACCAACCAAAAATAAGTGCCTTGCGAAAGGGAACTTCGGGCCGTAATGCACCGTCTTGGTTCCTAGTGCCCCTTGAGAGCCCTTCACGGGGTATACCGGGGCAGTCCTGGGCTAACGTAAACTGTAATAACAAACCGACAAGAGTAACTTAGTAACTAGGGCTGCACTCTTCACAACACTGTTGGCACAGGAAGGTTGACGAGAGCTTCGACTCGGTTGATTTGGAAACGGACGGGATGGTCCGGGGAGCTTCGGCTCGGTTGATTTGGAGACGGACGTTTTGGTCCGGGGAGCTTCGGCTCGGTTTTGTGTGCTTACGGTTTAACTTGCATGTGCATAAAGTAGGAAAAGTTAAGGTGGTGGGTCTTTCGATATCGGGGAGTTCGATTGCACCGACACCGATATCGTTGACTCGGCGGGGTGGTTAGCACTCCGCCAACAGAAGTCCGGTGCGCCAGCCGGCAAGAGTACGCAGGCGTCCGCTTTGTGCACCAAGCGTTGAGGCGTACGATAGGTCAGACCAGTGTGCTTTACTGGTTTTGGAGGTGGGCGAGGCCCAACCCACCGCTTCCGTTTGCCACTACGGAGGTATCCTGGGAGGTAACGGCTCCGAAAGGGGGAACTAAAGGTCTGTGTGCACAGAGTCGGGTGTGTGAGTTGCACTGCATGACATAACATACCCACCATATAGTTGCATATCATAATCATTCATAACAACCTTGACACCTAAAGTATAAGTGGAATGGGACGCTTATACTTTAGGACCTGCAAAACGACCCCTTGGTCTATAAGCTTGTGTGGGCAAGTTTATAAATCAAAGGTTAATTTCAATATATATATGTTGCTGTTTGATAACCGACACCCCAACGTATAAGTGGTATGGGACACTTTATACGATGGGAGCCTTGCAAAAGATCCCTTGGCTTATGTGTACTCACATAAGTGAAGGTTTAAATTACCTTACTTGTTTTCCTTCTTGTTGACCTATTACAACACTTAAGATTTATATTGCTCCCCTGTAATAACTTGCTAGTTAGGTCCACCGTCATCTGCTTTTGACTACTCTCCACTTTCATGTCCTCCCCTTTCTTCCTCTCCGCCCGGTGCCTTAGAGCGTGGGGGAAGGGGTGGGGGATGATAGGACTTAGTCTTTTAGACTAACGGTTTTCGAACCATATCATTTTAGGGGATCGTGGAGCCCAGCATGGAGGAGCAGCCCCAGAGATCGTGCGCCTAGAGGTGGGGCAGTCTAGCTCCGGAGTTCACACCGCCGGGACCGTGAGTCTCGATCCTTGAGTAGTTTCTGATTCGCTTCCGCATGAGTGGTTTTGTAGTGAGGATTTGATGTACCGGGCATGAGCCCTTTATTTCTAGACTATTTATACTCTGATGATATTCTGTGGACACTCCCTTCGTGGAGTTTTACTATATATATGTGATTTTTATTATGGTGGACTGCATTACTTTTACTTCAATAATTGTGCTACTTCTGTGATCGAATTTGGCCGGCAGAATCGGCGTCTTGTGGTGATGACCCTTCGGGACGTGAAGGAGTCACCGCAAAGCGGCGGTTCTGGGCCTAAGACCCCCGGGTTTGAAAAAGAAAAAAAAAAGGGGGTCTTACACAAAGCATATACCTGCTCTCTTCCCTGTCTACGGTCTCCCTCCTGGTATCCACGACCACGGCCGCGTCCTCGGCCTCCGTAATGCTGAGCTAGTGGGCCACCCTGTGGTGCTGGAGGTGGTGCCCCCCTCATCAGGCAGTTCCTCCGGATGTGCCCAATCTGATGACAAAGGAAGCACTCTGGTGGGGGATACGCCATTCCCCCGGGTCTCGGCATCTCCTGCATCCGAAGATGTTGAGGGGACAATATCACCTGCTCCCTCGGCTCCTGCCTCACTTCCTGACGAGGCTGGTCCTCTGTCCTTCTCCCCTCTAGTATAGCACCTCGTTGCTGGTCATTTCCGACTCTTCGTCCCTGATCCTCTGCTGGCCGCATCTGGCCCCGGGTGGTGTGCCAATCAGCCTCAATCCTTTTTGCCATCTCCAAAATCCGGGAGATAGGCCCGTCAAATACAAACAACAAAGCCTCCCCCAAGTCTTCCCACAGGCCCTTATAGAACCTCCTGATGTACCCTGCTTCGTCCAACTAGTAAGAATCTGCATATCGAGCCAGATGGTCGAACTCCCGATGGTACTCCACCACCGTCCGGGTGCCCTGCTTCAGTTGTAAGAACCGCTCCTCCAACTCATCCCTTGCCGACTACGGAACGAAATGCTCCAGCAGCGTGGCCCTGAACTCTTCCCAGGTAACCTCCGCAACCTCCCTATCGGCAAATGTCGTGTCCAACAGCGTCTTCCACCACCTCTTGGCATGTGACTCCAGGCAAGAGACAACTAGAGCTACCCTCTCCTCCCAGGGACACCGTATCCCGGTCAGCATCTCGTATATAATATCGAGCCACTCTTCCGTGCGAACTGCCGACTCTGTCCCCAAGTAGGACGGGGGAGACAGTCCTCGGAAGATGCTCAGCCAGTTGGCCCCCGGATTTGGCTGCGGGACCGGAACCTGCTGGGCCCTAAAAGCCTCAAGGATGGCAGTCAGAGTCTATCCCATGTCTGACTGAAGGAAAGGTGTGGGGACCAGTGGAGGTGGTGCAACATCCTGAGCCTGTTGAACTCCACCTTATGGCGTAGGCTGTGCTGGAGGCTGCGTAACAAAAACCCATACTGAGAAAACGTTCAATCTTTAATAAAAGTGGACAATTTATATGTGATCCCCATATGGGCACACCACTGCTTCCGCTGCTTAGTTTGTCCCCAAACTAAACTCGTGCGGGGGTGACCCAGGGATAGTGGACTGCTACCTTTATCAGATCGATGTTTCCCCTTGATACCACTTGTAAGACCCCCTTTTTTTTCTTTTACAACCCGGGGTCTTAGGCCCAGAATCGCCGCTTTGCGGTGACACCTTCACGTCCTGAAGGGTCATCACCACAAGGCGCCGATTCTGCCGGCCAATTCGATCACAGGAAGGTAGTGAAATAATTGAAGTAAGAGCAAGTCCACTAAAAATCGCATATATAGAAATAAAACTCCACGAAGGGAGTGTCCAAAGAATAACAATAATAAAAGTAGTATAAATGCGGGCTTATGCCCGATACATCATATTCTCACTACAAATCTCTCATGCGGAAGCAAAACAAAACTACTCAAGGTCGAGACTCACGGTCCCGGCTGTATGAACTCTGGAGCTAGACTGCCCCATCTCCAAGCGCACCGGTCTCCAGGGCTGTTCCCCTGTGCTGGGCTCCGCGATCCCCTAAAATGATGTGGTTCGAAAACCGTTAGTCATAAAGACTAAGCCCTATCATCCCCTACCCCTTCCCCCATGGCTCCTAGGTACCGAGCCGAGAGGAAGAAAGGGAAGGACATGAAGGTAGCGATTTAATGAAAGAATCAGGCGGCAGCGAAACTAATCTAGCAATTCTATAATAAATATGACAATAATAGAAAGTAGGAAAAGTAACCTTAACTTATGTGAGAAAGCTCATAAGCCAAGGGATCTTCTGCAAGGCTCCCATCGTATAGAGTGTCCCATACCACTTATATGTTGGGGTGTCGGTTATCAAACAGCAGCATATATAGATATATATAATTAACCTTAATTTATAAACTTGCCCACACAAGCTTATAGACCAAGGGGTCGTTTTGCAGGTCCTAATGTATAAGCGTCCCATACCACTTATACTTTAGGTGTCAGGGTTAAATGAATCGATTATGCTATGACATGCAAGTGGGTTTGATGAAAACATGCAAGTGCAACTCACACACCCGACTCTGTGCACACAGACCTTTAATTCCCCCTTTCGGAACCGTTACCTCCCAGGATACCTCCGTAGTGGCAGACGGAAGCGGTGGGTTGGGCCTCGCCCACCTCTAAACCAGTAACGCACTACCAGTATGACCTATCATACGCCTCAACGCTTGGTGCACTAAGCGGACGCCTGCGTACTCTTGCCGGCTGGCGCACCGGACTTCTGTTGGCGAAGTGCTAACCACACCTGCCGAGTCAGCGTATTGGCATCGGTGCATCGACCCTCCAATACCGAAGACCCACCACCTTAATTTTCATTCCTTTTATGCACATGCAAATTTAATCGTAAACACACAAAAACCGAGCCGAAGCTCCCCGGACCAAAACGTCCGTCTCTTAACCAACCGAGTCGAAGCTCCCCGGACCAAAACGTCCGTCTCTTAACCAACCGAGTCGAAGCTCCCCGGACCATTCCGTCCGTCTCTTTACTAACCGAGCTGAGGCTCTCATCAATCTTCCTGTTCCAACAGTGTTTGTGAAAGGTGCAGCCCTAATTACTAAGTTACTCTTGTCAGTTTGTTATTACAGTTTACGTTAACCTAGGACAGCCCCCGGTATTCCCTGTGAAGGGCTCTCAAAGGGCACTAGGAACTATGATGGTAGCTGAAGCCCATCGTTCCCTTTCGCAAGGCACTTATTGTTATTGGTTGATCCCCTTTACCAATTCCCTTCTCATATTACGATAGACTATCCTAGGGTGATTTTTAACCTTCCTCTCTTCGAGAAAGACGATCTTTCGTCGAACCCGAGCACCTCTTAACCCTAGTTATCACTACTTCTCTCTACTCTTCATATCATCCCATTGTGATATCATCCACAATTGTCCACCCAGACCAAATGACTAACTCCAACGACTTTCTCAGATCATGTCCTATTGCAATTCACAAATTTGCTATATGCAGACCAACCTAGACTATATGTCGAACCGGTTATGCAATGATCCCAAAACTCATCCAAATGCCCTAAACTATTTACTGGAGACTTATCATTATATAAATAGCCATCCAGAATGTGGTAATTTTCCTAATTTATCTGACATTTAATTAATTTCCTCAAAAACTCCAAGGGCTACCGGTTTGAACATGAACTACCCTAAGTTCTCATGCAAGATGTCCTGCAAACTTATAATAAATAGTAGGTTATCTCAATAGGGTAAATCCAAAGTATCATAATTTTCTATCATCAAAAGGGCACTGGAAACTATTTTAGCAATATTTACTATCTTCCATTATTTATGAACCAAGTACAGAGAATATTCTTCCAAAAATTATAAATAATTATAATATGCAGATAAAGCTTTAAAAATAGCATTGGCCCAATTTCATAATTTTTCAGTAATAATATCATCCCTAATTAATTTTCAAAGCATAAAACCCCTGTTTAACATTTGTGAAGGAAGTACCAGATTTACTCAACTAAAAATTATATAAAAATTCAAGGGTAACCATTCAGTCCTAAAACATTTATTTCCAAGATTGCATGGGGTTTTAATGAACAAAAAGATCCAAATAATTAAAACATCAATTAGGGCTATAATAAACTTTACAAATGAAGTGCTGGAAATAAACATCATAAAATTCCAGTAAAATCTCTATAGCTTCTACCCACTCCAAAACTTACTCTACCCTAATTTCACAGCCTTTGGATAAAGTTTAGTAACGGATTGTGCTTAATTAGTATTTTACCCTAAAGCTAAAATTAAGGTTTTGAGGTATCTACTTGTCTCCAAGTTCTCCAAGATTCCATTCAGATGATTCTTATCATGCTAATGTCAACTCTACAGAGTTTCAAGGCAATACGAGAGCAATTGCCCCCATGTCCTTCTCAGCCATCAAAACCCTCCACTTAGGGTTTGAGCTTGGATCCTAGGGTAAATCAACCCTAAACCACACCATTTTCTCCAAGTGGGTTATAATAACCCTCCCAAGTCAGTGGTCGAAATATAAGCCTCAGTTGAGGTAATTTGACCATTATAACCTCTAGTGCACTTTTTACTCAAAAATGCCTCACTATTGCCTAGTTAAGAATAGGTGATTCCCTATCCCAAACTTATCTAAGTGTGTTGAAAATTTGTACAGAACTACGTTTTATAGCCAGGGACCACTCACCAAAATTTGGGAGGGTTTGGAGGTCGTTTGACCACTTAAATAAATTCCTCTAAGTTTATTAAATTAAAACAAAACTTTAGGCAAAGTATCTCCAAAAATTCCCATTTTTTCACAGCCTCTAGATATGGCTATGGGAAACCCCCTGCCCAAATTGCAAGTAATTTGGACAAAGGAAAAAAGAGTGGGCATCCATTTTAGTTTCTTCTCAACTTTAGGTACAGCCCCATTAAAACGGGTGTTGCGGTCAAACCGATTACCCAAACGAGTTGAAATTGATTTTAAATTAATCTAGACTCGAAGGGCTACAACTTTCGTGACTGGTTATTTTTCCTAAATCGGCCTCTAAGTGCTTCGTTTTACAACATTAACATATGCTCATTTAATGTACCTTTTCTTTTTATATTATTTACATAATTTTTATTATATAAAACTGTTTTTACTGTTCATCTTCTACAGAACCCGAAAATCAGAACACAGAAAACTCATATTTCCTGTAGCTCTTCCGCGATCCATCGCCGGCCATCCGATCACTTCCCTGGCCGGCCACCACCACCACCACCTCCGTTGAGGCGATGGCTATCGGTCGGCGGTGGTTTGGCCACCGGAGGTGGCGGTTTCCGGCGAACTCAAAACAATATTTTTCCATGGTTTTCCATGAAAACACGAGGTAGGTCTGGCTCCTTTGAGCACGAACTTCATTTCTAAGATCCTAAGATCTACCCATAAGAGAAGAAGTAGAGGAGGACCTTGTTCGCGGTTTGAAGGCGAGATGAACGTCGGATTGTCATGGCGCGGTGGTGGCGTTCCCGAACTTCTTCAATAGCAGAGCAGAAATCTGAATCCGTTTGATCGAGCATGTAACCTTCTCCTCTTGCTCTAAGGAGGCTATTATAGATCTCCAAGTGGGGAGAAAAAAGGATGAAACATTCATTGCCATGAATGTTTCTCTTAATAACGTTTCGGTTATGATGTAGAGAAGAGGAAAAGGTGGAAGATGAAATGGCTGATCCAGGTGGCGATTTCCTATTGGACTTCACTCTCTCATTCTATTAAATAATTAGAGACGGAAATGGCCCATAAATATTCCTGCTGTACATTCCCATAATCAGAATTGATTATGACGTCGGTTACCGAAATTTCCAGTCTGGCTGACGTTTCGGCCTTAGTCACGGGCGTGACACATAGGTCATGGGCGTGACAGGCCCGGGTGGTTAATTCTGAGTTCGACGATCGTCGAACTGAGATCGACGATCGTCGAAGGGTGGTAACGCCCTAGGTCACGGGCGTGACACATGGGTCACGGGCGTGACAGGGTCATGAGGCAAATTCCGCGCTCGGCGATCGTCTCGCTGAGATCGACGATCGCCGAAGGGGGTCACGCCCTTGGTCATGGGCGTGACACCTGAGTCACGGGCGTGACAGGGCCATGACGCAAATTCTGCGCTTCGACGATCGTCCCGCTGAGATCGACGATCGTCGAAGGGGTCACGCCCTAGGTCACGGGCGTGACACATAGGTCACGGGCGTGACAGGCCCGGGTTGAAAATTCTGCGCTCGACGATCGTCGCGCTGAGATCGACGATCGTCGAAGGGGTCACGCCCTAGGTCACGGGCGTGACACATAGGTCACGGGCGTGACACATAGGTCACGGGCGTGACCGGCCCGAGTTGAAAATTCTGCGCCCGACGATCGTCTCCCTGAGATCGACGATCGTCGAAGGAGACACGCCCTAGGTCACGGGCGTGACCAACCCGTGACCCGAAATCTTGGTCGATGTATTTCAATTTTTGGGCTTCCTAGGGGTTCTGTCACGACCAACCGACTCCTAGGGGTCTAGCCGAAAATGGGATGTTACAGCTAGAGGTTGAAGACATAATCTTATCCATCCATGTTATAATATATATTAATTATTATATATATAATATTATAATTATCCCCTTAATATACACTTTTTGAACCAGTAAAATGAGGCCCTTAGGTGCTTAACAATGAAAAGTGCACAACATAAAAAAGGTAGCCCTGTGAGTCTAATTTAATTAGAAATTAAAATCAGGTCATTTGAAACACTTTAGTTTTTTGTAAGGTAGTTCATGTGGGACTGGTTCTTAAGGTAGGACAATCACTATATCCTTAATAACTTTTAATTGGCAAATGGTATTGACTTAAAATTTTGGTCATCTTAGAATATATCGTAGATACACCGACAGTCCAAAAATGAAAATTTTTGGACAACATTTTTCTATAGTTTTAGGTATCATGTGATTTTCCAAAAAACTGAATATTCTTGTGAAACATCATTATTTTAACCCCAAATTTTTGTGAGAGGTTCATTAGGGAGGTTTAAGGCCCTTCTAAAAATTTTAGATCCTTTGGACCTGTAAGATGGTGAATCTCACTTGCAATTTGTCATGTTGTATGTGAAGTGGTGTGCATTTAGCCAAAAAGGTGTATCTTGTGAATTTAAAAAGATTGTCTTGGTTAAATCCAATGAAATTTTATACATGAAATTATTTAGTGAAAGTACACCTCCTCATGAAGTTTTAGAACATTTGGAGTTGATTTGCTTAACAAATGAATTAATTAGTATTTTTGTTACCCAAATATATTAGTGAAATTAGAGTGACTAAAATAGTTACAAAAATTATAAAATCTTGCCAATAACAATTATTTAGTATTATAAACACTAGAGGAATTAGTTGGAATTTTTTAAAGCTAGAATCTTAGGATTGCAATTATAATTACCATTTTGCCACTTTTATATTATTGAGATAATTGTACTCAAATTGAGTTATAAAATTATACTTCTTTGGAATAAATAATTATTTATCATTTTTAACCTCTAGTAATTATTCTGTAATTATTTAATGAATTTTTATAGTACTTTATGTGTAACTTGCCCTAGTGGATCATATTTTTATAATTAGAAATTAAATATCAAATATTATTGAAATGATGTGAAATTTTGTCCAGAGCCATTATTACTTAAGATGATGTTATAATAATTTTATCTTGCTGGTTTGATAACAGAAAGTGACATTTCATGTTCAAAATCACATGTAGCAATAAATTGGGAAAATTATAATAATTGCTGATTATTTTAGGAAAATTATAAATCTCTGAAATTAGGTCGAAGATGTCATGATAGGTTTCAGGAAATAATCTTACATCCTTGGATAAAGAATTTTGAGGATTCCTATTCCTACACATATACAAGATCATATGGTCTGCATTTAGTAATTTTGAAAAATTAGTGTTTTCAGTAGCTATTGTTTTTGAGAGGTAACACACTTAGTAACTCTAGGAGTGAGTTTGTTTAAGGGAAACATAACATTACTAAGTGCCTTGAGAAAGGGAATAATGAGCTTCAGCCCATCATATATACTAGTACCGCCGCGAGCCCTTCACAGGGTAGACCTCGGGAAGTCCAAAGTTAACTATAAATCGCTAGGTAATTCGAAAGTTATACATGAGTAAACTTATAGGATTATAGTGTGTTATAGAAATCACACCCATGTGTGGGTTGGAGTGATTTGGGACTTGTTAGTCCTACAAGATGGAGGCTCGGGTGGTTGGTTTATATCAGGACAGGTTAGTCCTACGAGCTAGGGGCTCGGGAGGGTATTATTATAACTGGTTTGTGCTATGTTGTGGGTCACTCGGTACTTGTTCATTCGGCATACTAACGGAAGTACGATGACTCTGGTGCGGAGTGTAGACATTTAGGGAGACCGGTATGATGTTTATACCGAGGTTGGGAAGACTATGTCCCCTAAGAGCACACCCGACCATGGAATACTTGTAGGTTCTAGCAAGATTACGCAGGGGCTCCAATTTTGTATTCTTAGCTTTTAGGCATATGAGAAGTCTAGGCCTGGTAGTGTGCCTACCCTCTTTGGATTGGAGACACCCACTGCACTACCACCGTGAGCCACGACAAGTGGTACCTTTGGAGGTTGGCCACCTCCAAAAAGTGGGGATACATGAAAGGTCTGTACACAGAGTCATGTGGGTGAGTTACATAATAAACATTGCATTGCATAACATGACATAACATACACATTTGCAGATCCTCAACATATAAATTAGTATGGGCTCTGTTGGGTATATTGGAAAATGTGTACCTGATTTGGAGAAGCCTCACTTTGCTCAATGATATACATCAAGGTGTATTTGATGTTATTTTGAGTCTATATGTGCAGGATAAGTATTGGCTAAAATGCAGGAAAAAGTTTCTAAGTCCATGTGTCGATACCAAGGGAAGCTGTGTCGACACTTCAGCAAGTTTGTGTCGACACTTAGAAAAGGTTGTGTCGATACACAGAAGCATAGTCGACATAACCTGTGTCGACACCGGGAGACTATGTCGACACACAGAATATATAGTCGACATCAACTGTGTTGACACCAGGAGAATGTGTCGACACACAGAAGCAGAGTCGACATCAAATGTGTCGACACCTGGAGGCAGTGTCGACACACAGAATTCTTAGTCTACAACAACTGTGTCAACACACAGGACTTGTGTCGACACACAGCAGAGTTTCAACATAGTTGATTGCTGTAGAGTGAAGAAGTGATTGTGTCGACACAAATAATCTGTGTCGACACATTCTCAAGATATAGTGTCAAGAAGCTGTGTCGACATCAAGGCAGCTATGTCGACATCACCAAATTCTGTGTCGACACTTAAGTCACTTGTGTCGACACATATTGACAGATTGTCTCGACACTTTAAGACAGTCTGTCTCGACGCTTTGCTAACAGAGACAAAGGCTCAAGAACAGTTTGTGGACTTGACAGCTGTGAGTTACAACAAGTTTACTGAAGCTATCAGACTTGTCAGAAGTTAGTTATGAACCGGATCAGCCGGTTACCATGGATGAAGTCTATATATAGATGGATTCAAAGAAGAAAGATACACAATAGAGGATCATACACACAACTAACACAACTATTGTGAGATTGATCTCTGATCAAGAAAGTGCAAGTCACAGAAGAAGATCTTCGTAAGAAGATCTAAGAAGACATTCTGTAGTGTTCATCCACTCAGATTTTGTCTAAGGAGAATTCATTCCAGAATCCATAAGAAACTTCAGAAGATTTGGGGAGAGAGAGCTCCAGCCATTTTGAGGTCAAGAAGGAGACAATCACAAGTCTATTAAGAAGTAGATCTAGAACTAATCTACTAAGAAGATCCAGATCCATATCTGGAATCCAAGAAGGAAGATGAAAGTTAGTAAACATCAAAGGAGATCAACCCAACTAAGTTTAGATTCAAGAAGCTTTGAAGAAAGCTAAGCACAGGTTGATTTCAGTCATCAGTCTCATCAAGAAGCTGATCAAGAATCCTCTTATCCTTTCTCTCTCAATAAGGGTAAGAGACCATAAAAATTACTTATCAAATTCTGTAGGATCTTTTCAAAGACTTGAGTTGTAAGCCTATGTTATAAAGGCTGAGTGTAGGAGATTTTGATCTCTGAGGTGTAGGCCTTGTGGCAAGGCTGAGGTATGGCTTATTGAGCCTGAGTGTAGGAGAATTGGTTCTCTAAGTTGTAGGCCTTGTGGCAAGGCTGAGGTAGGGCTGTGAGCCTGAGTTGTAGGATTCTTATAAGGTTCTGAGTTATAGGAACCTTTCAGGGTTCTGAGTTGTAAGATCTGTGGATCTGAGAAGAAGGAAGAAGTTAGGCCGAATCTAGCACACTACTAGATAGGTGAAGGGGGAAGTGGATGTACCCAGACCTTGGGGAACCACTATAAATCTCTGTGCAATCTGTGATGCTTGTGTTATTTTAGTTCTTGTGATTGCATGTGCTGTGTTAACTGTAGAGATATCTGATTTATATTAAAGAACTGTAGTTAATTCTGCCTTAAGTTAAAATAAGGATAAGAACCTAATCACCCCCTCCCCCCTCTAGGTGTTTAGGTTGTCTTGAAGTTAATACTATCAAATGGTATCAAAGGGAGGTTACTCAAAGAAGGACTTAACAGTCATAGTTAGATCCCTAAGGCAGAATCAAGAATCAAGAAAATTAGTTCTGGAGAAAATCACAAGGAACTAGGTTCTATGAAATTACCTATCTGCAAGAAGGAGATATTTGGAATGTGGAAAGAAAGGGTTAGGTTGTTTATGGAGGCTTCTGACCCAAGGATTTATATTACAGTAAAAGAAAGTCCTTATGTTCCAATGAAGGTATCTGTTCTAGATGCAAACCAGAGAACTCCAAACGATTTTTCTGAGATGACTAAGGATGAGATTATACTAGCAACTACGGATAAAAGAGCTCAGAATATCATAGTAAGTCCATAGATGATTCAACCTTTCAGAATTTGATTCATTGCAAGACCTCCAAGGAAATGTAGGACACTTTGATAGTCTACATGGAGGGTTTTGAAGAAGTTAGACAAGATAGAAAGTCTATGATAAATCAGGAATATGAAAGCTTCAGACAAGGGAAGTATGATAGCATATCTGAGTGTTATAAGAAGTTCTATAAAATTGTAAATGAACTAATGTCTTATGGAAGAGTCTTCAGTACATATGAACTGAATGATAAATTCGTAAGATCCTTAACAAACGATTGGGACACAAAGATTTATGTCATTAGGGAAGTGGCCAAACTTGCAGATATTTCTCCTCCAACTTTATTTGGAAAGTTGCTGTCTTAAGAAATGCAACTAATGACTAGAAAAAAGGAAGAAAGAAATGCAAAAGGGGAATATAGAGAAAAGTATGTGGCCTTCAAGGTTGAAGCCACTAGAAAGAATAGGAGAATGTCTCCATCACCTCCTAGGGAAGTTGCTTAAATTACCTCAGATAATTCTGACAACCAAAATTCAGATAGCAGTGATTCAGATGCAGATTTTGTTGCCTTTATAAGGCAATTTCAGAGATTCTTGAAGAAGAAGCAGTGTAAATGTAGGCCCTCAACATCACAACAATTTGATGACTATTATCAAAAGAGAAAGTCATCTAGAAAGGACAGGAGCAGGTCTAAGCCTAGCAAATCTACAACATCAAAGATTGTTTGCTACTGCTGTAATTAGCCTGGACATGTTGTAGCTTAGTGTCCTGACAAAAGAAAGGAGTCTGCTGATAAAAGAAAGACTCAACAAAAGAGCAAGAAGGAGAAATCCTTTGTTGCTAAGAAGGAGAAAAACTTGACAGACCAATCAACTTCAGAGTCTGAATCTGAAGCTGAGGCATATATTGGTCTTTATGCAGCTGATGAAGAAGATGAGTTTATGCAATTGCTGGACTCCATCTATGAACAAGAAGACATCAGGGTATTGGACTGATGGTTGTATCAGAAGAAGACAAATGCCAGGATCAGCCTGGTCCTAGTAAGGTACAATGTATTTCTAGAAATTCTGATTATAGCACTGGTACAGAGTCAGCTATATCTGCATCAAGTGATGTGGATGGGTCTGAATCTGAAGGAGATATTCATCAACTGATAGATGAATATGGGGACTTGTTGCAAGCACTAAATAAAATCAAGAACCTGGCCAAAACTCAGGCTAAGGAAATTGCAGATCTTAAGGTGGTTGCATCTGGTTTAGAGAAAGAGATGGATCAAAAATTGAATGAGATTGCCAAGCTAAAAACTATATTTGTTATTCAGATGGGCACAATCACATACAAAAATGATCAAATTAAAAGTCTGGAAGTCAGACTTCAAAAGGAGAATGATTTGGTGGTTAGTTATTCCAAGCCAAAATCAGTTTTACCTTTAATAGATGAGTTTGTGGCTCAAAAGGGTAAGGCTGGAATAGGCTTTAAGGGTAACACCAGGGCTGTCCAATTCAAGAGAAAAGGAAAAGCCTCAATCCAGCCTCTGAATTTTAAAGTCCCTGTAGTTTTTAGAAAGGTGCATGAGCCTTCTAACAAATATGACTTTGAGAATACTCAAGGTCATAGTAAGACTGAAGTTCTGAATGACAAGGGTGGTTATTTCAATAAGGCAGCCCATGTTCATAAACCCCATGTTTTTAAGAAAACAGTGGGTGTAGCTGCAGCAGTACCAGCACAATACAAAAGAGTTGATGTATCTAAAAGTAGATATAACAAGTATGAATGTTGGTGCTATGGCAAGACAGGTCATTATGCCATAGATTGCTGGCACAACACTAGTGTCAGGAAGAACAACAGTCTACCTGTTAGAAGAGCTGCATGTAGATTTGGTAAGCATGAAGATAACCTGAACCAAGGACCCAAGATTTACTTGGATTCTAAGGGAAAGTAATTCTTTGTTGCAGGTGAGTCAAAGTCACCATACCCCTATATGTTACTTGGACAGTGGATGTTCCAAGCACATGACTGGAACAAAGGGATTGCTGAAGGAGTACTTGCCTATCTTAAATGGGCCTAAAGTAATCTTTGGTGGCTCTGAAAAAGGAATCATCAAAGAGTTTGGTAACATTTCTAGTAATAAGATTACTATCACTCAAGTGGCCTATGTGAAGGGTTTGAAACATAACCTTATAAGCATAAGTCAGCTGAGTGATTTAGGATATGGCATTTCATTTGTTAAGAATGGATGTCATATCAAGAGGTCAAGTGATCAAAAGATCATTTTGACAGGATATAGAAAGAGGAATGTGTACTGTCTCAATTTTGAGTGTGAGAACAAAGGTTCTCCTATTTGTCTTGTAGCTGATGAGAGAGCCTCTCATTGTGTCAAATGGCATAAGAGGCTGGACCATCTTAACTACAAAACAATTGGCCAACTCTTTAGCAAAGAGTTAGTGAGGAATGGTCCTCAAGTTAAGTGTATAAAGGATGGGATATGCTCAGCTTGTCAAAAAGGCAAGCAAACAAAATCCTCCTTTCATAGCCTTGAAATCAAGGATTCAGTGGGGTGTCTATACCTCTTATATATGGATCTTTTTGGTCCTATGCCAGTTCATAGTCTAGGTAGGAAGGTCTACACTTTTGTGGTGGTAGATGATTATTCTAGATATTTCTGGGTGTTCTTTCTGAGACATAAATCAGAAACCCCAACTGTTTTACATAGTTTTGTCAAACAAATTCAAAATGAACTGGATAGTACAGTGGTCAAAATCAGAAGTGACCATGGCACTGAATTTCAATCTGAAAGTATAACAAGACTGTGTGAAGGATTTGGGATTTTCAAAGAATTCTCCTTACCAAGAACACCACAGCAAAATGGTATTGCTGAAAGGAAGAATAGAACATTGATTGAGGCTGGTAGAATACTATTGAGTGACACTTCTCTCCCAGAATATTTCTGGGCTGAGGTAGTAAACACTGCATATCATGTGCTTAACAGGGCTTCTATCACTAAGTGCCACAAAAAGAGTCCATATGAGATTATGAAAGGTAGAAAACAAAATTTATCCTATTTTAGGATCTTTGGTTGCAAGTGTTATATCCTTATAATGGAAAGTCTTATTTAACTAAGTTTGCTGCCACATCCCAAGATGCGATATTTGTTGGGTACAACAACAATAGTAAGGCTTATAGAGTCTACAACTTGATTACTCAAGTTGTAGAAGAATCTATACATATTATATTTGATGAAACTTGATTGATAAACAGTGAGTTGCCTTATGGTTCATGCAGTCCAACAGGTATAAAAGAGAGAATGGACAAGCTTTCCATTGTAGAAGATTCAACTGCAGATCAACAAATGGAAAATGGTGGATGCTGTCCAGGGGGAGTACAGGATTCTCTAGAAGCTGAAGAAAACCAAGAGGTGAAATACATTGAAGAAACAGGAGGTATTTAACCTAAAGAGAGACTACCTCCAGTAGTTAGACACTTAAAGGATCATCCACCAAATCAAATAATTGGTGATCTAAGACATGGAGTGCAAACCAGAAGCAGGAACTTGAACACAGTGCTTTGCTCAAGCTTCTTATCTCAATTGGAGCCAAAGAAATTTGAAGAAGCTATTCTAGACCCACATTGGATTGATGCCATGCAAGTGAAGCTGAATCAGTTCAGAAGGTGCAAGGTCTGGGAGTTAGTTCCTAAACCAAAAGACCATAACATCATTGGAACAAAGTGTATCTTTAGGAACAAAATGGATGAGAATGGAATCATTGTGAAGAACAAAGAAAGACTTGTTGCAAAAGGATACAGGCAGGAAGAGGGTATTGACTTTGATCAAACCTTTACCCTAGTAGCAAGACTGGAAGCAATTAGGATGTTCCTTGCCTATGCAGCACATCAAGGATTCAAGGTATTCCAAATGGATGTAAAATCAGCATTCCTGAATGGAAATCTAAAAGAAGAAGTCTATGTAGAGCAGCCTACAGGTTTTGTAGATTCTCTTAAACCAGATTATGTTTATAGACTTAGGAAAGCTTTGTATGGGTTAAAGCAAGCCCCAAGGGCTTGGTATGAAACCCTATCTACTTTCCTTATTGAGAACAAATTCTCAAGAGGGAAAATAGACAAAACTCTATTCCTAAGGGAATCCAAAGGTAAGATAATCTTAGTCAAGATTTATGTAGATGCCATAATATTTGGGTCTATAGAAAACAACCTTTGCAAGAAGTTTGCTAAACTTATACAAGGGAAGTTTGAAATGAGCAGTATGGGGAACCTTAAGTACTTCTTGGGACAGACTGATAATGGCTTGTCCATATCCCAGTCTAAGTTCACCAAGGAGTTAATTAAGAAGTATGGTATGGAATCATCCTCCACCATGAGAACTCCTATTTGAACAAGTATGTCTTTATGCAAAGATGATGTAGGTAATCCTGTAGATGAGTCTTTGTATAGAGGAATAATTGTCTCTCTACTATTTCTCACTACTAGTAGACCAGACATTATGTATGCAACATGTGTCTTTGCTAGGTACCAATCATGCCCTAAAGAATCTCATTACACTGCTATAAAGAGAATTTTTAGATATCTAAAGGGCACACCTAATCTAGGCCTTTGGTATCCTAGGAATGGAGATTTTCTACTAATAGGATATTCAGATGCAGACTTTGCAGGTTGCAAAGAAGATAGAAAAAGTACTACAGGTACATGTCATTTTCTAGGAGGAAGATTGATATCTTGGAGTAGTAAGAAGCAGACTAGTGTGGCAATATCCACAGCTGAGTCTGAATATGTGACAGCAAGAAGTTGCTGTGCACAGCTGTTGTGGATTCAACACCAGCTAGAAGACTATGGTATTCAGGTAAGTAGAACACCTTTATTTTGTGATTCTACTAGTGCAATTTCTATTGCTAATAATCCTGTTTCACATAGTAGGACCAAACATATAAAAATAAGATACCATTTTCTTAGAGAACATGTAGAGAAAGGAGACATCTCACTAGAATTTGTTAAGACATATTATCAAATTATAGATGTATTCACTAAGCCTCTAGATGAAACTAAATTCAATAAATTTAAAATTGAATTAGGAATGTTGAACATAGACTAGTCTAACAAATTTGGCTAAGTAAAATTGTGTCAACTCATTCAGTAATAATGTGTCGACACAGAGGAGTTGTATCGACAATTCAGGGAAATTATGTCGACACAGTATCGTAGTGTCGACACCTAAGGGATAAAGTGTCGACATATCCAGAAAAGTTGTGTCGACACAACCAGAGTAATGGTGTCGACACCTCTAGAAATTGTGTCGGCACTTGCAATAAGAGTCGACACAAAATTTCTGATGGTCTACTAAGTATGTCTTGTGTCGACATATCCTCAATTGATGTCGACACATAGTAGTCATCACCGTGGTCGAGACAACAGAAGTATGTGTCGACACTTTCCAACAGTGTCGACACATTTAGACAGTTTTTGCCCTCCTTTTGACCTTCTTTGTTTAAAAAGGTATAAATAGGTCGAGAAAGTATTCTGTGATACGCTCACTAGTCGAGACTAAACCCTTGTGTCGACAAACTCTCTTCTCTCAATTCATGATTTATCTCCTTTCCAATGGTGCAAAAGATTGAAGATAACATTAACGAAGGCTATGAGCTGGTGCGCAATGCTTTTGATGATGCGGCGACAGAGATAAAAGGGGTCATTACCCTAGTTACTGGGTCTAGGTTAGAGTTTATTGTTTCTGAACCTACAAAGATCTGGAAGAAAGAAGTATTTGAATTCTATGCAGCTGCAACAGTGGACGTCACTGGACTAAAGATTAAATCGACAATTCATGGTAATAAAGTCAAACTTACTCTGAAGAGTTTAAGAAAGATTTTTCACCTTCCAAGAATCCAGGATGAAGAAGAGGTCCCTACCTCAAAGACAAGGGAGGCCCTTCAGTGGTGTGGATTAGATCCATCCATGAAGATTGGAGCAGCAATCAACAGAAAAGGGATGAATCAACAAGGAAAGTTTCTATCTGAAGTAGTAGGGAAGGTGATTTTGTGTAAACCAGGAGGACATGATAGGCTATCTGCCTTTATGTTCAGTTTGATGACAAGGATAATCTATAAGATTAATACAGACTGGTCTTCAGTTCTGTTTGAGAAGATAAAAGAAGGAATCAAAAAGCCTAATTTGGCTAGATTAATGAGCTTATACCTGGCTGGAGAAATTCCAAAGATAATGAATCAGCTTCCAGGAACTAAGATAAATCATGTGAGAAGGATGGATATCAGGATAATATCCATATGGGATAGGGTCCTCTCAAAGGACATACCTGATGTGGAGACTGTAGCAAAATCACAAGTCCATGACTGTATTGATCTTGATCATGTGCAGGAAGACACATTGAATGCACAAGTGCAGGGGGAGCAAGTTAGGGAACAGGTCCAGGACCTGATTGAAAATGCCCATGTCCTTAAGGAGACAGTTATTGCATAGTTGTTGGGGGAGCCACAGTCTGTACAGGTGCAGGAGGAAGACAGAATCAACTTATCATAAAAAATAGTTCTACAAACTGATCTTGATACTTCTGGACTTGCTGATGTTGCTGAAAAAGAACTCTCACCAGTTCATAACCAACAAGAGTTCACTATGGAAGAGTTGTTCCCAGACATAGAGGGAGCATCAGTTGAGGGGGAGAGGGATAATATTAAGGAGGTGCAGCATGGGACTGAAAAGAAGCTGCCTCCTAGTCCTAAAGAAAGAGTTGATATTGCCAGTACTTCTGCTTTAGAGGATGAGGAGATTGCAAATATCAAGAAAAGAAAACTGATGGTTTTCAGGAGGAGAAGCTAGAGCTATAAGCAGGCTTTGCAAGCTACTACTTCCCAATAAACTCCTGAGACTGATTACAACAAATTTTTGGTAGATTTACAAGTGAAATTTGATAAGCAGAGATTGACTATGGAAAAATATGTGGACGAAAGCCATAAGGCCCTCCAGTTTTATCTAGCCCAAGATATAAAATCAATCGGATTTTAGTAAACCAGAATAAGAAAGAAATGACAGATTACTTCCACAAGGGGGGCAATGCTGTGGTATTTCTTGCAAAGCAACAAGCTGAAATCAAGAAACAAGTGGATGATATTGCTGTCAAACATGGCTATGTCCTTGAAAATCAAATAAGAATAAATGACAATCTTACTGAATCTCACAATGAGATGGTCACTGAAGTAAGGAAAACAGTTATTGCAATGACTGAAGCAAGAAATAAGGAGAAAGAAGAATTTGATAAGAAGCTACAGGATGCATTGGATTCCTTTCAGACAGCTATTACTACTTCGCAACAAACAATTTCTGATCAGCTTCAAAAGTTAAAGCTATTCTTTAAAGATGGTGTCAATTACCTGGATGGGCAAATCAGATTTCAAAAGTTGATTTGAGAGAATATGTGGCTAGAGAATTCATAAAGGGGGAGAGGGTGATAGTATATGCTGGCTCTGATCATGCCAAATGGGTAACCAACAGCATTAGAGCCACTATGGGATATCCACCATTATGTGATGATGATAATGTGGGTGAGTCAGGTGTGCAAGCAGCTCAACTTAAAGGTGATCAACCTGAGGTTTCCCAAGTTATTTACCCCCCTGCAAATCTTGAGATGATACATCAACAAGTTCAGTCTATGTACAGCCCTCCTCAACCAGTTACTAATGTTATTATTGAAAAGGTAGATATGTCAGAAGCTAGTCTGAAAGCTCAGCAAGATGCTCAATTATCAAAGAATAGATTTAGAGAGCAGGCAGAGTTAAAACCTGATTTTGAGCAATGGAGCCCCACATCTAGAAATATCATATTAACTGCCTGGAAAGCTGTTAAAGACCAAGTTCATGAAAGGGGTAAATGGTATAATGAGTAGGAGTGGCAGAAGTATGAGGCAAGGCAAGAAGCCATAGTTCAATACAGAAGGAAGGCCAAGATTGGGAAGCTACCTCCTGATGCACAGTAGCCTAGCAAGTATTTCCCTAAGCCTTTTCATTACTTTGAAAGGCAAAGGATTAAGGCTGAAGTACAAAAGAAGGCTGATTTGAAAGGCAAGAAGCTCATTGAAGATACAGAACCTTCTGTACAGGCTCAGATTAAATCAAGAAAAGGAATAGTCATCAAGGAGCCAACCCAGCCTTAGTTTAAGTTTTACTAGATGTTCGTAGAACTATGTAATTCTTAGTTTTAAGAAATCTATGTAATCAGTGTTAAGAAACTTTTTGAGATAATAAACAAAACCATATTCCATGTTCATTTAGTTTGCATCCTTATTCTGTGATGTGATTTTGATATTTGTTTTGTTTATAAGTTACCGTGTTAAAATGCTTATACACATCATCATGTTTATTTATCATAAGTGGTGTATATCATTGACAAAAGGGTTATGACTTCTCCAAATAGGGGGAGATTGTTGGGTACATTGGAAAATGTGGACCTGATTTGGAGAAGCCTCACTTAGCTCAATGATATACATCAAGGTGTATTTGATGTTATTTTGAGTCTATATGTGAAGTATAAGTATTGGCTAAAATGTAGGAAAAAGTTTCTAAGGCCATGTGTCGACACCAGAGGTAGTTGTGTCGACACTTCAGCAAGTTTGTGTCCACACTTAGAAAAGGTTGTGTCGACACACAGAAGCATAGTCGACATCAACTGTGTCGACACTGGGAGACTGTGTCGACACACAGAATATATAGTCGACAACAACTGTGTCGACACCAGGAGACTGTGTCGACACACAGAAGCAGAGTCGACATCAAATGTGTCGACACCTGGAGGCAGTATCGACACACAGAATTCTTAGTCTACAACAACTGTGTCGACACACAGGACTTATGTCGACACAAAGCAGAGTTTCAACAAAGTTGATTACTGTAGAGTGAAGAAGTAATTGTGTCAACACATTCTCAAGATACAGTGTACAGAAGCTGTGTCGACATCAAGGCAGCTATGTCGATATCACCAAAGTCTGCGTCGACACATAAGTCACTTGTGTCGACACATATTGACAGATTGCCTCGACACTTTAAGACAGTCTGTCTCGACGCTTTGCTGACAGAGACAAAGGCTTAAGAACTATTTGTGGACTTGACAGCTGTGAGTTACAAAAGTTTTACTAAAGCTATCAGACTTGTCAGAAGTTAGTTATGAACCGGATCAGCCAGTTACCATTGATAAGGTCTATATATAGATGGATTCAGAAGAAGAAAGATACACAATAGAGGATCATACACACAACTAACACAACTATTGTGAGATTGATCTCTGATCAAGAAAGTGCAAGTCACAGAAGAAGATCTTCGTAAGAAGATCTAAGAAGACATTATGTAGTATTCATCCACTCAGATTTTGTCTAAGGAGAATTCATTCCAGAATCCATAAGAAACTTCAGAAGATTTGGGGAGAGAGAGCTCCAGCCATTTTGAGGTCAAGAAGGAGACAATTACAAGTCTCTTAAGAAGTAGATCAAGAACTAATATACTAAGAAGATCCAGATCCATATCTGGAATCCAAGAAGGAAGCTGGTAGTTGGTCAACTTCAAAGGAGATCAACCCAACTAAGTTAAGATTCAAGAAGCTTTGAAGAAAGCTAAGCACACGTTGATTTAAGTCATCAGTCTCATCAAGAAGCTGATCAAGAATCTTCTTATCCTTTCACTCTCAACAAGGGTAAGAGACCATCAAAATTACTTATCGAATTCTATAGGATCTTTTCAAAGATCTGAGTTGTAAGCCTATGTTATAAAGGCTGAGTGTAGGAGATTTTGATCTCTTAGTTGTAGGCCTTGTGGCAAGGCTGAGGTAAGGCTGATTGAGCCTGAGTGTAGGAGAATTGGTTCTCTGAGTTGTAAGCCTTGTGGCAAGGCTGAGGTAGGGCTGTGAGCCTTAGTTGTAGGAATCTTATAGGGTTCTGAGTTGTAGGAACCTTTCAGGGTTCTGAGCTGTAAGATTTGTGGATCTGAGAAGAAGGAAGATGTTAGGCCGAATCTAGCACACTTCTAGAGAGGTGAAAGGGGAAAGTGGATGTACCAGACCTTGAGGAACAACTATAAATCTCTGTGCAATCTATGATGCTTGTGTTATTTTAGATTCTGTGATTGCATGTGTTGTGTTAACTGTAGAGATATCTTATTAATATTAAAGAACTGTAGTTAATTCTGCCTTAAGTTAAAACAAGGATAAGAACCTATTCACCCCCCCCCCCCCCCTCTATGTGTTTAGGTTGTCTTCAAGTTAAAACTATCAGGCTCTTTTATATGATGAGTTACTTTCTGAAAATCTTAACTTATATGTTTGTATGGGCATTCATCTAAGTTAGGGTACGCTTCTATATTGGTAGTGTAGTTTCCTTACTTTACTTGTTTTACTTAGCTCTTCTTTTTGTACTTTTATGCTGCACTTGTTGTTACTCTTCTTTACTGCTCATACTGATATAGAACTGCTAGAGAATTATATAGATATACCACTGTCACCTGATTATCTACTATATTACTATTGGTCCTCCGCATTCCTCCTTTTGTGCGGTGCCTAGGTGTCGCGAGGGTGAGGCGGGGACGAAGCTGCTGAGTCTAGTTTGACAGACATTCGTTTGACCACATCATTTACGGGGCACGTGGAGACGCCGTCACTATTCTTCCAGGCGCAGCCAGAGATTGAGACACCAGGATCTGAGGAGCCGGAGCCCCGCACTAATACTAATACTCCCGTCGCCAGGTTGATGTTCATATGGTTTAGCTTCCGTATTATTAGTTGAAAGAGAGAGATATTTATGATGGCTATGTATTGGGATAAGCCCTATTACTCTTTCATTTATATCATGTGGTCCTTTTGATTAGATAGTTATTATATCTATGATGTGATGTGTTAACTTCTTCTTTTGTTGGATGGGTGAATGATCGTATTTACTGGTAGGGTCGTTTTCTTGTGGTGGCACTAACTCGTAGTTGGTGTCATTATAAGGCAACGGTCCTGGGCATAAAATATCTCCTCGGCCATTCCCAATTCCCGAGAGGAGGGATTTTACAGTTGGTATCACTGTAGAACAATCATAAGTGAAATAAGTCCACAAACCACTGGGTCACCCCGCTCGAGCTTCAGATTGTGGACAAACTAAATAGTGGAAGCTATGGTGTGCCCATGTGAGAAAATCACATCTTTTGTCTATATAAAGGAGATAAGGCCAACTTTATTTGACTAATGAAGTGTTTCAAACATCAGTCAATGGTTCCCCCTTTGTCATCTACTATTCCTTTTCAGCAGTCAGAGTTAGGCTAGACTCTCACAGCCATCCTTGATGCCTTTAGAGCTCAGCAGGTTCCGGCACCGCAGCTGAACACTAGCTCAAACTGGCTTACTATCTTTCGAGTCCTCTTATCTCGGACTTACTTTGGGACAGAGACAGCAGACAAGACATAGGAGTGGCCGGACACTATCTAGGAGTTGCTAGCGGGAATCCTTTGCCCCGGAAACCAGGCAGTTGCCTTGGCAGTTACGACACTAGCAGGCCATGCCAAGAGGTTGTAGAAGTCCCTCATGGACTCCAGCTTTGCTGATTATGAGTATTCCCAGATCAGCTGGAACCAGTTTAGAGAGGCCCTTTGGAGCATTTTGTATCCCCGACAGTTAGAGATGTGCTGGAGGATCGGTTTCTACACCTCAAGCAGGGAAACCGGTCAGTGTTGGAGTACTAGCAGGAGTTTTCACTCTTGAAAGGATTCGCTAGTCCCCTGAGTGAGAAGGACTATGCAAAGAAATTTTATACAGGGCTTCAATACTCTCTCAATCATGATCTTTTACTCATCTCAGAGGCCAGTTTGGCGAAGATTATCGAGACAGCAAAGAAATTGGAGGCAGATCATCTGATGGTGCAAGGCAGAGGGATGAGACCGATTGAGGAGATGTATCATGGTGAGAGCATTAGAGGGCCGTAGTGGGGCAGGTTAATGAGGCACAAGGAGGTAGAGGATGTCCCCGTCTTGGTGTCAGGTCAGAGTAGTGACCTCCCATAGTGCCAGGCCCACCACCACAAATCCAGGAGCCGCGAAGATTTGATAATAGAGGACGCCCTTCGATGATATGCATTGGATGCCACAAGCCTGGGCGCATAGAATCCCACTTCCCATAGCTCTTCCCTCCACCTCTTCCATCTCCAGCAGTCCCTCCAACACAATAAGGTAGAGGTCATGGAAGAGACCGTGGACGAGTACCTCACAGTGGCGGCCAAAGGCCGGAGCAGATGTATGTGCTAGATCTTGCCAAGCCTAGGAACCCTGAGGAGGTCATCACAGGTACTTTACAAAAAAATTTTTTTTAATTGTTTATATAGTACCTTAGTAACCCTTTATATAGATAGTTGATAAAAATCGAAACAAACAACCTCAGGTAGAATACATGTGTGTGGTAAGCCCACCCTCACCCTATTTGATGCGGGAGAATCACACTCTTTCATCTCGGAAGACTTTGCAAAGGATTTGGATGGATGCCAACATTTCCCCAGACTCCTTAAGATAGTACTACTTCTAGATGGATCGGAGGTGCAGTCTACTACAAAGGTCAATATGTCCGTAGACATTGGCAAGAAGTTGTTTGACATGCCAGCGACAATCTTACCGCTACTAGACTATGATCTGATTCTGGTCATGACGTGGCTACACAGGCACCATGCCAAGATCGAATGCCCATCTAAGATTATCACATTGAAACATTGAAACTTGGAGGTTGTCTTCGAAGGTATTATGCCTATCTCCCAATTATTATTATCATCTGTACAAGCTGTTAAGGCCCATGAGCAGGGAAACGAGGTATACATGGATTGATTCGAGATGGCAGAGGTGGAGGCCTCCATTGGTGATACTCCGGGGTTCGAGATTTCCCCGATGTATATCCAGAGAAGTTGCCCGGACTACCCCCGCATAGAGGGGTAGACTTCCAGATACAGCTACTACCAGGTGCAGGCAGTGTGGGATTGGCCACAGCCAAAGACGGCTTCAGATATTCGGAGGCTCCTTGGATTTGCAGGCTATTAACGCAAGTTTGTGTAAGGGTATTCAAAGATAGCACATCCTCTCACATCATTCACGAAGAATGACATAACGTTCACTTTGACTGAGTAGTGTGAGTTCGCATTTCAGGAGCTGAAGGGTAGACTCACCTCGTCTCCCATCCTTGCCCTTCTTTCGGGAATGGAAGGATTCAAGATTTATACAGATACGTCATATAAAGGCATGGGTGCTGTACTGATGTAGTACGGGCATGCTATAACATTTGCTTCAAGGCAATTTAAGAACCACAGACAGAACTACCTGGTGCATGATTTGGAGTTCGGGGGTGTAGTCTTCGCCTTGAAGGTCTGGAGGCACTACCTGTTTGGGGTTCATTGTGAGATCTTCTCAGATCACAAGAATCTCAAGTATATTGACACACAAAAGGACCTAAATCTACGCTAGCGGAGGTGGTTAGAGTTCCTCTACGACTATGATTATACCATGAACTATCACCCGGGGAAGGCGAACACCGTAGTGGATGATTTGAGCAGGAGATCTCGCACTACTGAACTGGAGTTCCGGGTGATGACCATGGAGATAGTGCTGATGATGGAAGACATGCAGATTATTATGGTGTCAAGGGCTGATCCAGAGGTGTATACAGAGTACTTGGCAGATCTGAACATGGAGTGCGATATCACAGACCACATCAGGGCAGAGCAGAGGTACAATGCAGCGCTTGAGCCTATATTTAGTGCCTTGTGAGAGGGCAAGTTAGAGGGGTATTCACAACGTGGTGACCTCATTCATTTTCGGGGTCATATTTATATACCCGTAGGAGGTGGGATCCGGGGAGACATACTCAGGGAGGCACACTGCACAAAGTATTTAGTGCACCCTGGGATCACAAGGATGATGGTGGATCTGCGGAAGAGCAATTATTGGACCGGGATGAAGAGGGATATCATTGATTTTGTGACACACTTCGAGGCATGCCAGTGAGTGAAGGACGAGTGTAAGAGCCCTAGAGGATTACTACAACCACTGCAAAGACCAAAGTGGAAGTTCGAGGATATTTCAATAGCTTTTTTGTACATGGGTTGCTTCACTCTCACTCTAGGCATGATTCTATATGGGTCATCATGGACCAATTGACCAAGGTAGCAAGGTTCATCACGGTCCGAAAGGACGCTCAAGTCGGTGTATTGGTGAGGCTGTTTGTGGAGAAGTTTGTGAGGTACCATGGCGTATCCAAGACGATTATATCAGATTGAGATGGTCGATTTACTTCCAGGGAATAGAGGGTAGTGCAGGAGTACTTAGGTTCCTACTAATTACTTCTACCTCGGGCCTGATAGCATCTGATCGGTCAGTTCAATTGGAGCCAATCTGGATCGACTATATAACAGTCCATGTTTTACGGAAGAAGAGCATTCATTTGGTGAAGGTGTTGTGGTAAAATCATGGGCAGGAGGGGCACACTTTGAAGTCTTTAGGCCTCATTTATGAGGAACACCCGGAGCTCTTCACTTCAGGTACAAACTAAACCTCCTATAAGTTGATCTTTTCTTGACTTGTAAAACCCCGTAGACTCGAGCTTGAATTTAGAGGACGAAATTTTTGTATTGTTTATTGGAATTTGTAACATCCCCCACACTTCTAGGCCCCCAAAAGTTAGGGTTAGGGCTTGAGTGGTGCATGGAGGCCCTAATGTGACCTTAGCTCAACTTGAAATTAGGGAAACTACTATGTGCACCCCAAATGTGCACGAGTCAGCCTAGGCCAATTCACACTCACATGAACTCAGCACCTCAAGGTAAGCTCACTAACACTTCTCTTACCTTAAGAGAGAGCCAATTGAGCGATGGACTCAAGGCTAGGTCAATCTAGTGGGCCGAATTGACCAAAGTCAACCTTAGGTCAATATAGGTCAAACCTTCCCCTAAAATGTCCTATTGGCCTCAAAACCTAAAGTTGACCCCACCCCTAGCCTTGTAATTTCATTAGGGGCTAAGTGGACCCAAAAGTCCGGTCATGGGGTCACCAAGTTGACTAGTTTGACCAAAGTCAAACTTGACCCTATTTAGGCCAAAATTACGGTATTTGGAAAAGTGGGCCCAATTGGGGCATCACCATGACCCAATCAACATTGGGTGGTGTCGAGGGACACAAGACACATCCCTTGGAATGGTCAACCCATTAAGAGTACCAAAGTCAACCCCATTGTCAACAATGCTCAAATTAACCCCTAATGGCTAAATGAGAGCCCAAGCCAATTCAAGTGGGGTAAGACCTTGCCCAAGGCGCAACCTAAGGCCCACTAAGTTTATTAAATTTATTTAATCTAAATTAGGTGAGTTTAATAGGGGTTTAATGAGGGTAATTAAGGGGAAAGTTTCATTTGGAGGGGGGAATAATGAAGGGAGGCCAAGTGACACTCCCTTCTTCTTCCCCAGCCCCTCCTTTCATCTCCCGTGATGAAGAGGAGTTTCCAGCAGTTCAAGGTCAGTCACCATCAAGGAAGGCCATTAATGGCCATGACCTACAACCTACCATTCATGGATCTCCTTTAAAGTGGCCCCCAAAGCTCAATTCGATCCTTTCATCACCTTTAGAAGGCCTCAAGCAGTTGAAATAGACACTTGCATTGAAGCTTTTGGTGGATAATTGAGATCAGGAGAGGTTCGCCGGAAAACACCAAAAATTATGGCCAACCGCCGGAGTAGCCACATCCAAGCCCAAAATCAGGCATGCTTCTCCTTCTCTCCCCTTATGCTATCTTCCTAGATTAATAGGGATTGAAATCGGGCTCAATAGAGTCGAATCCATTTTTATTTTCCAAGGAAAAAGCTCAATCAGTCTTCCTCCCCGGTTTGCAAGAAACTATGCCTCCGACGGCCGAGCCGCTGCCCGGCGATAACCTCAACCTCAATGGAGGTGGTGGGGTGGTGGTCAGCCTGGGAGTGGGCTGGATCGCCGGCAAAATCCGCTGGAAATGGCTCTAGGTTCAGCCAATCTCGACCCTTTGCTAGAGGTTCAAGACATAATCACAGTCATCCATGTTATTATATATATTAATTATTATATATAAAATAATATATTTATCCCATTAATATATACTTTTTGAACCAGTAAAATGAGGCCCTTAGGGGCTGAACCATGAAAAGTTCCCAACATTGAAAAGGTAGCCCTATGCGTCTACTTTAATTAGAAGTTGACATCATGTGATTTGGGGCACTGTAGCTCCCTGTAAGGAAGTTCTTGTGGGACTGGTTCTTAAGATAGGACTGATTGAGATCAGGAGAGGGTATTGACTTGAAATTCGGGTCATATTAGAATATACTCTAGAGGGTATTGACTTGAAATTAGTAGAGGGTATTGACTTGAAATTCGGGTCATATTAGAATATACTCTAGATACACCTACATTCTAAAAATGAGAATTTTTGGACAACCTTTTCTTATAGTTTTAGGTAAAATGTGATTTTTCAACAAACTGAAATATTCTTGTGAAACAGCTTTATTTTAACCCCAAATTTTGGTGAGAGGTTCATTAGGGAGGTATAAGCCCTGCTAAAAATATCATATCTTTTGGACCCTTGTAGGATGGTGAAACCCACTTGCAATTTGTCATGTTGTATGTGAAGTGGTGTACATTTAGCCAAAAAGGTCTATCTTGTGAATTTAACAAGATTGTCTTGGTCAAATCTAGTGAAATTTTTTACATGCATTATTTATGAATGTACACCTCCTCATGAAGTTTTAGAACATTTGAAGTTGATTTGCTTAGCAAATGAATTAATTAGTATTTTTATTACATAAATGTATTAATGAAATTAGGGTGGCCAAAATAGTTGCAAAAATTATGAAACCTTGACAATATCAATTATTTAGTATTATAAATACTGTATGAACTAGTTGGAAGTTTTGAAAGTCAGAATCTTAGGGTTGCAGTTATAATTACTATTTTTGCGCTTTCTATATTCTTGAGATAATTGTGCTCAAATTGAGTTATAAAATTATATATTTTTGGCATAAATAATTATTTACCATTTGTAACCTCCAGTAAATTTTCTGGAATTATTTGATGAATATTTATAGTACTTCATGTGTAACTTGACCTAGTGGTTCAAATTTTTGTAATTAGAAATTAAATATCAAATATTATTGGAATGAAGTGAAATTTTGTCTAGAGCTATTATTACTTAAGATGATGTTATAATAATTTTATCATGCTAGTTTGATAACATAAATTTACACTTCATGTTCAAAATCACATGTAGCAATAATTTGTGAAAATTATAATAATTGGTGATTATTTTAAGAATATTATAAATCTTTGGAATTAGGTCTAATATGTCATGATAGGTCTCAAGAAATAATCTTAGGTCCTAGGATCAAAAATATTGAGGATTCCTATTCATACACACATACAAGACGGATTATTCCTACGAGCTGGTAGCTCGGGTGGTTGTTTGATATCAGGATGGGTTAGTCATCCACACTACCATCGCCCTGAGTTAAATGCTAGAACTCATTTTCCATAGCAATCCGCTGCGAAGACGGCAGATGCTTTGCCAAGAATAATCTCAAAAACTCCTCTATCGAGATCTCTGATAGTCGTCTGCTCGTGAAGTGGGGTAAATCCAACTCATCCCAAAAAAGCTGAGACTCTTCTTCCAACACTAAAGTGTCCAAGGTGACCTTCTGTCCCTCCTCTGTCTCTATCGCTGTCAATATCCTCTTGACTCACGAAAGCCAGTCCTCTGCCTACGTTGCAGATCCTGCACCCATAATCGTAGGAGGACTAAAGCTCATAAATTGCTTCAGCTACCATTTATTCTCTCTCTTATCCACCAAATCCTCAGCAGGCGCTTGCCTAGTAGCTATTGGCTCGTCTACACCAACCTGTACTGGCACCATCGTAGGTCGCACCTACCCAATCGGATGTACATTCATTGAAAGTGAGGGATAGATCTAACTTTACTTTAAAGTGGGTGAATAGAGTATTTTAAAACTTTGATTTATTTTTATAGTGGATTTTAAATTAAGTGATAAATATATATATAGAAAGAAAAATCACATCACACAAATAAAGAAATAAATCAATCACAAACGATATAAGGATTTGTAGTAGTTCCCCAATAAACCTGGTACGTCTACTCTTCTACTACCCAGGTAGGAATCAACTACAGGTTTTTGATCAGGTGCACTGCCACCAGAAGATCTTTTTTCTAAGGGAGATCTTGCAACCCTTTGAGATTTTGATAAGGTGCCCAAAAACCAAGCTTTAGTCTTTTGATCGGGTGACTTATGAACCAAGAGATAACTTTTTAAGGGAGTTAAAAACCCTGTACACAGTTTAAGAAATAAACTAAGAGAGTTGATGATGTCCTCTCTATCAAATATCTTTGAGAAGATTTTAGTGGATGATTATACAAAAATCTCCCCATGATTTGAGTAGAGATTTGAGATCAAGAGGGGATGCTTTTCTTCAGAGTGTAGGCCTTCTTTTATTTGACTGGTTGAAGACTTTTCACTTGTAGAGACTGAAGCAGAAAATCAATTAAAAAATATGTTGATCTGTAAGTCTCTAAATCAGTAACAGTGTGTCACCCTGAAAGTCTTACTCTGTAAACTTATGAGATCTGCAAGAGTGTGACCCTTTGAAGCAGCAATAATCTGAATATATAAACTCTAAGAAGATTTCAAACATTTGAATTAAAACCATTTTGAAATGCCTAATGAATCTCTAAGAATTGTAACTGCTCTGGGTAATAAAATAGAATTAAACTCTGTGATAAATCCATATTTAATGTTGCCTGAAACGACTATATTCATTAAGAATATTTAGCATTAAATATCAGAGTGTAACTGACTGAAATTAAGCCTTTCAAAATCATTTTGCCTTCAGAATATAAAACTACCTGAACATTGAACACTGGAAGAAATTCTTCGAGCTGAGCCTGGAGATCGTGGAACTGAGTTTCTGAGTTGTGATCATTGTTCATCGAATGGAGCTCAGAGTTCGTTGAGCTAAACTCAAAGTTAGAACTCTGAGTTCGTCAAATTGAGCTCGGCATTCGTCGAACTGAGCTCAGCTTTTGTCGATCTGAATTCTGCGTTCGTCGAGCAACACTTCTCTGGAATTCTTCTGAAGAAGCAACCCTGGAAATAAACCTATGACCCTAGACTATACAAAATGGGTCAAACTAATCATCCTAAAAAAATAATAGTGATCCTATCCCAAATCAGTAATTGGGTTCCAACAATCTCCCCCTATTTGGGTGAGGATACTATCAAAAACAGAAAAACACAAAGCATAAATATCTAGCAGAAATTAAAATTTTCAGCAGATATATAATAAGTGCTTTGAGAGTATAAAAAAACAACAATATAGTTCATAAACATAAACAAAAATCAAGAATCTATCTAAGGTGTTGCTGAAGGAGATTATGAAGAAGATTTGGTGAAAATAAGCTTTCTGGTAGGATCTTCAGCTTCCCTTTTTCTCATTTTTAAGTCTTGAGTGCCAATAATCTTTATAGAAGTAGTTCTTGGAACTACTGCTTCAGGATGCAGACACATGTACTTATCAACATTGAACAACCTCTTCTTTGAATATCTGTCAAGTTCCTTTTATCTATATGAGGACATAGTGGTGAATTTTGAGGGCTACTTACCCTCTATCCTGGCTTTCTTAATCTGAGATAGAGTAACTTGCTCATTAAACCTTGCCATTCTAAACACTGGATCCAACTCTGGATCATAAACTGGAGAAGGTAGCCTTTCTTGGTTTGAATGTTGCTTGCTACTTTAACTGCTTTGACTGGTATAAGTATCAGACCTTGAAGGTCTATCCTGCCTATGATAAGTGGATCTAGAGGAGTTAGAAGTAGGCTTCTGAGAAGAAGAAACATTATTAGTTGATCCTGCTGCTAGAGGAGGAGGAGGAGGAGGTCCTCTCCAAGACCTTGGAGGGGAAGAATATCTCCTCATCGTCTTCCTATTTTTCAGCTCATTCTTGGAGTACCTCATTCAATGTGGAAGATCTAGAGTTTGAGGTATCCCATGTAGAATATAATATGGAATATCTGCAGTTGATGAAGGTTGAGGAGCAACCATAACTAGAGACTTCTTCAAGAACTTTCTTTTCTTAGACCCAGAATCTTCTAAATCATCAGACTCTAAGTTATCATCAGATTCTTATACTGGAAAATTATATAAATCATCTATCTATTTATATAAATTAGTATGGTCATCAACTTTAACTTCTGGTTGTTTATATATAATATCTGTATCAGCTGCTTCTTCCATATCTTCATTAAGATGATCATTAAAATTTGGAATTGGAGTTTCATCCCACATAGGAGGGGAGAAATCCTGCTCTATAATATCTATTATATCATCAACTATTATTGGCTGAGGGACTGGAGTAATACTCATAGAAATGTCTTTAAGACTAGATCACAGTTGTTCTAACATAGAAGCTTCAATGGGAGCAGTGTAAGACACTATAGCTCGAGATTAATCATTTTCAAAAACTGGAAAAGTAGGAAGATAACTAGGCAGAATGTCAAAATCTGATAAAAGGGAATGTAAATCAACTATGGGATGAATAATAACATCACAAACAGTAATAACTTCTGGTTCTGCTGACAACTCATCTTCAACTAAAACTTCAATCATTTCTGAATAAGAAACTGCTGCTGCTGTAACCTCTGGAACTTCTACATTGGCAGAAACTAAAACTACAGTATTTGGAACTTCTTCATGAAACATCACAGTATTTGGAGCTTCTTCATGAAACATATCTCCCTACCTAGATCAAGGGAGACCTGAATCTAGGCCCCAAAAAGAAGGGATAAAGAACAAGAGGTTAGCTTATAAGAGAGTTCAGCTTTAGAAGCCACAATTAGAGCCAAGGCTTCTTCTATTAGTTTCCTGAGAGTAGGAGTGATGAAGTACAAAAGATTAGAAGCAATGGATGAGAAATCCAAATATATATATTCAGGAGGATGCTAAGCAGATGCAGAGGATGGATTAGAAGATGATGGATGAGAACTGTTAGCACAGTTTGGACATAGGAAAGATGACTGTGGTATAGATGTAAGATTGATTACAGGGGAAATTGCATCATGAACTATTTCTTCCTAGATTGGGGAGTGAGGTGGAGATAAAGGAGACTGATGAGGTGAAGCTAATTGATTTAAAGATGAATGAGGTGGAGATAGCTATTGAGTAGAAGAATCTGTATGGAAGGAAGTGGATGGAACTTCTATAGATAAAGGAGGTAGTTGAGAAGGTGGAGAAGGCTGCCTAGGTGAATGGTGTGGAGATGGTAGAGGAGAAGAAATAAGACGAACATGAACCTCGTCTAGGGTTAGGAGAGTGGATGAAATAGCCCTCATGCTTTCAAAAGCTGCCTTAGAGTGTACAGCCCTAAATGGCTTGGGAATCACCCTCTCCCATTTTCCAAAAAGGGCAGAGGTAATCCTCTTAGATGCATTAATATAAATGGTCTGAAAGACCAAAATCTCTAGACACTTGGCCTGTAAGAAAATTCCTAAGATCCTGTCATAACCTCCAGACATGCTAGTAATCTTCTTCTTAATAGAATCAAAAAGAATTAATCCCCAATTTATGTTCATCTGATCTACCAGAGCACACATCAATAGGAATTGATGCTTGGTAACATAATCATGGGCTGAATGTTAGCCCAAAATAACCTTTCCTACTACATCTGCTAAGAACTTATATTCTATTAAAATGTTCTTTTTCAGAAGATGGTTAGGGTTCCCTTAAGAATGACCCAATCTATCTAACATTATCTAAAATTAAGAATTAGATCATTCTATATCTTATTTATCATTAACAAAACCTAAAATTTGAGAAAGAATACCTTGGCAAAGAGGAACCCGATTCCCTGATATAGATCCAATAATGACTGGGGTATCCTGAAATTTGGCAGTATGAATCCATTCTTTGATTTCTGCCATTGGAAGCTTGATCCTGGTAGTCATAAAATTCCGCAGATTCTGAGCCTCAAATAGTTTCAGAATATCCGGGAAAACTTGATCAGAATGAGAGAAAGATTCCATATCAATATCGAAGCCTACATCAAATTTCATTGCCGGGTGGATTGCCTGAGAAATCGTCATTAGCCTGCAAAATAGAGAGATCAAGTGCAAGGGAAACGGGAAATGCACGGGATAGAGTTGGATAAAAACCTAATTATAAGTTTTCAGAAGTTGAAAAGGAAAACTCTGTCCGACGAAATACAAAGCATCGAACTCTGTTCGATGAAAAATATCACACAAGAAATACATTTCATAGATCTCCATTCGACGAAAGTTTTGCAAAAGAATTACATTTCATCGAGATCCGCTCGATGAAAGGTACTCCAAACTAAAACACTGATCTCCGATACACAAAAGTTTCACAAATAAATTTAATCGATCTCAATTCGACGAACATTTCACGAAAAGTTCACAGTTCGTCGAGCTCTGTTCGACGAAAGGTGTACAATTCGTCGATCTAAGAACAAAAATCAAAGTAAAGAATCTCTATTAATCATTCCTAACTGATTTAAGAAGATATTATGTTTCTTTTAATCTAAAGGTTTAGTGAAAATATCAGCTCTTTGAAAATCAGTAGAAATAAATTCTAGTTTAATTTTATTTTTGTCTACATTGTCTCTTATAAAATGATGTCTAATTTCTATATGCTTAGTCCTACTATGAAGGACTGGATTCTATGCAATTGATATTGCACTAGTATTACCACAGAAAATAGTTGAATTATTTAAGTTATAACACTAATCTAGTAATTGATTTTGAATCCAAAAAATCTGTGAACAACAACTACCTGCTGCAATATATTCAGCTTCAGCAGTTTAAGTAGAAACAGATGTTTCCTTTTTGCAAAATCATGACAGAAGCCTATCACCAAGAAAGTGACAAGTTCTTAATATGCTTTTTTTGTCAACTCTGAATCCAGTATAGTCAGCATCTGTGAATCAAGTTAATTTTAATCCTGACTCAGTAGGATACCAGAGTCCTAGATTAGGACAACCCTTTATATATCTCAAAATTCTTTTTACTAGAATTAGGTGAGATTCTTTAGGATTAACTTGGAACCTAGCACAAATACAGGTTGCAAACATAATATCAGGTTTACTTGCTGTTAAATATAATAGAGACCCAATAATAGTCTTGTATGTTTTCTGATCAACAGACGTACCATGTTCATCATTATCAACTACAACATTAGAGGGCATGGGTTTTTTCATAGAGGAGGCATTTGACATCCCAAATCTTTTAATTAGCTCTTTAATATATTTAGATTGAGATATGAAAATGTCATCAGGTATTTGTTTCACTTGTAAACCAAGGAAGTAGGATAATTCACTCATGCTACTCATTTCAAACTTTGAATGCATTAGGTAAGGAAATCTTTTGCAATGTTTGAAATTAGTTCAACCAAAAATTATATTGTCAACATATATTTGAACTAGTAAAATTTTTTATTTATGATGTCTAAAAAATAAAGTTTTTATCTACCATGCCTCTACAAAATTTATGTTCTAATAAGAAACTAGTAAGAGTCTCATACCAAGCTCTTCGAGCTTGTTTAAGAGCATAAAGAGCTTTATTAAGTTTAAATACATGAGTAGAATAAATTGAAGAGATAAAACCTGGATGTTGTTTTTCATAAACTTTCTCTTTGAGTTCTCCATTAAAAAATGCACTCTCCACATCCATCTGATATACCTTGAATTTCTTGAATGCAGCAAAAGCAAGAAATATTCTAACAGCTTCTAATCTTGCAATAGGAGAAAATGTCATATCATAGTCTATTCCTTCCTCCTGTGAGTATCCTTGAGCTACCAGTCTAGCTTTATTTCTCACTATGACTACTTGAGCATCCAATTTATTCCTGAAGACCCATTTGGTTCCAATGACTGGATAGTCTTTGGGTCTTGGAACTAAGTCCCAAACTCTATATCTCTCCAACTAATTGAGTTCCTCTTGCATTGCAATGATTCAGTGGGGATCTTGTTCTGCATCTTTTATGGATTGAGGTTCAATCTGAGATAGAAAACAAGTATGCATCTGATCTTTATTGATTTGATGCCTTGTTTGCACACCAGCTGATATGTCTCCAATTACTTGAGATCTAGGATGATCTCTAAGTGTGACAAAATCAACAGGTGGAGTTGGTTCTTCAATTATTTGTGTTGCTAATTCCTCTTGTGGAATTTCATTAGTTACATATTTTTCATCATAAATTTCTGGATTGTCTTCATCACTATCTTCAGCATTTTATTGAGAAGGATGCAATATATCCTCTCATTTAAGGTGTAATTCATCTAACTTATCACACAAAATTAGTACCTAAAAAGATTCTATGGTTGATGTATTCATCTCCTTGTAAAACATGTTAGTTTTATCAAAAGATAGATGTACAAATTCTTCTATCTTAAGGGTAGATTTATTAAAGACCCTATAAGCCTTACTATTAAGGGAATATCCAAGAAATATTCCTTCTGTAGCTTTGGCTTCAAGTTTTCTTAAGTATTTTTTATCATTATTGTGAATATAACATTTACACCCAAAAACATTGAAATAATTTTTTTAAGTAATTCATAGGGAGTCTTACCATTCTATTTATGTATAAGACTTCTATTAAGAACGTAGTTTGTTGTGCTTACTGCCCCTACCCAAAAGGATAGGGGTAAATAAGCATCTGCAATTAATGTTCCAGCATATTCAATTAGGGTTTTATTTTTCCTTTCAGCTACCCCATTTTTGTTGAGGAGTTCTAGGAGCAAAGAAACATTGCTTGATGCCTTCTTTCTCACAGAATTCTTTCATTAAAAGAGATTCAAACTCAGTGCCATGATTACTTCTGATCAATTCAATCTGAGTAGATTACTCAATCTTGATGTTCCTAAGAAAGTCTGTAAGAAATTTGAAGTTATCTTACTTATTTCTAAGAAAGAACACCCAAGTGAATCTAGAGAAATCATCAATAATCACTAAAGTGTATGACTTTCCTCCTAAACTCAGTGCCATGATCACTTGCCGCTCACATGTACCCAAGACCTGAGCTGACATTGATCAATCATGGCACTCATGGCCAATAGCTGGGCTCTCCAGGCTCACAGCTTCTCATGCTACACACCTTCTCTCAGGGACACAGAGCTTCACAATAACAAAAAGCTATCTTGAAGATATCGCAAGCGATAATCACTATCGTCTGACATTAGCGACAGAATTCTGATCTATCTCCAAACTCAACCACTACTGGAACATCTTTACATCCAAAACCCTGCAATATCCTGAATTGCCAAAAAACTGGTCTTTCATAGCAATCATAGCTCACCAAGAGCTATCGCCAGCGATACTCGCTGTCTCCCGACGATATCCAACAGTTATGCAAACTGTGGTATTTTCTTGGTATTTTCCAAGAGCACACCTACAGTACTTCCTACTACTCTCATTTAACAGGTACAACCCAAAGACCCCAAAAACTACTCATTTATACACGAAGTATTCTCCGATATGCAAAAGAAAACTTCACCATTCTAGACCAACCTGTCAAGATGGGGTTCACATAGCATGTTTATTTCATACTGTGATTTCCAGTTATATATACAAAACCACCCTGGGATATCACGTATCAACCCATCAGAATCTCCTCGATTCTCCGCCTTTTGGTGTGGGATTCCATGCATATGCAAAAGGAGGACTTCACTTGTCCAAGAAGGAAGGTCGTTACCCTTAGAATTCATTTTGGAGCCATTAGCAAGCTTTCTATCCAGCTGGAAAGCAGCGCCTCAATTTCCTCTTCACGGATCTTGCCTTAATTCTCTTTTTCGACCACGAGATCTCTTTCACTAAGTTAGCAAAGCTTCAACCTTTAGTCTTCTTCTTCCTTTTTTCCAAGAACTTGATGAGAAGGATGAGAGAGAGTGAGAGAGGAGAAATGAATCTTCTCTCCACCTCTTCTCTAGTTAAGCAGCCTCGGGAAAAAACCCAGCAACACGATCCTCTCATCAAAAGAAAGCAAAGGCCACAATTTTAGCTGACAAGCCAAACTTAACGCTATTTCCTGGCGATATCTTCTATCGCTTGGCGATATCTTCTATCGCTTGGTGATATCTTCTATCTTCTAGGCGATAGCATCGGTAGCCGCTTTGACCCCCATCAACCACCGCTCTTCAGCCACCGTCCGACCATCTGACAAGTGTCTAGCCATACGTGGTAGTATCGCCCAGCGATACCGACTATCGGCACTCTAATAGCTCACTCAACGCTTCATCGAGTGCATTGAGAGCGTCGAGTGCATTGAGAGCGTCGAGTGCATTGAGAGCGTCGAGTGCATTGAGTCTACTTAATGCTTCGTTGAAAGCATCGAGTGCTATCGCTATCTCCAACGATACCCAATGTCGCCCAACGATAGCCACTCTTTAGTTCTGTTTTACAAATTTTGGGGTGTTTCAAACCTCCACTCCTTACAAAAAATTCATCCCGAAATTTTATTCATCTGTAGGAAAACAGTACAAAACGATTATAACTTTACTTTTACAAAAACAACTCGGGAAATTCATCTCGCATGATTTGCTCATGCTCCCATGTCAATTCTTCACGGCCATAATTGTCCCAATAAACTTTGACCATCTCGATTGTCTTGTTTCATAGCTGTCTGACCTCCGTATCCTCAATCTGAATGGGTCTAACCTTCATCGTAAGCCCACCATCGAATGACACTTGATCATCAGGCACTAGTTGCGTCGGCTCTTACAAAGCTTTCCGTAGCACCGATATGTGAAACACATCGTGCAAATCACTTAGCTCCGCCGAAAGAGATAATCGATAGGCAGCTTCTCCAATCCGCTTAACCACTTTAAACGGAACAAGATATCTCAGACACAACTTTTTCAAGCGTCGAATCCTTGACACACCTTTGAATGGATTTATTTTTTGATATACCCAATTGATCACCGCAAACTCCACGTTTCGGTGCTTAGCATTGTAGTACTTTGCCTGCCTATCTTGGGCTACCAATAGCTGCTCTCGTATATCGAGTATAGTCAAATTTGCACCTTCGTCCTCTTTATGCTTAAATAAATTTGATTCCCCAGTTTTCGCCCTAGCTAAAGGAGCACGACACTTATTGTCGTATAATGATTTGAAGGGCGACATCTGAAGGGTAGCTTGATAGTTATTATTTTAGGCGAACTTGATCAAATAGAGATGGTCCTCCAACCTCTTCTTAAAATACAAGGCACACATCCAGAGCAATCCTCTATTGTGCTATTGGTCCTCTCGATCTTACCATCTGTCTGCAGGTGAAAGGTCGTACTGAACTTCAGTTTCTGTACCTAACAACTGGTAGATTAGCCTCGAATCATATAAAGTAAATTGCCTATCTCAGTCACTAACGATGCTACGGGGCACACCGTGCAATCGTACTATGTTATCCATGTACAACTTAGCCAACTTTTCCACTGAATCGTCCTTCTTGTTTGGTATGAAGTGCGATACCTTTGTCAATCGTTAAATGATCACCCAAACGGCATCGTTCCCGCTCTGTGATCTTGGCAGCCTGTGCACGAAATCCATTGAGATATCATCGAACTTATACACCATAATTGGTAATGACTTTAGGAAACCTCCAGGCTTCTGACATTCAACTTTTACCAAAGCACAAGTTTGACACTTTGCCACGTAATGAGCTATGTATTTCTTCAAACCGGGCAACAAGAACAACCTTTTCATGTCCTTGTAAATCTTTATGCTTCCTGGGTTAATTGAGTACTTCGTGAAATGTGCTTTATACATCAATTCTTCCCATAATTTATCCACTTTTTGGACGCACAAATGACCGTATTTTATCAAAAGACCATCATCCAAGAAGAACTAGAAATTTGACCCATCCACTGCATAGCGTTTCAAACTATCATGGAGTTCTGTTGCTCGCCGAACCATGTCCGCAAGGGCATACTGTACCTCTGTCTAGTTCAGACATGCATTTGTAGTAGCATTCTTGTCAATACAAGAAATATCTAAGGCCTCCAACTCCTGGATCAGACATTCATCATGCATCTGTAACTAACTTGCCCTTACCGATGTCCGCTGACTCAAGGCATCTACAACCACATTTCCCTTCCCCGGAGCATAGTGTATCGGGAAGGTGTAGTCCCGAGGAACTCCATCCATCTCTGTTGTCATATGTTAAGATCCTTCTGATGTATTAAGTACTTAAGGCTCTTATGGTCTGTGAAGATATCAACTTTCATGCCATTTAAGTAGTGTCGCCACAGCTTAAGTGCAAAAATCACAGCTACTAGCTCCAAGTTGTGGACTGGAAAATTTCACTTGTGAACTTTCAACTAGCGTGAGATATAAGCAATAACCTTTTCGAACTAAAGAAGAATGTAGCCTAAGCCGCTACCTGAAGCATCACTATAAATCTCATAGCCGTCCGTACCACATGACGAACTCAAGATCGGCGTCATGTTCAAACGACACTTTAACTCCTCAAAAGCTCGTTCATACTTAGGTAACCAAACGAACTTCTTCTCTTCCCTCATCAGTAGTGAGAGGTAAGGCTATCTACGAAAAGCTTTTTATGAAGCGCATGTAGTAGCCAGCAAGTCCTAGGAAGCTCCTGACTTTTATTACAGTAGACAACACAGGCCACTCCTGTATTGCAACTATCTTCACAGGATCTACCGCAATACCTTCACCACTAACCATATGGCCAAGAAAAGCCACTGACGAAACCCAAAACTCACACTTTGATAACTTGGTATGGAGCTTGTTTCTCCTCAGGGTGTGCAAAACCATCCGCAAATAATTTGCATGATCTTCTTCGGACTGAGAGTACACAAATATTTCGTCAATAAAGATGATCATAAACAGGTCCAAATACTCTCTAAACATTCTATGCATTAAGTCCATGAATACTGATGGCATATTTGTTAGCCCAAACGGTATTACAGTGAACTCATAATGACCGTAGTGTGTACCAAATGCTGTCTTGGGAATGTCATCTTCCAAAATCCTCAACTAGAAGTAACCAGATTTTAAATCTAGCTTCGAGTAGATAGTTGAACCCACCAGCTGATCAAACAACATCTGTGAAACCGGATACTTATTCTTCTCCGCCAGCTTGTTTAACTCTCGATAATCAATGCATAGCCACAAGCTTCCGTCCTTCTTCTTCACAAAGAGGACTGATGCACTCCAAGGTGATATACATGGATGTATATAGCCTTTCTCTAGCAATTCATGCAATTGAACTTTAAATTCTTCCATCTCTTTTGGCGCTACTCGGTATGGTGAGCGGGCCATAGGTTTCGCACCTGGCATCAACTCCATAACAAAGTTAATCTCCCGCTGGGGCGGTAACCTAGGATGATCCTTAGGAAACACATCTACGTACTCTGATACAATAGGAACGTCACTCAAACTGGACTTCAACTCAACAACCTCCAAGAGTGTGAAGAACAACTCTGTTCCTTTTTGATCAGCCTTGACTACCTGGAGAGCAAACATCAATATCTTACTTGATCCTCACATACTAGCGAACTTAGTCTCTCGTTCGGTGTTCTGTCCTAGTGTGACTTCCTTAGAGTTGCAATCTATACAGGCATGCTGCTTCGAGATCCATTCCATGCTAAAGATTACATCAAACTCAGATATCGGTAGCACAAATGCTTCCAATCTGAAATCCTGACTTCCAATCCGTACCTCAAGACATTAAGACCTATCAGTAACCATCACACATCCGTTAGGTAACAACACCTTTACTCTATCTATCGATATAAGAGTAGGCACTCCGATCCGCAATACAAAGTTCTCAGATAGAAACGATTGAGAAGCACCTGTATCGAACAGTGCTCTCGTCGGATAGTCCCGAATAAGTTTAAAGCCTATACTTATCAAGTTATGCACAAGCAATCCACAAGGTAAAAAGTATATAAAGCATGAAAACTATATATTACTCGTACCTATGATGACATCCTCCTATTTGATGGCCTCCTAATGGCCAAGATTGTACACCCATGGTTGAGCTAGAGTATATTGGGATGCAGTAGACTCCACCATTTTCCCTTCTCAGCATACGATGCTCTTGCCTTTTTATCAACCTTTGGAGTACCACTCCTACATTGGCGGGAAAAATGTCCTGGCTTGCCATAAGTATAACATATGAGCAGACCTCGCCCCAAGGTTGCTCAAGAAGTACCAGTTGAAGGAGCCTGTCCAGAAGACTTGGACTTCTTATTCCATATCTTGCGGTAATCAGACTTTCCAGGATGCGGCATTTTGAACTTACGGTTTATCACAGCCAAGTCACTCTTGCCCTGCACCATCTTCTTGTCTTTCTCTAACGAACGAGCTGTATTCACCAACTCTTGGAAACCTTGGTTCATCGGACCAGAGAGCCGTAACCTCAGCTCATCTCGTAGTCCCTCGTAGAACCTATTGGTCTTATTCCCTTCGTTAGCAAAAATAGACCCCCTATAACGTCCTAACATGGTAAACTCATGCAGGTAGTCATCCACACTACCCTTGCCTTAAGTTAAATGTTGGAACTCATTTTCCATAATAATTTGCTGTGACGACGACAAATGCTTTGCCAAGAATAATCTCAAATACTCCACCATCGATATCTCTGATAGTCGCCTGCCCACGAAGTGGTATAACTCCAACTTATCCCACTAAAGCCGAGCCTCCCCTTCCAACAGGAAAGTGGCCAAGGTGACATTCTGTCCCTCCTATGTTTCTATCGCCGTCAATATCCTCTTGACTCGGGAAAGCTAGTCCTCTGCCTGCGTTAAGAATCCTGCACCCGTAAATATAGGACTAAAGCAAATAAATTGCTTCATCTACCGTTCAGTCGCTCTCTTATCCAGCAAAGCCTCAGTAAGCGCTTGCCTAGCAGTTATAGGCTCGGCTATACTAACATGTACTGGCACCATCGCTGGCCACACCTACCCAATCGGCTGTGCATTCATCATTGCAAACACTTCCTCAACAACTAAGCATACTATTTCTGCAAAAGGATGAGGTGTAAGCACATCAGCTAGTGTCACAGTCTCAACAAAACATTGGGGTTCAGACTGCACCGACCACTTCTATTCACCTATAAGTGAAAAATACACAATTTAGCGACTACTCAACAACAAACAATGACTATTAGGAATGCACAGGTTCCTCAAACTTGTGTATTTTTATTCCTAAATGGACATTCTTGAGTTCATGTTTGTTATAACAGTAAGCACAAACACGTGCTCACCACCCCTCAAAAGAATTCGTCCTCGAATTTGCAAGAGGAAGATGAAAGAAAAGGGGGGAGATAATATCTGAATAACTCTAGAGGGGGGGGGGGTGAATAGAGTTTATAATAAAAACCTTTTATCTTTTTACAAATATTATGTTAAGTGACAAAGTAGGTGATTATATATATATATATAGCTAAGCAATGATATCAGAGATAAAGTAAAAACTATACTAAGCTAACCACAACACAAGAACAAAGGAAATAACAAGCACAACTCAGACAACACAATAACTTTATAGTGGTTCCCCAACTAGGTACATCCACTCTTATAACACCATTTGTAGGAATCCACTATAGGTTTTGATCAGGTGACTGCCACCAATATATCTATTTTTAGGGAGATATAGTAACCCTTTGAGCTTTTGGCCAGGTGACCAAAAACCAACCTCAAGTCTTTTGGAAGGTGTACAGAGGTGGAAGGAAAAGTTGATGAGAGTCTTCTCTTTTCTCAATTAGCAAACTGAGAAGACTTTGTGGATTCAGAATGTTGTCAAATCTCCCCATGAGATGTTGATGGTTCAGGATGAGAAGCTTTGCTAAGGGTGAGGTAGTCCTTCAACATTGTAAGACTAGATCCAGGAACTCTAGACAGATCATGATTTGTTGTCTCTACAAGATCCTGGAAAAGAAGAATAAGAAGACTCTGGATATATTATTATTGTTCTTCTTCCTTCTTCTTCTTCAGAGCACTGTAGGAATAGAGATTGAGAGCAGCTCTGAAATAATGAACCCGAGAACACTTTTCTTCTTCCTACATTGTACTGTTAGAAAACTGTGTTGTGTTTTTTTTTCTATAAAAACTCTTGTGTCTCGTATATCTCTTTCTGTGTAGCTGAATGATTTTTTGTAACAGAGTATATCAAAAACAAACAGCAAAAACTCCTTTGTGAATTCAAATCATGCAATAAATGCACTGTAAGATAACTGGGAAGGAAAACTGCAAGCATGCCTTTTCAATATTCATTTCCTCATCTGTCCCGAGAAAAATGTCAAGTAAATTCTCTGATGAATACCATAATCAATGTTGTAATAAACGGCTATATTCATAGGGAATATAAGCATTGATTACTCAGCGAAATTACGACTTAATATAATAAAGGAACAAATATGGAAATAATAAAGAACAAAACATCTTATAGTTTTCGTCGACCAGGGAACAGATTTCGTCGAGCTGCAATCGGAGATCATCGAACTAAGAAATCCTGTTCTTCGACCTGAGCTCTGCGAACTTAATACTGAATAAACTAAACTGAAACTGTGCTCCAAGTTCTTCGACCTAAGAGTCTGCTCTGTACTGAAAGATCGTCGACAATAGAACTTGAATCACAAAAATTAGTCGAGCTGAGAAATACACTGAGAGAAAACATTGGCCATAGAATAACTTCTTCTGAAGGATATCGTCGACCTGAGTTATACGATCGTCTTGCTCCACTTAGAAAAGGATCTCCAAGTTCTTCGAGCTGAGTTCGACTAACGTTGAACTAATTTCCCAGGCTACATAGAATCTTCTTAGACTTTAATCTGAGGCACTCTTCAGGCAGGTCCATGGAGATAAACTTTGGAGGACTGGCCTAAGACCTAGAAAGCAAAACACTGACCCTGACTATACAACATGGGTCAATAAGCCTAAGAAGTGAACCTAGCCCAAATCAAAATAGAGGTTCCAACCGAAGACCAAGACAAGCTGATACCAAATTGTAACACCTCCATCTATCACATGAAATATTATAGAGGGTCCGACTGGGGCCCCACGCCATATCCCATAGACAGTTGGCGGAGTTACATGTTAATATCAAATACTAAACGAATCCTAACTCAGAGCATTCTAGCGGAAGCTTCAAGTGTTAACTTTTTGAACTCAAGTATCATAGCAATGTCCAATTTATAAAATACAGGAATGTTCTTACAAAATACACAAAAGCTATTATCGCTAGCGATAGTCACTGTCGCCCGACGATAGTCACTATCGCCCGACGATAGTCAATAATAGCCAAACTATTACAGCCTTAATGCCTTACAATTATTCTTTAGAAGCGTGGTTTACAAACATCGGCATGCAGGCTAACCACACATGAAAGCAATAAAACTTCGCGTGGCCTTCGAGGGCCGACATAGCTTCAGGGATGCAACCTGCTATTTCCCACTCGGCTCACTAGCACCTGCACATGGACATTCCACTAGATGGTAGAAAACAAGGCAACGATCAAATTTCAGCTGACCAATTTATAACGACCCTACCCCATACTCGGGGCAGTGGTATTCCTTCCCTGCAGGCATATCATTAGCACAACAAATATATCACAAGAAGACACACTCAAGAACCATTCAATATATCACAAATGAGTGACTCGGCGGCCAAATGTTCCGTGCACTCAGGTCAAATTCTCGATGTACCGGATTACCAGGGTCCCACCACCGTTCAGAGGTCCGAGACTTGATGGTCAACTTTAAGCATTTCTAGTCTTTCCGGCACGTGTCCTAAGACTCTCATTATGCCAACGACAAAAGCCAATTACTTTAGTCAATCTAGTCCGAACGGTATAATGCGGGTATAGTTCAGCTATTTCCCGTTGCTCAAATCGCCAGGTCAACGTCGACGGTCATAACCATCATGGTGAACGACAAGATGTGGGTCAGCCTCCCCTTTCCCGTTCGGCTCACTAGCTTTTTTGGTTGGGCACAACAGGCTCTCAACATCACTTGTTTCTCACATGTCCCCAAGACCTAAGCCGGCAATGATCAATCATTGCACTCATGGCCAATAGCTGGGCTCTTTGGGCTCACAACTTCGAATGCTACACACCTTATCTCACAGATACAGGCTTCGCAACAATAAAGTGCTATATGTAAGCTATTGCTAGCAATATTCACTATCGCCTGGAATTAGCGACCGAACTCTGTTTTATCTCCAAACTAAGCCACAACTGGAACTTCTTTCTAGCCAAAACCCTGCAGCATCCTGTAGTGCCAGAAAACTGGTCTTTCATAGCAATCATAGCTCTCCAAGAGCTATCTCTAGTGATACTCTCTATCGCCGGGCGATATCCAACTGTTATGCAAACTGTGGTATTTTCTGGTTATTTTCCTGGAGCACACCTCCAGTACCTCCTGCTACACTCATTTCACATGTACAACCCACAGGCCCCATAAACTACTCGTTTATACTTAGAGTCTTCTCTGGTACGCAAAATAAAACATCACAAATCCAGACCAACCTGTATGAATGGGCTTCACACAGTATGTCTATTTCATACTGCGATTTCCGGATTCTATATGCAAAACCACCCGAGGATATCACGTATCAACCCATCAGAATCTCCTCGATTCTCCACCTTTTGGTGGGGTATTCCATGCATATGTAAAAATAGGACTTCCCTTATCCAAGAAGGAAGATTGTTTCCCTCAGAATTCGTTTTAGAGCCCTTAACAAGCTTTCTATCCAGCTGGAGAAGAGCGCCTCACTTTCTTCTTCACAGATCTTGCCTTAGTTCTCGTTTCTGACCACAGGATATCTTTCACTAAGCTATCAAATCTTCAGCCTTCTTCATCCTTTCTTTTAAGAACTTGATGAGAAGGATGAGAGAGTGAGAGAAGAGAAATTAATCATCTCTCCACCTCTTCTCTTATTAAGCAGCCTCGGCAATAAACCCAACCACATGATCCTCTCATCAAAATAAAGCAAAGGCCATAATTTCAGTTGACAAGTCAAACTTAATGCTATCTCATAGGCGATGACATCGGTAGTCGCTTTGACCCCAGTCAAACACCGCTCTTCGGCCGCTGTCAGGCCATCCGACACGTGTCCAGCCATACATTGTAGTATCGCCCGCCGATACCCACTATCGCCACTCCGATAGATCACTCAACACACCGTCGCGTGCGTTGAGATCATGGAGTGTGTTGAGAGCATCGAGTGAATTGAGTTTACTCAACGCTTCGTTGAAAACATCGAGTGTTATTTCTATCGCCAGCGATACCCACTGTCGCCCAGCGATAGCCACTCTTTAGTTCTGTTTTCCAAATTTTGGGGTGTTATAGAAAGTAAGTTGAGAGGTAGGTAAGAGAAAAGATGGGGTGATAACACAAATGCCACAAGGAAGCGAAACTAACTATTCTGTCAGATACTGCCTCAAGAAGCTTCTCGATTACCTCTATCTTGAGCCTCAACCCCTTTGCCTCATCAACTACAAGTTTCCCCATTGTCTCGGGCCGACCCCAATTCCGAGAAAGGTGGAGGTTGTGATGAAAATTCATTTGTGCGAGTTTGAGAGTCCACAACTTCACTCATGCGCTCTCATGCGCCAAAACCTCACGTAGTTGCAACATCATACTTTGTGGCATCCCTCTATTTATAGAGCCCAAATGAAAGGTCAGAGGCATGCCCGTTGGAAGGCCTCCATTTGGCCTAGGAGGAAAATGACAAAAGGGAATGGAGATGAAGGCCCAGTTAGTTTTTTCATCCAAGAGAATCATTGCTCGCTAGAGCTCTCCTTGAATTTCTATCGACCAAAGTTGGGGTTTAAGTCGGGCCGCCCCTCCTCTTTACTTTCTGCCCCCTACCCGGTAGGGTACTTTGGCATTTCTCCCACAATTGGTTCTTCTTGGGGCCCTTCTCGGCTCTCTTGTCCTTTTACATTTTGACTTTTTTCTTCCTCTTTGATGATAATGAGGCAGGGGGATTTAAGGTTAATGGGTGTGACCTTTTTCTTTCCATTGAGGGAGGCAGAGGTCCCCGACTCGTCATTGTTTGTCATAGTAGCCAACTTTGCTCATACAAGTTGAGTGGTGGGTGCTCTAGCACTCGCATAGGGCAGATTTTCTAGGATTGGTCATTCCCCAGCAACACAATGACTCCGGTATTATTAAAAAGGAAAAGGTAGCAAGATCGATAAGAAGTTGAACAAGACAATACTTTCCCCTGGGAGCACCAGGAGAAGCATATCGACGTTCCACCTCAAATAAGTGACCTTAAAATTTTTCTGGAGGAAAAATTGGTGGAGTTTCACCTCCTGTCCCCACACCTATGGAGTGTGGTATGCCACCTCTCCTGTTGGACTAGCACATAGGGGATTTTCCCGAGATTCCCCTAGATGAAGTTTAACTTGGTTGCTGGGAAAAACCCTTATTATTTACCTTAACAAATTATTTTTAGTGATTTTACATCCTAATTTAATTTCCCATAATGTATAGAGCGGGTAATATGATCTTAGAAGTCCTAGGATATCACTAGAGTAAAGGACATGAGAAAGATACACTGAATTTTAGGGGAAAATCAAAAAAATGCCAACATGCATTGACTAAAAGTCAACGCAACTTCGACTCAATGCTGAAGTTACTTCGATTAGAAGTCTGAGCAATAAAATAAAATCAATCGACGTTACGTCAAGGTTTATATCGATGCATACTTTGATATTTTGTCGACGTAACATCAATTACAGAGTTAAGTTGACAATCAATCAGAATGAAGCCAGATTTTGATGCAACTATTATGTGAAATCGACGTTACGTCAATTAGGGTTCTTAACAGAATTTTTCTAGGGAATAATTCAGTGTTTATTCAAGAAAGATTTATTTGAATAACCATTTCTTGGAGATGTTGGAAGATGATTGTTCTCTGTTAGATGTGTGTGTGTTTGTTTGTGTATTTATATATAGAAATGGAGTATAGTTGCTATAATCCTTAGTGTGTTTTCTAGGGGGTAAATAGAGATTAAAAATTATCTTAAAATACTTAATTCAAATCACAGAATTTGCATTCACATAAACAATTTTCCAGAATCAGATGCAGTAAAGTCAAATCACAACACAACACAACACAAAATATGAAAAAAAACAAAATCATAGAAGACACAATGATTTAAAGACTTCGACAGGGATTAAACTTTGATTAACTTATTTATCAAGAAGTTGCACAGAGATGGATAACTCATTTATCAGATTTTGGATTAATAGAAGTTTACCATTGTATTCGTTTCTCAAAAGCAAGAATTCCTTTGTAAATACAGACACCAATGGTGTTAGGGCTTGAACAAGAACCTACAATATTTCTTTCTCAATCATCATTAAAAATGTTTGATTATAAATTTTATTCAGATACCTGCAAAAATTACAAGACAACAAGAGAGCAAGTAGGCGAGAAAATAGAGCGGGGAAGATGAAGAGTTTGGAATGAAATGCAAAGCCTTATATAATTAGATTAAACGTTGACAAATTAGGGCAGAAATATTTTAACGCCTAACTGTAGTTGACGTTACATAGAATACCATTCAAAGTTTTAAGACTTTTAAGAACATTCAACACAAGAATTTATATAAATATCGACATTGCGTCAATATGATTCAGAACTCTCCATAGTCTCAGCTCTTAGACGTTATGTTGAATAGAAATTGATGTTACGTCAATTTCTACTCGACGTTCCGTTGAATACAGAGTTGTATTTTTAAGTCTTTTGCTAGTTGTTCTCATCAAAAATTCCAATAAAAATTATGTAATTGTATAGTAGTATATTTATTCATTGAGCTTTATCAAGCATGCCCAAGGAATTGATAAAGTGATTGCACTTTAATTCATCAAGAGGCTTTGTGAAAATATATGCTCTCTGATTTTCAGAACTCACATATTTTAGGATAATTTTCCTTTTTTGACATTATCTCTGAGAAAGTGGTACCTAATCTTTATGTGCTTTGTCATGTTGTGCAAGATAGGATTTGATGAAATTGAGATAACACTTGAAATATCACAAAATATTGTGGAGTTAGAAAAATTTAAATTATAATCAAGTAATTTATTTTGCATCCAAAAAAATTTATGAACAAAAACTTCCAGCAGCAATATATTCAGCTTAAGCTGTATAAGTGGAGACTGATGTCCATTTCTTACTGAACCAAGATATTAGTCTACTACCTAGGAATTAACAAGTTCCTGTAGTACTTTTTTTTATCCAATCTATATCTAGAATAATCAACATCTGAGTAACCATATAGTTCATATTCTAATTCTACTGGATATCACAATCCCATTTTAGGTGTGCCCTTAAGATATCTCAAGATTCTTTTTATATAACTTAGATGTGATTCCTTAGGATCTACCTGAAATCTTGCACATACACCTGTGAAAAACATTATATCTGATCTACTTGGTGTAAGATAAAGAAGAGACCAATCATTGCTTTATGTGTGTTCTGATCTAGATTTACTAGATTCATTCTTATCTAACATAACATTAGTAGCTATGGGAGTTTTCATGATAGATGTAGTTTCCATGCCAAAATTTTTTAATAAACTCCTTGGTGTATTTAGATTGAGAAATGAAGATACCTTCAATGCTTTATTTTACTTGTAAACCAAGGAAGAAAGATAATTCTCCCATGCTACTCATTTCAAACCTAGATTGTATTAAGTCAGCAAACCTTTTGCAAAATCCAGAGTCTATTGACCTAAATATGATATCATCCACATAAATCTAGACAATAAGCAACTTATTCTTTTGTGTTATAGTGAAAAGTGTTTTTCCACCTTTCCACTTGTAAATGAGTGATCTAAGAGGAATGTGGATAAGGTCTCATACCAGGATTTTGGCACAAGGTATGCAATATATAAAGCAATCAATATCTTAAATCGTACATGTGACGACGTCACTATGCTTTTATGGCCTTTTGCTATCCAAGGTTATAGACTTGGGGCTGCGCATGGGATGTAGAGGACTCCTCCACTGCTTTTCCCTTCTCAGCATAAGACGCTCCCGCCTTCTTTTCCCCCTTTGGCAGACCAACCCGACAATCACGGTCTATATGTCCCACTTTTCCACATGTAAAGCAGGTACGAGATTCTTTCTTTGACGTTGCTCCTGACACAACTGAATAAGGGGCATGCCCAGATGATTTGACTCTCTTGCTCCACTTCTTTTGGTAGTTCAATTTCCCAGGACGGGGCACTTTGAACTCAGACTTTTTCATAGCCAAGTCCCTCTTTCCTTGCACCTGTTTCATATCACTCTCCAGCGCACAAGCAGTATCAACCAAACGCCTGAAATCCTTGGTTCACGGAACTCGAGAGCAGGAATCTCAACTCATCCTGCAACCCTTCATAGAACCTATTGGTTTTCTGTTGTTCATCAGCGAAGATAGACACTGCATAACGACCCAACCTTGTAAACTCGTGCAAGTAAGTATCCACACTACTTTCACCTTGCACTAGACGTTGGAACACATTTTCCATGGCAATATGTTTTGCCGCTGGTAGGTGCTTTGCCAAAAATAGTCTCAAAAACTCCTCAATCGAGACTTGTGCTAATTGCATGCCCGCTATGTGATGCAACTCGATCTCATCTCACCATAGTCGAGCCTCTCCTTCCAACAAGAAAGGTGGCCAAGGTGACCTTCTTATCTTCCTCCATCTTTATCATCGTCAATATATTCTTGACGCGCGACAACCAATCTTACGCTTGTACTGGGGTTCCCACACCCAAAAACATCGGAGGATTAAAGCTCATAAAATGCTTTAACTGCCACACATCTGCTCGAGGATCAACATCCTCAACAGGTGCTGGTCGTACAACAACCCATTTTTGCACCGCTGCTGACTGCGCTTGCCCAATAGGCTGTGCATGAAATATGGCAAATAGCGCCTCAACAACTAAGCGCGCTGTTTCAACAAAAGAAGGAGGCGTGGGCACCTCAGCTGGTGCCGCACTCTCATCAGAACGCTGGGGCTCTGATTGCCCGACAGCACTACGAGTCACCTATAGGTGAACAAAACACACTTTAGAGACCTTACACAAGTAATTAAAACAACATATGAACGCGCATGTTCCTCAAACAGGAGTATTTACATTCCTTAGTGGACATTCCAAAGTTCATTAATGTTAAAGCGAATCGCACTTACACGTGCTCGCCACCCCACAAAAGAATTCGACCACAAAGTCATAAGAGGAAGACCGAGGCAACCTGATACCAAAATGTAACGACTCCATCCGTTAAATAACATATAATAGAAGGTCCGGTTGTGGCCCCACACTATATTCCACAAACAGGCGACGAGGTCACAGGTTAATACCATAACAGGTACGCATCCTAACACAGAGCATACTAGCGGAAGCTTTTAATGTTAAACTGAACTCAACCACAAATGTCCACTATATATAAAAAACCACATTTATATATACACACGAAGGAATGTACAACATTTCAAGAGTTTAGCCTTAAGGTCTTACAGTTATGCATTACAGGTGTGGATTACAAACGTCGGTGCACAGGTCGGCCACAGATGAACATAACAAAAGCCTTTGCTCAGCCTTCGAGGGCCAGCTGCAACAATAATAACAACAGCAGGGGCTTCAGCCCTTTATTTCCAGCTCGGCTCTCCAGCACCTACACAGGGATATCCCACCATTTTGGTGGCAAACAAGGCAACGGTAAGCATTCAGCTGACCAATTTATAACGACCCTACCCCTTTTCCGGGGTAGTGGCATTTCTTCCCTACAGGCATAGCTTTCACAAGCAGATATATTAAACAATTTGAACACATGCACAATCAACATATCATAACTGTCGACCACGCAGCCCGACGATTCGTGCACTCAGAGCACATTATTGGTGTACCGGCGAACCAGGGTCCCACCACCATTCACGGTCCAAAGACAAAGGGTATTGAGCATTTAGTCTTAGTGGCGCGAAGGCATAAGACTCTAATTATGCGCCCCAATGAGACCAATAAATAGGTCTACCAGTCGGTCATACATAACGCAGGTACAGATCAGCCACACCCTGTTGCTCAAGTCTCCATGCCATCAACAAATAGCGAAGTACTCATGGCCAATTTACAGGCGCAGGTCGGTTTCACCTTTCCTGTTCGGCACGAAGCGTTTGTAAAGAGCTCGCAGCTCACAATAGCCACACTGTCCTCGAAGGATTGCCTGCTTATTTCAAAAGGGGAGATAATGCCAGCGTTCCACGCGATCGCTTGGTGGGTTCAGCAGAAATCACTTTCTACACCCAAACTCACCCAAACATGGCATACAACACAAGAATCACGTGGGTAGTTTCCTGGAGTTTCACTCCAGTACTTCCTGTTACTAACCTTCACAGGCACAACCCATCGACTCCACCAACTACACGTTTATATGCGGAGTCTTCTCCGGTGCGCAAGATGCAACATCACCAATCCAGACAAACCTATCTAGATGGGCTTCACACAACATGCCTATTCCGTACTACACACTTCCAGATCTATATGCAATATTGGGGATTACAAGAATCAATACAAGGAAATCCCTCAACAGCCATCTTTTGGTGGGGGAAATCCACTGACATGCCAAAACGAGGACTTCACATGTCTAAGAAGGAAGATCATATCATTACCCTTGACGATCTCTTGGGAGCCATGGAATTCTTGCCAGATAGCAAGCACCGCAATGCTCTCGCCTCCACAAAGCTGAACTCAGCTCGCAATTCCGAACGCAGAAGCTCCACTGGCAGCCGGATCTCTTCTCTTCTTTCTCCTTGCTCTCCCTACTCTCTATGCTTTTTAGAAAGAGAATAGCCAAGCTTTGAATGAGAGATAACTCTCAAGTCATGGACTTATCTCAGTAGGGAGAAGCTTGGACCCTTAGATACCATCTAAAGGAAATGAACGGCCACAACTTGCCCTAAAAATATCTATTTTTGAGCTGACACGACCTGTGAGATGCCCGTGTCACAGGCCGTATACTGTAAGCAGCACCCGACCGACTTACCCAGAATAGGACACACCCTGTGACACGCCCGTGTCATAGGCCGTATGTCATGACATGGCTTTAGACACGCCCGTGTCTAGCCCGTGTTCACCTGGCCTCAACTACCTAGACAATACCAGAGAAGGACACGGCCCTGTGACATGCCCATGTCACAGGCTGTGTGACGAGACACTACTGCAGACACGCCCTTGCCCAGCTGACCGCACAAACCTAGCCAAAACTCGAGGAGGACACGACCCCTTGAGACCCCTGTGTATCACAGGCCGTGTGACCAACTCGACACGCCTCTCGAGCATTATCGAGTGCATTGCGTCGAGTGGAGTTCGTCGACCTCTAGGGTGACACGGCCTAAAATACGCCCATGTCGCAGGGCATGTACCCTCTCGAAAAACATCGAGTACATTTCGTCGAGTACTCGAGACGAAATAGAGAAAGACACAGCTTGGGACTCGCCCGTGTCCCAGGTCGTGTGCCTCACTCGAGACATAGTCTCGAGACAAAAATAACACTCAAGCAAACAGAGCTAGACACGCCCAAGTCCCAGGCCGTGTCACCCAGCTTGAACTCCAATTTAGGATTTGGGTTGTTACACTCGTGTCATAGGTCATGTTCCTCGACATGGCTCTAGACACATCCGTGTCACATGGCGTGTTCCTCAATCACAATAAAACGGCCAAATACAGAGCACGACATAGCCATGGACATACCCATGTCACAGGCTGTGTTCCTCGACATGGCTTTGGACATGCCCGTGTCAAAACCTGTATGAAATTATATGGGCTCCAAAGTCCTTCAAAACACTTCCAATTCATTCCCAATTTTCATAGGGCTTCATTAAGGATATTATAAACATATTGACCAATTCGTATTCGGGTTTTGGGGTATTACACCAACGAATTCTCCTCCTGCCTGTTATTCCTCCACAAGACCTTGACCAGTGAAACCTTCTTGCGCTGCAAGACCCGCACTGTCGTATCATCGATCCTGACTGGCTCCAGGCTGACTGATCGATCAGATGTTACTGGGCCATCTGGGGTAGAAATCTGATGCTCCAGTTGTATTAGAGCCCTCTGAAGGGAGGAGAAATGTAACACGTCAGGCAATCCAGCCAACTCTAGCGGTAACTCCAGTCTGTAAGCTAGGGGACCTATTCGCTCCAGGATCCTGTAGGGCCCCAAATAACTCAAACTGAGCTTCTTTTGCCCGCGTACCCGCGAGACTCCATGCATCGGACGTATCTTCAAGAAGGCTCGGTCTCCAACTTGAAACTCCACCTGACGATGTTTTGCATCAAATTATTTGTCCTGTCTGCTCTAGACCTCCAGCATCCTATCCCGGATCAGTCTCACTTGAGCATCTGTATCCTCTACAAAATCTGAGCCAAGTTCCTTTGGATCCTCATCCTTGATCTAAGATAAGGGGGTCCTGCACCTCCATCCGTACAATGCCTCGTAAGGGGCCCTGCCTATACTAGACTGATGATTATTGTTATACGAGAAATCGATCAATGGCAACAGTCTCTACCATGGCTCCCCGCGGTCCAGGATGCATAAGCGCAAAAGATTCTCAAGTGTCCGGTTGTTATGCTCTGTTTGTCCATCCGTCTGAGGGTGGAAGGTCCTATTGAATGTCAACCGAGACCCCAGATAAGCCTTGACTGACCTCCACTCTCTATACGTAAATCTGCCATCTCGATCTGACACGATCGACCTTGGCACGCCATGATAGTGGACAAACTGCTCCACGAACTTCCGCCCCAAATCACTAACTGAAGCATCCTTCCTGTTCGGAATGAACCTAGCCACCTACGCCAACCTATTGACGATCACCCATATCGAATAGTTTCTCGCATGTGATCGAGGGAGACCATGAATGAAATCCGTAGCTATGTCAGCGAACTTCCACTCCGGAACTGGTAGTGGCTGCAATAATATGGCCGGACTCTTACACTCTGCCTTTACGAGCTGGCATGACTCGCAATGCATCATAAAGTATGTTATATCCTTCTTCATTCCCGTCCAATACATAGTCCTCTTTAGGTCAGTTATCATCTTGGTAATCCCAGGGTGTACTGAATACCGGCTGCTCTGTGCCTCTGCCATAATATCTTCCTGTATCTGGCCTCCTACCGGTATATAAACTCTAACTTTAAAACACAGAAGCCCATCCCTCAGCGATTAGTCCCCAGCCGTGTCTTCCTCCAATGCCCTGAATATCGGCTCCATCCTCGCATCCAACCTCTGTTTATCTTTGATTTGATCTTGTATATCATTAGTGGCACTCATCAATGCCAGGTACTCTTCATAAATCTCTAGATCGTCCTCGGATACCAGAGATATCTTCATGTACTCCAATATATATATCAGCTCCATGGCCATCAGCTGGGGCTCCTCTCTTGATTTGGTGGCTCTCTGGCTTAGTGCATCTGCCATTAGGTTTGCCTTCCCAGGGTGATAATGCATGCTGTACTGATAATCTGACCGAAACTCCACCCTTTGTCTCTACTGGATATTCAACTCCTTCTGTGTATCTACATACTTCAAATTCTTATAGTTTGAGAAGATATTGCAGTGGACACCGTAGATGTAGTGCTACCAGATCTTCAGAGCGAAGATAACTGCTCCCATCTCCAAGTCATGTACCTGGTAGTTCTGCTCGTATTTCCTCAATTGGAGGGAGGCATAAGCTATCACGTGCCCATTCTGCATCAGAACGGCACCTATCCCCTGATACGATGCATCCGTATAAACCTGAAATCCTTCCTTCACAAATGGAAGCGCAAGGATAGGGGCCGACGTAAGCCGACCCTTCAGCTCCTGGAAAGCAGCCTCGTACTGTGATGTCCAAATAAAAGGAGTATCCTTCTTGTCAGGGATATAAGTGGAAGGGCAATTTGGGTGAATCCCTCCATGAACTTTTGGTAGTAACCGGCAAGTCCTAGGAAACTTTGTACGCTGGTGGTCATCTTCAGTGGTGGCCAATATCTTATTGCCTGAATCTTCGCTGGGTCCACTGCTAGTCCTGCTCCGCTGATAATGTGGCCCAATAAATCCACCTCCTTCAGTCAAAACTGGTACTTATAGAACTAAGCATACAAATGGTGCTCTCGGAGCCTCTCGAGAATCAATGTCAGATGACGAGCATGCTCCTCCTCCATCCTTTAGTAAATGAGGATCTCATCAATAAAAATGATGACGAATACGTCGAGATTGGCCTCGAACCCTCGGTTCATCAGAATCATGAACGCAGACGGTGCATTCGTGAGCCCGAAGGGAATCACGGTGAACTCATAATGTCCATATCTGTTGCTAAAATCGCAGGATGTCCTCCTCCTGAATCCGTAGCTGGTAATAACCTGACTTTAGATCCACCTTCAAAAACCAGTGAACTCCCTCTGACTGGTCAAATAGCTCATCGATCACCAGCAGAGGATACGTATTCCAGACCGTCGGCCTGTTCAGTGCTCTGTAATAAATTCATAATTTGGGTGTCCCGTCCTTCTTCTTCACAAATAATACTAGAGCTCCCCATGGCTAGGAGTTCTGCCTGACAACCCAAGCTTCCACTAACTCCTATAGCTGGCTCTGAAACTTTACCAACTCCTTTGGGGCCATCGATTTTAAGCTATGGATACCAGCTTAGCCCCCGACACGGGTTGTATTTGAAAGTTTTTTCCCCAATACGGTGGTAGCCCTAGCAATTTCTCCGGAAACACATCTGCAAAATCTCATACTACAAGAGTGCTAACCATAAGGTCGCGGGTCTCGGTCATCTCGAATAGCACCTGATAGACCTTGTACCCCTGCAGGTGGGCCTTGACAGCCTGAACAAAAGAAAGTAGATGGCAGAGAGACAAGAATAGTACCTTTGAAGGTCACATAAGTGGTCGTATCAGAGTACGACCTTCCTCGCCAGGAAATCAATCTGAGCATGGTTCCAAGCGAGACATATCATTCCCAGAACAAGATCGAAATCCGACAAGCTCAAGATCGTCGCTGGAGCTTCGAGGGTTAACCCATTAATGGTCACCCTTAGAAGGCATTTAGTCGTAAACCGAACCTCCATCCCATTGGGGAGACGCACCCTCCTGGTGACTCCCTCGTAATATTGGATCACTTCCAGGTCTCTTATAAATTCCTCGGACACAAAGTTGTGTGATGCCCCGGTGTCAAATAGGGTATGGGCAGGCTTGTCGCGCACCATCACAACCCCAACTATCACCCTACCCGGGTTCTGCATACACCTTCCCTCTGTCTTATTTGACATCACCTCCCTAAAATCCACGTCCACAGACACTTCCTCGACCTCCAAGCTGCCGAGCAGGTGGGGCATCCATTAATGCTAGAGGAGGAGCTTCCCTCATGGGAGAGTTCCTTCGAATATGTCCCGGCTAGTTGCACTAATAGCACGTAGGTACCTCCTCCGATGGACTCAGCATCTCCCATATCTATACGGGCTGGGGAGCCAGCACCATCGGGTTCCTCTACTCCTACTGGTCCTCTTGGTAGGGCTTGTACCCATTCCTCTTTTCTCCAATGACCCGACCTCTCTGCTGGTCTCTCCTGCCACTGATCATGGTGTCGTTCGCCAATCTTTTCCTGCCCCGAACTATTAGCTGGTCTGCCTCTAGATTTTGTCCATCTGCAAGATCCTGGCCAAGCAGATCCCATTAGAAATGAAATGGAGGGCCTGCCTCACGTCATTATGAAGGCCCTTGTAGAACCTCTTCGAATAGCCTACATCATCCAATTGGTACGAGTCCGCAAAGCGGGCTAAATGTGTGAACACCCGATAATATTCCAATACTGTCCTACTACCCGGCCTCAACTATAAGAATCTGTCCTCCAACTCGTCCCTTGCAGACTGTGGTACAAAATGATCCAACTGCGCTGCCCTGAACTCTTCCTAAGAAATGTCTGTATACTCTATCCCCGTAAAGGTAGTGTCCAATAGTGACTTCCACAATCTCTTCGCATGGTACTTCAAGCAAGAGACTGTTAATGCCATTGCCTCCTCCGTCGGGCATAAAAACCTGGCCAACATCTCATAAATGATATCCATCCACTCCTCTGTATGAACTGCTAACACCGTTTCGACGTAGGATAGTAGAGAAAGACCTCGAAATACTTTCTGCTAGTTTGCCCCGGAATTTGGCAGAGGAGTCGGAGCCTGCTAAGTCTTTAATGCCTCTAATATGGCTGACAATGTCTGTCCCATCTCCGTTTGCTGAAACGAAGAAGGGGTCGGCAGAGGTGGAGCAACATTCTGAGCCTGCGGTATACCCTGCCATGGGGTAGGGTTTGTCACAGGCTACAAAGGAGAATCTAATTATCAGTTGATTTATGAAGAGATTCGTTGTAAAGAAAATGGACTGTTACATATGATTTCCCTTATGGGCACACCATTGCTTCTGCTGCTAGTTTGTCCTCAAAATAAGCTCGCATGGGGTATCCCAGGGTTTTTGTGGGCATCTTTTCTTTGAATCGAGGTTTCCTCTGATACCAGTTTGTAAGACCCTACTTTTTTTTGCTTCACTCGCGGGTCTTATGCCCAGAATCGCCGTTTTGCGGTGACACCAACACTCGGGAAAGTCGCCACTACAAAATGTCAATCCTGCCGGCAGTAATGATCACCTAAAAAATAGAAGTACATAATTTAGAATAATTAAGTCTAAGTCCACAAATCACATGTAATATACGAAATAGAATCACAACACAATCCACAGAGTAATAGAACAAAAATGGAAGCAGTAAATCAATAGTGGTAAATGGGCTCTTGCCCTATACATCATGTCCTTACTACAACACTCTCACGGAAGCAAACTATACTAATCACTCACGGATCCTGAGGCTTATGCTCCTGTACTAGACTGGCCCACCTCCATGTGCACCGTACTCCGCTAGTGCTGCATCTCCTATTGCTACTCCCTTTCTCCCATCCAGATCCCTTAAATTGTTTTGTCCACTGATCGTTAGTCAAAAAGACTAAGCCTGGTTTTCCCCCATCCCTCCCTAGTGGCTTCGAAGTATTGTGCGGGAGGAATGATAGGAAAGCTAAAATGGTGGAGAGTAAACAAGAGCAGGTGACGGTGGACCTAATCTAGCAGTTATTTTGTAATATTCACAGTGCTATAAAAAGAAATGCAAGCTAACAATACTAAGCTAATAGAGCAGTAAAGAGTAGGAATTAAAGTGCACCAAAAAAGAAATGTAACAGACAACCACAAAGAAAGAAACCTTAGCTTATAAGCATGTCCACACAAGCTTATAAAATAAGTGGTCGTTTTGCAAGGCCTAACATTTAAAAAGTCTAATACCAATTTATACGTTAGGGGTAAGGGTTGAAATGTGATGATGACATGATATGCTATGTTATGTTGGTTTAATGATATGTTCATACAAGTGCAACACACACACACACACACAACTCTATGCGTACAGACCTTTAGTTCACCCATTTGGAGTTAGTTAAACTCTCAGGTACCTGCCATCATGGCAAACAGAGGCATTGGGTTGGCCCACCCCACCTCTAGGCTAGCATTCACATCACCTCACCTAGACCTTCATATGCCTAAATGCGAAGAACACACTATGGAGCCTCTGTGTACTCTGCTCACAAATCCACCAGTCTTTTCCTTGGCTAAGTGTAGACCACACCCGCCGAGTCATCGTATCGACGTCGGTGTGAACGACCATCAAATACAAAAGACCCCCACCTTATGCACATGTCACCATGAATTCCCAAGCCATAGTCTCCCCGGACAAACTTCTCCATTACAGCTATCTTCCGAGCCTTCGACTCGTCGGGCTAACTTGCCGATTTCCACAACCACCGAGCCTATCGCTTGAGTGAACAAACCAAGCTAACCTCCCGAGTCATCGGGGTGAGTGAAAGTGAAGCCCTAGTATTTTCTATTTTCTCTTTAATCATTTTGGTCATACGATTTAAGGTTAACCTTGGACTGCCCACGACATTCCCTATGAAGGGCTCTTGAGGGAACTAGTAACTACGATGGGCTGAAGCCCAAAGCTCCCTTTCATATGGTACTTATTATTGTTGGTATCTACCCATGTCCCAACTCTCCTGATCTTACACTTGAACTAAACCTAAGTGTATTTAGACTTCCTCCAAGGGAACGACGATCCATCGTCAATCCCGAGAACAAACTTGCATCCTAGTCAACCAGACTTTCACAACTTGACTCCTACTTTTAACTTCTTTCTTATCCAAATTAGAGCAAGTACACCATTTATCCCACCTTCCTATTCTAAGGCTTACATGTTATCTTATTTCTACAGGTTTACTATGTGCATACCTAATGAGCTACATGACGTGCATGAATGATGACCCCCTCCAAATATTCATCCAAATGATCTAAGATTATTACCAAGGATCTAACATGAGATTTTAAAGATAAACCCAGAATACCAAATTTTTCCTATTTTATTTGGCATTTATTTAATTTCTAGTAAAATAAGGCCAACTATGCTTTTGAACATCAAGTATACTTTTCTGACAGGGTATTGCCTCAACAATATTATGACAAGTGTATATCATCCAAATAATAGTAAATACTGAAATTTATAATTTTTCAAAAAAATTTTGACCTCCACACTAATTATTGATTAAATAACCTCATTAATAGAGCAAAGCAGGAAATAATATAAATAATCATCCAAAACTTAAATAAAAATTACCAGATGTTAAAAGTCACCAGAAAAGACAACTGGCCAAATTTAGTAAATTTCCAAACAAATTTGGCCACATAATAAATCATATAAGAATATTTTACACAAGGAACTTTATGAAGCATCCTATATGAAAAGGCTTCTAATAATTTTATAAACATTAACAGAGCATGATGAAGCCTTAAGATGTCCTCAAACCAAATTTCATAATTTTCCAGTGAGTAAATAACTCATAATATTTTTTCTTACTAATAGGGCAATTAATAGGTTTGTGAATGAAGTATTATAAATATTATTCCAAAATACATACCTAAATTTCTAGAGATTATTAACCATTATATAAGATCACTTCCTAAGTTTCATGAAGATCCAAGATCATATAATCATGCAATAAAATTATGAGTAAAAGTACCCTAATTGGTCCTAAACTATTTCCAAGGGAATGTAAGTTCCTAAAATTCTAAAATCATTTACTAGGGCTTCTTTCCACCCTAGGAACTCACCTACTAAGTTTCAATACATTCTAAGGACATATGGTCCCATGTCCTTCTTTGAGCTCAAAACTCAACCCTAAGATTCACACTAGGGTTCTAGGGCATTCCAACCCTAAACCACCTAAAATCTCTTGTGGGGGTGTTTTATATGACATTAAGTCAGTGGCCATGGTTTCATCTCTTTTAGATGGGGATTAGTCCCTGAACCCATCAAACACACATTTTCCTTAATTTGCCCCTTAGGGACCAAATTTTGGTCACACCAATACCTACTCAAATCAAACCCAAATGGTCTGAGATTTTTATTAGCGACTTATCATGACCCTTAGGGTCATTTACCAAACGTTTGGGGGATTGAGAGATCATTAGTCCGTCTAATTAACCCATATATGTATTATTAGATATTTACAAAACTATTAAAAAATGTTTTCCGAAAATTCCCATTTTGGGATATGTCGTAGGTATAGGTAAGAGTGACTCCTAGTACAAATCTCAAGTAATTTGGATAGCTGGATTGATGGGGCACTCAATTTAGTCTCTGGCTAACCCTATGTATAGAGTGCACCATTTTGAGTGTTGTGGTCAGACCACTGACCCAAATGGGTTGAAATACATTTTAAAATAAGATATACTTCACGGGTTACAACTTTCATGTTTGTCATTTTCCTAATAGAGGGCTCTAAGTATTTTTAATATTTAATTCATTACCCTGCAATAATTGTGACTTAATGAAATAATAATAATCCTTAATATAATCGGGCAGCACGAATCTTGACGCGCTAACGGACGTAATCTGTTCATCTTCCCCAGTGCTCCAAGAACCCAGATTAACATGTCTTGGGCCACTTTGGCTGGTGATTTCCCAGCCACCCACGCCCCTTCCCGGCCAGTCACTGCCACTACCACCTTCATTGAAGTGGTGGTCTGTGATTCACAGTGGTAGACCGGTCGGAGATGGCTGGAACAGTGAATGGTGGATGGAAGAAAAGCTTGAAAAACCAAGCTCTCAGCTCCCTTGATCTAGGGCCAATTGGACCTAAACCTTGGGGCCAATAGATGGAGATATATCTACAGAGAGAGAGAGGAGGAAGACTGAACCTTCTGGGGTTGCTGGAGTCGGGCAGATCGTCGTGTCTCCATTGTCGGTGGTGGTGATTTTGGGTGCTCTGCAACCACACTACTAGAGGGCTCGAAATATTTAAGGGAATGTTGGAACCGATTGTTGGGCATCTAGGGAAGCTTTTAAAAGGATTAGTTGGGGGAGAGGAGGGGTCTAAGCTTCAATGGTCATTAATGGCCATGAAAGCTCTTTTCGGCCACCCTTTGATCAACTGAAACCAGCCTCTGATTTTCCCTGAGAGGTTCTTTGCCTTCCTAGCCTTGAATGGCCTCTTCCTCTCCCTTTCTCTCTCCTCCATTAAAGGGAAAATGAGGTTTCTCTCTCCTAGTCACTCCATCCAGAATTTGAGTGGAATTTTGGGTAAATATAAGCCTCCTAAAGCTAGTGGGTGATGTAGGGCCGTCCTAAGAGCCTACACGTATGGCGACGAAGGTTCTCTCGCCATGATAAACAATCTCGTTCTACACGCTAACGAAACACAGCAGTACCAATTAAATTATTTATCTCACGCGCCAACGTTCGGTTAGCCAATTCGATAGAGATCGAACCACAACTAGAGGCCGAGTTCCGATCAAGCTAAAGGGACGAATATTCGCGTTCGTGCGAGCGATGTTGTACCAAAGAAAGATCCACCAATAAAATACCGATTCGAAAAACGGTTGATCTTTCCCCAACAAGAAATAACGAGGATCGTCAATCCTTCTGAGAGTATTCAAAAATTAAAACGAAAAGATCCGCAAATCTATTATGAGAACGCCGCGAAATTTTATTCTGTTTCAAAAGTCACGCAAAAATCGTCCACCACACAAAACAATCTAGAAGAGAAAAGTCTTGAGTAGAAATTTTGTTACCCCTCTCGGAATAGTAGATCCGAGATTTGGATCCACTAGAAATGATCGCTCTCCTTTGTTCTCCACGGAACTTGCTCCAAGGATGAAGAAACTCGGCTTTCTTCCTCGCTTTTTGCACCGTGAAAGTTTCCCAAGTCCTTTGGTTCTCGCACTCGATTATCCTCCTCCAAACAAAAGGTGGCCGACTATGTTGAGTTAGGATGAGTGAAATCGTGGGGGTAGATGCATAGTAGGCGGGTAGAAGGGAAATAGAAAGAGGAGGGTAAGAAGGGAGAGGCCTAACTTTGGAGAGGAAGACTCCAAGGGGGCGGCAAAAATTAGGAGGAAGAGGGGAGGGAAAATTTGGTTTAGGAATAGCCTTGTTTAGCATGCAATCAAATATGAATTTTATTAAGAGTCATAGCCTTATATAGGCCTTACAACACAAGCGCTAATAGCAGTCAAAAATATGTGCTAGATGCACACCAAGAGTTCAAAAATAAAAATACAAGCCACAATAAAAGTCAAACCATAACTTAGCAAACATAAAAAGATAATAATTAATTCTTGCGGCGTGGACGAAGATTGTAGCCGTGGCCGCCACGGCGCCACAACTCTTTAGGCGGAGGGCCATCATTATCATCATCATCCGCCATAACTCCATGATCAACCAATGCGCCATGCACGTCATCTTCAACATCAAGTTGGCCGTCCAGGTGGCGGTCGCCATCAATCCTCCCCTGCTCAAAAGAACTCATCACCGATGAGTGGGCAGGAACGTAATGGCGTGGGAGATCCGCATCAAGTAGCCCCACCTCCGAAGCCGAGAGCCAAGAGTCGTCCAAAGCAGGACGACCACGCCAACGAATCAAGAACCTATGAACGTCACCGTCGGCAGTAGGAAACATAGCATCCTGCAAAATCCTGTCAGGCAAGAAAACGGTCCGGGGAAACCTCGGAAATGCGTTAGGCAAAGAAGAGAAACAAGTTTCAACATCAGTAGGCGGCATACCTTCCGTAGAGTCCGCAGGAGAGAGCGATCCAGAAACAATCTCACCACCCACCTCATTAGAAGATTTAATGGAAATATTAAACGACGAGACAGAAAGTTCAGGTGGTGGAGCGATATAAAGCGTTAAATCAGAAACGTTAAAAATAGGGGAAATTCCCCAATCAGCGAGTAACTTTAATTATTATGCATTTTCGCCCAACTTTTTAACACTCGAAAAGGACCGGCTCGCCTATTTGCCAATTTCTTTATAGCGCCCGAAGGCATCCATTCAGGGGTGAGACGAACCATTACCAAATCGCCAATATTCAAGGGGACCGCTCGCCTATGTACGTTGGCATTCGCTTGATAAATAGCATATTGTTTAGCTAGCGTCTCGCTAATGTACTTGTGGAGATTGTGGGCGTGCGAGGCGAAATCCTGAGCGAATTGACTAGACTTAAAAGATGGAGGTAATGGGACCAAGTTAAGAGGCGCGGGCGCCTTATAACCATGAACGATCTCGTTCGGAGACAAACAAGTGGACCTATTCCTTGAATTATTATAAGCTATTTGTGCATGAGGAAGGATAAGGTCCCACATACCTTATGATCGCCAACTAAGAAACGAAGCAAACTACCCAAGCTATGATTAACCACTTCTGTTTGCCCATCCGTTTGGGGATGATAGGCCGACAAAAACATCAGTTTTGTGCCCATAAGCTTCCATAGTGTTTTCCAAAAATAGCTAGTGAATTTAACGCCCCTATCAGACACTATCATTTTGGGGATGCCCCGATGCGCCACGACCTCTTTGAAATACAATTTAGCAACATGGGACGCGTCGTTGGTGTTGTTACTAGCAATGAAATATGCCATTTTAGAAAATTGATCAATGACTAGGATGGAATCGTGTCTCCGAAATGTTATAGGTAGTCCCAAAATAAAGTCCATACTAATGTCCTCCCAAGGAACAGACGGAATAGGAAGTGGGGTGTAAAGATCGGCATTGGTTTTGTTTCCCTTCGCTAACTGACAAACGCGGCAACTCCCTACGATTTTATTGACCATTGGCTTAAGCCCTGGCCAAAAGAATTTATCTTCCACTAGAGTTATCGTTTTATCTCGGCCGAAATGTCCACCTAACCCTCCACTGTGTAGCTCCCATACAATGAAATGGCGTAGTGAAGAGCGGGGAATACACAATTGCGTATGCTTCAATAAATAACCGTCATGAATGTAGTATGCCGAAATAAAAGAGGTAGCCTGTTCCTGAGCGGCTAAATAGATATCCTTAAAATCCGGGCATAGGACATACTCGTCCTTAATGCGGTCAAATCCTATTACCATCACCTCTATTTTAGATAATAATAGGGTGACACGACTGAGGGCGTCCGCCACTCGATTCAACGTAACCTTAAGGTGCTTAATAATGAATGTGTACTCCTGAAGATAGGAGACCCATTTGGCGTGTCGAGGACTGATTTTACTCTGAGAGTTTACAAATTTTTGCGCCTCATGATCCGAGAGGATTACAAATTCTTTCGATATGAGATAGTGTCACCAATGTTGGAGACAACGTATCACGACATAAACCTCACGATCATAATTGGAAATAATTTAATTTTGGGCCTGCAAGTTTCTAACTAAAGTATCCAACCGGATGTCCCTCTTGGCTTAACACTCCTCCAATTCCTATCCCCAAAGCGTCGCATGATAGTTCAAACACTTTATTAAAATCCGGCAACCGTAGTAGGGGGCTTCGGACATCCGATCCTTAATCATTTGAAACGCGCTAGCGGCCGATTTGGTCCACGTAAAATCACCCTTCTTCATACATTCAGTGATTGGTGCCATGATACTACTAAAATTGTGAATGAATCGTCGATAAAATATGGCCAATCCATGAAAACTCCTAACATCCCTAATATTTTGCGGTTCCGGCCACTCTCTAATCACTTGGACCTTCTTAGGGTCAACATGAATACACTCAGCGCTCACTATGTATCTTAGAAATTCCACGGAAGTCACCCCAAACACGCACTTCTTAAAATTAATATATATAAGTTCTCTTTGCGCAATGTAGTAAGGATTGTCCGCAAATGAATTTCATGATCGATCGGCGAGGTACTAAACACCAAAATATCATCGAAATAGACTACGACAAATTTACCCATGTATGGCTTAAATACTTGAGTCATTAACTGGGAGAAAGTACTTGGTCCGTTGGTGAGTCCCTCTCCTAGCACTAACCACTCATAGAGCCCGTCCTTAGATTTAAAAGCCGTTTTCCATTCGTCTCCCTCCCGAATCCTTATTTGGTGATAACCACTCTTTAAATCCAATTTTGAGAACACGGTGGCACCGGATAACATATCCAATAAGTCGTTTAAATGGGGAATTGGAAACCTATACTTGACAGTTATTTTATTGATGGCCCGGTAGTTTACACACAGCCTCCAAGACTTATCTTTCTTCGGGACCAACAAGCCAGGGATGACACAAGGGCTCTTACTATGGCTGATAAATCCCTTTGCTAATAAATCAGAAATTAATGTTTTTAGTTCATTATGTGCGGAGGGATTGAGTCGGTAATGGGGTAGATCAGGAAAGGATGAGCCCGGAACGAAGTCAAATTCGTGTTGAATATCCCTGATTGGTGGCAACTTGGAAGGTAAATCTACCGGATAGACGTCCTTATATTCTTCCAATAACGTGCGCAGAGATAACGGTAGGTTCTCTAAAGACGGTGAATCTTCCTTTACTTGTAGACATACTAACGCGTAAATGACGCCATCTAGAAAGGTTTCACACTCTAACTCCTTCCTACCTATAAAACTTATCATTTTCCTTTCCGCAGGTACCACAGTATCCTTGGAAGCAATCGACGGGTCCTTAAGGGGTGTGGGTTTAAAAACAATGGTCTTAATATTGAACTTTAACTCGTAGGTGTTGGCTTTTCCAATATGGGTCACGTTATAATCATAAAGCCATGGACAGCCTAGTAGAACGTGACATATATCCATAAGGATGACATCACACCACACCTTATCGACATAATTCTTCACCGTAAGAGGTACCAAGCATCGTTTAGAACTGCGATAGACGTCTTGTTCACCCACGCTATCTTATACGGATGTGGATGCGGCTCAGTGACTAAGTGCATTCGAGTGATGGCATTCTCTGAAACGACGTTCATACAACTACCGCTATCGATTATTAACTTGCACCACTTGTCACCGTTCTTAAAATTTACCGAGAAGATATTCGTCCGATTGTAATCGTCCGTCACACGCGGTGTATTCAGAATACATCTCATAACCATCATAAAAGATTCATCATCAATATCACTCGGCTCAGCGTCAGACTCAGTACCGGCTTCATAGACGATCTCGGCAGAATCAGACGTGGAGTCTAGAAGGGCTAGGGGTTTTCCCTTAGTGGGGCACTCACTAGAATAATGCCCTTGGATTCCGCAAGAATAACAGGTGGCGTTAGTCTTATTAATACGCCCTATGGGAACTCTCTCACCAGTGGGGTTTTTGATGTTCCTAGCGGTGATGACCACGGAGTTCGAATCGGTTGATCGAAACTTACCTTTGTCTCGCACAGATGATGAGGGTGGGGTTCCTAAAATGGATTTTCCTTTTTGGAAAGCTCGGTCCTTGGACTTATAGGCATTATGTTTTTCAATATCCAAAGCTGCATTAATTGTTGTGTTAAGATCCGTGTGGCCGTAGCGCAGAAGCTTGCCTTGGATATCCGGCCTGAGTCCCTTACGAAAACGGGATAGTGTTACTTCGGGCATTTCCCGGACGTTGCATCTCACCATCATGTCCTTAATAAGTCCCATGTACTCCGCTACCGACTTGTCCCCTTGGCGAAGGGTGGCTAGCTCATCGAACATTTGGGTTCGGTGATATGCGGGAACATATTGGTCAGTCAATAGTGCTTTCATGGCAGCCCACCCAATTGGGGGTACTCCATTTACGGTACCCAGTCGCCTCTCTTCGTTCAACCAGAACGTCTTGGCCCTACTTAGAAGCTTCATTCGTGCCACTCACACTTTATCACCGTCAGACAGGTTATGCCACTCAAAGTAGCACTCGATCTCCATGATCCAATCTACGAAAACTTGATGTTCTCCCATTCCATCGTAGGATGGTGGATGTAGTCGCACTGCCCTAGTTAAATTGAAATCGTCATCCTGATTTTGAGGATGGTTTTGTCGCTCTTCTTGTTGATTGGAGGGCTGGGGTGGTGGCCCCGGTCGATTTATCCCAAAGCCGGGATTTTGAGGCGCCGCCGGATTTACAGCCAATCCTTGAATTAACTGCATGAGTGCATCGAACCTGGTGTTAAACTCTTCCCTAAGCGCCGCAATTGTTGCAGGAGCGTGCTCATCATCATGGTTGTCGTCCATGTGTGAGGTGGATGGAGGATACTCCGTGCCAAGCCTCGTGTGCATGAACGACAGTGATACAGGGTGTCTCACCTAGACAAAAGACTGTTTGGACAAGAATTTTATAAACAAGGATTTTTATATGCTTAATGACTTGGAGAACGAAAATATTTTTTTAGACTTTTATGCTAAGAAAAATAGGTAGAAAATTCATGACTTGGAGACTGATTGATGGCGACCGCCACCAGGACGGCCAACTTGATGATGAAGATGACGTGCATGGCGCATTGGTTGATCATGGAGTTATGGCGGATGATGATGATGATGATGGCCCTCCGCCTAAATACTTGCGGCGCCGTGGCGGCCACGGCTACAATCTTCGTCCACGCCGCAAGAATTAATTATTATCTTTTTATGTTTGCTAAGTTATGGTTTGACTTTTATTGTGGCTTGTATTTTTTTTTTGAACTCTTGGTGTGCATCTAGCACTAATTATTGACTTCTATTAGCACTTCTGTTGTAAGGCCTATATAAGGCTATGCCTCTTAATAAAATTCAGATTTTTTTTGTAATTTTTTTGCAGATTTTTTTTTTGATTTTGTTATATGCAGACCAAATGGAGAAAATTCAGATTTTGTGACTACGAAGCGTGCACGTACAAGTGTGGGACGACGTCCTATGACAGGGAACGTAGGGTCGGTGTCGATTGAGAAATCAACACAAACCTCCCTCTGATACCAAAATTGATATAGGGTCGTCCTAAGAGCCTACACGTATGACGTCGAAGGTTCTCTTACCACGATAAACAATCTCGTTCTACACGCTAACGAAACACAACAGTACCAATTAAATTATTTATCTCACGCGCCAACGTTCGGTTAGCCAATCCGATAGAGATCGAACCACGACTAGAGGCCGAGTTCCGATCAAGCTAAAGGGACGAATATTCGCGTCCGTGCGAGCGATGTTGTACCAAAGAAAGATCCACCAAGAAAATACCAATTCGAAAAACGGTTGATCTTTCCCGAACAAGAAATAACGAGGATTGCCAATCCTTCCGAGAGTATTCAAAAATTAAAACGAAAAGATCCGCAAATCTATTACGAGAACGCCGCAAAATTTTATTCCGTTTCTAAAGTCACGCAAAAATCGTCCACCACATAAAACAATCTATAAGAGAAAAGTCTTGAGTAGAAATTTTGTTACCCCTCTCTGAATAGTAGATCTGAGATATTGGATCCACTTGAAATTATCGCTCTCCTTTGTTCTCCATGGAAGTTGCTCCAAGGATGAATAAACTCGGTCGTCTTCCTCGCTTTTTGCACCGTGAAAGTTTCCCAAGTCCTTTGGTTCTCTCACTCGATTAACCTCCTCCAAACAAAAGGTGGTCGGCTATGTTGAGTTAGGATGAGAGAAACGGTGGGGGTGGATGCGTAGTAGGCGGGTAGAAGGGAAATAGAAAGAGGAGGGTAAGAGGGGAGAGGCCGAACATTGGAGAGGAAGACTCCAAGGGGGCGGCGGAAAATAGGAGGAAGAGGGGAGGAAAATTTTGTTTAGGAATAGCCTTGTTTAGCATGCAATCAAATCTGAATTTTATTAAGACTCATAGCCTTATATAGGCCTTACAACACAAGCGCTAATAGCAGTCCAAAATTAGTGCTAGATGCACACCAAAGAGTTCAAAAATAAAAATACAAGACACAATAAAAGTCAAACCATAACTTAGCAAACATAAAAAGATAATAATTAATTCTTACGGCGTGGACGAAGATTGTAGCCATGGCCGCCACAGCGCCGCAAGTCTTTAGGCGGAGGGACATCATCATCATCATCCGCCATAACTCCATGATCAACCAATGTGCCATGCACGTCATCTTCATCATCAAGTTGGCCGTCCTGGTGGCGGTCGCCATCAGTGGGCCACTCAACTTGGGCTTAGCCCAAGTGAGTTGGGCTAGGTTAGTTCAGCTTAAGCAAATTTGACCTAATTTTGGGTTGAGTTAAAGAGAATCGGGTTCAAATGTGCCATCAACACATATCCCGAAAACCCGGTTCAGTTATACAGGTAAACTAGATGAAAATACACTACGTCCAAAAGAATTGAGTGGTATCGAGACCACACAACGCCGCATTGAGTGGTGTTGAAACAACTTAATGCTGTGATGAGTGGTGTTGAGACCACTTAATGCCGTGTTGAGTGGTGTTGATTCCACTCAATGCCTCGTTGAGTGGCGTTAAGACCACTAAACACCGCATTGAGTGGCATTGAGACCACTCAACGCCGCATTGAGTGGCATTGAGACCACTCAACACCGTATTAAGTGGAGTTGAGACCACTCAATGCCGTGTTGAGTCCACTTAATGCCTCAGCATCCAGAATGTTTATAAGTCAAAAGCGTTGAGTGGCATTGAGACCACTCAATGCCGCATTGAGTCCACTCAACGCCTCATTGAATGGCATCGAGTGCACTCAAAGCACTTGATGCCTCGTCGAATGGCATCGAGTGCACTCAATGAACTTGATTCCTATTGACTCTAGAACATTCTTTTTCTAAGTTAGAGTTGATTGAACCCCATAGAGGGTCCTATGTGAATCCACCCCTAACCCTTAGGTCAAACCTAGTCTATCCCAATTCATCCACCACATGTCCTACCCTAATCTTAGTTAAGGGGTCTAGTTGCTTATGTGATGTTATACTTATTCCCAGAACAGCCGCCATACGGTAGCATCAATGCACGGGTCAACCGGTACTACAAGACGCCTATTCTGCCGGCTAAACGAATATCATTCATGCAAACCAAACATAATAACAGAAGTCAAATCCACACTAGTATAATTCTAAAGAAGTACAACAATAATAAGAAGCTACAAGCTTCTTTAATATTAGAGTACACAAGATTGCCCAAGAGATTTATAAGTTAACGATCGGCTTAATAGTAAGTAACTCATCATATAAGAGTGCCCATACAAACTTATATGATAAGTATCTTGTGTGTAATGCAATACAGTATTATGAATGCAACATGATGACACACCCATGCACATATACGCACACTGTTATATCTACACAGTCTGTTAGTTCTCACTTTTCGAGCAGGTAGCTAACCTCTCAAGCGTGATACATCGTAGCCAGACGATGACAGTAGAGCGGGAATCACCACTACTAGACTGGTATCCACAAAACTAGGCCTAGGCCTCCGTATGCCTCAATGCTAAGAACATAACAGTAGAGCCTAGGTATGTGTACTACGGTTCAGAAGGGTCTCGGGTAGATGTGCATAAAGAATACAGCCCAAACTGTACTATCGGTGTTGCACCAAAATAGCCTCTGGGAGCGTATCACCGAAGGACCTGAAAGTGAGGGATAGATCTACTTTACACTAGAGGGGGTGAATAGTGTATATTAAAAACTTTAATTTAGTTTTATAGCAGATTGAAAGTAAGTGATATATATATATATAAAGAAGCAATAACAGCACACAAATAAATAGAATAACAATCACAGATGACATAAGGAAATTTATAGTGGTTGCCCAATAAACCTGGGTATATCCACTCTTCTACCACCCTGGTAGGAATCCACTAAAAGTTTTTGCTCAGCTGACCTGCCAGCATAGGTTTTTGCTCAGGTGCCCTGCCACCACAAGATCTATTTATCTAAGGGAGATCTAGTAACCCTTTGAGATTTTGATCAGGTGCCCAAAAACCAAATTAAGTCTTTTGATCAGGAGACTTAGAAACAAAAAGATAACTTTTGAAGGGAGTTAAAAAAAACCCTGTACACAGTTTATGAAAATAAACAAAAAGTGATGATATCTTCTCTGTCAAAATTCTCTGAGAAGACTAGTGGATGTTAAAGCAGAAAGCTCCCCATGAATTGTGTAGATATTATGATCAAGAGAGGGAGACTTTTCTTCAGGGTGTAGGACTTCAAGAATGTTGTTTCTCTCCAGTAGAATTTTCAGACTAATGTGAAATTGATTGTCTCTTGGAGAGTTAGAAGCAAATTATCAAAAAGCTCTGTGTATGTCTTAGTCAGTAATCCAAAATCTATTTCTTGATCTCTTGATCTATCAATAATTATTTTCTGAATGTATATATATTCTCTGAGAAGAATTCAACCATTTGAATTTTAAAAACATTCCTTGAATTGTCTAAAGAATCTCTATGAATTTGTAACGGCTAGATTCAAATATTTGGAATAAAATCATTCCTTAACTGCCCTGGTGATTTAATTTGAATAATAACTCTATGAAAATCCCATATTTAATGCTGCCAGAAATGGCTATATTCATTAAGAATATTTAGCATTAAATACTAGAGTATAACTGACTGAAATTACGCCATTTAAAAACAATCTGCCTCTTAATATAAAACTGCCAGGACACCGTAAAGAATTAGTCCAACTAAATCCTGGAAAGCGTCAAACTAACTCTGGAATTTGTCGAACTGAGAATGGAGTTTGTCGAGCTGAGCTTGTAGTTCATCGAGCTGTGCTTTTAAGAAGATATCATCGTTTTTGAACAAAGCTCAGCATTTATCGAGTAAAGCTCAGAGACAGAACTCTGAGTTTGTCGAACTTAGCTTGACGTTCGTTGAACAGAGATCATCTTTCGTCGAACTAAATTCTGCATTCGTCGAACTTCATTTCTCTAGAATTCTTTTGAAGGTGCAACCTTGGAAATAATAACCTATGACCTTAGACTATAGATGTTGGGTAAAACAAAATATTCTAAACAGATGATAGTGATCCTAGCCTAAATAAGTAATAGGGTTCCAACAATCTCCCCCTATTTGGGTGAAGATACTATTTACAAAGGAAAAACACAAAACATAAAATATCTTGCAGAAAAACTTTCAGCAGATATAAAATAAAGTGCTTTGAGAGTTCAAAAACATAAACACAATTTAAAGACATAAAATCAGAAATCAATTGTCTTTCTTAGAAGTATTAGAGGAAGATTCTAAAGATGGCTTAGTGAAGATTAACTTCCTGTTAGGATCTATAGCTTCCTTTTGACTCATCTTCAAATCTTGAGAGAAAATAATCTTCAAAGAAGTACTCCTAGGCACCACTGCCTCTGGATGCAAGCCCATGTACTTGTCCACATTGAACAAGTTCTTTACTTAATATTTACCAAGCTCCTTATTTCTATAAGAGGACATGGTGGAGAACTAAAAGGTGTCATTTCCTTCTACTTTAGCTTAATTAATCTGAGATAGAGCAATAAGCTCATTAAATCTGTCCATTCTGAAATTTGGGTCCATTTCTGGATCATATGTTGGTGAAGGAGGCTTTTCTTGATTTGCTTTTTGTTTACTGCTACTTTGACTTGTCTGTTGTTGTTTGCTGCTTTTATTTCTTTGAGTATCAGAACTTAAGGTTCTAGCTTGTCTGCTCTGAGTAGGTCTAGATTAATGATGAGAAGAAGTAGACCTTTGAGAGTGAAAAATATTTCCTGTTGCACCTGCTGCTGGAGGAGGAGGAGGAGGTCCTCTGCTAGACCTTGGAGGTGAATGATACCTTTTCATTTTCTTCCTCCTTTTTTGTTCATTTTTAGAATACCTCATCCAATGTGGATGGTCTGCTGTAAGAGTAATCCAATGCAAAATATAATAAGGGATATTAGATGTAGAGGAAGGTTGAGGAGCAACCTTTGCAGGAGCCTTCTTTTTCTTTAATTTTGTTTTCTTAGAACTAGAGTCTTCTGACTCATCTAATTCTGCATCATCATTAGAATCTTCTGCAGGTTGATCATATAGATCATCTAACTGTTAAAGTAATTTAGACTGATCAAGAACTTGAACTTCTGGCTGTGTATTTACAACATCTGTATCTGCTGCTTGTATATGTACACTGTCATCTTGTTCCATATATTGAAAAATGATGTCATTAAGATTAGGCATAGGATTTTAATCCCAAGCATAAGTACGAGGGGAAGAAACTTGTTTTATAAGATCCATTGAATCTCCAAAAATTTAAGGCAGAGAAACTGGAGAATTGATAGGAGAAACAACTGAAAAGCCAGTCTTAGTTGTTCCAGAACTGAAGAACTAACTAGAGCAGCATAACATACTATAGCTTTAGAAAAATTAAGCTCAAAAATTGGAAAATAACTATTATGCAAAGTATCAAAATCTAATTATAAAGAATTCAAGTTGACTGTGGGATGAATTGAGACATCACCAACAGGAGAAACTTCTGGTACTGCTGCTTCAACTGAACTTATCATCTCTGTATCTGTATCAAAAACTGATGTTGCTGCTAGGACTAGAACTACAAAATTGTTTGGAGCTTCTTCATAAAGCATCTCCCCCTGCCTAAATCAAGGGAGACCTGTATATAGTCCTCTAGAAGAAGGGACAGTAGAGGAAGAGGATAGCTGAGAAGATAGAGCAGAAATAGAAGCAGCAAGAGGAGTTATAGATTCATCTATCAACTTTTTGAGAGTTGGAGTAATAAATTCAATAAGATTTGAGCCAATAGAAGAAAAATCCAAAAACATAAACTTAGAAGGATTCTGAGCAGATGTTGATATTGGATTTTCAGTAGAAGAAGATGGAGGGGGTCTGTTTGCACAGATTTGGCAGATGGTGAAAGCTTGAGGAATGGATGATGGAGGAATGGATGATGGAGGAATGACAGTAGGAATTGTGTCTGGAATTATTTCCTGAACAGGTGAGTGTGATGAAGATACATGTGGTAGAGCTGTATGGTGTGGAGATGTATGTAATAGAGAAAAGTAAGTAGGAGAAGATAATTGTGGAGATGAAGGTAGAGACAGATGAATTGGTGATTCTATATGAAATGAAGTGGATGGAATATCTTCAGATGTAATAGGTGGTAGAGGTGACTGAGGAAGAGAAGCATCAATAGGTGGAGTTGATTATGGAATAGTAGAATGAGGTGAATATGGTAGGTGAGATGGTGGAGATAGCTGTCTAGGGGAATGGTGTGGAGATAGAGGAAGAGAAGAAATATTAGGAGCAGAATCTTCTGTTAGGGTTGGGAGAGTGGTTGTAATATCCCTTGTGCTTTCAGAAGTTGTCCTAGAGGGTTCAGCCCTGGATGGCTTAGGGATTACCCTTTCCCATCTTCCAAACAAAGCAGAAGTAAGCCTCTTGGATGCATTGATATGCACAGTCTGAGAGACCAGAACTTTTGGATATTTGGTTTGAAGGAAGATACCTAGAATTTTGTCATAGCTGACATCTTTCTTATTAATCTTCTTCTTAATTGAATCAAATAATATTGTTCCCCAATTCATAGATTTCTTATTAACCAAAGCACACATCAACATAAATTGGTGCCTGGTGACATAATCATGTGTATAATGTTTTCCTAACAAAACTTTACCAACAATATTAACTAAGAATTTATATTCAACGGAAAAATTCTTTTTCAACAGATGGTTAGGGTTTCCTTCTGTATGACCCAAACATTCTAGCATTATATCAAATTCTAAACAACACAGTTCAATATCATCTTCTCCATTAATGAAACCAAAAATTTCAGATAAAGTTTCAGGTGTTAGAGAAACCTGATTTCCTGTGACTGATCCAGTAATAGTTTTTGGGTCTTGAATCTTTGCAGTATAAACCCATTCCTTAACTTCCAAGAGGGGGAGTTTGATTCTGCTTCACATAAAGTTTCGCAGATGTTGCTTCTCGAATAGTTGCAAAATATCCTTAAATATTTGATCAGAATGACTGAAGGAGTCCATATCTATATCAAATCCTGCATCAAACTTCATTGTTGAGAGAATTTCCTACGAAACTGCCATTTTCTTGCAACACAGAAAAGATCAAGCGCAATAGAAGGGAAATGGAGAAAGCACGGGAAAGAGTTCGATAAAAACCTAAATATAAGTTTTCAGAAGTTGAAGCAGCGAACTCTGTCCGACGAAAAACCACACCTCGAACTCTTATTTGATGAAAATTCTTAAAAGAAATACATTTCGTCGATCTCCAGTCAATGAAAGTTTTGCAAAAGAAATATATTTAGTCGAGATCCGTTCGACGAAAGATACTTGAAACTAATTCGTCGATCTCCATTCGACGAAAATTTCACAAAGACAGTTCGTTGATCTACGTTTGACGAATGTCTCATGAAAAGAACACAGTTCGTCGATCTCCGTACGACGAAAGGTGTGTAATTCGTCGAGCTCAGAACAAAAATCAAATTAATGTTTCTCCATTAATCATGCCTAACATATTTAAGAAGAAAAGATGTTTCTTTTCATCTAAGGGTTTAGTGAAAATATCTTCCCTTTGTAAATCAGTAGAAATGAAAACAAGATTAATTTTATTTTTGTCTACATTATCTCTAAGAAAATGATGTCTTATTTCGATATGCTTAGTCCTACTATGATGGACTGGATTTTGTGCAATTGATATTGCACTGGTATTATCACAAAATATGGTTGAATTATTTAAGTTGTATCCATAATCCAGTAGCTGATTTTGAATCCACAAAATCTATGAAAAACAACTACCAACTGCAATGTATTCAGCTTCAACAGTTGAAGTAGAGACAGAAGTTTTCTTCTTACAAAACCATGACACAAGCCTATCACCAAGAAACTGACAAATTCTTGATGTGCTTTTTCTGTCAACTATGCATCCATTATAGTCAACATCTGAGAATCCAGTTAATTTAAATTCTGACTCTATTGGATACCAGAGTCCTAGATTAGGGCAACCCTTTATATATCTCAAAATACTTTTCGCTAAAATTAGTTGAGATTCTTTAGGATTTACTTGAAACCTATCACAAATACATGTAGCAAACATTATATATAGTCTACTAGCTGTTAAGTATAATAAACACCCAATGATGGTCTTATATAATCTCTGATCAACAGGATTGCCCTATTCATCATTATCAACAACAACATTTGAGGGTATTGGTGTTTTTGTAGCTAATGCATCTGATATCCTAAATCTTTTAATTAGCTCTTTAGCATATTTAGACTGGATATAAAAACACCATCAGGATATTGCTTCACTTGTAAACCAAGAAAGTAGGATAGTTAACCCATGCTACTTATTTCAAACTTAGAATGCATTAGGTCAGAAAATCTTTCGTATAGTTTGGAATCAGTAGAGCCAAATATTATATCATCTTCATATATTTGAACTAGCAAAATTTTAGATTTATGATGTCTAATAAATAATGTTTTATCTACTATGCCTCTACTGAATTTATTTTCTAAAAGAAAACTAGCAAGAGTCTCATACCAAGCTCTTGGAGCTTGTTTAAGACCATAAAGAGCTTTCTTTTATCTAAAAACATGAGAAGAGTGAGTTAGAGAGATAAAACTTGGTGGTTGTTCAACCTAAACTTCTTCTTTGAGCTCTCCATTTAGAAAGGCACTCTTCACATCCATCTGATATACTGTGAATTTCATGAATACTGCATATGCAAGAAAGATCCTGATAGCCTCCAATCTTGTAACAGGAGCAAATGTATGGTCATAGTCTATGCCTTCCTTCGATGAATATCCTTGACCTACCAATCTTGCTTTATTTCTTACAATAATTCCTTGAGCAACCAACTTATTCCTAAAGACCCATTTGGTTCCAATAACTGGATAGTCTTTGGGTCTTGGAACTAAGTCCCAAACTCTACATCTCTCGAACTGATTGAGTTTCTCTTGCATTGCAATGATCCAGTGGGGATCTTGTTCTGCATCTTTGATGGATTGAGGTTAAATCTGAGGAATAAAACAAGCATGCATCGTATCTTGATTCAATTGATGCCATGTTTGAACACCATTTGATATGTCTCCAATCACTTGAGATCTAAGGTGATCCCTAAGTGTGACAAGACCAACAGGTAGAGTTGGTTGTTCAACTGCTTGTGGTGCTAATTCCTCTAGTGGAATTTCATTTGCCACAATATTTTCAGCATAAATTTCTGAATTTTCTTCATCACTGTCTTCAGCAATCTGTTGAGAAGGATGTAATGTATCCTCTTATGTTAGGATTAAATCATCCATTTTCTCATACAGATTTGGTACCTGAAAAGATTCGATGGTAGATATATCTTTCTCCTTGTAAAACATATTAGTTTCATCAAAAGATACATGCATAGATTCTTCCATCCTAAGGGTAGATTTATTAAAAACTCTATAAACCTTGCTGACTTGAGAATATCCATGAAAATTCCGTCTGCATCTTTGGCTTCAAATTTCCTTTCGTGTTTCTTCTTATTATTTTGAATGTAACACTTACAACCAAAAACTTTAAAATAATTTACTTTAGGTTTCTTAGATTTAAATAACTCATAGGGAGTCTTACCCTTAAATTTATGGATTAGACTTCTGTTAAGGACATAGTTTGTTGTGTTTACTGCCTCTGCCCAAAAGGATAGGGGAAAGTGAGCTTCTACAAGTAATGTTCCAGCGGATTCAATTAGGGTTCTATTTTTCCTTCTACCCCGTTTTGTTGTGGAGTTCTAGGGGAAGAAAAATAATGCTTGATACCTTCATTCTCACAGAATTCGATTCAAACTCAGTGTCATGATCACTTCTGATCACTTCAATCTGAGTAGAGTACTCAATCTTGATGCTCTTAAGAAAATCTATAAGAACTTTAAAGTTATTTGACTTATTTCTCATAAGAATACCCAAGTGAATCTAGAGAAATCATCTACAATAACTAAGGTATATGACTTTCCTCCCAAACTTTGTACTGAATTAGGTCCAAAAAGTTCAATATGTATTAAATATAAAATACTGGGTGAATCACTTTTAGAAATTGATTTAAAACTATTTTTAGTTTGCTCGTCTAATTGACAAGCCCTACAAAGTCATTCCTTCTTGTAAGAATAAGAAGATAGTCCTCTTATAAGGTTGTCCTTAGATAGTTTAGCAATAGTCCTAAGGTTTACATGTCTTAACCTTTTATGCCAAAGTTCACTAGTTTTACTAAACTGATTAAATAAACAGATTTCAGTTTTTGTAGAGTTAAAATTAATTAAGTAGATATTACCTTGTCTAACTCCAGTTAAAACTATTTTATTTAAACTAGAAGTAATTGAACATATAGACTTATTAAAAGTTACCTGATAACCTTTATCACATAATTGACTTTGGAGATAAGGTTATGCTTGAGACCATTCACATAGGCTACCTTCTTGAAGGTAACTGCTTCAACCTTGACATTTCCATAGTCTTCTGTCTGTCAACAGTTGGAGTCTCCAAAGATGACTTTTGGTCCAAGCTTTGCTTTAAAATCCATTAGATTAGCCTTGCTTCCTGTCATGTGTTTTGAGCAACCAATATCCAGATACCACTGTTTCTCTGTGGTAGGATAGTTCTTTACCTGTATAAAAGCAAATTAGGTGTTCTTGACCCAGGTTATCTTGGGTCCTAATTTTCTTTCATAATGATAATTGGAAATGTAAGAACACTCGGGTTGATCATTATAACCAAGTAGATGATATCTCCTAGGAGGGATGATTATAGAGAGATCAAGTGGGATCTTCTGTCCTTTCTCTCATCAGCAGATCCAACAACTATTGTATTGAGGGAGTCCCAGATAGCTTTAGTTGAGGTGAATTCAGCAACCTTTTGGAAGATGTCATCTGACATTGTTCGAGCTAAGATGTTCATTGCTTTTGCATTAATAATTTTTGCTTTCTTCTGGGCTTTTATCCATTCTAGAGGTGGTACAACATTTGTACTTGTTATTTCCACTAGTAGAGGTAGACCTTTCAAGATGGAGTTATGGATATCTTCATCAATAGAGTTTATATACAGTCTAATCCTTGTCTTCTATAGTGCAAACTTATTTAGATTGCACATAGGAGGTCAAGTGCTTGAATATTCCTTATTTTGTGTCATGATAAATTTCTAAGTAAAACTAAAATCTATCAGATCTTATGGTTAAGGTGTTAGCCTGTAAAACCAAAGAACCAATCTCTGATATCAATTGAAAGTGAGGGATAAATCTACTTTACACTAAAGAGAGGTGAATAGTGTATATTAAAAACTTTAATTTAGTTTTATAGTTGATTTAAAGTAAGTGATATATATATATTTAAAGAAGCAATCACATTACAAAAATAAAGAGAATAACAATCACAAACGACACAAGGAAATTTATAGTGGTTCCCCAATAAATCTGGGTACATCCATTCTTCTACCACCCTGGTAGAAATCCACTACAGGTTTTTGCTCAGGTGCCCTGCCATCACAGGTTTTTGCTCAGGTGCCCTGCCACCACAAGATCTATTTATCTAAGGGAGATCTAACAACCCTTTGAGCTTTTGATCAGGTTCGCAAAAACCAAATTAAGTCTTTTGATCAGGAGACTTAGAAACCAAAAGATAACTTTTGAAGGGAGTTAAAAAACCCTGTACACAGTTTATGAAAATAAACAAAAAGTGATGATGTCATCTCTGTCAAGATTCTCTGAGAAGACTATTGGATATTGAAGCAGAAAGCTCCCCCTGATTTGTCTAGAGATTATGATCAGTAGAGGGAGAATTTTCTTCAGGGTGTAGGCCTTCAAGAATGTTGTTTCTCTCTAGTAGAATTTTTCAGACTGATGTGAAATTGATTGTTTCTTGGAAAAGTCAGAAGCAAATTATCGAAAAGCTCTGTGTATGTCTCATTCAGTAATCCAAAATCTATTTCTTGATCTCTTGATCTATCAGCAATAATTTTCTGAATGCATATATATTCTCTGAGAAGAATTCAACCATTTGAATTTTTAAAACATTCCTTGAATTGTCTAAAGAATCTCTGAGGATTTGTCATGGCTAGATTCAAATATTTGGAATAAAATCATTCCTTAACTGCCTTGGTGATTTAATTAGAATAATATCTCTGTGAAAATCTCATATTTAATGCTGCCAGAAATGGCTATACTCATTAAGAATATTTAGCATTAAATACCAGCGTATAACTGACTGAAATTATGCCATTTAAAATCAATCTGCCTCTGAATATAAAACTGTCTGGAGACTGCAAAGAATTAGTCGAAATGAATCCTGGAAAGCGTCGAACTGACTCTGGAATTCGTCGAATTGAGAATGGAGTTCGTCAAGATGAGGTTGTAGTTTGTTAAGCTGAGCTTTTGAGAAGAGATCATTATTCATCGAACGGAGCTCAGCATTCGTCGAGCAAAGCTCAGAGTCAGAATTCTGAGTTCTTTGAACTTTGCTCAACGTTCGTCGAATAGAGCTCAGCTTTCGTCGAACTAAATTCTACATTCGTCGAACTTCATTTCTCTGGAATTCTTCTGAAGGTGCAACCCTAGAAATAATAACCTATGACCCTAGACTATACATGTTAGGTCAAACTAAATATCCTACACAGATGATAGTTATCCAAGCCCAAATAAGTAATAGGGTTCCAACAGGACCAAGCCCAACCATCCACTAGGCACGGAAGGAGCCTCGGGAGTGATCACTGAGGACCAAGCCTAATTGCCCAAGGTCTATCTGTCAACTCTTGTTAGTGTGATGACTGGCGAGCCTGTAGACCTGTCATACTATCCTAAACCCAGGATTATGACACCGCATGTCAACTCACACTACATGCAAGTATACTTGGCCAAGACAATATTATCTAAAGGCTCCAACTGAGTCCCTTCTCATCATTACCAATCTGGTGCTTAAAAGCACTTAAGGGCTCCGCACTAAGTCCCTTATCATCATCACCGAACTAGTGCGGTCAAATATTCACACACTTACACCTTATCACATTCCCGTGCTCCCAAGTACTCAAGGGTTCATCATCAGTATAGGTGGCAAGCCACCTCATACATCACGATAGTCCCACAATTTCACCCATAGGGAGACACAACTCTAAGCATTGGACTACCCTATTCCTTCCTTCAATATTAAGACTCTTCATATCGCATGCCCATGGGCACTTTCTCCTCCAGCCTCATGTTTATGATCCGCATTTACCTACATTTCGAGTCATACATCTTTTCTAGATTCTAAATCATACAACATTCACCATACCATTTATTTATTTCTACCTTATCAACATAACTTTCTAGGAATACATCTCATGTTCTTCCAACCACTTTGATCGCCGCGAGCTATAGATTATACATTCACGTATTATAGTTAAGCTGCATCTTTACCGTTTTTCGTGAATAAATTGTTTTCTCATTTAAAGATCCAACCATCATTTGTTTGCTCGATGATCCGACAACCATTTATTTACTCGAGATCCATTCAATCATTTGTTCATTCAAGATCCAACAACCATTTATCCATCAAAGTTAACCAAATATACAACTCGACCGAAAACATCCTGCACTTATGTTATTACCGTGCAACAATTTTGACTAAACATTCTCGGAGTTAAAGAGTTCCTATGGGAACGTGTAACCATCTGTGGGAAAGGAATTTCTGAAAACTACAATTTTCTTGTTTAGCCCAAGACCTGAATATTGCCGTACCATACTCAAAAATGGCCTTGAAGTCTGCTGCGCACAGAAAACAAGTTTCTGCAAGCATCTTGAAGACCAACATACGACATCGGTTCGTCTCCTTCCTCTAACCATTGATACAAAAATGCATTCAGCTCTTCCTCCTCCCTTATTCACCCTCATTAGACCATCATTCTTAATGGAACTAAGTCCACCGTCCTCATATATAAGAGAGGAAAGGTTGAAGACAACAAACTCTAAGATAAAGGTCCTAGCATGGTCTCTTCCTTGGAGATCTCCATCTCTCACCAAGGTCAAACTCCATTGAGCTGACATCTCTCCTATTTAATAACTAAAGATCTATCACCATGGGAGGGGGTAGGAATCTCACCTCGTGTCCGGCCAGAGATCTTGTTATCCTCCTTAGTGGCATGACGGCGTCGACCTTGGCTCTCGCTCTTCTCCTCCGAGAGAAAGTCAGCCCCGTTCCTTATCCTTCAAAGAAAAGCTCTGCACTCTTCATTCTCCTTTGACATGATTCACCAATGTACACGATGGAAACAAAAACATACAAGGCAAAAACTAGCCCCATATATATAATTAGTAACCGCCGACTCTACCGAACTGAACTAAGGAGTCCACTTAAACCGTCAAGTTGTAAGATCGCAACCTAACCGCGCGGACACCCCGTTCTTCTAATCTGAAGAACTCTATCCGCTATCTGTGAGCCTTCTAACCGCGAGGTTTCCTAGCCACCAGATTATCTGTGAACAGTTGCTGCCGAACGGAACAGATAGACGTCCATAAGCGTACAACCTTATTGAACTGGGAAAGATTGCCAATGAGAAGATCTCCTGATCGTAAGCCGTGACCTGCTGTTAACCAATGATTGTATCCACAATTATCTGCACTGATCCCTGACATAAGTCAGAACCAATTCACTAGCTTCTCAGCGCTAGCCGCACAATTTGCAATAGCAAAATAGGTTAACTTCTCAAACCGCGCGAATACAAACACTTGTCCGTAATAATAACCCGAGCTCACTTACTGTTTATTTGGTTTTACTATTGATATGATATGGGGTCCTATTTATAGGTGCAGAGAGGAGTGTGGTCACCACCGTAATCGATAGGAACACTTCCCATATTACAGTTATCACAAAACCTGTCCGCATAGTGCAAGCACAAAGCCTGCACGCCAAGGTCGTACATGACAGATGAATAAGCCAGTCTGCCAAGGTCACACCAACAAGGCCGGACAAAAAACCTATTCACCTTGATCATCACCGTCACGGCCAGAATTAGGACCAGTCTGCCACACCCGCGGACACTATGAATACCGCCACTAGACCACATTAACCAGCAAACTCCAACACCAGTTTGTACTAGTCTGCGAACTCCAACACCAGAACAAGACCAAAGACACAAACCATGTCGATCTCGCAAGCTCTAGAAGAGCCCACAATCAAGCCATACTCGGCGAACAACAGATGAGTCTGCATCTCCCGCGGATAACAATCCTATCCACCCGGTTACATCCTGAGAACAAGCCGATACAGAACCACCAGCCAACCTGGGTAGTTGCCACACCTGTCCGCACAGTCTGCGCGGACAGTCCTTACAGACTGCCACTTTTACTTCAAAAATTTAACAGGTACCATTGGCCGTTACAAGGCTCGACTTGTTGGCAAAAGTTTTACATAGTAATGTGGTGTGGATTTCATTGATGTATTCTCTCCAGTTGCTCGGATTACTACAATCCATGTTCTCTTTTCTATGGCTGTCAATAGGGACTAGGTGATGTCTTAGTTGGATGTGAAGAATTCCATTCTATATGGTGATTTGCAGAAGACAGTCTATATGGAGTAACCTCCTAGGTATGTTTATCAGGGGGAGTCTCAGGTGTGTAAATTGCGGAAAGCTATCTATGATCTTAAGCAAAGTCTGAGGGTCTGGTTTGAAAAGTTTAATGAAGTTATTTCGGTTATTGGGTTTGCTCGGAGTGCTACAGATCATTCTTTTTTCATTCGCAAAATCTCGGTTGGTCTTGTTATTCTTGCGGTTTATGTGAATGACATTCTTCTTATAGGAGACGATAACAGGGGTGTTGATATGACAAAGAAACATTTTTTCAGCATTTTGTTACCAAAGATATGAATTCTCCCAAATATTGTTTGGGGATTGAGATATCCCAAAATCCTGGTTCGGTAGTTCTTTCATAGCGGAAATGTTCCTTATATCTTCTTAAAGAGACAGGTCTTCTCGGGGCCAAACCTGCCCGGTCTCCTATGGCTGTTGGAGATGACAAGTGCTGGAGTGAGAATTCTCCTCTTCTTAAAGAAGTCACCAGATACAGATGACTTGTATGGAAACTCATTTACCTGACAATCATAAGACCGAATATTTGTTATGCAGTAGGAAGAGTGAGCCAGTTTATGCAAATTTCTAGGGAATGTCATCTACAATCAGCTATCAAAATCCTAGAATATGTGAAAGGTGCTCTGAGAAAGACTTTTATTTATGAAAATGGGACATTTGAAAATTGAGGCCTATTCTGATTCAAGCTATGCAGATGATAAGAAAGATAGAAAGTGTACGTATGGTTTCTATACCTTTGTTGGAGGGAATCTGGTCAGCTGGAAGTGCAAGAAACAAGTTGTAGTTTTTAGGTCAAGTGCGGAAGTAGAATATAGAAGCATAACTATAACCACTTCTGAGCTGAAGTGGTTACGAACACTTATGCTTGATTTGAGAGAGGTTTATGATCATCCTCTACCAATGTTCTGTGACAATAATGCGACCATATAAATTTTGAGGAATCCAGTCTTTCATGAGAGTACGAAGCATATTGAAGTGGATTGCCACTTATCAGAGAGATGATATTGAGGAATCAAATTTGCACTCCATTTGTTATCTCTGATAGAGAGCTTGTTGATTTGTTCACCAAATCAGTTACTCTTTTTTTGGAACTTTGTAGCAAGCTGGGCATTGTTGACATATATGTTCTAGTTTGAGGGGGAGTGTTAAAACTTGAGGAGACCAGACGGTCTGCAGTCTAGTTTCAGCGGAAAGGAGACCGGGCGGTCTGTTATCTAGTCGCAACGGTCTTCTGGTTTGGTAGCAGTCTTAGGTTTGACAGAACTGCGATTTAGTTAGAGCGGTTTGGCAAACCGCTGTTGTCGGCATGTGTCCTGCTGATTTGCCCGGGTGGTTCTGTCTTCTTATTCTTCAGTCCGAAGAGCAATCAACAGCATCGATATGGAAGCTATCTGCAGTAGCGGTTCGGTGGTTATCCGCAACAGCGGTCTGGTGATTATCCGCACCTGCGGTGTGGTGGCTATCTGTGCAACGTTCTAGAGGTTATCCACAGCAGCGGTCTGGAGGCTATCCGTAGCAGTGGTTTTGTGGTTATCCGCAACAACGGTGTGGTGGTTGTACCAGCAGCGGTGTGGTGGTTGTCCGCAGCTGCGGTCTGGGGCCAACCCGCAGTAGCGGTCTCGGGGCTTTCCCCTTTTGAAGATCAGCGGCTTCGAAAGATATGTATTCTCCAATGTATAGTCTTGTGGTTTGACCTAGTCAAACAGCATAAACTGCGCGACTTATATTTAGTCTCACATCGCTTATTGTATTCTCTTATCTTCCTCATTTTCTATATATATGAGGACATACCTTTGTATTATTTTTTTTTTATAGCAATGAAATTTGTCTTTATTTAGCTACTTTAACAACTAGAAACTGATAACTCACAATATTCTCCTTTCCTCTAACTCCCCTTAAATGTGCCGTCGTGGGGGTGCATGTTTAGCACCAACGCCACCCGCTCAATCAAAATGAACGGTTAGAAATAAATATCAGTGTGATGTCCTCTGCTTAGTTCACTTGATATCACACCCATTAAATTTAATCCTCCTTTTCTCCATTGTGAGTTTTGCCTCAAAAAAAATTCAGTCCTCGAACTCTAGAAGTGGTTGGCCGGAAGAGAGTGGGCGAATTAGATCAGCAAACTGAAGGAAATGGATGCCAATGAGCACAACAAGGCCGGTTTTGGAGTATAACCCGGTTTCTCAAGGCTGGCAAGTCCGTCAAGCGTGCCGCGCCGGTGCTTCAGTCTACCTAGCTGGGATTCTTGGCGAGGAAGCTGTCTTACCTCCTCCCATTTTTCTATTGTTCTTCCTCATTAAAAAAATCTGTTTAGTACCGAAATAATAATTGATTTTGCTGCTGGAATTTTCATCCTGACCTAATCCAACTTGCTCGCTGCCACTGTGAAATGCTGAGAATTAAAAGATTGATATATACATATATATATATTATAATTTTCATTTTTTATCTATTATTATCAAAACTACTAATTAAGGCAATTAATAGGTTGATTTATATTTGTGTTGGAACTCTTCTTATATAAAAGTAATGCTTGGACGGAGGCAGCCTCGCATTCCATATGTTCTATGAAATGCTCACTGTTAGTCTTTTTTTATTAGCACTTTGTTTTCATTTACCTCTTATGCATCATTCCATATGTGACTATATGTACTGCTTTCATCTTGCTTAATTGCTCCAGTTTATTATCATTTTTTCTATAAATATTTTATAAAGAGGTTAACACTTTTTTTAGTCTGTTGAACTTCCCCAGGTATGAAGTTTCTCATTATATAATAAAAGATCTCCTTATTTTTTATATTTTTCTCCTGCTAAAGGTTGCAATTGTAGTTTATGTTTCAACCTCAACATAAAAAGAGAACATGGAAAATTTCGTACTTGAGCTGTTGAGCACAAAAGTGGAATGTCGCAATTGTTGTCACCTCGCTACATTAGAGCTGAGCATATTATTCGAAACTCGAATGTCGCTCGAAAATCATTCAAAAATTGAGCCGATTCGGAATCGGTTAAAATTGATTTAATTCAGTTTGAGTCGATTCAATTTGACTCAAATCTGATTTCGAGTCATCCCTGAATTGCTCAAAATATGATTTGAATTAAATCTAATTAATTAAAAAAATTATGCATTTATTAATATATTATTATTTTAAGAATAAAAATAATAAAATCTAAATCTAAATAAAAAGAATGAAGTTTTTAAATGTTTCATTTGTTAAATTTATAGGTTGCTCAATTTAATTTTGAACAAACTTGAAAAAAAAACGAAAAATTGCTCAATTTCGAGCCGACTTGATTCGATTTCGAGCCGACTTGATTCGATTTCGAGCCGACCTGATTCGATTTCGAGCCGACTCGATTCGATTTCGAGCTGACTCAGAATCGAGTCATTTCGAGTCGAGCCAAAATCGCTCGAACTCGGCTCGATATAAGTCATACGTTACATGTTGCCGCCCCCGCCGCATGTTGCCGCTCCACCACACATAATAGTATACAAATATATGAATCATGTCGCATGCCAACAACAGGGAAGACCGGATACACTTTATCAGATGTTTATATTATCGAGTGTGATTGACTTTTGAGGCATGCCGCATGCCGCATGCCTCATGCCTGTCTCACCACTCTATTATGAATCTTGCCGCATCAGTAAAGTGTTCCTCCTCTACACTAACTCATATGTGTCAATTTGGATACTTTCAGCGTACTGAAAACTTATGCTATAATTTTTTTTTGGCAAAATAAATTTTGGAATATTGATTTTTATACGTCTGTGCATAAATTCGGCTAGGGGTGATGAGAGTTGAACGAACTCCATAGTTAAGCGTGCTCGGGCTGGAGTAGTACCGGGATGGGTGACCTCCTGGGAAGTCCCCGTGGTGCGCGCTTGACTATCGAGTTTGACTCATCTAAGGGGGGCTACGGCCACCAACAACCCGCCTTTGGAGGGAGAGGGGTTGGGGTGCATGGTCTGCAGACCTGGTTAGGCTGAACCCTTTCGAGCATGGTGCTGGGGGTGCCGGCGGCCGCCCTTGCGAGCATGGTGCTGGGGAGGCCGTTACAAAAAGTGCACTTTTTATTGTAACGACCCTAGCCGATCCAATGTGGCAGTGCCACGGCTCCGCTCTAGGCGTCGCTACCGGGCTGCAGCCCAAGCACCCCAACCCCTCTCCCTCCACAGGCGGGTTGTTGGTGGCCACAGCCTCCCTTTGATGAGCGAACTCGACAGTTAAGTTGGGCCGTACGGGGACTTCCCAGGAGGTCATCAAAGGGAGGCTGTGGCCACCAACAACCCGCCTGTGGAGGGAGAGGGGTTGGGGTGCTTGGGCTGCAGCCCGGTAGCGACGCCTAGAGCGGAGCCGTGGCACTGCCACGTTGGATCGGCTAGGGTCGTTACAATAAAAAGTGCACTTTTTGTAACGGCCTCCCCAGCACCATGCTCGCAAGGACGGCCGCCGGCAACCCCAGCACCACGCTCGAAAGGGTTCACCCTAACCAGGTCTGCAGACCATGCACCCCAACCCCTCTCCCTCCACATGCGGGTTGTTGGTGGCCGTAGCCCCCCTTAGATGAGTCAAACTCGATAGTCAAGCCCGCACTACGGGGACTTCCCAGGAGGTCACCCATCCCAGTACTACTCCAGCCCGAGCACGCTTAACTATGAAGTTCTTTCAACTCTCATCACCAATTGATCTGCAGCTCAATTGGTGATGAGAGTTGAAAGAACTTCATAGTTAAGCGTGTTCGGGCTGGAGTAGTACTGGGATGGGTGACCTCCTGGGAAGTCCCCGTAGTGCGGGCTTGACTATCGAGTTTGACTCATCTAAGGGGGGCTACGGCCACCAACAACCCGCCTGTGGAGGGAGAGGGGTTGGGGTGCATGGTCTGCAGACCTGGTTAGGCTGAACCCTTTCGAGCGTGGTGCTGGGGGTGCCGGCGGCCGTCCTTGCGAGCATGGTGCTGGGGAGGCCGTTACGCAGCTCAATTGGTGTTGAAGGTTGAAAGAACTCTGTTGGTACCCTAGTTTTGATTTGAGTTTAGTCCTCTCCTTTGTGCCCCTTGACCCAAGAAATACATATGGTCAATGGTTAGGAGTCTAGCTGTAGAGTCCTCACTTTTCCAGATTGTGAATTTGGTTAAGTAAGTTTTTCGTTCGACGATAGTCGAACGCCGCTCGACTATCGCCTATCGGCTGATCGACGATCGTCTATCAGTTGGTCGACGCTTTGTCTGCGTTGATAGTTCGACTATCTGTTGATTGGTCGACTATCTGTTTTGCGTTGATAGTTCGACTATCTGCTTGGCGAGGTAGTTCGACTATCTGTTCTGATAGGTCGACTGTCTGATAGTTCGACTATCTGTTGATAGGTCGACTATCTGTTCCGCCTTGATAGTTCGACTATCGGTTGATAGATCGACTATCTGTTCCGCCTTGATAGTTCGACTATCTGTTGATAGATCGACTATCTGTTTCGTCTTGATAGTTCGACTATCTATTGATAGTTCGACTATCTGTTGCCTTTGATAGTTCGACTATCTGTCCTGATAGTTCGACTATCTGATAGTTCGACTATCTGCTGATAGATCGACTATCTGGTTGGTTTTGATAGTTCGACTATCTTTTGATAGATCGACTATCTGTTTTCTGAGGTAGGTCGACTATCTGCTTGATAGGTCGACTATCTCTGTGCGCTTGATAGTTCGACTATCTGTCCTAGATAGATCGACTATCTGATAGTTCGACTATCTGTTCTGATAGTTCGACTATCTGCCGGGGTAGTTCGACTATCTTCTTCGATAGGTCGACTATCTGGATCGTTCGACTATCTGCCCGATAGTTCGACGATCTCCGTGCGTCGTTCGACGATCTTCGAGGGTCGTTCGACGTTTTCTGTCTGCCTTTGTATTTTGTATTTATTTATTATATTTAATTAATTAATACATTTTCTGGCACATTATTTCAAGCTGTATGATAAAATAACCAGGCAATATTTGCTCCATCTCTTTTGCCTGAGTCAAATCTTTTTTAAGATAAAGTTGTTTGTCTCATTAGCTGTCATTATAAACTACTTTATCTATTGTCAGCCCTTTATAGCCGTTAGACTGAAAAGTCTTCTTTTTGCTATAAAGAGATTATTTCTGATGTGACTTTATTTAGTCCTTCTGTTATCTGATTTAAGCCTGCAGCTTCTTAGAAAGTGGTTTATTCCTTTTATAGAATGTTTTGCTGCAGAGATGTTTCTGTCTTTTTGATATTTACAGCCCAGGTCTCAAGGCTCAGAAGAAGACAAATAATTCAAATGGAAGAGAGCCGTTGCTTGCTGATGATTATAAAAAGGACCCTTTGAAGAAGGATTGAAGCTAGTGTTACACATATTCTCAAGCACTCAATCCTTCATCAAGTTCAAGCTTCCTGCTCTCAGCAATTTCCATCTAACTGAGAAGTGTTAAGATCTTCATCTCTTCTTCACCTGAGTTCTCCTGCTTTCAGGAAGTTCAAACTCAGAGTTCCTTTGAAGAAGAAGAAGAAGAAGATAGCTGCTCGAAGATCTTTGATTTTATTATTTATTTTCTTCCTGTAGCTTTTCCTTCAGAACTTTCTGAAGAGTTTTCTCTGCACTGAAGCAAGACTTCACCTGGACATTCTTGAGCCAGGGGGAGCCTTGATTCTTTAGAGCATTCTAGCTCAGTGCAAGTTTTTGTGCTTCTCTAATCTATTGTAAAATAGAGAAGACATCTTAACCTTCTTCCCCCTCCTGTACAGGGTTATTACTCCCTTCAAAAGTATCCCTTGGTGGCAGGGCACCTGATCAAAAACCTGTGCTTGGTTTTTAGACACCTGATCAAAAGTCTAAAGGGTTTCTGGATCTACCTGAAGCAGATCCTGTTGGTGGCAGGGCACCTGATCAAAAACCTGAGTGGATTCCTACCGTGTGGGTAGAAGAGTGGACGTACCCAAGTTGTTTGGGGAACCACTATAAATTTCCTTGTGTTGTCTGGATTCCATTGTTTAATTCCTGTATTGTGGCTGTGATTAGATATAACTAGGTTGCTAGTTGCTGATTAGGTTTTTCCAAGCTTAACTGTAATTACAGTTAGCTTGTGTTTGTACACATCACTTGTGTTAGGCTTTAAGGTTAAATCAATATCTATAATCTTTTCATTCCGCACTTCACTCCAAGGGAGTTGGGTAGACTATTAAGTTTTGTCTGTGCAAAATTTGACAACTCTATTCACCCCCCCTCTAGAGTAGTATCTATCCCTTCACTTTCAATTGGTATCAGAGGGAGGTTGACTGACTGTATAGGCTAACACCTAAGTCACAAGATCCTGATAGATACCAAGAGCTTATAGATATTCACTATCATGGCCCAGTCTAAGGATTATTCTAGCACCAGACCTCCAGCATGCAACTTAGCAAAGTTTGGCATCTGGAAGGCAAGGATTAAATTATATATGAACTCTATTGATGAAAGCATTTTTGCTTCTATTTTGTCAGGTCCCCCAAGAGCACCTGCTGCTGCCACTGCCTCATCATCTGATCTGAGTGCAGTGCCTCCTCCAGACTACAATGATGAATACAAGAAGGCCAAAATTGCAGATGCCAAGGCAATGAACATACTGGCTCAGACAATGTCTGATGAGGTGTTCCAGAAGGTGGCTGACTGCTCCTCAGCAAAGGCCATGTGGGACACACTGAACCAGATTGTAGCTGGTTCAGCTGATGAAAGGAAGGACAGAAGGTCCAACCTTATCTCACAGTATGAGAACTTCAAGAAAACTGATGCTGAATCAGTTGAAGCTATGTACACCAGGCTCAGCTCAATCATCAATGAGCTGAGGACCCTGGACAAGGACATATCATTGACAGAGGTCAATGATAAGATTCTTATGTGCTTCCCTAGCACATGGGATCTAAGAATCTGGCCCATCAAGGAAGCCAGAAGTACAAATGAGATCTCAACTGAAGCTCTCCTCGGCAAGCTCAAGTCTTTTGAGCAAGTGCTGAAGACCAGAGAAGCAGAAGCTGAAGCCAAGACCCCCACTCCAACAAGAAAAGAGCAATCTCTAGCTCTTAAGGCTGCAGATGTTTCTGAAGGCAGCCAATCTAATGAGGAACTTATGGCATTGTTTGCCAAAAGGTTTCTCAAGATGGGAAGAAAGGAGTTCAGAAAGAAGTCTTCACGCTATGAAGACAAACCAAGGTATGATCGCTCTCCTGCTAAAGAAATCATTTGTTATGGTTGCAGGAAGCCTGGACATATTTTGCCAGAATATCCAGAGGAGAAGAACAAAGAAAAGAGAAAAGAAAAGGAACAACACAGGAAGCACTCCAAGCCATCCTCCTACAAAAACAAGAAGAAGGAGAGAGGTTTCATTGCTGAAACCTGGAGTGATTCTGATGAAGTATCCTCCTCATCAAGCTCCAGTGAAGATGAGGAAGAGAAGAAGGCAAAAGAAGTTTGCCTAATGGCAATAGATGCCTGCAGCAACCACTCTGCTGCAGAGAGTTCTGATTCTGATGAAGAAATGCCTACTGAAGATGAGGCACTTTCTTCTTATGATTTTACTTCAGAAGAATTTAAGTTAGAATTTAAATCTTTATGTTTAGATTTAATTAGCTCAGAAAAGGAAATAAAAGAACTTAGAAATAGGTTAGCTGACTCAGAATCAATAGCCTCTAAAAAATGTTAGGTTAAAGGAAGATCTCACTACTTGTAGTGAAGAAGTTAAATTTCTTAAAATAGAGTTAGCTAAGTCTAAGAGATTAGAAGAATCCCTTAATGGTAGAAGCCTTAAGCTGTTAGAAATTACCAGCATGACTAACACTAGGTCAGGTAATGATAAACTAGGCTTAGGAGCTTCTCCCAGTGAACCCCCAGTCCTTCTTAAAAATAATCTTTCAACTCCAGTGAACTTCATTTCAGCTAGTGGAAAGAAGAACACTGAGCAAGTAAATCTGGTAAATAAAACCTTAAATAAAGCTAAGAGAGAAAAGAGAAAGAAGTTTTTCAAAGAAATGCAAAGAGCGTCGAACGCCGCTCGACGATCGGAAGCTCCGATGGTCGAACGAAGCTCGACGATCTGAGCGCCCATCGTCGAACGTCGATCGACGATTTCAATATGATTTTCAAAATCATAATCAATTCCATAGAAACCTAAATGAGAATAGAAACCCTAGGTTTGTTGACCCATCATCTGCATGGAGAATCCCACCTAGGAGATCTCACCCACTAGGTTATCACCCTCAGCCTGCATTCTCTTATATTTCCAGTTTTTCTTATGTGAAAAACAAGGGACCCAAGGTTACCTGGGTCCACTCTGTCTAAATAATTGTCTTGCAGGTGAAGGCCTATCCAATCACTCAAAATAAGTGGTATTTGGATAGTGGATGCTCTAAGCATATGACAGGAAATAAAGATCTACTGTCAAAGTTCAAAGCTAAGCTCGGCCCAAAGGTTATCTTTGGAGACTCCAGCTGTGGTCAGACAGAAGGCTATGGCAAGATCACAATTGGAGCAGTTACTTTCAAGAGAGTTGCTTATGTCAATGGACTGAAGCATAATCTGATTTCAGTCAGCCAGCTATGTGATGCTGGCTACCAGGTTTCATTTTCTAATTTCTCTTGCAATATTACTTTAAATAATAATGTTGTTTTAGTAGGTATTAGAATAGGTAATATTTATTTAGTAGATTTCAATTCATCTCATTCTGAAATCTGCCTGTTTAATGAAGTAACCCTTAATAATAATTCCCTTTGGCATAAAAGGCTTAGTCATGTAAACCTTAAAAATATATCTAGGTTATCTAAGCACAACCTTGTTAGAGGTTTACCTTCTTGCCCCTACAAGAAGGAGAGCCTATGCAAGGCTTGTCAGCTAGGCAAGCAAACCAAGAATTCATTTAAATCTGTAAATAAAAGTGATTCTCCTAGAATCCTGTATTTATTACATTTGGACCTTTTTGGCCCAATAAATGTACAGAGTTTAGGAGGGAAGTATTACACTTTAGTAATTGTAGATGACTTCTCTAGGTTCAGTTGGGTTTTCTTTTTGAGAACTAAGTCTGATAACTTCAAAGCCCTTACAGACTTTCTATTATGTGTGCAGACTGAGTACTCTACTCATGTGGCCTTGATCAGAAGTGATCATGGTACTGAGTTTGACTCTCTTCTCATGCAAGAATTTTGTGAGAGAGAAGGTATCAAACATAGCTTCTCAGCTCCTAGAACTCCCCAACAAAATGGGGTAGTTGAAAGGAAGAATAGAACACTAATTGAAGCTGCTAGTACATTGTTGGCAGATGCTAACATGCCTCTATCCTATTGGGCAGAAGCTGTTAGTACAGCCAACTATGTCTTGAATAGAAGTTTGATACACAAACTTAAGTGTAAAACTCCTTATGAGTTGCTTAAAGGAAAGAAACCAAAAATTAATTACTTTAGAATTTTTGGCTGTATTGTTTATATTCATAATAATAATAAAGAATATATTAGAAAATTTGAAGCAAAAGCTTCAATGGGAATTATGCTTGGATATTCCCAAGTAAGCAAAGCTTATAGGGTCTATAACAAATCTACCTGTAAGATAGAAGAATCTGTGCATGTGACTTTTGATGAGTCTCAGATGTTTTACAAGGAGAAGGAAAATTCTCCTTCCTCCAGTTCTTTGCAGGTACATGATGTCCCTCAAGAAATTCTCAACTATCAACTCTTCAGATCACTGAATCAGACAGTGATGAAGACATTGCTGAAGCTGTTGAAGCTGTTGTTGTACCACCAACAGTAGATCAAATTCCTCCTGAGGAATTAATCCCAACTGTTGCTGAAGATCACATCCCACCTGCTGATATTGTCACACTTAGAGATCACCCCACATCTCAAGTGATTGGAGACATATCAGCTGGTGTGCAAACAAGACACCAATTAAGATAGGATGTGATGCATGCTTGTTTCCTCTCACAGGTTGAGCCCCTCACCTTTAAAGATGCAGAGCTAGATCCCCACTGGATCATTGCAATGCAAGAGGAGCTCAATCAGTTTGAGAGATGTAAAGTTTGGACTTTGGTTCCAAGACCTAAAGGCCAACTGATCATAGGCACCAAGTGGGTGTATAGAAACAAGTTAGATGCAAATGGAATTATAGTAAGGAATAAAGCTAGGCTTGTAGCTCAGGGCTACAGACAGGAGGAAGGTATAGACTATGACCAAACCTTTGCTCCTGTTGCAAGGCTAGAAGCAATAAGGATCTTCTTGGCCTATGCAGCCTTCATGAAGTTTAAGGTGTTCCAAATGGATGTCAAAAGTGCATTCCTAAATGGTGAGCTTAAGGAAGAGGTGTTTGTTGAACAACCACCAGGGTTTGTTTCTTCAACTCAGCCTTCTCATGTTTTAAGTTGCAGAAAGCTCTTTATGGACTAAAGCAAGCTCCTAGGGCCTGGTATGAGACCTTAGCTAGTTTCCTGTTAGAGCACAACTTTACTAGGGGAGTAGTTGATAGAACCCTTTTCGTCAAGCATCACAAGGACACAATCCTGTTAGTTCAGGTGTATGTAGATGATATTATTTTTGGCTCCACTGATCCCAAACTTTGCAAAAGGTTCTCTGACCTGATGCACTCTAAGTTTGAGATGAGTAGTATGGGTGTGCTGTCTTACTTTCTTGGTCTCCAAGTTAAGCAAGATGCTGATGGTATCTTCATCTCCCAATCCAAATATGCCAAGGAATTGGTAAAGAAATTTGGGATGGCTGATGCTTCAGCAATGCCTACACCCATGGCTACTAATGTAGTTATTGATTCTGATGATCACGGCAAGCCAGTTGATCAAAAGAATTATAGGGCCATTGTTGGTTCCCTATTATATCTAACTGCAAGTAGGCCAGATATAATGTTTACTACATGCCTTTGTGCTAGATTCCAGGTCAACCCCAAGGAATCTCATCTGATTCTTCTAAAGAGAATCCTGAGATACCTGAAGGATGTCCAGATCTAGGACTTTGGTACCCAGCTGAGTCAGAGTTTGAATTAATTGGATATTCTGATTCTGATTATGTTGGTTGCAGAGTTGACAGGAAGAGCACCTCAGGAACTTGCCAGTTCCTGGGAGAGAGATTGGTCTCTTGGTTCTGTAAGAAGCAGGCTTCTGTCTCAACTTCAACTGCAGAGGCTGAATATATTGCAGCTGCCAGTTGTTGTTCACAGATCCTGTGGATTCAAAACCAGCTTGTGGATTATGGTTACTCACACAAGAACACCAAGATCATGTGTGATAGTACCAGTGCCATTTCTATTGCACAAAATCCAGTGCACCACTCTAGAACCAAGCACATTGAGATTAGGCACCATTTCCTGAGAGATTGTGTGGAAAAGAACAAGATCTGTCTTGAGTTCATATCCACTGAGTTTCAGAGAGGTGATATATTCACCAAGCCTTTAGATGAACAGAAGCATCTGTTCTTTTTAGTTCAACTAGGCATGATTAATGGACGAGACTAAGTGTGACTATATCTGCCTATGTTGAAATCTGCTTGAAGATCGTCGAACGATGATCGAAGATCGTCGAACGGATTAAGCCTATCGTCGACCTCTGGTTAATGATAGCTTATCTGTTTGAAGATCGTCGATCGACGTTCGACCATCGTCGAACAGGTTGAGCTCATCGTCGATCTCTGAACGACGACAGCTTGTTGCTTGTGAAGCCAGAAATAGCCGAACGATAGTTCGACTACTCTGCTTCTGAGCCGATCGTCGAACGGCCGTTCGACTATCGGGTCAAGTATCTTTTTAATAGATCGACTATTCCCGGTCTAATATAAAGCCGATAGTCGACCTAGGTTAAAAGATCTTGTGTTTTATCGTCGACGGAGCATGCCCTTTCGCATTCTGCTTTCCCGCTTGCGATTTCCGGGCGTTTCGTCTTCTTCGTTCTCTGTAGATTTCTCGAGCTTTCTCCAGCGAATCCATGGCGGTTCTCCCCAGCAGTGCTAGCCGTCGTGAAGTTTGATGCAGGATTTAGCATGGATTTCGACGCATTCAGCAGCTGCGATGCAGGAATCGTAGAAGTTCTACAGCTATGCAGGGATCAGGGATTAGAGAAGTTAATGTCTGAAAGGATTAAGATCAACATTCCAGAAATCAAAGAATGGGTTTTTCACGTCGTCTTCCACAAACGAATCGATGATCGTACCATCGGCGGAGAAGAGGTAATCCTGACTCCGGCCGTTTTATCTGATGTTTTTGGATTAGTTATTGGTGATGAGGATTATGAGCAAGATGCTCAGGAATTTGGAAGAATGCTGGTTGAGCTGGGACATGCTGAGGGCATTCCCACGAAGCTGCTCAAAGTGAATTTTCCTTTCAAAATCAAATTTCTGGCTGAGTTAGTAGGAAAAGTGCTCCTGGGTAAGCACTCTGCCCACGACAATATAACAAGGCAGCAATTCGCACTCATGTGTGCGATTGTTAATCGAAAAAGGATCGATTGGGCAGCAGTTGTGTTTGATTTAATCAGGAAGAAGACTGGTAAGAAGGAAGTCACCCTAGGAAGGGTCATTGGAATTTTCCTTAAGAAAAATACCCCCAGCTGCTAAGTTCAACTGCAACAACAATCAATGCAAGCAAGAAGATGGACCCCAACTTGTTCTCTAAGTGGAAGAGAACGTTTGTGAAACCTGCTCCAGCAACATCTGAGGACACAAGGACTGATTCAGTCACTCCTCACCATGTTGAAGCTGGCTCAGCTCTTCCTTCCTCCTCCTCTGCTTTGCCGTCTGCCTCAGTTGAAGTACCATCAACTTCAGCTGAAGTACGACCTTCTTCCTCTGCTGCTCCAGAAACAACTACGGTTGCTCCTCTTTCCCCTCCAGCTTCTCCTCTACCTGCTCATCTGGCTAGGATATCTGCTCCTAGCTTTGATTTGTTAGGATCAGAGAGAATTCCTACTCCTCCTGTATCTCCCGTTCATTCCCAGATCATTCCCAATTAACTCTCCTGCTCCATCTCCTGCTCGATCCCTGTCCACACCATTTCTCATCCCAGCACCACTACCATATCTGCTGCAGCTCCATCCACCTCACATTCTTCATCTATTGAGATCTCTCCTGAGCTTATCTCCCGCATTGTGGAGCTGATTACCCCCTCAATCAAAACCATGATTGAAGAGGCAATCGCTCCCCTTGCTGCCTCCATTGATCTCTTATCTGCCTCCATCAAATCCCTTTCAAAATCTGCTGAGCCATCTTCCTCAAGGGGCCTGGTTTCAGTATCCACTGAAATCAGGCAGGGGGAGATGTTCAATGAAGATGCCTCAGACCATCCTGCCTCCCCTCCAGCTATAAAGGATACAGTCTTGTCTGCCCAGGAAGAATCTGCTCAAGCTGAGATAGAAATAGTTCCAGATGCTGTAATGACTGCCCAGGAAGAATCTGCTCCTGCTGAGGAAGAAATAGTTCCAGCTGAGAAAGATATAGCTCCAGTTTTGTCTGATAAGGAAATAGCAGATGGAATCTTGCTATCTGAGATTGCAGTTAAAGTCTGCTTAGAAGATCTTACCTCTCCTGTGATTGCTAGATTCCTAGAGGGAATTATAACTTCATATCTGAATGAATCATGGGAGATGGTTAAGTATGAAGGTAACTCTTTCATTCGTTTTGTTGATGAGTCGATTAATTTGATAGTTTGTGAATACCTTGAGGGGATGATTATCGCTTATTTAGCAGATATGTATTCATAATTTTACAGATGTTATTAGAGAAGATCTAGCTACTCAGATCGTAGCAGTTGTTTCTGAAGCTGACCCAAGTATTCTTGCTACTCAAGTAGATCCTGAATTGGAATTCTTTTTAGATAATAAAGAAGATGAGTCTGAGAAAGATGAAGTCAAAGTTGACTCTCCTGTTCTGAATTTGGAAGAAGTTCAAGCAAGAGCAGCCTGGGATTTAAGAGTTCAATCTTTAAAAGAGAAAGAAAAAGATATGCATATTGAAAAGTCAACCATCTGGGATGACTCTCCAGGGTTGGACTTAGATTCCCTTCTGGCTCTGGATGCCATGGAAGAGGAAAGGGAAAAATCTGCTTCAAAGCTTAAAGAAAAGGCTGTCTCAGAAGCCTATGATCCTTATGAAAATCCTCCCTCATCTCATTCTGATGATGATGATGATTCTGATGTTTCTGAGAAGTCAAAGAGAAAGAAAGCTGCCTCAAAGAAAAGAAAAGCTGCTCCTCCTCCACCTCCCAGTAAGGATAATGATATTCCCTATTACATTCTGAAGGGCATTGACCCTAAATCCAAGGATTTTCAGCACTGGATGAGGTTTTCAAAGAATCAGCAGAAAGAAAGAAAAAGAACTAAGAGGTATGATAGTCCTGTCTCAAGATGGACTCCCAGAGGTCCTCCTCCTCCTCCAGGTGCAGGAGCCTCTGGGAACCTATCAGCTAATCCTGCTGCTTCTTCTGGAAGATCTGCTTCCTTTCAGCCCCAGCCAAGACAAGGTTATCAATGCTCTCAAGGCAAATCATTTTCTGGTTCTCAAAGACAAATGAAGGAGACTGTGGTTCAAAGACCAACCTTTTCCCCACCTCCTTCTCCAAAGAAGAGAATTACTTCTCCAACACCAGTTCAGACTGAGGAAATTGTTTCAAAAGTTATTCAAGATAAAATAGCTGATGCTGCTTCTCCTGAGCCTGTGTATGAAAATCCTGAGCTCGATCCTAACTTTAGGATGGCTCGCTTTCAAGAACTAGTAGGAGCAGCCCAATAAGAAAAGCTAGAGCAGAAGGAAAAGATACGACTGGTTTTACTACCATGTCTGCTTACAGAAAGAAAGAATTTGAAAAGTTCCAGGTCAATCCTGAGATTTTTGATCCATCAAAATACATGGAAAAGCATCCTGAAGCTGTTGTCCCCAGGGCTACAGAACTGAAGATCATTGGTGCGCAGGACCTAAAAATGTCAAAGAAAGAATCAGATGACCCTCTAAGAAAAATTTCTTTTGTTTCTAGTTCTTCTGATCCTTTACCAGGCTCTAAAGATTCTTAATAATTTGATTAACTGCTGTGCTATATGTGTTTATCTGTTTGATAATCTGCTAGTTAATTCTTAAATCTTTCCTGTATTATTTTATTGCTCTTTAGCTAGCTTTATGTTTTAGATGTTGAGAGACTTAACTCAAATAGGGGGAGATTGTTGGTACCCTAGTTTTGATTTGAGTTTAGTCCTCTCCTTTGTGCCCCTTGACCCAAGAAATACTTATGGTCAATGGTTAGGAGTCTAGCTGTAGAGTCCTCACTTTTCCAGATTGTGAATTTGGTTAAGTAAGTTTTTCGTTCGATGATAGTCGAACGCCGCTCGACTATCGTCTATCGGCTGATCGACGATCGTCTATCAGTTGGTCGACGCTTTGTCTGCGTTGATAGTTCGACTATCTGTTGATAGGTCGACTATCTGTTTTGCGTTGATAGTTCGACTATCTGTTGATAGTTCGACTATCTGCTTGGCGAGGTAGTTCGACTATCTGTTCTGATAGGTCGACTGTCTGATAGTTCGACTATCTGTTGATAGGTCGACTATCTGTTCCGCCTTGATAGTTCGACTATCGGTTGATAGATCGACTATCTGTTCCGCCTTGATAGTTCGACTATCTGTTGATAGATCGACTATCTGTTTCGTCTTGATAGTTTGACTATCTGTTGATAGTTCGACTATCTGTTGCCTTTGATAGTTCGACTATTTGTCCTGATAGTTCGACTATCTGATAGTTCGACTATCTGCTGATAGATCGACTATCTGGTTGGTTTTGATAGTTCGACTATCTTTTGATAGATCGACTATCTGTTTTCTGAGGTAGGTCGACTATCTGCTTGATAGGTCGACTATCTCTGTGCGCTTGATAGTTCGACTATCTGTCCTAGATAGATCGACTATCTGATAGTTCGACTATCTGTTCTGATAGTTCGACTATCTGCCGGGGTAGTTCGACTATCTTCTTCGATAGGTCGACTATCTGGATCGTTCGACTATCTGCCCGATAGTTCGACGATCTCCGTGCGTCGTTCGACGATCTTCGAGGGTCGTTCGACGTTTTCTGTCTGCCTTTGTATTTTGTATTTATTTATTATATTTAATTAATTAATACATTTTCCGGCACATTATTTCAAGCTGTATGATAAAATAACCAGGCAATATTTGGTCCATCTCTTTTGCCTGAGTCAAATCTTTTTAAGATAAAGTTGTTTGTCTTATTAGCTGTCATTATAAACTACTTTATCTATTTCAGCCCTTTATAGCCGTTAGACTGAAAAGTCTTCTTTTTGCTATAAAGAGATTATTTCTGATGTGACTTTATTTAGTCCTTCTGTTATCTGATTTAAGCCTGCAGCTTCTTAGAAAGTGGTTTATTCCTTTTATAGAATGTTTTGCTGCAGAGATGTTTCTGTCTTCTTGATATTACAGCCCAGGTCTCAAGGCTCAGAAGAAGACAAATAATTCAAATGGAAGAGAGCCGTTGCTTGCTGATGATTATAAAAAGGACCCTTTGAAGAAGGATTGAAGCTAGTGTTTACACATATTCTCAAGCACTCAATCCTTCATCAAGTTCAAGCTTCCTGCTCTCAGCAATTTCCATCTAACTGAGAAGTGTTAAGATCTTCATCTCTTCTTCACCTGAGTTCTCCTGCTTTCAGGAAGTTCAAACTCAGAGTTCCTTTGAAGAAGAAGAAGAAGAAGATAGCTGCTCGAAGATCTTTGATTTTATTATTTATTTCTTCCTGTAGCTTTTCCTTCAGAACTTTCTGAAGAGTTTCTCTGCACTGAAGCAAGACTTCACCTGGACATTCTTGAGCCAGGGGGAGCCTTGATTCTTTAGAGCATTCTAGCTCAGTGCAAGTTTTTGTGCTTCTCTAATCTATTGTAAAATAGAGAAGACATCTTAACCTTCTTCCCCCTCCTGTACAGGGTTATTACTCCCTTCAAAAGTATCCCTTGGTGGCAGGGCACCTGATCAAAAACCTGTGCTTGGTTTTTAGACACCTGATCAAAAGTCTAAAGGGTTTCTGGATCTACCTGAAGCAGATCCTGTTGGTGGCAGGGCACCTGATCAAAAACCTGAGTGGATTCCTACCGTGTGGGTAGAAGAGTGGACGTACCCAAGTTGTTGGGGAACCACTATAAATTTCCTTGTGTCGTCTGGATTCCATTGTTTAATTCCTGTATTGTGGCTGTGATTAGATATAACTAGGTTGCTAGTTGCTGATTAGTTTTTCCAAGCTTAACTGTAATTACAGTTAGCTTGTGTTTGTACACATCACTTGTGTTAGGCTTTAAGGTTAAATCAATATCTATAATCTTTTCATTCCGCACTTCACTCCAAGGGAGTTGGGTAGACTATTAAGTTTTGTCTGTGCAAAATTTGACAAACTCTATTCATTCACCCCCCCTCTAGAGTAGTATCTATCCCTTCACTTTCAAACTCCATAGTTAAGCGTGCTTGGCGAGAGTAGTACTGGGATGGGGACCTCCTGGAAGTCTCCGTACGGCCCAACTTAACTGTCGAGTTCGCTCATCAAAGGGAGGTTGTGGCCACCAACAACCGCTGTGGAGGGAGAGGGGTTGGGGTGCTTGGGCTGCAGCCGTTAGAATCGCCTAGAGCGGAGCCGTGACATCGTCAGTTGGATCGGCTAGGGGTGTTACAAATATATATATATTAATATATATATATGTTACAGTTATGAATGTAATCTAAACTAAAAATACAGTTATGCATGATTCATATATATGTGAGTCACTAGAGTGTACCTAAAATTTTCTCTACGTATTTTCCTTCAACAAAAGTACATGAACTTTTTTTTCATTTATATATATATATATATATATATATATTTATATTGTGTGTGTGTGTGTGTGTGTGTGTGTGTGTTACAGTTATGAATGTAATCTAAACTAAAAATACAGTTATGCATGATTCATATATATGTGAGTCACTAGAGTGTACCTAAAATTTCTCTACTTATATTTCCTTCAACAAAAGTACATGAACTTTTTTTTCATTTAAATCAATTTTATTACGGTTAGCTTTCTCAAATCTCTATATAAAATGTGTTCTAGCTGTAGTATTTGATTTTACACTCGAAATTCTCTGTGCAGACAAATTTCGCAACACCAAACATGCGACATTGATCCAGGTTGATTATCGGTACTTTGGTATAGAGACTTCCATAGCCAGCTCGAGTAATAATCATTTTTGCTCCTCCAAATATAACTATGTTTAGAAGATCGTGATTTTGGATCTTTCACAATAAATTTAGGCCATTGTTATATATAGATCATGTTTGGCTATATACAAACCCAAAATTTAGGTTTTTTTCTTTTTTTGCCCTACTATATACAAACCAAATAAATACGGCTCCCCCCCTCAAAAAAAAATAACTCCAGTCTCTTGCCCTAGCCGCTCCCCCGTCTCCCCCTCCCCTGCGACAAGGACGACTCCGACGACTCCGGCGACTCCGTTTCCGGTGGCCGGTGCGGCGAGACAGGGCATCGACTACTATTCTACTCCGACGTCTCCGTTTCCAGTGGCCGGCGCGACGTGATAGGGCGTCGACTACTATTCTGCTCCGACCTTTCCGTTGCAAGAGGTAAATCCCTAACAGTTTGCAAACTCTAGATCTGATATCCTGTCTGTTTTGGCGAGCTTTTCTTTGCCTTCGATACCAAAACCTATTAATAAAAACCATATTATGATACACTATTTTGACGAAGATGCAAAACTGAAAGAAGAGCTCAAATTTATGATGCATGCGTAAAATATTTTGTGATCTCTGATAATTTTTAAAAAATTTGAAGGCAACCATGTAAACAACAAAGTAATAATCCATAAATTCAGGATAAGCTATTCAAAAGATTAGAAAGGTTTTACCATTCACTAAGATGTAAACAGGTGGATTTCCATAGGTGTCCTTGAAAAATTTTAGAAGCTTTAGTAGGCCTCATGGATTATTTGGCAGGGGGCTGGGGGGAAGAATCTGGCATCAATCTGTTTTTATAAACTTAATTTCAATTCAACAACATCAATAAAAACTTATAATTTGGTGATGCATGAAGGATGTCCACTACCTCGTATTATCTCTTTTTGGAAAAGGTTCCGTGATCCAATTGCAAGCACATGGGAGAACACATACATGGCAAGAGTACAAATTTCAAATCAACAAATATCCACAACATGCGAGATAGTAGATTTGGGTGTCTTCTAAGGTACAAATTATTTTTTAGCTTTTTGAAGTTTAAATTCTTATGTAACAAAGAGTTTGATTCAATCGGATATCTAAAATTTATTCATTGATTGCAGGTTCGTTTCACTTGGCGAAGAAGTCGAACGCCATAGATTTTTGAAGGATTTAACAGTTTTGAAAGTGAGGGTAAGATCTATCTTAACTCTAGAGGGGGGGGGGGGTGAATAGAGTTTATTTAAATTAATTTCACAATTGAAATTAATCAGCAAATATAAAATTCAATTTATAGTATAGTGTAGAGTGTTAGTAAAGAGTTAAAAAACAAAGAAGTAAAGAGCACATCACACATCAAACCAATCACACAAACAACCCAGAAGACACAAGGAAATATAGTGGTTCCCCAAAAACCTGGGTACATCCACTCTTCTACCACCCTTGGTAGGAATCCACTCAAGATGAGTTGATCAGGTGTCCTGACACCAATGAGCTTTTGATAAGGTGCTCAAAAATCAAAACTGGATTTTTTGATAAGGTGTCTTGCCACCACTGAGTTTTGACAAGGCTCTCAGAACCAGACAGAACTTTTGAAGGGAGTTCAAGAACACTTTTACAGCAGAAAAAGAAAAGATAAAGAGGTAAAGTTGTCTTCTCTGTTCTCAAATCAAATGAGAGAAGACTAGTGGATCTTTTGTTGTCAAAGCTCCCCCTGAGTTGTAGACAGGTTCAGGAATGGAAGCTTTGCTCTAGGGTGATAGGCCTTCAGAACTTTAGATCTCCAGCAAAGGATTGTTTCAGCAAAAAAACTGAAAGATGAGGTGTCTGGAGTTCTTGAGATGAGGCTGTGATCACTTTTCTGTAAGCAAAAAGACTGTTATTCTGATTCTTCAGAATTGATCACTTGTTATCTGTCACAGCTTAATTCTTCTTGTTGTGTTCTCTGTGTATGTTGTTGTGTGTTCTTGTGTGACTGAAGATGAAAAGGAAGATCTTATTCTCAAAAAGAATCTTGTCAAAGATAGCCGTTGGCAAGCATAAATGTCTTCCATAAAGAGTCTTGTCTTCTAGAGGAAGGTCCAATAAAACATTCCCTGAATAATTCCTTGAAACTTGCTCCAGAATAAAGACAAACGGCTGGCAGATCTCCTTAACATAAATGCTGAGAGATTTCAAAAACATTCCAAAGACTGGCAGCATTTGAATCCTTAGAATCGTTGATCTCTCAGAAAAATCGTCGATCTGAGCTCTACTATCGTCGAACTGAGCTCAGAGATGGAAATAGATCAAACAGACAGAAAACGTCGAACTGAGCTTGAAGATCGTCGAACCGAGCTCAGCGACCTGAAGAATAGCTGAAGAGAGATCGTCGACCTGAGCTAGAAAAGCGTAGAATGCAGTTCGACGACTAAACAAAATTGTCTGAAAGCAGATCGTCGATCTGAGCTCGAAGATCGTCGACTGGAGTTCGACGATTTATCGAAGTTGAGCTCAGAGAGCGTCGAACTAAGCTCGACGTTTCGTCGACCGGAGCTCGACGAAAAATGCCTTAGACTTGACTCTATATCCTTGATATTGGAATGGTCCTGGGGGCAGCTTCAAACCTAAGTTCTAAGCCCTAGACTCATTCTAATGTTGACCTTTACAACTATACAACTAGGTCAACCTGGTTTCCTAAGACAAACATAGCGATCCTTACCCAAATTAGTAATAGGGTGTTCCAACAATCTCGCCCTATTTGGGTTAGGATTACTATTTACAGACAGAATTAGGAAATAAATAAGAATACATTCAAGACAAACTAAAACAACAATGCAGAAGAAAAGATATAGCAACAATGCAGATTACAGATAAGAAGTCAGCAAATATCCAAAGGAGGATGATTGTTCATCTTACACAATTCACTTCTTCTCAGTTCCCTTTTTAAACAAAATTTCTCTGTTGGGATTGAGGGCTTCTTTCTTGGATCTTCTATCATCTTCTGCACCTAAGGAAGTTTGAGATCTGGGCCTTGGAACTACAGCCTCAGGGTGCAGCTTCATATAATCTTCTGGATTAAAGAATTTTCTTGATGCATATCTCTCCAGTTCTTTCTTTCTCTGATCTGATAAAGTTGTTATGTTTGAAGTGTCCTTGCCTTGCTCTCTGGCCTTTTTTATTTGATCAAGAGCAGCCAACTCTTTCATTCTAGCTGTCCAGGACAAGGGGTTGTTCTCAGGATCCTCAAATGAAACAGGAGGTTCATATCTGTTGATGGACTCAGAATCAGTAGGAGGAGTCCTGGAGACAACTGCATCTTTTAGCTTATAAGAGAAAGGACCTGAAGTAGAATCAGTATGCCCTTGTCCTTCCTTTTGATGAAATCTGTGCCCTCTCTGGCTTCCTCTATATTGGCCCCTTCTAGACTGATATCCCCTTTGATGTTGCCCCCTTTGATAGTATTTCTGATACGACTGGGAGGAGCTTTGCCTGGAGGCTGGAGCTTGCACTACAACAAATTACACTTATAGTAAGGACATAAATCGTTACAATAAGTACTAAAAATCGTTACAAAAACTCTTTGGTAACGAAAAAAACTTTATGTAACGGTCGTCCTCTAAAGCTCGACGCTAATACTTCTTGTAACGAATGTATGCGTGTCGTTACAATAAATTAGTTACAATAGTAAAAAAGATTCCGCCGCCGGCCGCCGCCGCCGCCCGCCGCCGCCGCCCGCCGCCGCCGCCCGCCGCCGCCGCCCGCCGCCGCCGCCCGCCGCCGCCGCCCGCCGCCGCCGCCCGCCGCCGCCGCCCGCCGCCGCCGCCGCCCGCCCGCCGCCGCCCGCCGCCGCCCGCCCGCGAGCCCGCCAGCCCAGCATATTTCAAAAATTGATTGTGGAATGGACAATATAAACCCAAAATTGATGATTTAACTGGCGGTGTGGGACTAAAAATGATCAAACATATTGTGAGAAAAAATTACTATTCGTAACGTAACATTATTGTTGTTACAAATACTTACATTTATAGTAACAAATTAATTTTTATTGTAACAAAATATAAAATATTCGTTACAAAAAGTATTTTTTGGTAACAACAGAAAAAATTCATTACTAAATATACCTATTAGTAACAAACTGTGTTTTAGTTATATTTCAGTCCTTACAACAGGTGCAGTTTGTTGTAGTGTTGAGAGGCTGAGCCTGAACCAGAATCTGGAGGAGGAGGAGGAGGAGGCTGATACTGAGAAGATCCTTTTTCATACTTATTCAGCTTCCTTCTCTTCTTCATAGCCTTTGATTGGTTCTTGGAATACTGCATCCAGGGCTCAGATATGGGGCAGTCATGCAGAATATAGTAGGGAATGTCATTAGAATCCTTTGCCTGAGCTGGGGGGACTGACATCATGGCCTTGCTTCTGGCCTTCCTCTTCTTGGCAATAGTATTTGCAGAGTCATCTGAATCAGTTTGAAATTGATCACTCTCTGAACTTTGAGAATTGTCATACAAATCATCAATGCTTTTTATGTATTTCTCTTGTAACTTCAACTGATCAGCAGTCAGGGCAGGAGCAGCATCAGAAATTTGAGCAGAAGGAACTTTTGAGGCAACAACAGCAGTAGGAGCAGTAACAACAGCAGGTGCAAGATCTTCTAGGTAAGAAGCAACTTCTTTAGTAGCAGATGTATCTTCAAATACAGGAGCCATTTCAGTATCTTCAGTAGCAGCAGCAGCAGCTTCAACAACAGGAGGCACAATGGCCTTAGTAGCAACATCAGATATGGAAACATAAACATCCACAGCCTTCCAGGAATTTACATATGCTTCAATTTGGCTGGGATCACAGACAGAAATAGGCACAATGGCCTTAGACAAGTCTTCAGTATGAGGAACTGGTAAAGATCTAAGGTAAACTGTATCAAACACAGAGAGCAAGCTCTGGAGGTCCATTGCAAAAGCAGGAGCAGACTCAGGCACAACCACTACTTCAGAAGGCATCTCCCCCTGCCTGGATTCAGGGAGAACTGAGTCAAGGCACCCAGAAGAGGTAATTGCCTGAGAGGGAATGAAGGAGGAGAGCTTGGAAGACAGCTCCTTGACATGGGTCAGGAGTGGAGCCAGAGTGGTCTCCAGTAATGAGGTTAGCTTAGGAGCTAGCAGCTCATATAACCTGTCTGCCAGGGCTGATAAATCTACATGCTCAAGAGGGGCTTGAGCAGATGTAGGAGAGAAGGTTGTTGGAAGGATGATGGCTGGAGCTGGTGGCATGGAGAGTGATGGTATAGGAGGTCTGGGAATGGATGGCTCTGAGAGGGGAATGGAGGAGATTGAAGATGTTGAGGTGTAGATAGGTGAGGCAAGGGAATGTGTGAAGGATGGTTGGGATAGAATTTCTTGCAGCATTTGTTGGAATGAGGAGGTAGAGGGAGGCTCAAGAGGAAAGGAGGGGGAAACATCCATAAAGGAATCATCTGCAAAGGAAAATGATGGACAGGTGAAGATTGGGTAAGAGAAGAGAGGATGGAATTCCTCTGAGATAGATGCTGGAGGGGTTGAAACTGGTGAAGAAATGTTAATGGGGGAAGATACCAATATGGTGGTGATTGGAGGTGAGGATGAAGTGGCTAGGGTAGAGACAGCTGGAGGAGGAGGAGAGGCAGACAACACTTCTACTAGGGCAGAGACCAGAGGTGGAGTGACTGAGACAGTCCTGGTGCCTGAAGATAGTGGTGCAGCAGCTCTGGAGGGGTTTACAATCTGCCTGTCCCATTTACTGAAAAGGGCACAAGAGAGCCTCTTGGATGCATTAATGAACATCCCAGAAGAGGTTAGCAGCTCAGGGCATCTGGAATTCAGATAGACCCCTAGAATTCTCCCAAAACTGACAGCAGTCTTACTCAGCTTCTTCTTAATCAGGCTGAAGAAAATTGATCCCCAGTCAAGATGTTTCTTATCAAGCAGAGCTCCCATTAGACAAAATTGATATCTTGATATGGTATCATGGGCTGAGTGCTTGGCCAGAAGCACTTTCCCAACTACATCAGCCAAAAATTGGAATTCTATCGATAGATTTTTCTTCAGCAGTTTGTTAGGGTTCACAGCATTGTGACCCATTCTATCAAGCATGGAGTCATATTCCTCTCCAGATAACTCTATGGAATCTTCTCCAGAACTAAGATGAAAAACTTCAGTTAAAAGGGCCGGGGACAATTGTACCTGAGTTTCTTTTATGAAGCCGACGATAGAGTTCTCGTTCTCATCTGTCGTTGTATAACACCATTCCTTTATCTCTTCCGATGCAATCTTTATTCTGGTAGTCATTATTTGCGATAGCTGCTGATCTCTGAATAGATTAAGAATATCCTTGAAGCGCTGATCGCTTCCATCAAATGAGTTCATTTCGATATCAAATCCGGTGTCAAATTTCATTTTGGAGATTTCAGCATTGGAGCCAGCCATTTTTACCTACAACAAAGAACCAAACACGACCAAGCGTAGAAGATTTGGAGGGAAAACGAAGAAAGTTGCAGAGAGTATGAAAGAGCAAGAGATGAACGACGGCTGAAGAAATGATTTTATATTAGGGTTCGACGGCGAAACGGAAAATCATTGGGCTCAGTTCGACGAAGAGTCGATCTCAGCTCGACGATTTGGGCGACAGAGGGAATCTGAAGAGACGTCAATATCGTCGATCTCCGTTCGACGATGTTGAGAAGCGTCGAGCTCCGCTCGACGGTCTCTGAACAGAAGGAGAGAAAACCTGGAGCTAACGGAGGCGCTGAACTCAGATCGACGATTTTGGAAACGTCGATCTCTGGTCGACGATTTTTAGAAAAACGTCGATCTACGTTCGACGATTTCTGGGAAAATGTCGAGCGCAGTTCAGAGACCAAGCCTATTCTACAGACACAAAAAGAACTGATTTTTTAGCCTAGTCTTAGTCTGTTTTAACTTTTCAAAAATCTTGTGAATTAGTTTAGGCTTCCTCCATCTAACATGCCTAACTGATTTAGGAAGAAACTGTGTTTCTTTTCATCCAAAGGCTTGGTGAAAATATCTCCCCTTTGCAAATCAGTAGGGATATATTGAAGTTCTATTTTATTTTTCTCTACATTATCCCTTAGAAAGTGATGCCTAATCTCTATATGTTTTGTCCTACTATGGAGGACTGGATTTTGTGCTATAGAGATAGCACTAGTATTATCACAAAAAATTTTAGACTTCTCTAAGTTGTAGCCATAGTCTATGAGCTGATTTTGTATCCACAATATTTGTGAACAGCAACTGCCTGCAGCCATATATTCAGCTTCAGCAGTTGAGGTTGACACAGATGTTTGCTTCTTACAAAACCAAGAGACAAGTCTGTCACCAAGGAACTGACATGTTCTACTGGTGCTTTTCCTGTCTACTCTGCATCCAGCATAATCAGCATCTGAAAATCCAGTTAATTCAAATCCTGAGTCTTTTGGATACCTGAGTCCTAGATTTGGACAACTTTTTACATATCTAAGAACCCTTTTAACTAATGTTAGGTGTGACTCTCTAGGGCTAACTTGGAATCTACCACATATGCATGTAGCAAACATTATATCTGGTCTACTGGCTATAAGGTACAATAGAGAGCCAATCATTGCTCTATATGTTGTCTGATCAACTGGTCTCCCATGTTCATCAGCATCCAATACAACATTGGTAGGCATGGGTGTTTTCATGCAAGATGCCTCAGACATACCAAATCTCTTAACCAATTCTTTAGCATACTTGGTTTGGGAAATGAATATGCCCTCAGCATGCTGTTTTACTTGCAATCCTAAGAAGAAGGAGAGCTCACCCATGCTACTCATTTCAAATTTGGAATGCATCAGGTTGGAAAACTTTCTGCACAAGTTTGAATCAGTAGATCCAAATATGATATCATCTACATGAATTTGTACTAGTAGGGTGTGGGACTTATGGGTTCTAATAAAAAGAGGTTGGTCTACTCTCCCCCTAACAAAATCATTTTCCAGAAGAAAGCATGCTAGGGTCTCATACCATGCTCTAGGAGCTTGCTTGAGACCATATAATGCTTTATGCAATTTGAAAACATAATCAGAGTGAGTTAGAGAGATAAAACCTGGAGGTTGTCTAACATAGACTTCCTCTTTGATGTCCCCATTGAGAAATTCACTCTTCACATCCATCTGGTAAACCTTGAAGCCTTTGTGAGCAGCATGAGCTAGGAATATTCTAATTGCCTCTAACCTTGCAACTGGTGCAAAGGTCTGGTCATAGTCTATTCCTTCTTGTTGAGAGTAGCCTTGAGCAACTAGCCTTGCCTTGTTTCTGACAATAACTCCTTGATCATCCAGCTTGTTTCTGAACACCCACTTTGTTCCAACAATGGAGTGATCCTTTGGCTTAGGCACTAGTTCCCAAACCTTATTCCTTTCAAATTGATGCAACTCCTCTTGCATTGCAATGATCCAGTGTGGATCTTGCTCTGCATCTTGAATGGATTGAGGCTCAACTTGAGATAGGAAGCAAGTGTGCATCAAGTTCTGGTTGACCAGATTTCTGGTTTGCACACCAGCTGAGATCTCTCCAATTACTTGGGTGATTGGATGATCTCTTGTTGTTACTAAATCAACGGGGGGTGTTGATTGTTCACCAACCAGTGTTGTTGTTTCCTCTTGTGGAATAACAACTGGTCCTTCAGGATGATTTTCTTCAAGAGGTTCAACTTCTTCATCATCATTGCTCTCAATCTTTTGTTGAGAAATTGTATTCTCTTCTTTAACCTGTAATCTGTCCATACTTTCTGAAATAGAGTGTACCTGCAAAGGTTCTATGGTAGAAGTAGACTTCTCCTTATAACACATGTTAGTCTCATCAAAAGTAACTTGAACAGATTCTTCAATTTTATAGGAAGATTTATTATATACCCTATATGCCTTGCTGATAATAAAGTATCCTAGAAACACTCCTTCATCAGCTTTAGCTTGGAATTTTGCTAGATACTTCATGTCAAAATTTTTTAAATAATCTATTTTAGGTTTCTTCCCTTTGAGCAATTCATAGGGAGTCTTGCCCTTTAGTTTATGTATCAGGCTTCTGTTTAGCACATAGTTGGAGGTGTTCACTGCCTCAGCCCAAAAGGATAGAGGTAGGTAAGCATCTGTCAACAATATAGTAGCAGATTCAATTAGGGTTCTATTTTTCCTTTCAGCTACCCCATTTTGTTGAGGAGTTCTAGGAGCTGAGAAAGTGTGCCTGATCCCTTCACTTTGACAGAACTCTTGCATAAGAAAAGAATCAAACTCTGTCCCATGATCACTTCTGATCAGGGCAATGTGAGTGTTGAACTCAATCTGTATACATTTAAGAAACTCTGTCAAACACTTAAAGTTATCAGACTTCTTCCTCAGAAAGAATACCCATGTGAATCTTGATAAGTCATCTACAATCACTAAAGTATAGGACTTCCCTCCTAGGCTTTGTACTGATATGGGTCCAAAAAGATCCATGTGCAATAAATACAGAATCCTAGGTGAATTACTCTTATTAAGTGACTTAAAGCTATTTTTAGTTTGCTTGCCTAATTGACAAGCCCTGCAGAGTCCTTCCTTCTTGTAGGGGCCAGAAGGTAGTCCTCTAACAAGGTTGTCCTTGGAGAGCTTGACAATGGTTCTAAGGTTTAGATGTCCTAATCTCTTATGCCATAAAACATTTGGCTTAGATATGGAATTGAATAAACAGATGTCTACTTTAGATGAAAGAAAATCTACTAAGTAAATGTTACCTGTCCTTTTACCTGTTAACACAGTTGTGTTATCCTCTGACTTGATCTTACACAGGGATTTGTTTAAAGTCACCTTGTATCCTTCATCACATAGCTGACTGATACTTATCAGATTGTGCTTCAGTCCTTCTACATATGCCACCTTCTTGAAAGTGACTGAGCCTATCTGAGTAGCACCATATCCTTTGGTTTGGCCAAAATTTGAATCACCAAAAATCACTTTGGGTCCAAGTTTGGTTATGAAGGATGATAGGTTCTCCCTGTTCCCTGTCATGTGCTTTGAGCACCCACTATCCAGATACCATTGTTGGTTAGATACTGGATAGGTCTTCACCTGCATATGAACAGCTTATTTGTTTTTGACCCAGCTAACCTTGGGCCTAGGCTGATATCCTTTGAATTCAGAGATGAAAGACATCTCAGGTTGACTCTTATAGCCTTCAGGATGGTATATCCTAGGAGGTACTATCCATTCAGTATAGGGGTTAAAGCCTTGAGATGTGGGACTTCTAGGATTGAATCTAGATGTGCCATTGAAGGAATGTTCACAGACCTGATCTCTGTTCGACGATCGTCGAACTGAGGTCGACGATCTTAGGTCAGATCGTCGATCTCTATTCGAAGATCGATTATACTGAAGTTCAGAGTCTGGATATCGTCGAGCTGAGGTCGACGATTTTGGGTTAGATCATCGAGCTCTGTTCGACGATCGTCGAGCCCTGTTTGACGATCGTCGAGCACTGTTCGACGCAATCTGTTGAACTGAAACTTTCTCTGGCAGATCTGCATTCTTCCTAGCTACCTCTATTACTCCCTTTCCTTTGTCAGAGACAAATTTGATTGGAGTTGTTAATATTATAGGTTGGCTGGATGAGGCACCCAAGCCCAGTGTACTATTGAATCTAGAGTTCACTGTGCTTGTAATGTCCATCAGTCTGATACTTCTCCCATTTAGGGATTCTTCAACTTTTTGGCCTTTGATAGTTCACTCTTCAGTGAAGCTATCTCCTCCCTATAGCATTCTAACTCCTCAGAGAGTTTGAGGTTATTTGAGTTTAGGACACTGTATTCAGATAATTTGTTTCTGAGAGAGATTATCTCTTTCTCAGATTTTAGTAAGTCCAAACACAATGTCTTAAATTCAATTTTAAAGTCCTCAGAATTAAAATCAAAAGAGTTAATTACCTGATCTTCTTCTGGTTGAGTTTCTGAGTCTGAATCTTATTCTGCATCAGATTTTTGCTATGAGGCATTGATAGCCATCATGCAAAATTCTTTTTCATCTGCATCATCTTCATCATCACTAGAGCTGGATAAAGTTTCAGAATCCTCTTCTGTCTCACTCCATGTCTTAGCAACAAAGCTCTTCCTTGTATGTTTGTTCTTGCTGGAGGAGGCTTTGTTTGAGCTGTTCTTTTTGAAGTCTTTCTCTTTCCTTCTTTCTCTTCTATCCTTTCTGTCCTTGTTCTTGTTTTCTGGACAGTCAGGCACAATGTGGCCTGGTTTCCTGCAGCCAAGCATATAATTTCTTTATCATTATTTGACTTATCATACCTTGGTTTATCATGTCCTTTGTATGGGCTTTTTCTGAAGTCTTTCCTGGCCAGTTTGTAAAATCTTTTGGCCAGTAGGCTGACCAACTCCTCATTGCCTGTGAGCTTTTCTTCAGGCTGATTCTCAATGGCTTTGAAAGCTATTGACTTCTCTTTCTTTGAGACTGGTGAGGCAGCCTTCTGTTCTTCTTCTCTGTTCTTGATGAGCAGCTCATAAGATTTGAGTTTGCCTAGGAGAGCTTCAGTAGTGATTTCATTTAGACTTCTGACATCTTTGATTTGCCAGATTCTTGAATCCCAAGTGCTGGGGAAGCACATTAGGATCTTGTCATTAAGCTCAGTCAATGAGATTTCTTTATCCAAAGTCTTTAGCTCATTGACAATCAGACTTAATCTGTTGTACATGTCTGCAACTGACTCAGCTTCTCCTTTCTTAAAGTTCTCATATTGGGTTATGAGGTGAGATCTTCTGTCTTTCCTCTCATCAGCAGATCCTGAGACAATTTCTGAGAGTTTGTCCCATACTTCTTTAGCTGAGTTGCATTCAGCTACCTTCTGAAAAATCTCATCAGACATTGTTTGAGCTAAGATGTTTATAGCCTTGGCATCTGCAGTCTTCCATCTTTTAATTTCAGCATCTGTTCCTGAGGGAGGTGGAACAGCATTTGTGCTTGAGCTTGCAGGTGGACTTGGACAAACTGTCAAGTCAGAATTGAAAATATCTTCATCAATAGAGTTCATGTATAATCTAATCCTTGCCTTCCAGAGTGCAAACTTAGATAGATTGCACACTGGAGGTCTGGTGCTTGCATAATCCTTGTTCTGTGCCATGTCTTTGAATAATATAAGATATAAAGAAAATAACCCTCTTAAGAGATTGATATTATCAAGGATCTTTTGGTTCAGGTGTTAGCCTGTGTGAGCAACCAACCTGGCTCTGATACCAATTGAAAGTGAGAGTAAGATCTATCTTAACTCTATAGGGGGGGGGGTGAATAGAGTTTATTTAAATTAATTTCACAGTTGAAATTAATCAGCAAATATAAAATTCAATTTATAGTATAGTGTAGAGTGTTAGTAAAGAGTTAAAAAACAAAGAAGTAAAGAGCACAGCACACATCAAACCAATCACACAAACAACCCAGAAGACACAAGGAAATATAATGGTTCCCCAAAAACCTGGGTACATCCACTCTTGTACCACCCTTGGTAGGAATCCACTCAGGATGAGTTGATCAGGTGTCCTGACACCAATGAGCTTTTGATAAGGTGCTCAAAAACCAAAGCTGGATTTTTTGATAAGGTGTCTTGCCACCACTGAGTTTTGACAAGGCTCTCAGAACCAGACAGAACTTTTGAAGGGAGTTCAAGAACCTTTTACAGCAGAAAAAGAAAAGATAAAGAGGTGAAGTTGTCTTCTCTGTTCTCAAATCAAATGAGAGAAGACTAGTGGATCTTTTGTTGTCAAAACTCCCCCTGAGTTGTAGACAGGTTCAGGAATGGAAGCTTTGCTCTAGGGTGATAGGCCTTCAGAACTTTAGATCTCCAGCAAAGGATTGTTTAAGCAAAAAGACTGAAAGATGAGGTGTCTGGAGTTCTTGAGATGAGGCTGTGATCACTTTTCTGTAAGCAAAAAGACTGTTATTCTGATTCTTCAGAATTGATCACTTGTTATCTGTCACAGCTTAATTCTTCTTGTTGTGTTCTCTGTGTATGTTGTTGTGTGTATTTGTGTGATTGAAGATGAAAAGGAAGATCTTATTCTCAAAAAGAATCTTGTCAAAGATAGCCGTTGGCAGACATAAATGTCTTCCATAAAGAGTCTTGTCTTCTAGAGGAAGGTCCAATAAAACATTCCCTGAATAATTCCTTGAAACTTGCTCCAGAATAAAGACAAACGGCTGGCAGATCTCCTTAACATAAATGCTGAGAGATTTCAAAAACATTCCAAAGACTGGTAGCATTTGAATCCTTAGAATTGTTGATCTCTCAGAAAAATCGTCGATCTGAGCTCTACTATCGTCGAACTGAGCTCAGAGATGGAAACAGATCAAACAGACAGAAAACGTCGAACTGAGCTCGAAGATCGTCGAACCGAGCTCAGTGACCTGAAGAATTGCTGAAGAGAGATCGTCGACCTGAGCTAGAAAAACGTAGAATGCAGTTCGACGACTAAACAAAATTGTCTGAAAGCAGATCGTCGATCTGAGCTCAAAGATCGTCGACTGGAGTTCGACGATTTATCGAAGTTGAGCTCAGAGAGTGTCGAACTAAGCTCGACGTTTCGTCGACGGAGCTCGACGAAAAATGCCTTAGACTTGGCTCTATATCCTTGATTTGGAATGGTCCTGGGGGCATCTTCAAACCTAAGTTCTAAGCCCTAGACTCATTCTAATGTTGACCTTTACAACTATACAACTAGGTCAGCCTGGTTTCCTAAGATAAACATAGTGATCCTTACCCAAATTAGTAATAGGGTGTTCCAACAAGTTTTATGTCTTGAATTACCTATTTTGTAATGTTTGCTAGTATAAGATGTCACATGTTCTTCTAATATAATATTAAATGACTGCTTATAAGAAAATTAAGTTTGATTCTTTTTTTTTAATTTTTCATTGGTCTGCATATAACAACTTGGTTTACATATAGCCAGTTCTGAATTAATAAGGTTTGTATATAACCATGGTTTGTATATAGCCAAACATGGTCTATATATAACAATGGCCTAAATTTATAGATCTTCATTGTGAAATTGATACTATCATTTCATTGCAAATGGAGAGGAGCTCCATGGTCTAGCAAGTTATATTTACTTTCTCTCAGCTTTATTTAAATTTTTATTATTATTTTTACTTGTTTTTTATAAATATGTAATTGTTTGGCATAGTGTTGTCAATCGTGATCTCAACAGTTAAGATAAAAACGAGAAGATGGAAGAATTTATGCGGGCACACTAACCATTCAGCCAAGATCCAGGAAGATGGAAGAGAAAATCCTGCTTCCTGTACATCCAGTAGCAGCATCTGTCACTTGTTTTGGGGAGTGAAAAACCCTAACCACTTTATTTCATATTCTCAATAAATATGTAAACAAGGCAACATACAAGGCTACAGCAACTTAAAGAGCAAGGCCAATGTTGGGGCTGCGGTCCAGAATCGCCCCCGCGCTGCGGTGCTATGCGGTAATGGCTTAACTGGCTGCCCCGTGGATCTGCCCAAGGACCTTTGATATAAAGATTAGTGGCGCCGTCCTCCAACAGTCCGGGCTTTTGGTGTGAGTGGTTGCGCTAAGTCCTCTCAATCTGTATCAGAGGGGGTCGCGGGTTCGAAACCCCGGGGTCGTTTCCGGGGGGGGGATTGTTGGGGCTGCGGTCCGGAATCGCCCCCGCGCTGCGGTGCTATGCGGTAATGGCTTAACTGGCTTCCCCGTGGATCCGCCCGAGGACCTTTGATTTAAAGATTAGTGGCGCCGTCCTCCAACAGTCCGGGCTTTTGGTATGAGTGGTTGCGCTAAGTCCTCTCAGCCAATAAAAACATAAGACCAAAATGTATGTCCGGTAATACACCCCCTCAAGTTAGAGCATGAAGATCGCGAATGCCCAACTTGCGAAGAGGATGATCAAATTGTTTCTTGCCCAATGACTTGGTAAACATATCAGTGAGTTGATCTAAGGAGGAGACATGAGCAGTAACAATATTTCCTGCACAAATCTCGTCGCGGACAAAGTGACAATCAACATCAATGTGCTTAGTCCGCTCATGAAACACGAGATTAGCAACAATATGCAAGGCGACTTGGCTATCACAAAATAGACGGATTGGAGCGGAATGATCAACGCCAAGAGTGAGTAATAGAGCCTTGATCCATTTCAGTTCACAATAAGTAGATGCCATAGAACAATATTCTGCTTCTGCTGAGAAACGAGACACCGTCTGTTGTTTCTTGGTTTTTCATGAGATTGGCAATTCCCAAGAAGAATAAAATACCCATTTAGGGATCGGCGAGTCAGCAGACAACTTGCCCAATCAGAGTCGCAATAGGTAGTGAGACGAAGGTCGCTATCATCATAGAGCAGAACGCCTTGACCAGGGTGACCTTTCAAATAATGAATAACTCGGAGAGCAACATCCCAATGATCAATTCGTGGGTGTTGCATAAATTGAGCCAAGACATTCACACAATAACAGAGCTCAGGTCTTGTAATAGTAAAGTAAACTAATTGCCTGATAATACGACGATACGGTTCTGGATTGTGGATGGGAGCGCTGACAGAAAGAGCCAATTTGATTCCGCAAGAAGATGTGAAATAGAGATCAAGTTGTTTGTTAATTTTGGCACATATAAGACTTGAAGAAGAGCCATTTGACCAAGAAGAAGATCTCCTTCCATAATGGCCGTTGTAGAGTCTCCATTCGAAAGACCAATCGGAGAGCTTGCAATCTTCCAAACATTGTACAACAAATCACGGTTTCCCGTCACATGTTTCGACGCACCCGTATCAATTATCCAATGTATACTATTTGACTTACCCGTCAAGTGCTCATTTTCTCATGGTTTAGTCACATGATTATTGAGCAAGTTCCGCAAGGCTGCCCATTCGTAGTCATGAGGCCATTGATCCTGGCATGATCAGCATCAGAAATTCCATGCTTGGTAAAATTAGTGGAGCTAGAGGCATTAGTAGCATTTTCCAGCACACGAGCACCCCGCCCACGACCAAGCCCGTGCGCCCCATTGGGCTGTCCTCTGCTCATACCATGAGAACGATCTTCCCACCAGTCAGTATGTAAGACCCCTCCCCTTACCAAGGAGGCTCCCGGTCTTATGCCCAAAACCGCCTCCTTACGGTAGCACTAACTCACGGGTTAGTCGACACCGCAAGATGCTGATTCTGCCGGCAAGTACTATCATATAACCTGTTCGTCAAATAGAGAAATAGAAGTATAAAGCAGTGTATATAATAGCTTGTCCATAAGTCACAACACTATCATTTATAATAAAAATTAAAGTACAAACTAGTCCAAAATGAGTACAATAAAAAGAGAAAAGGGCTTATGCCCTGTACATGATATCAAATCTCTCTCTCTCAAAATGACAACAAGCGAAAGCTAATCTATCATCGGTAAAGTCGTCCCACCTGACGACGGGCTGTAGTAGTAGTAGTAAGTGGTGGTGGTATCAGCTCCTCACTTCCTGCCATCTCGTCCTGCTGGTTGTGCTGGTACTCTATCTCCTCGAGCCCCTAAAATGATCTTGTCACAACTGACCGTTAGTCATAAAGACTAAGTCGTTTCCTCCACACCTCTCCAGCGCAACTCCTAGGCACCGAGTGGGAGGACGAAACAGAGGACAACAAGGGGTATTAAAAGAAGCAGGTGTTAGTGGAGCTATACTAACAAGTATATATAGTATCAATCTCTTTTTACTCTAGCAGTTCTATATATATAGCACATGTAAAGTATGAAGAACTGTACAGAAAATAAGTAAGGTGTTGTAAGTGAACAAGTAAAGAACGACAAGTAGGATATGCTACTACTAAGCTAAAATCACAGAAGTACCTTAACTTATATGAATGTGCATACAAACTTGTAAGTTAAGGTTACAAATATAACTTATCATATAAAAGAGCCCATACTAATTTATGTGATAAGGATCTATGGTGCGTATGCCCTAGATATGAATGTATATTATGCATGTTTTGTATGATTCATACAAGTGCAACTCAAATACACGACTCTGTGATCACAGGTCTTTAGTTCCCACTTTTTGGAGCTATCATCACTCTCTGGTACCACCGTTGTGGCTATGACAGTAGCGAACGGTCGCTTCCGCTTCCTAGGCAGGTATACACACTACCATGCCCAGACTGTTCGTATGCCTCTGTACACGTCCTAGGTGCACACTGGAGTCTCTGAGTACTAATGCTGGCCAACTTCCAGACTTTCTTGGTTGGGTGTGCGACTTCGGGGATTATCCTTCAGACCGTAGTATAAACAACTTACTGGCCCCTCAAACCTCACACCTTACGAGAGTCACCGTACTGCCATCGGTGTGACGATTGGACCAGCACCGCATGACACACCACTTGTTTTGTTTCTCTGCACATACAAGGTATCTCAACCCAAGCCTCCAGCTCGCAGGACCAACCCGTCCTGATGTCAAACTCTCGAGAATCCAGCTCGTAGGACTAACTGTCCTGAAACCCTCCAACCCTTCACAGGTGAGATTGTAATAACATTCTCTTAGCCTATTAGACTACTCTTGTGTGGTGTTTATTACACCTAGAAATTTAGGGTTAATCCCAGGACTGTCCCAATGAAGGGGTCTTGGGGGCACTAGGAACCAAGATGGGATGAAAGCCCAAAGTTCCCTTTCGCAAAGATATTTACTTTTATTAATGTCTACCCATGATCCATACTAAACTCTCGTTGTTACTCTGGGAAAAATCTAATAACTTAGGATGTTATTGGGAGAGCGGCGGTCTTCCGCCAATCTCCGTTCTAGTTACTATACTTGGGATTTTTCACTCAACCATTCGTTATCAAGAAGTGACCTATTGGACACCAACCAGGGTTTATCTTCCCAACATAGTTCAATCTCAACCGACAACCTTATCCCATGTGTGTCCTAGTATTATATGTTATTCATGCTATGCGCACCCATGACCTAATGTTGACACGTATGACATGACTTCCAAACTCTTGGGCCAACTGCCCCTAATTATTTATCATGGTTTGCTATGATGTATGATATTGACCATCCCAGGTTTCTCTATTTTTCTAAGAAATTAAGGGCCTAAATTAATTCTTTTAATTGAGTGACCTGGGTCACCTTTCACATGACGTATCTATAATGGTTCATCCTACCTAAGGAATTTATCAAATGTTCCATGAGGTTAAATTTAACTTTCTACCAGATTTCATAATTTTCCCATGTGAATTTCCATTTAATATCCATTTAATATTAAAATCACAAATTGTCTACTTTCCAAATGAAATACAGTATTTATACAATCAAAAATTATAGAAATATCACTGGAACTCCATAATAATATAATAAAACTAAATGCAGAATTAAAAGCTCTGAAACAGTGATTTGAACTAATATATGTCCATACGATCAATATTACCAAAATTACATTATTAGGATTTCCAGCCTATATATACATCCAAAAATTCTCAAAAAATTTAGCAGGGATTAGATCATATAAATAAACTACTGTAAATTTTTCCATAATATTTAAACAATAATTTCCCTTATTTTTAATTAATTTCTATAATGAGTAAAATGATAAATTCTACTTAAAATCCAATTTAACATTACCTAACAGTCCCATAATTTTTTTTATAGGTATTCTATGTCCTAATAAAGCTTTTCACAAAATTTCAGAATTTTATAAATTCATATGCCCTAAATTCAAATTTATTTCCTATCTAGGCATATTTTCAAATAATTCCAAATAATGGGATTTTTGATCCCAAAAATCCAAATCTTCCCATGGAAGGTATATTCAATCCCTATAAGCCTCTGTCCAGATTTTCATGGACCTCAAATGTCCCAAATGAACTAAATCCCCATTTTCCTATTTTTACAATAGGCACCCCAAATAGAACATACCTATTTCATGCATGTGGGATTTCCCAAACATGTAGACGTCCAAATGACCTGAAATTTCTACCATGGTTTTATATTGCCCCAATGGGCATGCCACCAAAATTTCGGGGCACTTGGAGTCATACTTCTCCAAAAATACATTTAAATTAAATATTAGTATTTCACCAAGTACTATAGAAAAAGTCTGACCAAAAATTCTCATTTTTGGTCAGAGTATAGTTTTAACCTAATCACAAGCTTGACCAAAAGTTTAGGTCATGATGACTTATGGTTTGACTTGGGAATTTATTTTAAGATCTGCCCTAGCCTAGGACCAGTCATGGTAGAATGGTCCTACAAGGAGTTCTACTGTACCACATCATGACTTTAGGGTGTTATTTTAAAGGTAAGGTCAAGGCCTACATTTTTTTTATGTTGATAGCTACCTCTGAATGTGCCTCTAACAGACCTAAAATTAACATACAAGAACATTGTATAAAATGTGACAGAAATTTCATTGTACATAAATAATAAAACATTTAATTTAAATGGATTAAAAACTGATGGCATCGGGTCATCGTTTCCGATGAACGATGGCTAGGATTCCTCCTTCCTATATCTTTTGATCTTCTGATCCCGGCCACCTGGGACGCCGCCACTGCCAGCGATTATCGCCACCACCTCCGTTGAGGTGGTGGCTAGCGTTTCCCGGCGGTGAGGCTGCTGGAGGCGGCTCCTCCGGCGATCCCGAGCTAGAAGAAAAACTCAGAAAAATGTGCACAAGCTCTCATGGTATCGGGATCAATTGAGCCCGATGTCTCGCCTAAGTGAGCTAGAAATCTAGTACGGGGTGAGGTGAGGCAAAATGAACCTGCAGTCGGGCTTGACGGCGAGTGCGGTGGTGGTGAGCCATGGCCGAAGCTTGCTCCAGTAATTTAGCCCGATTCTTTGTTTCTCCAGCAAAAGCTTTGCTCCAGCTATCGAACTCCACTCGTTTCAACCTCCTGAAGCTGATGATGGGCTTAGATTTGGCTGGGAGTGGCTGGATGAGTAGTTTTGATTAAGGGGGTGGTCGACCATGAGCATTGTAAGCTCCGCCTGGCTGCCAAGTGTCCACCAGCCCCTTATTCCTACTAAAAAGATGCCTGGGAACTCAGCCAAAGGCTTGGGCAGAGGGAAGGAGGGCCAAGTGACCTCCATCCCCTCTTTCCCTCTCTGCGCTCTCCTATTTTTCTCCAAAATTCCACAAATGCCCCTTTACTTGTATTCTTTCTCTAATTTCAGAGGGTTAGGGTTGCCATTGACCTCTTGGGCTGGTCATGGGCCTTGAGTCATGGGCTTAGTCCATTAGGAATGGGCTTGGCTCCTTCCTTCATATAAGCCCTTTGGTTCACTTGTTGACTTTTAGGTTGACTTGGTCAACATGGTGAGTGGGCTGACCCAACTCGATGGTCATGGACCCAATGGTACCACCCAACTTGGGTTGGGCCATGATGGTGCCCTACTTGGACTAATTGGGTCTTTAGGTGTGAGTTTGACCAATTTAGGTTTTGGGTTGACTTGGGTCAACTTGGGTCAATAGGTGACCCAATGACATGACTTATGATTCACTTAGATTGTTATTAGGGTTAGGGGTATGGTGGTGGGGCCAATGTGTAGCTAAGATCCCAATTTGGGCTAGTTTGACTTGAGTTAACTTGGGCCCTATAGTGGCTCCTATGTGACTACACCCTAACTTCTTGGGTCAAAACTAGCCTAACTCATGCCCCCACTATATGTCCTAACCCAATCTAAGTTAAGGGGGTCTAATAGGAAATGGGATATTACAAATCCCAATAAATAAAAAAAACAATTTCGTCCCCAAAATTTAAGTTTGGGTCTACGGGGTTTCTACACACAAGAATTTAAGGACCTTAAAAAAAATTTAAGTATTACTTGAGGTAAAAAGCTCCGGGTGCTGCTCTAGCATCAGATCTCTCAGCTCCCAAGTGTGCTCCTCCCGTCCATTATTGGACCATAACACCTTCATCAGGGGAACCTTCTTCTTCCGCAACACTTGGACCGCAGTATCATCGATCCGGAGCGGCTCTAAATGAACTGATCTGTGAGGTGCTACCGGACCTGCTGTAGCGGTAATATATTGTTATGGCTGAACGAGAGCTCTCCGTAGCGAAGAGATGTGGAAGACGTCGTGCAAGGTTCCTAACTCTGGCGGCAGCTCCAGCTAGTAAGCTAAGGGACCGATCCGCTCCAGGATAAAATATGGCCCCATATATCGAGGGTTGAGCGTCTTGTGCCTTCGTACCCGAGAAACACCATCCACTGGACGTACCTTCAAGAACACTCTATCCCCCACCTGAAATTCCACCTCTCGATGTCACGCATCGTAGTACTTGTCCTGCCTACTCTGAGCCTCCAGCATCCGATCCTTGATCAGTCGTATTTGAGCATCCGTATCCTCTATTTATTCCGACCCAAGTCCCTTGGGGTCCTCATCCTAGACCCAAGATAGTGGTGTCCTGCAGTTACTCCCATATAGAGCCTCATAAGGTGCCATCCCAATGCTCGCATGGTGACTGTTGTTGTAGGAGAACTCAATCAGTGGAAACAGTCTCTCTAGGTCTTCCCCGTATCTAGTATACACAAACGTAGCAGATCCACCATAGTCTTTTTGGTCCGCTTTGTATGGTCGTCGGTCTGTGGATGGAAAGCGGTGCTAAAAGCAAGTTGAGAACCCAAGTACGCCTGCACCGCTTTCCACTTCGTAGAAGTGAACCGACCATCACGATCCGAGACAATTTTCCTGGGGATGCCGTGGTACCTGATGAACTGCTCCACAAACAACCTCACCAAAGAAGCAACTGAGTTATCCTTCCTGATCGGTATAAATCGGGCCACCTTGGTCATTCTATCCACAATGACCCAAATAAAATCGTGCCCAGAGTGGGAGCGAGGCAATTCATGCACAAAATCCATAGCGATATCCTTGAACTTCCACTCTTGCACCGACAGTGACTATAGTAGTCCTCCCAGGCTCTTGCACTCTGCCTTATGTAGGGGTCAATCAGAGAGCCTTACGAACACAAGTAACCCAACCAATCCCAACATACCTTAGATCTACCGCACCTACACAAGCATTTATTGACTCGTCACGAATCGGATCAATCGCAACACAACAAATAACAAGGAGGAGTGATCGACTCTAAACAACGATCAAGAAAAAGAGTTGGATGATTCCCCAAATTAACGCAAAGGTTGCCAATCCTTTTTGAGAGTAAAATCTAGGCTATAGGCCAAGATCCACTCAAGCAAATTGGATCTACCCAATCTGGATTAAAGAAGTTCAAAAATGATGAAATCGAATTTAAAAATTCCGAGCGATTGTATTTAAAAATAACGGAAACAACGGTTATTCAACCTCCATACAAAACTAGCAAGAAAACACAAAGATGAGGGGGAAGGAGTTAGCTAACCAGATTTCATGAACACACTTGATATGGTGGGAGAATCACTCTCTCCACGGATCCACCAGCGTCTCAACGAATGGGCTGCAACCTTCTTCCTTGGATTCACACCGAAAGTAAGCCACGCCGAAGTCGCTCCGAAGAGGGGAGGAGGGAGCAAGGGGCAGCTTCACACCACCAAGGGGGTCGGCGGTTTGAGAGGCTCTCTCTCTTGGCCAAAATTCTCTTAGGAGGAATTCAATTAGGGTAGCAAGATCTTCTCTAATATTCTCATCAAAGGTTCTCCTTAAATAGGAGTTACAAAACACATCTAACCATCTAAGATGGAGATGAAATCTCATCCATCCGGGCGGCTAAATACACACCAAATATAAAGTCTTTGCATGAAATAAATGCAACAAAGTCCCCAAAATGAATATAAAATTATTAGCCAAACTTGGAATAATTTTATATTCTCACATATAAAATAAAAGTAATTAAAGCATGAAAGTTTAAATTAAAATAGCCTTCAAATGGGCTTAGCACGCCGCGGGCGAAGGTTGTAGCGTTGTCTTCCGTTAGCATCGTCATGTCTCCGAAAGTCTTTATGCTATAACACCTCGGCAACTAGATCATCGTCAAGTAGTGGTCGCGAGGTCGCGACATCAATCCTCCCCCGCTCAAAATCACATATCTTCGGTGCGTGGTCCAAGAAGTAGCGGTGGAGAAGAGAGGCATCCAAGCGTCTAAGCTCCGTCTCGAGTACCCATGAGTCATCCGAAGGGGGGCGGTCACGCTAACGGATGAGGAAGCGGTAGGTATCACCATTGGTAGTAGAAAATGCCTCAGCCGCAAGTATCCTCTCTAGAGTAAGAAATGTCTTGGGAAACCTTGGGAACATGTTAGCAGTAGGAATAATGGAATGCAACTCACCATCCGATGATATACCTTAGGGGGCCGTATGAGAGAGATCATCCGAACTACCACTCCCCAACCCATTAGAAATTTTAGTGGAAGGAGAGGAAGACAATGAATTCAACTCTTGTGGAGGCGAAACAAACAACGTTAAATCTGAGACATTAAAAATGGGGGAGATTCCCCAATCAGCAGGCAAATCAAAGACGAACGCATTGCCACCTAGCTTCTTAATAATCCGAAAAGGGCCGGCGCGCTTTGGTGCTAACTTTTTAATGGTGCCAGTGGGCATTCGTTCGGGAACTAACCGGACTAAGACTAGATCGCCAACATTAAAGTTTGACAATCTCCTATGTTGATTAGCGCGAGCTTGATAAGACTCGTATCTAGTAGCTAAGGTAGCCCGTATACGGGCGTGTAGGTCATGAATGTGTTGGGCGAAGGATTGTGTGAATTGACTTGCTTTGTACGTTTGAGGCAATAGAACCAAGTAAAGTGGCACATGGGCCTTGTACCCGTGGGCAATCTCATTAGGAGACATACCCGTGGACCTATTTTTGGAATTATTGTAGGCCAATTGGGCATGAGGAAGAAGTAGGTCCCAAGTGCCCTTGTGATCGCTCACAAGACATCTAAGAAGATTCCCCAAGCTCCTATTAACAACTTCCGTCCGCCCATCAGTTTGTGGATGGTAGGCGGTGGAAAACAATAAATTGGTACCCATTAAAATCCATAGTGTTTTCCAAAAATAACTAGTAAACTTGACATCTCTATCTGAGACTATTGTCTTCGGCACTCCACGGTGACTAACGACGTCCTTAAAATACAATTTTGCAATGTGAGACGCGTCATTGGTCCTACTACACGGAATGAAATACGCCATTTTAGAAAATCTATCCACAACTACAAAAATAGAATCGTGACGGCGTAAAGTGGTGGGTAGGCCTAGAACAAAATCAATACTCACGTCTTACCATGGTGTGGAAGGGATAGGCAAGGGTGTATATAATCCTAAGTTGGTTTTGGTGCCCTTGGATACCTGACAGGTACGACAACTACTAACTACCCTTCCCACCATCGCCTTAAGTTTTGGCCAGTAGAATTTCTCCTCAACTAGCGTAATTGTCTTGTCCCTACCGAAGTGTCCACTCAACCTTCCACTATGCAGCTCCCAAATGATATGAGGTCGTAGAGAGGACTGCGGGATACACAACTTCCCATGCCTAAAGAAGTAACTATCTCGAATAACAAACGTAGATATCGTCGTGGGGGAGCTATCCTGAGCAGATAAATAGGATTCCTTAAAATCTGGGCAGGTAGCGTACTCATCTTTAATGCGTTCAAAACCTATAACGTTAACCTCCATAGTGGAAAGAAAGAGGGTAAGGCGACTAAGAGCATTCACGACTCGGTTATATGAACCCTTAAGGTGTATAAGGTTAAATGTGTAACCTTGTAGGAAAGCTACCCACTTAGCGTGACACGGGCTGATTTTATGCTGGCCGTTGATGAAGCACAAAGCTTCGTGATCGGAGAGGATCACAAACTCCTTGGAGAGGAGATAGTGCCTCTAATGGTGCAAACACCACACAACCGCATAAAAATCCCTATTGTAGTTTGAATAATTTAGCTTAGCGCCGGTTAACTTCTCATTAAAGTAACTAACTGGGTGCCCCTCCTGACTCAAGACACCTCCTACACCCACCCCAAAAGCATCACAATTTTACTCAAAGACTTTGGTGAAATAAGGTAGACGTAAGACAGGTGCCTCCGTCATAAGCTTCTTAATGCGATTGAAAGCATGGGTGGCAGAATTTGTCCAAGTGAACTCTCCCTTCTTCATGCACTCCGTAATGGGGGCCATGATGCTAGTGAAGTCTCGTATGAAACAGCGATAGAAAGTAGCTAATCCATGGAAACTACGCACCTTACGTAGGCTAGTCGATTCGGGCCATTCCCGTATCACTTGAACTTTACCCGGATCAACTCGTATGCCCTTAGACCTGACTATATAACCCAAAAACTCTACCTCTGACGCGTAGAAAGTGCACTTCTTAAAGTTTAGAAACAATGATTACTTCCTCAAGGTGGAAAGAATCGCTCTCATGTGGGAGATGTGCTCGACAGTGTTGGTGTTGTAGACTAAGATGTCATCGAAATAAACTACCACAAACTTTCCCAAGAATGGCTGAAAGACATGTGTCATCATCCGGGAGAAGGTGTTGGGGGCATTGGATAACCCAAAGGGCATCACAAGCTACTCATATAACCCGTCCTTAGACTTAAATGCAGTCTTCCATTCATCTCCCTCACGGATCCTAATCTGGTGATAGCCACTCAGTAGGTCCTACTTCGTAAAGATAGTGGCGCCAGATAAGACATCTAAGAGGTCATCTAATCACGGAATAGGAAACATATACTTGATAGTAATCTTGTTGATAGCGTGGCTATCAACACACATCCGCCATGTACCATCCTTCTTGGGGGCAAGCAAGGCTTGTACCGCACATGGAGTCAAGCTAGTCCTAATGAACAACTTCTCCAATAGGTCCTCAATCTGGGTCTGTAACTCCTTATGGGTAGCGGGATGAAGTCCATAATGGGGCTGGTTGGGTAGGACAAACCGAGAATAAGGTCTATCGCATGCTGTATATCCCTAAGGGGTGGCAACGTCGAAGGTAGCTCATCCGGGTAAACATCCTTATATTCTTCCAACAATGCCCGGAGCTCACTAGGTAAGTCGCCCAACACTCCCAAACTAGTTTTTGCACTCATAAGTACAAAAGCATACAATACTCCATCAAGAAATAAGTCCTTCACAAATTCCGTCTTACCTACTAGACTCAATGTTTTTCTCTCGACTGGGATAGTGGTTTCCTTAGCCATAGCTACTGGTTCCTTCGGGACGGTCGACCTCAACGTAATGACCTTGTCATTAAATTTAAACTCGTACGTGTTAGATCTCCCAAAGTGTGTCACGTCGCGGTCGTATAGCCACGGACGGCCCAACAACACGTGATAAGCATCCATTGGAAGGACGTCACACCATACCTCGTCAGTATAGGATTTGATCGAGAGGGGTTCTAGGAATCGCTTGGTGATCGGAACGGTAACCTTATTGATCCAAGCTACCTGATACGGAGTCGGGTGGGGCTGCATGGTCAAGGCCATTCGTGTAATGACATTTTCAGAAATGACATTCACACAGCTACCACTATCGATATTCAGTTTGCAGAGCTTCTCACCACTCTTATAAATCAGAGAAAATATGTTCGTCCTCTTCCAATCATCTAACGGACGAGGAGTGGTCAAGATAGAACGCATCACCATAAGGTGGTGATCGTCCTCTAAATCACTCGGGACCCCATCTTGGTCACTCTCCTCAGCAGCCTCATAAACGTAATCAGCGAGGTCGGTAGTCGACTCTAAAAGGGTTATGGCCTTAGTCTTCGTTGGGCACTCAAAGGCATAGTGGCCTTGAATGCCGCAAGAATAACATGTGGCATTGGTCTTACTAACCTTACCTATGGGGATACGCTCACTCGCGGTGTTCTTAGTGTTCCTAGCCGTGATCACTACCGATTTCGACTCGGTGGACCTAAACATCCCCTTATCCGGGTATGTGGAGGCAGATGCTCCATCCGTGGACTTGTTCTTTGCATGGGAATAGCCGTAATGGGCCTTAGAGGCTAGATTTTTTTCAATGTCGAGGGCGGCATTGAAGGTCATATTCAAGTCCGTATGACCATAGCACAAGAGCTTCCTTTGAATCTCGGGTTCAAGCCCTTTACGAAACCTAGATAATGTGACCTCGGGGATCTCCCTAAGATCACAACGCACTATACGGTCCTTCAGCTCTCCCATGTACTCAACTACCGAATTTGAGCCCTACCACAGGGTAGCAAGCTCATCGAACATCTGTGTTCGGTGGTACGCAGGGACGTACTGATCGGTTAGCAAATTTTACATCACTGGCCAACCTATAAGTGGGGCTCTATGTATGGTTCCTAATCTACGCTCCTCATTTAGCCAATACATCTTCGTACGACCAGTTAACTTCATCCTGGCAACTTGGACCTTTTGAGGGTCCGTAAGATTGTGTCATTCAAAGTAACATTCCATGTCCACAGTCCAATTAAGGAAGATCTGGGGATCTCCCATGCCATCGTAAGTGGGGTAATTAATCTTAATGGCCCTAGTGATATCAAAACCTCTCTCGTGGAGCTGTTCTCGAGGGGGTACTCGGGGAGAGTCCTCATCAGAATCCGAATCAGGGATTTGTTGGCGTCGGTGGGGCTGCGCAAGATTAACGGTGGCAGCGGTGGCGGCCCTCCTTGATTCAAAAGGAGTTGTCCTAACATGGCCCTAATCTCAGTCTTTTCATTACCTAGACCCGCTATAGCCACAACGTTGGGATCCCCTTGCTCATTCGCAGCCATCCTAGACGATGAAGGTGTAGTGTATTCTGTTCCTAGTCTAGTACGCATGCAGGTGTAGAAATATTTGGAAAGATGATTTTCCCTAGGGCTGACCCTAGATGAAAAACAAAATATTTTTATAATTCCTGATGTGAAAAAAATGTAGAATGTTAAAAAATTGTTTTTTGAACTTTTCACTGAAAATTACAGATTTTAGAGTGCTATTGGCATACCCGAAATTTTTTTTTTCTGTTTGTATTATGTGTGCCTACAAGTGAAAGTATCTAGTGTCGACTATATCCACCTATGGGGGGGGGGAAAGTGTCGTGCAGTCTTTTGCGGAATTAAATGTACCTGCACAAATTAACAAACACATCACAACAAACACACAATGAGTTATAGTGGTTCCCCGATTTGGGTACGTCCACTTTCCCCCTTCGATCTATCTCCCACCAAGGGACGACTCGGTCACTTTTCCAAACGGATTGAAATCCAATCCTCACACTACAGAAGGAACCCTTCTAACAAAGGAGTCACCACTCCACCACTACGGGTTACACCCAACCCTTACAACTAGGAATAAAAATTCCTTTACAACAAAACAAAAATTAAATGTATAAGAAAATACAAACAACGCTTATGGAGAATCTGATGTCCTTCTTCGTTCGTTGAGGCTTTCTTGAAAGTAATGAAGAGTCCACAACCGGAGTTCTCTCTTGGAGAGGATCTTGTCAAGATCGGCAACGACAAGAGATTGCGGCGGCGATACTTTGTAGATCCAAACTTCTTGACAAAGCAAGCAAGGTCTACGAACGATCTCAGTCGGATCAGTCGTCTCAATCGATTCGGAATGAAGAACTAACCTCATTCAATGAATCGAGAGACAAGAGATCTCAAGAGAGATACGTGAGACACACTGCTAGCCTCGGTACTGTCGTCGGAAGATCAAAGAAGCTCTGAGATCAGCGGCGGCGACGAGCTTACGAGCGGCGTTAGCGATCAGCGATTTTCCGCGATCTGCTAGGGCACGGCGTCGGCTTTTTGATTTCGCGTGAATCAGTTTCTGTAGAAGTTCGAAATATGCATGTATATATACCCGAGCAAACCCTAATGACCATTGTGGGACCCACAAGGAGAATCCCTAGCCTCGGCCGAAACAGCGCACAGTCTCTTGGTTCGGTCCAACGAACAAACGAAAATTGCCTAAGGCAAAATTGGCGAGAATCGTTGGTGACTCTCGTCGAAGTCGGCGGGAATCACTCATGATTCCCGTCGATTCTGTCTTGGCTGAATTCAAGTTGGAAACCTTGTCAGCCGGTGGGAATCAGTGAGAATGCAAACTGATTCTCGTCGAATCGGCGGGAATCACAACGATTCCCGTCGAAGTCGGCGAGAATCACTTGATGATTCCCGTCGATTCTGCCTTAGCAGAATTCCTGTAGGAAAACAGTCATCTGGAAGAGGTCGGCGGGAATGCAGACTGATTCTCGCCGAATTGGCGGGAATCACTAACGATTCTCGTCGAAGTCGGCGAGAATCACTTAGTGATTCCCGTCAATTTTGACTTAGAAGAAATTTCTCTTCCTTCCTTTGATGACTTGGTCATTGACCCATCTTTGCTCCTTCTTCTGCTCATGATCTGCCTTAATCCTGCACTTGAAAATAAGTACACTCCAATAGAGAGAGCACACATGAGTCAACACATGGATCTGCTCAACGAGGGATTATGTTGCGCAGACCCGTGTATATTGACCCACTGCACCCTAACATTGGTGTGTACTTAGCATGGAATAGCTGCAAACACAACTTGATAGAAGATCGTCAAATACATTGTCAATTCAACTTAGCTTGTTCAGGGGCTTCTTCAAATTAGGTCCATTGTGGATACAATACCCAACAATCTCCCCCTATTTGAAGAAGCCTAAACCCTACAAGCTAAGGTGAGTAGAACAGATGGGAATGAAAATCATAAACTAAAAATTCAGTTTAGAGTGAAATTCATTACCATTTTCCTGAGAGCATACTTAACATTGGCAGCCACCTTAGCCTTAGCCGAGAGGGTAATCTCCCCCTTTTCGGCTTCTGCAAATCTGGGACTTCACTTGGAGCCAAATGCTCCCCCTCAATTCTTGCATCCGTGCTCGAGCTTGAGTTCCTTGCTAATGCTCCCCCTTGATACAAGAGCCTTGAGCCCTTCAGTCTTCAATCTTCATTGTTCAGCATGTCGAGTTCAGTTTTGAAGAGACTGAACTTGGACTCGTCTAGGGGCTTTGTGAAGATATCTGCAATCTGCTTATATGTCGGGACATAGTAGAGAGTGATATCTTTGTTTTCCACATGCTTCTGAATGGAGTGGTAGCGTACTTCAATATGCTTTGTTCTGCTGTGCGACACAGGATTGTTCGCAATTGCTATTGCGCTCGAGGAGTCGCAATACATAGGAACTTCTTTGAACTACAAGTTATAATCTTCGAGTTGATTTCTGATCCATAGAAGTTGTGCGCAACAGCTGCCTGCTGAGATGTACTCAGATTCAGCCGTGGAGGTTACGACACAGTTCTGCTTTTTACTGTTCCATGAAATAAGCCTTCTTCCGAGGAATTGGAACGTCCCGAAAGTGCTTTTCCTATCATCCCTGCTTCCTGCAAAGTCAGCATCTAAAAAGCCTATCAGCTCGACATCATTGTTTCTTGGGTACCATAAGCCAAGATTTGGTGTACCTTTAAGGTATCTAAGAATTCGCTTTGCAGCGACATAATGATATTCGTTAGTGTTCACCTGATATCTGGCACAAACATATGTGGAAAACATAATATCCGATCTACTAGTAGTAAGGTAAAGCAGGGATCCAATTATGCTTCTGTATTTGGTTTCATCAAAAGGTTTCCCTTTCTCATCCTTGTCCAGAGACACAGTGGATCCCATTGGAGTCCTCATAGAGGTTGCATTCTCCATTCCGAATTTCTTGAGGAGTTCATTTGTGAACTTCGTTTGAGAAATGAAAATTCCATCCTCAGACTGTTTTACTTGAAGTCCCAAGAAATACTTTAGCTCTCCCTTGTTGCTCATTTCAAACTTTCCTTGTATAAGTTTAAAAAACTTCTTACAAAGATTATTGTCCGTTGAGCAGAATATTATGTCATCGACATAGATTTGCACCATCATAATCTTGCCATTGACTTCCCTAAGAAACAATGTCTTATCTATTTTTCCTCTCGAGAACTTTTTCTTAAGAAGAAAACTAGACAGAGTCTCATACCAATCTCGAGGAGCTTGTTTTAAGCCATATAATTCTTTATTAAGAAAGTAAATATGATTAGGGAATGATGGATTAACAAAACCTGGGGGTTCTGCGACATATACTTCCTCTTTCAAATTTCCATTTAGGAACGCCGATTTCACGTCCATCCTATAGATAGTGAATCCTTTGTGAGAGGCATATGCCAGGATCAATCTGATCGCCCCGAGCTTTGCAACCGGTGCAAAGGTTTGGTCAAAGTTAATCCCCTCCTCCTGTTTGTAACCTTGTGCAACCAGTCTGGCCTTGTTCTTGATGATGACACCGTGTTCATCCAGTTTGTTTCTGAAGATTCACTTAGTGCCGATCACATTCTGTTTCTTTGGTTTGGGAACAAGCGTCAAGACGTTGCATCGTTCAAATTGATGCAGTTCATCTTACATGGCCAATATCCACGACACATCTTTGTTCGCTTCGTCGAACTTCTTTGGCTCAACCTATGAAAGAAAGCTAAGTTGCAAAATCTCATTAATTGTACCTCTGTGAGTTCTGACACCATCACGAGGATCTCCTATGATATGATCTCTAAGATGATCCCTCACGTGTCAGAGCTCTAAGAGTCTGGCATCCGGAGCTCTAACAGCTTCTCGGGCTTCTCCTTCGTCTGGGAGATTTTCTCCATCTTGATCGTCATCTTATCCAGTTGGCGTTGAGGTGGAAACCTTGACGTACTTGGGAGTTGCAACTTTTATAGTCTCATCAAGACTTAGCTGTTCAAGCCTTGCACCTACATCTTCAAGAATGCCACTGGAAGAATTGCTATGAAGCAAGCTTCCTTCATCAAAAACAATATTAATGGAATCCTCTACCACCAGGGTTTTCTTATTGAAGACCTTATATACCCGACTATGGCTACTATAGCCCATGAAGATGCCTTCGAAGCATTTTTCTCCGAATTTAGTACGTGGGTACTTCCCATTATTGAGTACATAGCATCTGCAGCCAAAAATCCTCAAATAGGACATGGTTAGTTTCTTTCCTTTCAATAGCTCATAAGGCATCTTACGATGATTTTTGTTGATCAATGGTCGGTTCTTCACATGACAAGCCGTAGTGACCGCCTCTGCCCAGAAGTACTCTGGAAGAGAAGCATCATTCAACATTGTCGTACATGCTTTAATGAGCGTTCTATTTCTCCTCTCCACAACTCCGTTTTGCTGAGGAGTACACGGGGAGGAAAACTCATGAAAGATACCATGTTCTTCACAAAGTTCTGTCATAGCACCAGACTCAAATTCTATTCCATGGTCACTTCTGATTTTGACCACGGAGTAGTTAAGTTCGTTCTGAATCTGCTTGATAAAATTAGTGAAGATGTCAAACGTATCTGACTTTCGTTTCAAGAAGAACACCCACATAAACCGAGAGTGATCATCAACAATCACTAGCGTATAGGATTTGCCTCCTAAGCTATGAACTTGCACCGGACCGAACAAGTCCATATGCAGAGGATAAAGACATCTGGAGGAGTCTCTGTCTGCAATGCCTTTAAAGGTAGCCCGAGTCTGTTTGCCCTTCTAGCATGCAGGACAGGGGATATCTTTGATGCACTTAATAGTAGGGGCATCCCTTACTAAATTTTTGGAAAACAACATATTAATAGTCTTGAAATTAATATGTGCTAATCTCTTGTGCCATTATTCACAAAGAGATGCACTGCCTTTTGTTACTAGGCACACGGGGGTAGAAGAGTCTAAGCTAAGAAAATCTAGGCAAAAGATATTTCTGCTCCTAATGCCAGTTAATACCATCTCCGAAGAGGCACACGATATTATCAAGCACTTATCCTTGCAGAACTTAACGTCGTATCCATTATCACACAACTGGCTTACACTTATCAGGTTATGGTTTAACCCTTCAACATAGGCCACGTCAGTGATAGAGAATACACCGTTGGAAATCATACCATAAACTCTGGTGACTCCTCATTCAGATCCTCCAAAGATGACTTTGGGTCCATTTTCGACTGGGGAGTAATCACGCAACAGGCTTCTTGTCCCGGTCATATGCCGGGAACATCCACTGTCCAAGTACAAGATTGGCGTTTTGGTGGCCTTTGGACATACCTGCAAAACATAATTAGTTTCCCTTAGGAACCCAATCGAACTTGGGTCCTAGATTCCTTGTTAGCATACTCCCCCTCGGGTGGTTAACCCTACGAGTGGTCAGCCTCGAATTGCTAACATGAGGAGTCTCGTTGAATCTTGGATTAAATCAGCAATCCACGGCAAAGTGACCAACTTTGCCACAGCACCAACAGTCAAACCTGTTGTACCGTTTCCTAAGCTCCTGCTTTACCCTTGGAACGGTTGGTCCAGCTGGGGCCTTGGATCTTGAGGTGGAGGCATCATGATGACAGTAGTCACACGATTTCTTCACTTCCTGTTCCTTCAGTATAACAGGCTTGGCCTTTGGTTCCTTCTTCCTATTATGGCCGCTAGAGAAGTGGTCATAATTCTCCACTTGGATTTCCTCATAAGGTGCCTTGAAGACACTCTCACCGTAGTTTCGGGGGAAGGTCCAACCATCATACCGGATCTTGGGCTTTTCAACCGAGGTCCGGAAGAAGTGGCCATAGGTTGACTCAAAGTCCTGCTCATTGCAAGGAAAGCCAGGCTTTCTAAATGAAATAGGATGGAGTGGGGCCTTTCCTTTTTCTGCAGCAGAGGCCTTCTTAGCAGCCTTATTTTTCCTCTGTTTTCTGTTTCTCCTGGATGATTTACCAGGCACACCCACATGCCCTAAGCCAGCCCCCTTAGCCTGAGCAGAGAATTCATCAACCAGAGGAAGAACGGTCTTGGGCATAGAGAAGCTTTTGACAATCTTCCTTTCTGCCGCAAGCTATTCTTCCAACTTATTGATTTCTTCCTGTTTTTGGTCAAGGAGCCTTAGAGACTCTGAGTGCTCAGAAGTCAGGTCCAGGTGTTCCTATCGGAGAGAAATAAAGCTAGTGATCTCTTCTCTTAGGGACACACCCTCAGCCTTAAGGAATTTGACTTCCTTTTTATGAGCCCTCAACCTCTTGTGGAATTCCTCAAAGGTATTGAGCAGAAGCTCATACTTTTCGAGGAGCTCAGCTTCACGGGAAGATGGGCTGTCCTCGAGATCATCATCAGGAGACTCAGACTCACAGTCAGAGAGGGGGGTGCGATCTTTTACCTTCCTAGTAAATGGGGGGCAGTCTCCTTCTGAGTCTGAGCGACCCATTAGCCCGAAGTAGGCTTCCTCATCATCACTTGAGTCTGAAGATTCAGATTCACTCAGTGTCTTTAGCTTTTAAGCAATGTAGCTCCTCTCCTTCTTCTTATCTCTAGAGGACCTGTGCTCCTCTCCCTTCCCCTTGTCTCTCTTACTTTGGTGGCAGTCAGCAACGACGTGGCCTAGCTTATTGCATCCAAAGCAAATGATGTCAGCAGAGCGATGTTTGTTCTGTTTGGATTCATACCTGTCAGAAGAGTAGTTCTTCTTCTTATGTCTGGAGGAGGAGCCATCTATCTTTCTTTGATTCCTCATCTTGAGGAACTTCTTGAACTCTCAAGTGATGAGGGAGAATTCTTCTTCAGATAGCTCTGAGCCGAAAGAGCATGGCTCAGAGTCTTCTTCCTCATCCTTTTTCCAAGAGAGGGAAGAGGCTGCACCCTTGCCTTTCCTTGAGTGATTGGATTTCAGGGCTACATTCTTTTCTTTGGCAGCGGCTTTATTGGCTTCTTCTTCAGCTTTTCTGGTGTTCAGCTGAAGCTCATAGGACATAAGCTTCCCAAACAGAATCTGGGGATCAGTTTCTGCCAGCTTGCAAAATTCTCTGATGGCGCAGATCTTGGTGTCCCATTCCTTAGTAAGGGATCTAAGGAATTGGTCATTTAATTCACCATCGGTGAACACTCTGCCATAACCCTTCAGGGCATTGACGATCTTCAGGAAGTTCTCGAAAGTCACTCTGATTTCTTCCTTGGGACTTTGCCTGAAGGCCTCATACTTCTGGTTCAGAAGGGATCTTCGATCATACCTTACTTCATCTGTGCCTTCCATCACAATGATCAGGCAGTGTCATATGTCCTTGGCAGTCCTGCAGTTGTTAAAGTTCTGCATCATGGAGTCATCGACGACGCTGACAAGAATGTTCTGAGCCTTCTTGTCTAGACCGACTAGCACCATCTCATCCTTATCCATTTCGGAGAGCTTCTTCAGCACCATCTTGGTCGGATAAATGGTGGAGGCCTTAGTGGGGATATAAGGTCCCTCCTCCACTACCATGAAGAGTTGAGGGTCGACTGCTTCCATGTAGAACCTGATCCTTTCCTTCCAGATGGGAAAGTTAAGCTTGGTGCACACTGGGATCTTTCCTGAATACTTGAGTGCGTCCATTCCCGAGATCTTCTTTCCTCTTGACACTAGACACAGGATCTTACTCAAGGTGTTAACCTTATTGACGAGTAACCTCCCTCTGATACAACTTGAAAGTATCTAGTGTCGACTATATCCACCTATGGGGGGGATAGGTGTCGTGCAGTCTTTTGCGGAATTAAATGTACCTGCACAAATTAACAAACACAACACAACTAACACACAAAGAGTTATAATGGTTCCCCGATTTGGGTACGTCCACTTTCCCCCTTCGACCTATCTCCTACCAAGGGACGACTCAGTCACTTCTCCAAACGGATTGAAATCAAATCCTCACACTACAGAAGGAACCCTTCCAACAAAGGAGTCACCAGTCCACCACCACGGGTTGCACCCAACCCTTATAACTAGGAATAAAAATTCCTTTACAACAAAAAAAATTGAATGTATAAGAAAATACAAACAACGCTTATGGAGAATCTGATGTCCTTCTTCGTTCGTTGAGGCTTTCTCTAAAGTAACGAAGAGTCCACAACCAGATTTCTCTCTTAGAGAGGATCTTGTCAAGATCGGCAGTGGCAAGAGATTGCGGCGGCGATACTTTGTAGATCCAAACTTCTTGACGAAGCAAGCAAGGTCTACGAACGATCTCAATTGGATCAGTCGTCTCAATCGATTCGGAATGAAGAACTAACCTCGTTCAACGAATCGAGAGACAAGAGATCTCAAGAGAGATACGTGAGATGCACTGCTAGCCTCGGTACTGTCGTCGGAAGATCAAAGAAGCTCTTATATCAGTGGAGACGACGAGCTTGCGAGCAGCGTCAGCAATTTTCCGCGATCTGCTAGGGCACGACGTCGGCTTTTTGATTTCGCGTGAATCCGTTTCTGTAGAAGTTCGAAATACGCATGTATATATACCTGAGCCAACCCTAATGACCGTTGTGGGACCCACAAGGAAAAACCCTAGCCCAGACCGAAACAGCGCACGGTCTCTTTGTTCGGTCCAGCGAACAAACGAAAATTACTTAAGGCAAAATCGACGAGAATCGTTGGTGATTCCCATCGAAGTCGGCGGGAATCACTTATGATTCCCGTCGATTCTGCCTTGGCCGAATTCCAGTAGGAAACCTTGTCAGCCGGTGGGAATCGGCGGGAATGCAAACTGATTCTCGTCGAATCGGCGGGAATCACAACGATTCCCGTCGAAGTCGGCGAGAATCACTTGATGATTCCCATCGATTCTGCCTTAGCAGAATTCCTGTAGGAAAACATTCATTCGGAAGAGGTCGGCGGGAATGCAGACTGTTCCTCGCCGAATCGGCGGGAATCACTAACGATTCTCGTCGAAGTCGGCGAGAATCACTTAGTGATTCCCGTCGATTTTGACTTAGAAGAAATTACTCTTCCTTCCTTTGATGACTTGGTCTTTGACCCATCTTTGCTCCTTCTTCTGCTCATGATCTACCTTAATCCTGTACTTGAAATTAAGTACACTCCAATAGAGAGAGCACACATGAGTCAACACACTGATCTGATCAATGAGGGATTACGTTGCGCAGACCCGTGTATATTGACCCACTACACCCTGACATTGGTGTGTACTTAGCATGGAATAGCTACAAGCACAACTTGATAGAAGATCGTCAAATACATTGTCAATTCAACGTAGCTTGTTCGGGAGCTTCTTCAAATCAGGTACATTGTGGATACAATACCCAACAACAAGACTCAAGCGAGGATGTTTCAATTAGAAAATTGATACGACTGCCTCAGATACCAAATTAATGTAGGGGTCAATCGTAGAGCATTACAAACACAAGTAACCCAACCAATCCCAACACGCCTTAGATCTACCGCACCTACACAAGCATCTATCTACTTGTCACGAATCAGATCAAACGCAGCACAAAAAATAACAAGGAGTGATCGACTCTAAACAATGATCAAGAAAAAGAGTCGGATGATTCCCCAAATTAATGCAAAGGTTGCCAATCCTTTTTTGAGAGTAAAATCTAGGCTATAGGCCAAGATCCACTCAAGCAAATTGGATCTACCCGATCCGGATTAAAGAAGTTCAAAAACGATGAAATCGAATTTAGAAATTGCGAGCGATTGTATTTAAAAATCACGGAAACAACGGTTATTCAACCTCCACACAAAACTAGCAAGAAAACACAAAGATGAGGGGGAAGGAGTTACCCAACCCGATTTCATGAACACACTTGATATGGTGGGAGAATCACTCTCTCCATGGATCCACCGACATCTCACCGAATGGGATGCAACCTTCTTCCTCGTAGTCGCATTGAAAGGAAGCCACGCCGGATTTGCACCGAAGAGGGGAGGAGGGAGCAAGGTGCGGCTTCACTCCACCAAGGGGGCCGGTGGTTTGAGAGGCTCTCTCTCTTGGCCAAAATTCTCTTTGGAGGAATTTAATTAGGGTAGCAAGATCTTCTCTAATATTCTCATCAAAGGTTCTCCTTAAATAGGAGTTACAAAACACATCTAACCATCCAAGATGGAGATGAAATCTCATCCATCCGGGCAGCTAAATACACACCAAATATAAAGTCTATGCATGAAATAAATGCTACAAAGTCCCCAAAATGAATATAAAATTATTAGCCAAACTTGGAATAATTTTATATTCTCACATATAAAATAAAAGTAATTAAAGCATGAAATTTTAAATTAAAATAGCCTTCAAATGGGCTTAGCACGCCGTGGGCGGAGGTTGTAGCGTTTTCTTCCGTTAGCATCGTCACGGCTCCGAAAGTCTTTATGCTGTAATGCCTCGGCAACTGGATCATCGTCAAGTAGTGGTGGCGAGGCTGTGACATCACTGCCTTTGCCCGCTGGCATGTATCGCAGTGTGTCACATAATAGTTGATCTCCCTCTTCATTCATGGCCAATATATGCTCCACCGCAGACCAGCTATCATGTTGGTGATATCGGGATGCACTAAGTACTGAGAACAATGTGCCTCCCTGAGTATATCCTCCCGGATACCACCTCCTACGAGTATATAAACACGACCATGGAAATGAACGAGGTCATCACACAATGAATAATCCTCTAACTTTCCCCCTTCCAGGGCACTGAATATCGGCTACAAAGCTACATCTAGCGTCTGATGTGTCCTGATGCACTCCCGTACATCGCACTCAATGATCAAGGAACTCAAGTACTCTAGATTTTTCTCTTGCTCGAACTCAGAAACCATAGTAATATGCATATCCTCCAGCATCTGTATCAGCCCATATACATCACCCGGGGCTCTAGTCTAGTAGTGCCGACTCTCCTGCTTTAGGCATCTGCCACGGTGTTCGCCTTCCCCGGGTGATAATGCATCTGGTAGTCATAGTCGCATAGGAACTCCAGCCATCTCCTCTAACAAAGGTTCAAATCCTTTTGCGTATCGATATACATGAGGTTCTTGTGATCTGAGAAGATGTCACAATGAACCCCATATAAGTAATGCCTCCAGATATTCTATGCAAATACCTCCGCCCCGAGCTCTAAATCATGTACAGGATAGTTTTGCTCGTGCTTCTTCAACTTCCTCGAAGCATAAGCGATGACATGTCCGTGTTGCATCAAGACCACACCATTCTCCTAATATGAGGCATTAGTATAAATATGAAATCCTTCTTTCCCAGATGGAAGTGGAAGAATAGGGGAAGAGGTGAGCCTGTCATTTAGCTCCTGAAATGCTGCCTTGCACTTCACTGCCCAAGTAAAAGCTGCTTCCTTCTTCATCAAGGACGTGAGGGGGAGTGCTATCCTCGAGAACCCCTCCACGAACTTGCGATAATATCCTGTGATTCCCAAAAAACTACGTATATCCGAAGCTGACTTCGGCTGCGGCCAATCTCTGACTGCCTGCACCTTGATCGGGTCCACGACCAACCCGACCCCACTAATAATATGCCTCTAGAATGGCACCTCTTGAAACCAGAACTGGAACTTTGAGAACTTGGCATACATCTGGTGCTCTCTCAGCTTCCTCAAAACCAATGTCAAATGCTGAGTGTGGTCCTCCTGTGTCCTGGAGAATGTCATCGATGAGGACTATGACAAATCTGTCTAGGTAGGGCTCGAAGACACGGTTCATCAGACTCAAGAACACGAAAGGCGCATTCGTGAGCCCGAAGTGCATCACCGTGAATTCATACAATCCATAGTGGGACCAGAAAGCCGTTTTCGGAATATTCTCCTCTTGGATCCGCAGCTGGTAGTATCCGGATGTCAAATCCAGCTTGGAGAACCAGAAGGCTCCCTAAAGCTGATCAAAAAGCTCATCGATCTGGGGCAGCATATATGTGTTCCAGACCGTCAACCGGTTCAACTCCCGGTAATCGATGCTGAGCCGTAGTGACCCATCCTTCTTCTTGATGAATAACAACGGTGCTTCCCACGGTGATGAGCTTGGTCGGACAAATCCTGACTCCACAAGCTCTTGTAGCTTTGTCCTGAACTCTGCTAGCTCCTTTGGGGCCATCCTGTACGGTGCCTGAGATACGGGCCTCGCTCTTGGCACCAACTGAATCAGGAAGTCTATGTCCCTAGCCGGTGGCAACCCGGGCAATTTATCCGGAAATACGTCAGAGAAATCCCGAACCACGAGAATGTCAACCATATGAGTTTATGCTCCCACCATCTCGAAGTATATAATATAAACCTCCTCTCCCTTCTTGTGGGCCTTAACAACCTGTACAGATGATAATAAAAGATGGGAGACAGGTCTAATACCTTCGACGATGACGTAGGAGTCCCTGTGTCTCAATGTGATCCTCTTCGAAGGGCAATCGATCCTGGCATGGTTCCAATGCAACCACGTCATGCCAAGGATCATGTCGAAGTCTGGCATTTCAGGATCGTTGCCGGTGCTTCAAATGCCTTCCCACAAATTTCTGCCTCCATGTTGCACTTGACAAATGATAATAGTTCCGATCCGTCGGGTAGCCGTACCCTCATCGTCAAGCCCGTGAATCGTTCCATGCTATCAAGTCCTTCCACAAAGTCTTCTAATACGAATGAGTGCAAAGCACTCGTATCGAACATTGTATGAGAGGGCTTACCACTGATAAAGACTATGCCTGAGGTTTTTTTGAGTTTTTAATTTGCTCGTTTATTCTATAAGGTCAAGTCCTATATATATTGAGTAAATTGTTAAATTCATAATATAATTGAAGTGCCTGTGATGACCTCCTCAGGATTCCTCGGCTCGGCGAGGTCTAATGTGTACATCTTCTCTTTCGCTCTGCCTTAGCCATAATGTCCTCGGCCTCAGCCTCGACCATGTCCTCGGCCTCTACCCTGCTGTGATGGAGGGTCAACTGGAGGAGGAGGAGGAGGGAGTGGATGAAACTGATGTAGGCACTTAGATCAATAGTGCCCTGGCTGGTGGCACCCATAACAAACTACCTGCCACTTGCCATGATCATCTTACCTCATCGGTCCATTCACCTGTAGAGGTGGGGGAGCTAAAACTGTAGGAGGCCTCTGCTCCTGCCAGAAGTTGGGATGATGATGTCCCCCACCCCTCTTATAACCAATCACCCTGCCTCTCTGGGAGCCCCTACTGCTCTCTCCGGACAATGACCCATCTAGCGACCTCTTTCCTCGGCTTTGCACCATCAGCTGGTCTGCCTCCAGCTTCTTGGCCATCTCTATGATCTGTGTCGATGTGCCATGAGAGATGAACAGTAGAGCCTGTATGGTGTAGTACTTTAGCCCTCGGTAGAACTTCCTGCCATACCTTCTATCATCCGTGTCATGAATCCCAGCAAACCTGGCCAGATGGGAAAACTCTATCAGATATTCAATCACCGACCTGGTCCCCTGTTTGAGGTTCAATAACCTCTCTTATAGCTCATCCCTGTCCATGGTGGACACAAAAGTGATCCAAGAATGCCTCACTGAACTCCTCCCATGAGATATCTGACAGCTCCCTATCAGCATATGTGGAGTCCAGCATGGACTTCCACCACCTCTTCGCGTGGACATCCAATGCAAAAGATGCCAAAGGTACTACTTGGCTGACAGGGCAGCTGATGCCTGCCAGCATCTCCTGAATGGCCTCAAGCCATTCCTCGGACTTCACTACATTCTCTGTCCCGTGGTACATCGATGGGGACAGGCTCTTGAAGGCACTTAACCAGTTTGATCCCGGATTTGGCAGCTTGTTGGGACCTGCTGGGCTCTGAAGGCCTCAAGAATGGCCATCAGGGTCTGTCCCATCTTCGTCTGCTGAAAAGGAATGGCAATCGGAGGGGTGAGGGACCACATTCTCCGGTACGGTGACCCGTGGAGGCTACATAAAGGTAAGGTTTATATTAGAACTGGCCTAACTTATTGCTTATGTGGACTGTATTATGTGACTTTTTTTTTACACATGGGCACACCATTGCTTCCGCTGCATAGTTTGTCCGCAAACTAATGCTCGAGCGGGGTGACCTAGTGTTGTGGACATCTTCTCTTATAATCGTTTATTCAAGTGATACCAGTTTGTAAGACCCCTCCCCTTACCAAAGAGGCCCCGGTCTTATGCCCTTAATCGCCGCCTTACGGTGACACTAACTCACGGGTTAGTCGACACCGAAAGACACCGATTCTTCCGGCAAGTACGATCATATAACCTGTTCGGCCAATAGAGAAATAGATGTATAAAGCAGTGTATATAACAACTAGTCCACAATCACATCACTATCATTTATAATAAATATGAAAGTACAAATGAGTCCAAAATGAGTACAACAAAAAGAGAAAAGGGCTTATGTCCGGTACATGATATCAAATCTCTCTCTCTCAAAATGACAACAAGCAGAAGCTAATCTATCATCGGTAAAGTCGTCCCACCTAACGACGGGCTGCAATAGTAGTAGTAAGTGGTGGTGGTATCAGCTCGTCACGTCCTGCCACCTCGTCCTGCTGGTCGTCCTGGTACTCCATCTCCTCGAGCCCCTAAAATGATTTCGTCACAATCGACCGTTAGTCATAAAGACTAAGTTGTTTCCTCCACACCTCGCCCCCACAACTCCTAGGCACTGAGTGTAACACCCATATCCGTCGCATAGCATATAGCAGTAGGTACGGCAACGGCCCGACGCCATATACCACAAATAGACTGAAGGGTTACTAAATGAAACCATACTTCCAATAACACACATCCTACACAGAGCAAATTCTAGTGGAAGCATTTTTAAAATGTTGCAAAGAAAAGAACCCAAGCCACAGAATGAATGTCCACTAAAAACCCAAAGTAGGAATGAGCGTATAAATACATAAATTACATGGCCATATGGCCTTACAAGAGTTTACTTTAAACAATTAGTGTCTTCCAAACATCGGCACGCAGGTCGGTCACACATGAGTATAAAAGTAAATTTTTGCATTGGCCATCAAGGGCTGGCTCAGCAGTAAGGGCTTCAACCCGTTATTTGCCACTAGGCTCCGCAGCACCTGCAATCAACATTCCACCGCAGCGGTGGCAAACAAAAGCAACATTCAGCTAAATCTGACAAAATTATAACGACCATACCCCAGATTTGGTGTGGCGGTCCTCCTTCCCTGCATTTTAGTAGCATATCTAAACAATATAGTGAAAGTACAGTAACCACAAACTTCACCATATGTGTAGGCACGAACGACCACAAACCCCATGCTCTTAGGGTACTTACTCGGTGAACTCAGTCCGAACCCGGTCCGTTCTGCAGTCCACCACCGCCCCTAGGACGGCAAACAACATGAGAATTAAAGTCCTTTCAGCCGAAGCCTAGACTCATTCTCTAAGCCATCTTTCACCGAACCACTTAGAGTGGGTAAGGTTCCACCAGCCCATTGCTCACCTCGCCACAGCCATTTAGCCATCGGCGTGGGACAAGCTTCACCAAATTCCAATGTATCGATCAAACAACAATACATAGCCCGACAATGTACTAGGCTAGCTCCCAGGCCACCAACGTGGCAGAACTTCGCTTCTGCCCAGATTTCTTGGTGCACCTTGGAGTCAATCCCCAAGACTCCCTGTTGTAATCTACCGCGTAAAAAACCCGAAAATCAAATGGCACAGAGTCTTCTCCGGCACAATAAGCATAATGAAAACATCACCGATCCAGACCAACTTGTCCGGGTAGGATTCACACACCATGCTTATGTCCGTACTTCGATTCCGAACTCTCTATGCAAAACGATGGGGACTATTCATGTCCACCCAAAGGAATACCTCGCACTCACCACTCACTCGCGGGAGGGAGTTTCCTTTGCAAAAAGGAAGAGGACTTCAAAAGTCCAAGAAGAGAATCGTTACCCTTGCGGTTCGCTTTGGTGCCATGGAGATCTAGACGGATAAAAAGCACCGCAATGGCCTCGCCTCCACAAATCTGGACTTGGCTCGAGAATCGGGGCTCTGAAGCTCCGTCGGCGGCCGGCTTCCTCCTTCACTTTCTTCCTTTCTCTCCCCTCTCTCTTAGACTTCTAGAAAGAGAAAGCCTTATGAGAAATGAGGGTACCCCATATTCCCGGCCTTAAAACAGCAATAACCACTCTTGACTCTTAGATCCCATTAGAAGGGAACAAACGACCACAATTTGCCCTGAAAATAACTTTCCTGGGCCGAACACGGCTTGTGACACGCCCGTGTCATAGGCTGTGTTCCACACTCGCCGTAAACCAGAAGTCAAAGAACAGGACACGGCCTCTAACACGACTTGGGACATGCCCTTGTCAACAACGGACACGCCCGTGTTATAGAATGTGCACCCAAATCGATGTTGGAATCGTTGCTCCCGAATAGGACACGGCCATGTGACACGCTCGTGTCACAGGCCGTGTGCCAGACACGCCTTTGGACACGCCCGTGTCCCATGCCGTGTAACTCACTCGACACAGCCCAACATAATACAGAGACGGACATGACCCTTGACACACCCGTGTCATAGGCCGTGTACCCGACCTGGCTTGACTCCGAAAATCATCGACTAAATTTCATCAACCTCAGGCACGACACAACTCTGGACATGCCTGTATCACAGGCCGTGTGATCCTAATCAGGCACCAATTTGGCCTTAGAATGCTATCCATTCCTTAATGAGTTTTGGGGCGTTACAATTCTCTCCCTCTTAAAAGAATTTGGTCCTGAAATTACAGAATGGAAGAGATACACAGAATTAAACGGTACCTGAGTGAAATAACTCGGGATACTCCTCAAGCATGATCTGCTCTCGCTCCCACGAAAGCTCCTCACAATGGTAGTTGTCCCATCGGACTTTGACCATCCTGATGTCCTTGTTACGAAGTCGCTTGACTTTAAAGTCCTCAATGTGAACGGGCTTGACCTTCATCGTCAACCCATTATCAACATGTACTTGATCGATCGCAACAACTTGTGACGGCTCTTGCACCGCCTTGCCGCAACACCGATAAATGGAATACGTCATTTAGACCACTCAGTTCCACTAATAACTTTAGTCAATAAGCCTCTTCACCAATTCACTCTAGAATCTCAAACGGTCCAAGGTACCTCGGGCACAGCTTCTTAAAGCGTTGTACCCGTGAGACGCCATTGAACGGCTTAATGTTCAAATATACCCAGTCACCAATAGCAAACTCAACGTTCCTATGCTTGGCATTATAATATTTTGCCTTCCTGTCTTCACCGATTATTAATCGTTCTCGTATAGATCGTACCAGCGAAGTGGTGTCTTCCACCTCTTGTCGTTTGTACAGCTTCGACTCACCCATTTCCATCCATGACAACGACGTGCGATTTTTTCTACTGTATAGAGCATCGAAGGCCGCAATTTGAATACTTGCTTGGTAGCTGTTATTATAAGCAAACTCCACCAAGTACATGTGATCTTCCTACCGCTTTTCGAAATCCAAGACGCACATGCGAAGCATGTCCTCCATCATCCTGTTGACCCTCTCGGTCTGACCATCCGCCTGCGGATGAAAGGCCGTGCTGAAACTCAGCTTGGTTCCCAACATTTGATGCACTAACCTCCAGTCATTGGACATGAAGCGCCCATCTCGGTCACTCACGATACTGCGGGGCACACCGTGTAGTCGAACAATGTTATCCACGTAAAGTTTTGCCAGTTTATCCACCGAATCATCCTTCCTATTCGTAATAAAGTGCGAAACTTTCGTCAATCGATCAACGATCACCCAAATGGCGTCGTTTCCCTTCTGCGACCATGGCAACCCATGCACAAAATGCATTGAAATATCGTCAAACTTCCACTCCGGGATTAGTAAGGGCTTCAAGAAACCTCCGGTCTTCTGGCACTCCGCCTTCACCAAGGCGCACGTTTGACACTTCGCCACATAAAATGCCACGTCCTTCTTAAGTCCTGGCCACCAGAACAACTTTTTCATATCTATATACATCTTTGTGTTCCCCGGGTGAATCGAGTACTTTGAATAATGAGCCTCGTACATCAATTCCTCTCGTAGTTTACCCATACTTGGGACGCACAGACGAATGTCCTTCCATAACAGTCCATCCTTAACATTTAATTGGGAATTTGACCCATCTAAAGCCGCATCCATAAACTGCTTCATGTTGTTATCCCCATCAAGAGCTTGCTGAATCTTATCAGCAAGGTCATACTACACCTCTGTCCAGTTTAGTTGTGCTTTGATGCAAGTCTACTTGTCAACACAAGAGATCTACAATGCCTCCAAATCACGAAACAAATGCTCATCATATATCGATAACTAGTTGGCCTGCGCGGGAGCCCTGCTACTCAACACATCAACAACCGCATTGCCTTTCCAAGGCACATAATGAATCTTGAAGGTGTAGTCCCCCAGGAACTCCATCCACCTACGCTGCCGCAAGTTTAGGTCTTTTTGATCTAACAAGTACTTCAGGATCTTGTGGTTGGTATAGATATCAACATTCATACCATACAGGTAGTGCCTCCACAGCTTTAGGGCAAATATCATGGCCGCTAACTCCAAGTCATGGACCGGATAATTCCTCTTGTGTACTTTCAGCTAACGTGAGCCATAAGCTATTACATTCCCATGCTATAGTAGAGCGCAACCCAAACCACTGATCGAAGCATCACTGTAGATCTCAAATCCTTCGGTCCCACTCGACGAACATAGAACAGGCATCGTGGTCAACCGTCTTTTCAGTTCTTCGAAGGCTTACATGCACTCCAACGACAACACAAACTTCTGATCTTTCCTCGTCAAAGTCATGAGGGGTAGCGCTATCTACGAGAAGTTATCTACGAAGCGCCTGTAATAGCCGGCAAGCCCTATAAAAATCCAGACTTCTGCTACCGAAGACAATACAGGCCACTCCCGTATAACAACTATCTTAGCCGGATCCACTACAATTCCCTCTCCACTGACTTTGTGACTAAGGAACGCTACCGAGGACAACCAAAACTCGCATTTGGAGGACTTGCATACAGTTAGTTTCTCCTCAGCGTCTCCAACACCAAATCCATATGCTTAAATTGATCCTCCTCATATTGTGAGTACACAAATATATCGTCGATAAAGACTATCACAATGTGGTCCAGGTACTCTCTGAATATTCTGTTCATCAGATGCATAAACACAGACGACGTATTAGTCAGCCCATATGACATGTCGGTGAACTCATAATACCCATACCACGTGCTGAAAGCTATCTTGAGGTTGTCACTTTCTCTTATCCTCAACTGATAATATCCAGACTTAAGATCCAATTTTGAGTATACCGATGACCAAACAAACTGATCGAATAGTTCATCAATTCTTGGGACCAGATACTTATTCTTCTCCCTTAACTTATTCAGCTCTCTGTAATCAATACAGAGTCGCAAGCTTCCGTCCTTCTTCTTAACAAAGAGGACCGGTGCGCTCCAAGGCGACAAACTTGGACGCACATAACCCTGTTCCAACAACTCTTGAAGTTGAACTTTCAGTTCCTCCATCTCCTTAGGCGCTAACTGATACGAAGAGCGTGACACGGGTTTGGAACCTGACACTAGCTCAATAGAGAAGTCGATCTCTCATTTAGGTGGGGCCAAAGGGAGATCGCCAGGGAATACGTCAGGATACTCAGATATAATCGGGATACTGTCCAAACCAGGCTTAGTCTTTGAAGCCTCCACTAGTGTGAAGAATAGCTCTACACCAAGACGAACTGGCTTAATCGCCTAAAGAGGAGACATCAAAGTCTTGCTCGACCCTTTTAAGCCTGCAAATGTCATTTCATGATCAGTCCCCAATTTGACCTCCTTGCAGTTGCAATCAATGTATGCCTGCTGATCCGAGAGCCAGTCCATATCAAATATCACGTCGAACTCCATTAATGATTGTAACGACGCTTGCAAGTCGAACTCCTGACTCCCAATTCGTATCTTTACGCAACAAACTCTATCCGCGCGCATTGAGCACCCATTAGGCCGTGGAGGTTCCTAAAGCTAGAACATGCTTCTCTCGAAGTTGTGCCCTACTGAGTTTAGGAAGATCTGACCGACTCTCGTCTAAATCAGAGGCCTAAAGCTCGCTTTATGCGGTGAACCCCACTATTGGATTTTACTCTAATTCGGGAGATTTGGACGTCTGCCTCTCTCGAGTGGTGCGTACAACTCCCTTTACTCTTGAGTGTTCACTTCAAACTATCGGCCTCTCGGCTAGCCAAGAATGAAAGCAAAGGTGGAGAATATATATCGATGATATATCTCCAACCCAAAAGTTAATCAAGAGTAATTCAAGACTAAAACCCTTGTTGGGATTTGTCTCCACAATACCTCTGATTTGTAGGAAGTCAGACCTTGAACTAAGATGATTTAAGGTGTATTTAATATTGTGTTTGAGTTGTATGTGTGCAGGTTCTTATTTCCAAGTGTAGACCAATGTCAGTCTATAATGGGCCACCAAACACAGGACCATACAATGTAATTCCTCATTGTGTGATCCAAGGTGTTGGCTCATGTATAGTCTCTCTATTGGGACACACTTCATCAACATGCACTTGGACCTATGGAGTATTGAAGTCTATCTCAGAAGAAATTTTCTAAGTCCACATACTCGAGTACTTCTTTAGTATACTCGAGTAAGTGAGTCTGTACTCGAGTAGGTGGGCTACTTACTCGAGTGGATTCTCTATATACTCAAGTATGAAAGCTTATACTCGAGTAGATTTTCTTTCACTCGAGTAAGTGATACCTTATACTCGAGTAGATGGTTAGTTACTCGAGTAAGCATTCTGTTTGAACTCGAGTAGATCTGGACTTCTTATCCTAGAAAGTTTCTAAGTCCACATACTCGAGTAGTTCTCTGAAATACTCGAGTAAGTAACTCTGTACTCGAGTAGATTGATTTTCATACTCGAGTAGGTTAGTGATCACTCGAGTAGTTTTCCTATGATACTCGAGTAGTCTATCTTCCCCATACTCGAGTATCTCAAACTCTTATACTCGAGTAGCTCTTCAAGTCTTATCTGAAAATTTTTCCAAGTGTTTATACTCGAGTATATTTGCTCATACTCGAGTAGGTTCTCTAAGTCACTAGAGTATTGATCCCTGCAGCACTCGAGTAGTTTCTATCTTTATACTCGAGTATATCCCTCATATCCACTTGAGTATGTAACCTCTTACTCGAGTATGTCTCTGTCTCTCGAGTGTGTCTGTTCGAATTTCCTGAATTTCTCTAAGTCAAGTTTCTTTGTGTATTTTCAAAAAGTCCTTTCTGATTGGTCCACGTGTCATCCTTAATTATGCTTATGACCATTGGAGACCGCCTATAAATAGGTCTTTTCAGACTTGACTAAATACACGCATTTACAGAGATTATTTTTTAAGAAAGAGAAAATCCCGAAAACCCTAATCTTTCCATCCGCCGCCATTAAAGTTTTCGGAAGAAGCTCTGGATCGTCTTCTCTCTGCCACAGCTATCGATCTCTAATTCTCAAGCTATCCTGACTCAAGAAGAATCATTCGATCTCTCCGTGCTTCATCATCTCTGATTTATTTTCTTGATCGTGGTGATTCCAGATCTCAGAATCGTGGATCTCTCTCAAGTCTTCTTCAACTATTTTTGTTCAAACTGAAAAGCTCTCAAGAAGAAGATAAAGTCAAAGATCCAGATCTGTGCTAATTGTTGTTTGTGTTTTTCTTTTCAAACAAATTTTTTTGTAGGAGATCTATCTCCGAGTGGTAGGAAGTTTTATCTTCCGAGTGTAGATCCGTTTGGGATCGAGTTTTGTTGGAACATAGTTCCGAGGTGTAGGATTCGTTTGCAATCCGAGATAGTGGAGTAGCCGAGTCTAGTGATTTGCTATATTGGTGAGGAATGTGGACCTACCCAAGATTGGGAAACCACTATAAATCTCTTGTCGTCTGTGTGATTGCTTGATTACTTATCTGTGTTGTGTTAATTTTTTTATTCCGCATTTGGCACGCATTTCACCTATTCACCCCCCTCTAGGTGATTTAGGTCGACAACTTAGTTCTCTCAACCCTAAAAAGAAAAGATAAATCAAAGCATCATAACTTAATCCCTCGAACCTCAGATCATCAAGATCGAGTACAAGGAGGATTAGTTCCACATGATAAAGTGGAGGAGGGGGGATGAGTAGTAAAGCATGATAACATAAAGTAAACAAGGAGAGAAGAAAAACACTTTTATTAATATTTAAAGAGCACTATACTTAGGAAAAGAAAATTACAATTGCATGGAAATTTAAATCCTATTCTAGCCCTACATTAAGCAACTAGAGCAAGTGCAAAAATTACACAAAAAGCTAAAACAAAGAAAGCACTAAGCTAGGGTTAAGGAAATTACAAAATAAGAGAGAGAGAGAGAGGGAAGAACACTAAAAAAAGACAAGAAACAAAGGGGCAGCACCTCCCCCTCTCAACCCAAGCTCTTTTCAAATGAAGGGGGAGGGCTCAATTTATAGAAAAACCTAAGGGGGGTGACACGGCCAGCAACACGGTCGTGTTGCTGGCCGTGTCATGTACAGTTGACCTCGGGCAATGGTTCTGGTGGGAGTGATCATGGCGTCGTTGAAATTTCGAGCTCTCCTCTATCGACACGGCCAACGACACAGCCGTGTTGGTGGCCATGTCGCCTGTAGTTGATGGACTTTGATGCTGGATGTATTTATGGTGGGCAGCAGGCTTCGATGTGATGGCGACACGCCCGACAACATGGCTGTGTGGGTGGCCGTGTCCTGCTTGGGAGGGTCTTCGGCTTCTAGAAATATGGCGGCAACACGGCCGTGTTTATTGGACGTATCCTTCTCTGGAGAGTCTTCAGCTTCTGGCAACACGACGACGACACGGCCTGGTTGACTCGCCCAGCAACACGGCTAGAGACACGGTCGTGTCAACTGGCCGTGTCCTTCTCTAGAACATCTCTAGAATTTTCCTCTAGTCGACACGCCATGTTGACACGGCAAGGTTGACACGCCCTATGACACGGCCGTGTCAGTGGCCGTGTTAGGTCATTTTTTTGCCAAAATTCAGGAAACCTTCAATAACAGAAATAGACATTAGCGGGAAAAATATTTACATAAGAAATATAAAAATAAGCTATAATACAAGATAAACGCGATAAAAATAAGGAAAAATACCCTAGCAGTTATGACTACAAAACGTATTATCAAATTCCCCCAAGCTTAAGCTTTGCTTGTCCCCAAGCAAAGATATAAAAACTAGATTATCATAAAAAGATGACTAATTAAAAGATTCTAATTATGCCTACACAAGTACTATGCGAAATTCTAAGTAAGGAAAAGGTGAAACGTAAATCTAAAACAATTATTTAGGTATGGTTAAACTTTTATAAACTTTACTTGACGAAAATAAATCATCCAAAATATTAACAAAATTCTTTAAATAGAATTAAGCAAAGCAACGAAAATGAAAAAAAGCATTATGTTGTTACTAGATCCTAAGAGGAATTTTATACCCAACTTAAATAAAGAACAACAATCTAAATTTATATCCAAGACTTAACTAGTCTACTATTTTTCTTTACCTAGCTAAAAGAAACCTAGGAACATGAATCAACAGGACTTAATATGACTGAAATGTTTGGTTTAGGCATATAATTAGGAATGGAATTCAAAGATAAACATGAAGGCTTAAAATCACGCTAAACCAAAAATAAAGAGCTTCCAAAATCTTCATAAAAAAACATATATATAAATATATATATATTTTTTCTTTTTTTTATTTTATTTTCAAAACAAAGGCCATCAACGTTTTGAAATTGGCCACAAAAAGAAGCAAAACTTTTGAGCATCCTTTTCCAAAAAGATTTCCAAAATAATTTCAAAGCAAACCTATCACATCATGAAATTTATGAAGCTCAAAAATTTAAGCTGTGACATAAAGGGTTGGAAAAATTGGCTTTGGTAAACATGGTATGAAAAGTGGAGTTATCAAATGAAATTGGAAAAGGTTAAAAAGCGGCTAACTAGGGGGATAATTTTAGGGCTGGCAAGAAGGCCCAAACGAAAACAAAAATGACCTATATCATTTTCATGCTCCTAAAGTTTGCCTAAAGCATTAGTTTTGAAAATTTTCAAAAAGTAGGTCCTAGAAATTAAATAGAGATTAATGAACTTGTTTTAAAAATTAGGATAATATGAGTCTAGAATCATTCACATCTATTACGCTAATCAAAAGTTGACTTTACAAAAATTATCTAAAAACAAAAAAGAAAATAGTGGATGATGAATTTTTGAGAAAGTAAAGAAAAAAAAGAAGGAAAACCATAATGGAAATGCGAGTTTTAGAAAAATATTTTTCCTTAACATGCTACTGTGAATTAGAAACACAGCGTGACCAACATTTTACTTATGAAACATAATTAAAAAGGATGATTAGAAAATTTATAATTAATTAAGTTATTTATATCAGATTTTGAGAAAAACAAAACAAAAGCTAGGGGTACTATTGAAATACCAAAACGTCTAAACTATTAAAGTGAAATCAAAAACATATATATATCTTTATTTTTGAAATATTCTCTTTTTTTGGATTTTGGAAATATTTTCTTTTTTGGGGATTTTAAAATATTCATTTTTTTTGGGTTTGTTTTTTGAAAAAAATATACAAAAAAGTAAAATATTTACACGGCGTAAAAAGAAGGAGGAAGTCCTCCCCCAAGCTTAAAATGAACATTGTCCTCAATGGCAAAAGAAGGGGATTGGAGAAGGAGAGAAAATGAAATTATAGAAATTAAAAACAGGTACTTCCCCGGATTTATTTGTTGCGAAAGTTGAGTGATGCCGCTCGCCCAAATGTCTTCTTTGGACTTTGTGATGGATTCAACAACGTTGGAGCAGGCGATCGCAGAAGCTTCAGCATGTCGGAGCCGTCCGGGGAAAAATTGTAAAATAAAGAAAATAAAAAAAGATAACTTGGGTTGCCTCCTAAGAGCGCCCTTTATTTAAAGCGTCGTTTGAGCTCGACGCATCAAAATAATATTGTCCAAAAATATTGTTGTCCAGAATAAAAATTAAAGTTTTTAACAAAAAACAAAAGTTCAAAGTTGGAGTTCGTGAAATAGATACTTAACAATGTTTGGACTGACATCATCATCAACAGAGAAATAAAGTTTAAGACGCTGACCATTCACATTGAAATTACCCTTATAAGGGTGAGAAATCAAAATAGTTCCATAAGGAAAAACTTCTAAAACAGTAAAGGGCGCACACCAACGTGACTTTGTAATCAAGAATTATACAAAAGAACTTGGTGGCCCGGCTTAAAGGTTTTAGGGTTCCTTAAGTGTTTATCGTGAAAACGCTTCGTCCGCTCTTTATAAAGTTTGTTATTCTCGTATGCATAAGAGCGCCACTTGTCGAGTTCGTTGAGTTGAAATTTTCTAAGGTCACCAACAGAGTGGGGATCGAATTTTAAAAATCTTAAGGCCCAAAAAGCGCGGTGTTCTAATTTTACGGGTAAATGACACGATTTTCCATAGACCAGCCGATATGGCATACATCCGAGGGCAGTTTTGTACGCTGTTTGGTAGGCCCATAGAGCATCGTCTAATTTGGCTGACCAGTCTTTCCTAGAAGTTGAAACAGTCTTTTCTAATATTCTTTTTATTTCTCTATTCTCTACTTCGACTTGTCCGTTCGTTTGGGGGTAGTAGGCGGTTGAAATTTTATGCGTAACGCTGTATTTAGTAAGAATTTTAGAAAATTATGCGTTACAGAAATGAGAACCCCTGTCACTAACGATGGCTCGCGGCGTACCGAATCTAGAAAATAATTTTTTTAAAAATGTAACTACAACTCGGGAGTCGTTCGTAGGAAGAGCTTGGGTTTCAGCCCATCGAGAAACGTAATCAATGGAAACTAAAATATACTTATTTCCGAAGCTAGAAGGAAGAGGGCCAACAAAATCGATCCCCCAGAGGTCAAAAATTTCGCACTCAAGGAAATAATTTTGCGGCATTTCATTTTTATTGGAAATATTGCCCTACTGTTGGCAACTATCACACCTACTCACAAAGGCTTGTACGTCTTTAAACAGGCTAGGCCAGTAAAAACTTGCGCAAAGCACCTTGTGAGCTGTGCGAGCAGATTGATAGTGCCCACCAGTCAGACCTTCATGTAAGTGTTTTAAAATATCAACTCCTTCATAAGAAATACATCTCCTTATCACTTGGTCCGCACAGATTTTGAAAAGATGCGGGTCTTCCCAAAAATAGTTCTTCAGCTCAGAAAAGAATTTCTTCTTTTGCTGAGAGGAGAACTCTTTTGGGAGCACCCGGGCAACTAAAGAGTTGGCGATGTGTGGGAACCAAGGAGAAGTAGATGTGTTAATTGAAAGCAGCTTCTCATCAAGAAAATAATCATTAAAAGATTTTTCATCTAACTTTTCTATAAAAGGGTTATCAAGACGGGAGAGATTGTTGGCGGCCAAGTTCTCGGCTCCTCGCTTATCACGGATCTCTAAGTCAACTCTTAGAGGAGTAAGAACCAGCGAATCAAGCGCGGCTTGGAATCCGTTTTGTAAAGAAGATATTTGAGGGCCGAGTGGTTTGTAAAAACGATAATTTTTGAAAGTGTAATATAAGGACGGAATTTATCAAACGCGAATACTACAGTTAGGAGCTCCTTCTCAGTCGTGGTGTAATTTTCCTGTGCAGATGTGAGCGTTTTAATTGCGTAATAGATGGGGTGGAAGTTTTTAGATATGCATTGACCTAATACGGCTCCCACCGTGAAACTACTCGCACCACACATTATCTCAAATGGAAGGTCCCACACCTGAGCTATCATAATGGGTGCGTTAATTAACTTTTCTTTAATTAATTCGAAGGCAGAAAGACAAGAGTCATCAAAAATGAATGGGGCGTCTTTTTCTAAGAGATGGGTAAGGGGCTTGGTGATCATGGAGAAGTCCTTTATGAAGCTGCGGTAGAAACTAGCGTGACCCAGAAAAACTTCTAATAGCTTTGCTGTTCGTAGGCGGCGACAGCTTCTCGATAACTTCTATCTTTGCAATATCTACCTCAATTCCTCTCGCAAAAATTTTGTGGCCCAAAACTAACCCTTCCCTCACCATAAAATGGCATTTTTTCCAAATTTAGGGCAAGGTTAGTTTCTTCGCATCGTTCTAAGACTTTTTCTAAATTTTCCAAACAACTATCAAAGGAATTGCCGAACACGAAGAAATCGTCCATAAATACCTCCAAAATGCTTTCTACATACTTGTCAAAGATAGCGAGCATACATCGCTGGAATGTATCTGGCGCATTGCACAATCCAAATGGCATTCTTCGATAGACGAAGGTGTCGAAGGGACAAGTAAACGTAGTTTTCTCTTAGTCCTCGGGAGAGATGCAGATTTGAAAATACCCCGAGAGGCTATCGAGAAAACAATAAAAGCTATGGCCAGATAATCGTTCTAAAATCTGATCGATGAACGACAAAGGAAAGTGGTCCTTGCGGGTGGTGTCATTCAACTTCCTATAATCTATACACATCCGCCATCCCATCACCATCCATGTCAGGGTTAATTCGTTATTCTCATTACTAACTATCATTATCCCTCCCTTCTTTAGCACTACCTGAATGGGGCTAACCCACTTACTATCTGAAATAGGATAGATAATTCCTCCGTCTAAGAGTTTCATAACCTCTCCCTTCTTTCATGTTTGAGTTTATACGGTGCTGAGGTTATATGGAATTGTGTGAATTATTTTCCATTAGGATTTTTTGAGTGCAAAAAGTTGGGGTTATGCCCTTGATATCGGAAATTTGCCAGGCAATAGCTCGGTGATGCTTACGTAGAACTAAAAGAAGTTTTCATTTTGGACATCCGTGAGGTAGGCCAAAACTATAACTGGCAGCTTGGAGCCTTTTTCTAAGAAGGCGTACTAGAGATGTTCGGTAAGTTCATTATGTTCAAGGGTAGGGGGTTCAAAATAAGAGGTTTTAGACAGTCTTTCTTATTCAAATACTATATCTTCGTAGATCTTTTTAGACGAAAAATTAAAAGGGGTGAAGCTGTTTGCCAAGGAAGCTTCTTGCAGCGATTCAGTTGGAAGAGTAGAAGAGGAACAAAAATCAGAAAATTCTTTTTCCAAATCTGATAAAAGATAAGAGGATTCTTGTAACACCCCTACCCGTTATGTGCAACATAGTAGAAGGTTCGGTCGGGGACCCACACCATGTCTTACAAACAGGCGGAGACGTTACTAAGTAATACCAAATACACATCTTATCACAGAGCATTCTAGCGGAAGTTTAAAGGGTTGCAAGAATGAACTCAAACATCAACACAGCAGTCCACAGCTAAACCAAACATGCCATAATATAAAACCACAAGTACGGACTTATGGCCTCTTACAAGTGTTTCTCTTTATACAAGAAGGTATCTTCCATACATCGGCACGCAGGCCGGCCATACATGAGTTCTTACACAAGGTACCAAAATAGCTTTCGAGGGCTAACACTTTGTAGCAGCAGCTTAGGGTTTTCCACCCTCATCACTGCTTGTCCCTTCTTGACCTGCACACAAAAGGTCCACCAAGTGGTGGCAAACAAGGCAACGGTCAGCATTTGGCTGACCATTTATAACGACCCTGTCACTAGCACGGGACAGCGGAATTCCTTCCCTGCATAGCACTTATATACAATCACAAGGGTATGCTTTAGCACATCACACTTGTACGCCCGTACAAGTCATCATCCATCACAAACGTCGGCACGACAACCCGACATTCCGTGCTCTCAGGGCACATTATCGGTGTACCGGAAAACCAGGGTCCCACCACCGTTCAGAGGTCCCAGACATGACGGCAATTTGTGAGCATTCCAATCCTCCATGGCTCAAATAGCCGGAGCGATTCTCATTCTATGATCCTAACAGGGCCTTAAGCACCCCACGGTTAGACAACCAGAACGAGAGTACAGATCAGCCTTTCCCGTAGATCACATACGTCAAACGTCGATCAGGACTGACACGGGTACAACTTCACATTGCCCGTTCGCCACACAGGCTTTTCCACAGTTGCAGCATCACCGGCTCAACAAGTAGCATTCACAACTACAAGGGTTGAGATCACACAACATTAACCCATCCACATAATATCCTGCTGCACCAAGCTGCAGGTGTCCACCAAGAACATCACCAACATCACAATAATAAGGAGTCTTGCTCTGATATGCATACAATCATCACCAAACCCGACCAACCTGTCCAAATGGGCTTCACACAGCATGCCTACCCATACTTCTCGCTTCCGGGACTACTCCAACAAGAATCAAGGGATGGAGTTCAACATCCCCAGAGAATTCAACTCTACCTTTGTACAGGATTCATGCATATGCAAAAAGGAAGGATTTCACCTATCCAAGGATGAAGTCGTTACCCTTGGAGGATGTTTTGGAGCCATGGCAAGCACTGCTTGAGCTCTACCTTCCCGAATATGGCCTCCGATCGCGAATCCGAGCTTGGACTAGCTGGATCTCCCTTTCCTTCCTCCTTCTTCTTCCTCCTTCCTTCTTCCTCCTTCCTTCTCTCACTTAAGAAGATAAAGTGAGGATAAGTTTGCTGGTTCGGGGTCTTAAAGGGGCTGGAAAAACTGAAGACCACCAGATCTGGAAAGAAGGAAACAAACGGTCGAGATCTGCAGAAAATAACGTTTTCGGCCCTGACACGCCCTGTGACACGCCCGTGTCATAGGCCGTGTCCCTTAAGCGGCAAAGAACCGCCTCACAACACGGGTTGAACACGCCCGTGACCACCGCCTAACCAGACATGGCCTGAGACACGCCCGTGTCTCTTGCCGTGTCGCCTCTCTCGACGAATCTCGTCGATCGCCGATATTATTCTCGCCGATCGTCGACATGATCTCGCCGATCGTCGAGAAGGACACACCCTGTGACACACCCGTATCACAGGCCTTGTCGCCTCTTCTCGTCGATTGTCGATCACGATGCTCAACGATTATCGAACGCGCGACCTGCAGTAACCCGAGGAGGACATGCCCTGGGACACTCCCTTGTCTCAGGCCGTATCACTCCAAAAACACCTGAAACCCAACTTTGAAACTTACTCGAGACCAGCTCGAGAATTTTCTTGACACGCCCTAGGACACACCCGTGTCCCAGGCCATGTCACTTGGCCTGAAAACCAAAACTGGGTTTTGGGGTATTACAATCCTCCCCTCCTAGCAGAAAATTTCGTCCCGATATTTGAATGACTGAAAAACTCAATAAAGTCTATATTTATTGATTATTACAAGGTCTAATACACAACCAATTACAAAAATAACTCGGGAAATTATGTCCGCATGGTTTGCTCACGCTCCCAAGTAAGCTCTTCTCGGCCACAATTATCCCACCAGACTTTGACCATCCCAATTGTTTTGTTCCTCAATTGCTTCACGGCGGCATCTTCAATCCGAATGGGCCTAACCATTGTAGTTAGCCCACTTTCGACTGATACCCAATCTGTAACTATCACTTGCGAGGCTCTTTTATTTCTCTCCGCAGCACCGATACATGAAACACATCATGTAAACTACTTAACTCAGGCGGTAGCAGTAACCGATAGGCTGCCTCACCGATGCATTCAATCACCTCAAAAGGTCCTAGATACCGCGGGCTCAACTTTTTCAGACGCCGTATCCTGGACACACCTTTAAAAGGCTTAATTTTCAAATATGCCAAATCGCCCACCGCAAACTTTACGTCCCGGTGCTTGGCATTATAGTATTTGGCCTGCCTATCTTGAGCGATTAACAACCTTTCACAAATTGTACGTACCGTTTCATGCATATCAGTCACATCGTGCCGCTTGTAAAGCTTCGTTTCACCTGTCTCTGCCCAAGATAACGGTGTGCGACACTTCCTGCCGTACAAAGCTTCAAAAGGGGCCATCTGAATGCTGGCCTGGTAACTGTTGTTATAGGCAAATTCAATCATGAACAAATGATCTTCCCAGCGACTTCCAAAATCTAGCGTACACATCCGTAGCATATCTTCCAACGTCCTGTTGGTTCTTTCAGTTTGACCGTCCGTCTGGGGATGAAAGGCCGTACTGAAATGCAACTTTGTGCCCAACAACTGATGAATTAGCCTCCAATCTCCTGATGTGAAGCGTCCATCTCGATCGCTAACAATGCTACGGGGAATTTCGTGCAATCGTACGATCGAATCTACGTACATTTTAGCCAATTTGTCGACTGGATCATCTCTTCGATTTGGAATAAAATGAGCGACCCTTGTTAACCGATCCACAATCACCCAAACCGCATCATTACCCCGCTGAGATCTCGGCAATCCATGCACAAAGTCCATGGAAATATCATCAAATTTCCACACTGGGACCGGTAACGACTTCAGGAATCCTCCTGGCCTTTGGCATTCCGCTTTCACCAGAGCACATGTATGGCACTTAGCAACATAACGTGCTATATCTTTCTTCATACCCGGCCACCAAAAGTTCTTTTTCAGATCCTTAAACATTTTTGAACTTCCCGGATGAATCGAATACCTTGAAAAATGGGCTTCGTACATAATTTCTTCACGAAGATTTCTCTGACCAGGAACACACACTCGATCGTCTTTTCTCAAAAGTCCATTGTCAAAAGAAAACCGAGAGCTCTTATCTTCCGCTGCATAACGCTGCAAAATATCATCCAATTCTGTCTCTTGGCAGACCCTTTCCATTAGGTCATACTGTACCTCTGTCCAATTCATCACATGGTCGCAGCAGTGTTTTTCTCCACACAAGTAATATCCATCCGTTCTAGCTCATGGATCAACCGTTCATCATGGTATGACAACCAATTCGCCCTTGTCGGAGTCCTACGACTTAGGGCATCTGCGACCACATTCCCTTTACCAGGGGTGTAATGAATTTGGAAGGTATAATCACCAAGAAATTCCATCCATCTTCTCTGTCGCATATTTAAGTCTTTTTGATCTAAAAGATATTTCAGACTCTTGTGGTCGGTATTGATATCCAACTTTACACCATATAAATAATGACGCTAACACTTAAGTGCAAAGATGACTGCGGCCAATTCCAAATCATGGACTGGATAGTTCCGCTCATGGGCTTTCAACTAGTGCGAACCATATGCTATCACCTTACCACGCTGAAGGAGAACGCAGCCTAAGCCGCTACTCGATGAATCACTGTACACCTCAAAACCATCTATGCAACAAGGTGTTGTCAAAATTGGGGCTGTAGTCAACTGACTCTTTAACGCTTCAAAAGCTCGTGCGCACTCGGGCGACCAAACGAACCTTTGTTCTTTCCGCGTAAGGGTAGTGAGAGGCAATGCTATTCTTGAGAAATTTTCCACAAAATGCCTGTAGTAGCCCGCAATTCCAAGGAAACTCCTGACTTCGGCTACCGACAAAGGAACAGGCCACCCCTGCACAACAACAATTTTGGCAGGATCCACTGCAATGCCTTCTCCACTAACTACATGGCCCAGAAAAGCCACGGATAACAACCAGAAATCACACTTAGCAAACTTGGCATAGAGTTTCTTTTCCATCAGGGTTTGCAATACCATCTTCAAATGATTGGCATGCTCTTCTCTGGATCGGGAATACACTAGGATATCGTCAATAAAGACGATCACAAAGAGATCCAAATATTGCTTAAACGTTCGGTGCATCAAATCCATAAACACCGAAGGTGCATTAGACAATCCAAAGGGCATCACCGTGAACTCATAATGCCCGTAGCGTGTGCAAAATGCCGTTTTGGGTATGTCCCTTTCCTGAACCATCAGCTGGTAATAACCTGATTTCAAATCCAGCTTAGAATACACCGAAGAGCCCACTAGCTGATCAAACAAATCATCGATCCGTGGGATCGGATACTTATTCTTCTCTGTCAGCTTGTTAAGTTCTCGATAATCTAGGCATAGACGCAAGCTACCGTCCTTCTTTTTAACAAAGAGAACCGGCGCACACCAAGGTGACTGACTTGGCCTTATGAAACCTTGATCTAGCAATTCTTGCAACTGAACCTTCAGCTCCGCCATTTCCTTTGGCGCTACACGATAGGGGGAACGGGCCATAGTTTTGCACCCGGTACCAGTTCTATCGTGAAGTCGATTTCTCTTTGGAGTGGTAACCCCGGAAGGTCTTTTGGAAACACATCCAGGAATTCCGACACAACATGTACCTCATTCACACTAGCCTTTGGCTCTACCGCTGCTACTAGCGTGAAGAACAACTCGACACCCTTTCTAACGGCCTTCCGAACTTGCAGAGCGGATATCAACATCTCATTTATCCCCTGCATGCCGCTAAACCTTATTTCTTGTTCGGTGTTCTGTCCCAACACAACTTCCTTAGAATTACAATCAATGTGAGCATACTGCTCTGACAACCAATCCATACCGAAGATTATGTCGAATTCCGAAATCGGCAGCACAAGTGCTTCCAATCTAAAGTCCCAACTTCCTATTTTCCCTTCTACACACCCAGACTGATCCGCGCACAAAACACATCCATTAGGTAAGAGTACCTTCAAACTTTCTATCGTGCCTCGTATCGGCGCGCCAATGCGCAATACGAAATCCTTTGATAGAAACGAATGTGACGCACCAGTATCAAACAGTGCTCGTGCCGGATGCTCCCAAATTAGGATGAAGCCTAACATAGAAATAACACAATAAACACCAAAAACATAGCAGCACTACACAAAGGGAAAAGAACTCAGAGATCACGCGCACCTGTGACGACATCGGCCTGCTTAATGGCCTCCTGTTGTCGCAGATTGAAAACTCGAGGCTGTGCTTGCGAAGCAGAAGACTCCGCCACCGCCTTACCTTTATCCGCATAGGACGCGCCCGACTTCTTATTACCTTTCGGAGGACCAACCCGACAGTCCCGAGCAAGATGTCCTGGCTTGCCACACGTATAGCAAGAGCGGGAGTCATAGCCCGACGATGCTTCCGAAGTAACTGATGAAGGAGCTTGCCCAAAACGTCTGGACTTCTTACCCCATTTCTTTCGAAATCCACTTCTCTCCGGACGCGGCTGTTTGAACTCCGGTTTTGCAACAACCAAAGGTCCTTTAGATTGTCCTCGCTTCAAATCTGCTTCCAATGCCCTCGCGGTGTAGACCAGAGCTTGAAATCCCTGATTCACGGAACTCGAGAGTAAATACCACAACTCAACCCGCAGTCTCGCATAAAACTGACTGGTCTTGCGCTCTTCCTCAGCAAAGATAGCGCCCGCATAACGCCCCAACCGCGTGAACTCATGCAGATACTCATCCACACTGCTCTCCTTTTGAGTCAACCGCTGAAACTCCAATTCCAAAGCAATCTGTTACTACAACGGCAAATGCTTTCCCAAGAACAACCGAGAGAACTCGTCCATAGAGACTCCCGCCAACTGTCTGCCTGCCAAGTGGTGCAGTTCTACCTCATCCCACCACAGCCGAGCTTCTCCTTCAAGAAGAAAAGTGGCTAACGTGACTTTCTGGTCCTCCTCAACCCGAAGGGCGGTCAAGATGCGCTTGATACGAGCAAGCCAATCCTCTATTTGAGCTGGGGAACCCGCCCCGGTAAACGTCGGAGGATGAAAGCTCATAAACCGCTTCAGCTGCTGATCTGCGGCACGCTGATCAACCGCTATGCCCACCGGTTCTTGACGCAATGCCACAGGCACATGAGCCTCAGACCGAGCTTGCCCTGCCTACTGAGCATTAATCACCGCAAGTACCGTTTCTGTAATCAAACGTATAGTGTCAGCTGATGGAGGAGGGGTGGGCACCTCTGCCGGTGCCGCACTCTCAACAGAATGCTGAGGTTCTGACTGACCCGCAACACTTCGCGTCACCTATATGTGTCAAACCACACAATTCAGCGATAAGCCACACAACAAACAGTCAAAACAAACACACAAGTGTAACACACTAGTGCATTTCAATCCTATGTGGACATGTTTGAGTTCAATTTTGTACACTCACACACGAGCTCGCCACCCCACAAAAGAATTCGTCCACGAATTCAAAGGTGGGAACCAAGGAATCTGATACAAAATTATAACACCCCTACCCTTTACGTGCAACATAGTAGAAGGTCCGGCCGGGGCACCACACCATGTCTTACAAACAGGCGGAGACATTACTAAGTAATACCAAATACGCATCCTATCACAGAGCATTCTAGCAGAAGTTTAAAGGGTTGCAAGAATGAACTCAAACATCAACACAGAAGTCCACAACTAAACCAAATATGCCATAATATAAAACCACAAGTACGGCCTTATGGCCTCTTACAAGTGTTTCTCTTTATACAAGAAGGTATCTTCCATACATTGGAACGCAGGCCGGCCATACATGAGTTCTTACACAAGGTACAAAAATAGCCTTCGAGGGCTAGCACTTAGCAGCAGCAGCTTAGGGTCTTCCACCCTCATCCCTGCTTGTCCCTTCTTGACCTGCACACAAAAGGTCCACCAAGCGGTGGCAAACAAGGCAACGGTCAGCATTTGGCTGACCATTTATAACAGCCCTGTCCCTGGCACGGAATAGCGGAATTCCTTCCTTGCATAGCACTTATATACAATCACAAGGGTATGCTTTAGCACATCACACTTGTATGCCCGTACAAGTCATCATCCATCACAAACATCGGCACGACGGCCCGACGTTCCGTGCTCTCAGGGCACATTATCGGTGTACTGGAAAACCATGGTCCCACCACCGTTCAGAGGTCCCAAACATGATGGCAATTCATGAGCATTCCAATCCTCCATGGCTCAAATAGCTGGAGTGATTCTCATTCTATGATCCTAACAGGGCCTTAAGCACCCCACGGTTAGACAACCAGAACGCGGGTACAGATCAGCCTTTCCCGTAGCTCACATACGTCAGACATCGATCAGGACTGACACGGGTACAGCTTCACCTTGCCCGTTTGCCACACATGCTTTTCCACAGTTACAGCCCCACCAGCTCAACAAGAAGCATTCACAACAAGAAGGGTTGAGATCACACAGCATCAACCCATCCATATAATATCCTGCTGCACCAAGCTGCAGGTGTCCACCAATAACATCACCAGCATCACAATAATACAGAGTCTTGCTCTGATATGCATACAATCATCACCAATTCGGACCAACCTGTCTAGATGGGCTTTACACAACATGCCTACCCATACTTCTCGCTTCCGAGACTACTCCAACAAGAATCAAGGGATGGAGTTCAACATCCCAAGAGAATTCAACTCTACCTTTGTAGAGGATTCATGCATATGCAAAAAGGAAGGATTTCACCTATCTAAGGAGGAAGTCGTTACCCTTGGGGGACGTTTTGGTGCCATGGAAAGCACTGCTTGGAGCTCTGCCTTCCTGAATATGGCCTCCGATCGCGAATCTGAGCTTGGACTAGCTGGATCTCCCTCTCCTTCCTCCTTCTTCTTCCTCCTTCCTTCTTCCTCCTTCCTTCTCTCACTTAAGAAGATAAAGTGAGGATAAGTTTGCTGGTTCGGGGTCTTAAAGGGGCTGGGAAAACTGAAGACCACCAGATCTTGAAAGAGGAAAACAAACGGCCGAGATCTGCAGAAAATAACGTTTTCGGCCCTAACATGCCCTGTTACACGCCCGTGTCACAAGTCGTGTCCCTTAAGCGGCAAAGAACCGCCTCACCACACGGGTTGAACACGCCCGTGACCACCGCCTAACCTGATACGGCCCGAGACATGCCCGTGTCTCTGGCCGTGTCGCCTCTCTCGACGAATCTCGTCGATCGCCGAGATTATTCTCCCTGATTGTCGACATGAGCTCGCCGATTGTCGAGAAGGACACGGCCTGTGACACGCCCGTGTCACAGGCCGTGTCGCCTCTTCTCGTCGATCGTCGATCACGATGCTTAACGATCGTCGAACGCGCGACCTGCAGCAACCCGAGGAGGACACGCCCTGGGACACGCTCGTGTTTCAGGCTGTGTCACTCCAAAAACACCTGAAACCCAACTTTGAAACTTACTCGAGACCAGCTCGAGAATTTGCTTGACACGCCCTGGGACACGCCCGTGTCCCAGGCCATGTTACTTGGCCTGAAAACCAAAACTATGTTTTGGGGTATTACAATTCTACACTTACTTCACTTAGGTGTAGCGATTCAGTTGGAACAGAAGAGGAGGAAAAAAAATAAGAAAATTCTTTTTCAAATTTATAAAGGCAATAGGAGGACTCAACACTTACGACATCTACGAAAAAATAGGAGTCATCATTTGCTAAGGTGTTTTTCATCGAGGGCGTGATAGGGAAAGTGACTTCATCGTCGCCTACTCGAAGGAAGAGCTTACCATTGCTTACGTCAATGATAGCTCGGGAGGTGGCAAGGAAGGGTCAACCAAGGATCAGGGGAACCTCGACATCTTCTTTGATGTCCAAAATGACAAAGTCCACCGGGAAGGTGATCTTGTCGACTTTTACTAAGACATCCTCCACGATTCATAACGGGTACTTGACTGATCTGTCGGCGAGCTGGATACTCATGCGTGTGGGGTTGAGGCTACCAATTCATAACTTTTTAAACAATGAGAGGGGCATCAGGTTAATACTCACACCTAAGTCGGCTAATGCGATCTTGATAAAAAGATCACCAAATACACACGGAATAGAAAAACTACCTGGGTCACTGATTTTCTTTGCTAAGCCATTTGTCAAAATCGCAGAGCAATCGACATTTAACGTGACGTGAGAAAGGTTCTCTAACTTCTTCTTGTTGGTCAGGAGGTCCTTAAGGTATTTGGCGTACTTCGGCATTTGGGATATCGCTTCATGGAAGGGCAGATGAAAGTCTTTAGTGTCAACTAATTCCACCTATGGGGGGGGGGGAATAGGTGAATTGCAGTCATTTATGGAATTTAAATAACCTGCATAATAAAACAAACACAGCACAAAAAAGCACACAAGCAATTATAGTGGTTCCCCGATTTTGGTATGTCCACTCTCCCCTTTTGACCTATCTCCCACCAAGGGACGACTCGGTCACTTCACCAAACGGATTGAAATCCAATCCTCGCACTACGGAAGGCACCCTTCCAAACGAACGAGTTACTACTCCTCCACCACGGGTTCCACCCAACCCTTACAACTAGGAATCACTATTCCTTTACAACAAAACAAAAATAGAATATACAAGAGATACAAACTACACGTGTGGAGAACCTGATGTCCCTCTTCGTTCGATGAAGAGTTTTTGATGAAGACGAAGAGTCCACGACCGGAGTACTATCTTGGAGAGAATCTTGCCAAGATTGGCGGCGGCAAGTGAATGCGGCGGCGATGCTTTGTAGATCCAAGCTTCTTGATGAAGCAAGCAAGGTCTACAAATGATCTCAATCGGATCAGTCATCTCAATCGATTCGGAATGAAGAACTATCCTCGTTCAACAAATCGAGAGACAAGAGATCTCGAGAGAGAAGCGTGAGACGCTAGACTTGCCTCAGTTCTGTCACCAGAAGATCAAAGATGATCAGAGATCTGCGGCGGCGACAACAACTTTGTGAGCGGCGACGGTGAGCGGTGGAGTTCCGCGATCGGCTAGGTCACGCACGGCTGCTTTTGATTTTCCGTGAATTGCTTCTTTGTAAGTTCAAAATATGCGAGTATATATATAGTAGAACAACCCTAAATGACCGTTGTGGGGCCCACACGGAGAAGCCCTAGTTCCGGTCAAAACAGCGCACAGCTTCTTGATTAGGTCCAGCGAACAGAGCAAATTTTCCTAAGGTAAATTCGGCGAGAAACATTGGTGATTCTCGACGAAGTCGGCGGGAATCACTTGTGATTCCTGTCGAATTTGCCTTGGCAGGATTCTGGTTGAAACTCTTGTCATCCGGAGGGAATCGGCAAGAAAGCAAGGTCATTCACGACGAATCGGCGGGAATGCAACGTTGATGGCCGCAGAACAGAGACCTACTGTGGTTGGTTCGAAATGGTCAGATTCCGCGGGCCGGTTAGAAGATCGAGTTATCTAACGAGAGGAGGCAATTGCACCTATCGCAAGTAGTACTCGGTATTCGGGAAAATACCGAGGTCGTATTATTCTCGGGGACGCGTTGATTATATCTACTCTTCCAGGAATACTATTATCTTACTATCAGTAAGGTGGGATTTTTTAGTTTAATTAAAACAGAAAGAAAGAAAGCAGAATTTTGCTAAGATAGTTCGATGACGGGTTAACGCTCGGCATCGAATCGGATTAAGACTAAAATAATTCTTAACAATTATTAAACTTTGTTTTTAATTTAATAAAAGGCACTTGGCCGTGGGGGTTCCAAAAATATGAGCGCACTTATCTCTAGGAATATTGCTCACCTAAACATTAAGACTATTCGACCGATCGTTAGACCGACGAAGGATTCCTCTTAATGCCCGCTTTACGCTAAGAACCCCGCTATTGGGTGGGGAACCCAATCCGGCAGAACTACGCTTCTCCTCTTTCGAGGGGGCGTACGCAGTTCTCTTTACCCAAGGGGGATCGGTCCATACGTGCAGCCTCTCGGCGTCGCGTATGGATAACGGAAATAGAGCCCACACATCGATTATGTGGTCCTATGCGTCGTTAACCCGGGGTAAACCTTAAGTCCTTAAATTAAAATAAAAATAAAGTTTTTTAATTATTTCAAATCATTTTTTATGTCCCAATGCTCTTCGATGCCGAAGGCTAAAAGAGATTAGCCACTCATCGGTATGGGGACGGCTTTATGTTTTTTAGGTGAAGCGTGAGTGTTAAATTAAGCACTGAACAATTATAAGAGAAAGCACGAAAATAGGACAATTAGATAAATTGAAGGCTAATTGATGCAGACACTCACGCACACTTCAAAACCATAAAGAAAATTAAATAAAGCAAGCCCTACTCAAATGAGTAGGCGGAAATAAATGCACGCACGCACACACTCTTCTTAATTGAAGAAAGCGATAAATAAAGCGGTAAAATTATCTCCTACATGCACGCACTCTACATAATTGAGAAAGCGATAAAATTGCAAGTCCCGGCTCAAATGAGTGGGCGGGAGTAAATTTATCTCATACACGCACGCACTCTACTTGAAAGTAAAACACACACACACACTCTACAGAAAAGTAAACACACACACACACACGAAGTTTTCCTACTCAAGTGAGTAGGAAGAAAATGAAAGCAGTAAAGCAGAGCGCCATTTAACTCTTAACGAGTAGGCGGAAATAAATGCATACGCACACACGCACTCTACAGGAGTTGAAATAAAGCAGTAAAACCTAACTCATACACGCACACACACTTGCAAAAATGAGAAAAACAAAGAGCTCAGAAAATTAAAACGACTGCATTTCTACCGCTAGAATGCGGTAGAAATGCATAAAAAGTGAAAATAAAAATTAACCGAGCGAAAATGTTTTGCAAATAAACGCAAAATGAAAGTACTCGAAAAATTAATGCAACTGCATTTCTACCGCTAGAATGCGGTAGAAATGCATAAAAAGATGAAATAAAAATTAAAGGGACTAAAAGTTTTACGAATAAAAAGCTAAAATGAAGTGAGCGAAAAATTATAACGACTACATTTTTATTCATAAGTTTTTGTAAAACCTCCAAAAAAGTGAGAATAAAACTAAAAAGGAACGAGAAGTTTTACATTCCTAAGAGCCTAAGTTAAAGAAAATAAAAACGAACACTTTTAGGGGGGTTTTTACAAAACCTATATGAATGAAAATGATAAAGAAGAAAAAGCTAAAGCTAAAAAGTGCAGAAAATGAAAACTAAACGGACGGCACAACGGCTAGAAATGCCGATAAATCCTAAATCTAACTAAGTTATCAAAGCTATAAAAATGAAAACATAAAAGAAACACAAAAAGATGAACGAAAAATTGCTTAAGTAGGCGCATTCAAATGGATTTTTCATACTAATTAAGAGAGAAAAATTCAAATTTTATTAAAGTAAAAACCCTAATACAAACTAAGAGAGAGAGGGGGGAGAAATTCTCCTTACATAAGTATGGAATCCAAATGGGCAGCACCTCCCCTAAGCAAAGTGGTCAAAAAAGTGGACAAAATAAGCTTCCTGGAAGCTCTTATTTATAGGCAAAATTTCGGGTTGGTCACGCGCGTGACTAGGGCGTGACAGGGGGGGCGTGTCGACACTATTCATGAGCTGATGGGGTGACTTTACTGGAAAGTTGACTTCGGCTGAAAACGTGGCGGTCACGCCCTAGGTCACGGGCGTGACATGTGTCAGTCACGGGCGTGACTATGGCGTGTCGTGGAGGTCGATCTGGGCGCGGTCCGGCCACAAAGTCGCGCGCGTCACGTCGGGCCAGGTGGCAAGGTCACGCCCGTGTCACACCTTGACACAGGCGTGTCTAGGGGCGTGTCGAGCTGGGTTTGATGATCGCCGATCGTCGAGCTGGCACATGTGGTCGGTGATCGTCGAGGGCATGACACGGGCGTGTCGGTCATGTGACACGGGCGTGTCAGTCAACATTTTGACTTTTTCTGGAATTTTTCTGGCATTTATCTAGAATAAAAATAAAGCTAAGTTAGAAATAATATTTACAAAAATAAGCAATTTATTGGATAAAACAGATAAAAAAAGACAAAAAACGAACAAAATTGACTTAAATAAAATACGAAAATATAGGTATATTTACAACTCATCAAACACCCCCATACTTAAGCTTTTGCTATTCCATAACAAAAGTTTGAGGTGAACTTATAAGGAATAATAAAAAATCCTAAGTTCTGCTACCGCTAAATTAATTATAAGAGAGATCAAATAAAAATATACGGGGTATAAGTGTTAAGTCCTAAAATTATTTAGATGATTTAAACAGGGCAAAAGTTTTTGCTAAAAGACTTCTTGATGTAATCAAATAGAAAGCAATAATTGTATTGGTTAGATTAACAGAAAATAGTTTGGAGTTATACGAACTTTAGCTTATAGGAGTGTTATCGGAAATAATGCAATTTACGAATTATGCTCTCAAAAAGATTTTTGAATTAATTCTAGAGTCATGAAATTGGCTAAGGGGGGTTGATGTTGGTTTATGAAGATGCTTAGATTTTGAGTTGAGGTTATTTTTTTCGAACCTCCATTTTTTTTGATTTGGATGTTAAAGGAAAACGAAATCTTATTTTCCTTAACATAAAATTTTTTCTTCTTCATAAATAACCCAATGTATATGTGTTAGAGTAAAAAATTTTATCCTCTTACTCCGTAACGTATAATCTTTTAATTTATTGGGTGCCTATGTTTACGGAATGAAATCTTATTCCCATTGACATAAGATCTTTTTTTTTTTTTGGGGAAATATTTTTATCATACCAAGTAGGTTATGATAAGTAAGGGGAGAAAAGAGAACTAGATTTTTAATTGAAAAATAATTGAGAGCAACCTTTATAAATTGTACGTTCCAATTTTTCCGAAAGCTAAAAGCAAACATAATTAAATTCTATAGTCGTTATTTTCTAACATGGTACACATGCTCTTATCTATGAAAAATTAGAAGTAGTGCCTAAAGCGAGTCCCCTATTTTTAACAAAGTATAATAAATTCTTTAAAACTTAGCCCCGGCTATTTAGATTTTTCAATCTATAATTAACAAACGAATAGTGAACAAAGAATTGATCAAATTCGCATATAAATAAACTCAAAATGAAAGTTTTGGATAACAAGAAACTTAAGAATGAAATGTTTGATTTATTTGTTTCAAAACTTACATAAATTTTTTTTTTTTTTTTTTGAAGTTATGCTCTTTTTTTGTATTTTTGTATTTATATCTTTAATATATACATACTAAAAAGAAAGAAAAAAATGCGAAAATAAAAATTTTTAGGATTTTTAAGTTTTGTGAATTTTTTTGTATTTTTAAATTTTGTGAATTTTTTTGTATTTTTAATGAAATTTTCATTCTATTTACAAAAATTTGGGAAAAAGAAAAAATATTTACAAGGATGAGAGGGAAAAAGGGAGAGGGGAAAGAGAAAGAATATTTACAAAAAGTATTTACAAAAATTATTTACAAAAATATTTACAAGAATATTTACAAAAATATAAACTAGATAGCCGCGAGATGACTCGTTATGTGGATGGCTCGATGAGCCGGATCTCGCGGACCGAGTTAAAAATAAGTCAAAGTTTCAAAAATGAAACTTCAAAAATTTTTTTAATTAAAATTTTTTTTTTATTTTTTTTTGTGTTATATATATATTTTTTTGAAGTTTTGTTTTTTTTTAAAATTTTTTTTGTTTTTGTTTTTTTGGTTTTTGTAAGTGAAAAAGAAAGTACGAAAATACGAAAACACCCCCATTCTTAGATCCAACATTGTCCCCAATATTGTATGCTAAGCATGAGGAACAAGACAACAGGTATATGTACAAAAAAGGAAAAAGAGGGGGGGGGGGCAGAAATTGTCCCTGATCCGCGTTCGGGGAAGCCCATTAGAAACACTGCATTTATTAGAAAAATAGAAAACATAATAAATAAAGACGTAAAAAAAAGATAGATGTGGGGTGCCTCCCAGGAGCGCTTTGTTTATAGTCGCGTAGCTTGACTATAGTGGCGGGTTTATAAGTCGAGGAGGGATATGGTTTCGCTATACTCGATCACAGGGTCGCCCGCTATGTAAGTCTTTAATCGATGACCGTTTACTTTAAACGAGCCTTTTTTCGGGTGGGAGACGAGTACGGTCCCATATGGAAAAACTTCTTCAACTAAGAAGAGACCGGACCAACGGGATTTGAGTTTGTCAGGAAAAAGTTTAAGACGAGAATTATAAAGAAGGACTAGATCGCCCGGAGAAAAAATTTTGGGGGTTTTAATTTTTCGATCGTGATAAAACTTAAAACGCTCCTTATAGAACTTATTGCTCTCGTAAGCGTTCGCACGCCATTCATCGAGCTCGTTTAGTTGCAGTTTTCTATTCTGAGCGGCTAAGTTAGAGTCGAGGTTTAAGAGTTTTAATGCCCAAAGTGCGCGGTGCTCCAGTTCTACGGGTAAATGGCACGCTTTGCCATAGACTAATCGAAACGGGGTACAACCGGTAGCGGTTTTGTACGCCGTACGATACGCCCATAATGCGTTGTCGAGCTTAGCGGACCAATCTTTCCTATTAAGTGAAACGGTTTTTTCTAATATGCATTTTATCTCTCGATTTACTACCTCAACTTGGCCACTTGTTTGCGGGTGGTAGGGGGTGGCAAGCTTGTGCGTGACTCCGTATTTAGCTAACGTCTTAGCCATTAGAGCATTACAGAAATGCGTTCCCCTATCACTAACAATAGCGCGAGGCGTGCCGAAGCGAGAAAATAATTTTTTTAGAAATGTAACGACGACTCGCGCATCGTTGGTGGGGAGAGCTTGCGCTTCCGCCCACCGAGATACGTAGTCGACCGCTACTAAAATATACATATTTTTATAAGAAGGAGGTAGGGGGCCAACAAAATCTATGCCCCATAAATCAAAGACTTCGCATTCTAAAAACATATTTTGGGGCATCTCGTCTCTACGTGAGATGTTACCCGACCGCTGACAGCTATCGCATGCGCGCACAAAATTGTGCTCGTCTTTGAAGAGAGTGGGCCAAAAGTAGCCCGCCTCTAGCGCCTTCCTAGCGGTCCGGTTGGCTTGATAATGCCCCCCGGCTGGACCCTCGTGGCAGTGCCTCAATATTTGTGTGCACTCCACTCCTGCGACGCATCTTTGAACCGCTTGGTCCGCGCAGATACGGAAAAGAAATGGGTCATCCCAAAAGAAATTTTTCAAGTCGGAAAAGAATTTCTTCTTTTGATGACTTGAAAAATCTTTTGGAAGTACCCGTGCGACTAAGTAGTTCGCAAAATCTGCGAACCAAGGCGAAGATGACGAAGACGAATGAATGGCGAGAAGGCATTCCTCGGGGAATCTGTCATTTATTTCAGATTCGACGAGCGCCTCCGCACCCGGATTTTCTAAACGGGAGAGGTAGTCTGCCGCTAGATTCTCCGCGCCCTTCTTATCTCGGATCTCCAAGTCAAACTCTTGTAGGAGGAGAATCCATCGAAGAAGGCGGGGCTTTGCGTCGGTTTTGGCTAGTAGATATTTAAGGGCGGAGTGATCGGTGAAAACGATAACTTTAGATAGCGTAAGGTACGAGAGAAACTTATCGAAAGCGAAAACGACGGCTAAGAGTTACTTTTCCGTCGTCGTGTAATTCACTTGTGCGGAAGTGAGCGTCTTGCTAGCGTAATAAATAGGATGAAAATGTTTTTCTACGCGTTGGCCAAGAGCGGCACCTAAGGCAATATCACTAGCGTCGCACATGATTTTGAACGGAAGGGACCAATTAGGGGCCACTAGAATTGGAGAATTGATAAGTTTTTGTTTTATAAAATTAAAAGCAGACTCGCAATCGCTACTAAAGACAAAAGGTGATTCCTTTTCCAAGAGGTGAGTAAAGCGGCTTTGTTATTTTTGAAAAATCTTGAATGAAGCGCCTATAAAAGCCCGCGTGGCCTAAGAAACTCCTAATGGATTTTATGTTTGTCGGCTGAGGAAGCTTTTCTATGATTTCAACTTTGGCCTTATCGACCTCTATCCCCTTAATCGAAATCTTATGGCCGAGGAACAAACCTCCTCGAACCATAAAGTTACACTTTTCCCAATTTAAAACATGATTCATGTCCTCGCATCGCTGGAGGACACGATCAAGATTACGAAGACAATCCGGGAATGAGCATCCGAATACAGAAAAGTCATCCATAAATATTTCCATAATATCTTCTACTAGCTCACCAAAAATTGTTAGCATACATCTTTGGAATGTAGCCGGCGCATTGCAGAGGCCAAATGGCATTCTTCGATAGGCGAAGGTGCCAAAGGGGCAAGTAAAAGATGTTGTCTCTTGGTCTTCGGGGAAATAGGGATTTGGAAAAACCCCGATAAACCGTCGAGAAAACAATAAAAAGGATGACCGGAAAGACGCTCAAGAATTTGGTCAAGGAACGGTAGTGGAAAATGGTATTTGCGGGTGGCATCATTAAGTTTGCCGTAATCGATGACCACACGCCAACCCGTAACAGTACGAGTTGGGACGAGCTCGTTGTGCTCATTCGCCACTACGGTTAGACCGCCCTTCTTGGGCACGACATGAATGGGACTAACCCATGCACTATCAGAAATGGGATAAATAATCCCCGCATCTAATAATTTAATTATCTCAGCTTTCACGACGTCTTTCATGTTTGGGTTAAGACGCCGCTGCGGCTGAATGGTTTTGCGGCAATTATCGTTTAAGAAAATTTTGTGAGTGCAGAAAGAAGGGTTAATCCCCTTTAGGTCAGAAATTTGCCACGCAATTGCGTGGCGATGTTTAAGCAAAACCTCCAATAAATCGGAGGTCTCCGAATCGCTTAAATACGAAGAAATGATTACCGGGAGTGTATCATTTTCCCCAAAAGGCGTATTTTAGGGATTCGGGTAATGGTTTGAGTTCTAGGATGGGCGGTTCTTCTAGTGAGGTTTTAGTGCTAATGTCTTTGAACCAATTGGTTCAAAAGGCATGTTCGTAGACGCGTCCTCATCGCAATAAAAATTTTCGAGTGAAAAAATATTTTCGTTTAAAAACTCGGACTCAAAAACCGGAGAAGAACAATCTCCATAAAAAGAATCTAAAGAATAGTAGAAATCATCGCTCGGCGACGAGTCTTCCATAGAGGAGTTAATAGAAAAAAGTAACTTGGTCGTCTCCTACCCGAAGGAGAAGCTGACCATTACTTACATCAATTAATGCACGTGAGGTCGCGAGGAAAGGGCGACCAAGTATTATTGGTACGTTGGCGTCTTCCTCGATGTCCAAGATGACGAAGTCCACCGGGAAGGTGAACTTGTCTACTCGGACAAGGACATCCTCAACAACCCCGATGGGGAACCTAACCGAGCGATCCGCTAGTTGGATGCGCTTATTGGTAGGAGCAGGAGTACCCAAACCTAAACGCAGGAAGAGCGAGAACGGCATCAAATTAATGCTCGCGCCTAAGTCTGCCAAGGCGTATTTTACTAATACATTGCCAAAAAGGCACGGGATGGAGAACCTTCCGGGTCGTTTTGTTTTAAGGGCAATTTACTAGTAAGAGCCGCCGAGCAGACAGCGTTGAGAGATATATGCGAAATATCCTCGAGTTTGCGTTTATTAGAAAGTAGTTCTTTTAAAGATTTCGCATATTTAGGCATTTGCGAGATAGCCTCGCAAAAAGGAACATTAATATGAATTTGTTTAAATAATAAAATAAATTTTTCATATTGCGCGTTTACTCGCTCGTTATCTAACTTATGCGGGTAGGGCAACGCCTTGTTTAAATAGGTTTGTCGTTAAAAATCGGTAAGGGTTGCGTAATCGAAGAAGAGGGAAGAGGGGTCGGAGGTGAAATATGTACCTGAGGATCGATCCGTTTTGGATCGACCACCTCCTTACCGTTACTGAGGGTTATAGTGTTGGCGGTTTCCCTTGGATTGGGCTCCGTGTTCCCTGGCAGTGCCCCAGGGCGCGTTCCGACATAAGTCGCGCCAGCTGTCCAACCTGGAGTTCTAAATTTTTTAGCGATCCGGTGATGTTCCGGATATTGGACTCGTTGGACGCGACATAACGATTAAAATTTTCCTCCACTTGGGATGGCTTCATAGGAGGGGGAGGAGGAAATGTTGGCACAAAAGGAGGGGGAGGGGGACGCTGCGCGTTGTTCGGGTTGCTCCAGGAGAAATTCGGATGGTTCCTCCAACCCGGATTATAGTGGCTACTATAAGGGTTGTTTTGAAATGAGGGACGCACCGAATTTCCCATGTAGTCCACGAATTCGTCGACTATGCAGACGTTAGAGGGGGGGAGAAAACAAGGCGGAGTGGAGGAGGCAACAGACATCTCCGCCACCTGCTTAGTTAGCCTTTCCACTTGGAGGGCTAGCTGGCAGTGGCATCCACTTCAAAAATGCCCGCCTGCATAGGGCGCGCCCGCGGGACATTCCACTGGTAGGCGTTCACCGCCATTTCCTCGAAAAGGGCCTGGGCGGCCTCGGGGGTCTTATTGTTCAGAGTGCTCTCGGCAGCCGCGTCAATCATTTGACTCGTCTGACTATTCAGTCCATTATAAAAAATTTGTACTGCAACCACGTTGGCAGAGCGTGGTGCGGGCACCGGCGGAGAAACTCCTTAAAGCGTTCCAAGTCTCGTAAAGAGACTCGGAGTCATTTTGGACGAACGAAGATATGTCCGCCTGCAATCTTGCAGTTTTCGCGGGCGGAAAATACTTCGTAAGGAATTTCTCAGCCAACTCCGCCCAGGACGTGATGGATCCCGCGGGAGGGAGAGTAACCACGCCTTAGCCTTGGACTTAAGAGAGAAGGAAAAATGCGCAAATGAATGACATCATCAGTGACGCCATTAATTTTAAAAGTATCGCAAATTTCAAGAAAATTAGACAAGTGATTATTGGGGTCCTCATCCGGCAGTCCGTCGAACTGCACGGCATTTTGGATCATTTGAATCACACTTGACTTAATTTCAAAATTATTGTTGGCCACAGCGGGCGAACAATACTCGACCCCGTATCATCAAAGTTGGGCCGAGCATAGTAAGACATAGTACGCTCGGCCGGTTGGGCATTATTCGGGTCGGCCATAGAAGAAGAAGAGGGTTCTCCGATAGATTCTGCGGGTCTAAAAAGGGAATTGGACGGAGAGATCGGATACGCGCAAGAGAGCGGTCGATCTCGGGTCGAATTCAAGATTTTCAGAACTCAAAGGTTGTCCACGGGTCATGCACCCTAAAAAACGAAAGGGGGAAGGATTTTTTTTGTATAAAATTTTTTATTTCAAAATAAAGTAAAATTAATAGAGTCCCGGATTCAATATAACAACCGTGCTTCCCCGGCAACGGCGCCAAAAACTTGATGGCCGCGGAACAGAGACCTACTGTGGTTGGTTCAAAATGGTCAGATTCCGCAGGCCGGTTAGAAGATCGAGTTTTCTAACGAGAGGAGGCAAGTGCACCTATCGCAAGTAGTACTCGGTATTCGGGAAAATACCGAGGTCGTATTATTCTCGGGGACGCGTTGATTATATCTACTCTTCCAGGAATATTATTATCTTACTATCAGTAAGGTGGGATTTTTTAGTTTAATTAAAACGGAAAGAAAGAAAGCAGAATTTTGCTAAGTTAGTTTGATGACGGGTTAACGCTCGGCATCGAATCGGATTAAGACTAAAATAATTCTTAACAATTATTAAACTTTGTTTTTAATTTAATAAAAGCACTTGGCCGTGGGGTTTCAAAAATATGAGTGCACTTATCTCTAGGAATATTGCTCACCTAAACATTAAGACTATTCGACCGATCGTTAGACCGACGAAGGATTCCTCTTAATGCCCGCTTTACGCTAAGAACCCCGCTATTGGGTGGGGAACCCAATCCGGCAGAACTACGCTTCTCCTCTTTCGAGGGGGCGTACGCAGTTCTCTTTACCCAAGGGGATCGGTCCATACGTGCAGCCTCTCGGCGTCGCGTATGGATAACGGAAATAGAGCCCACACATCGATTATGTGGTCCTATGCGTCGTTAACCCGGGGTAAACCTTAAGTCCTTAAATAAAAATAAAAATAAAGTTTTTTAATTATTTCAAATCATTTTTTATGTCCCAATGCTCTTCGATGCCGAAGGCTAAAAGAGATTAGCCACTCATCGGTATGGAGACGGCTTTATGTTTTTAGGTGAAGCGTGAGTGTTAAATTAAGCACTGAACAATTATAAGAGAAAACACGAAAAATAGGACAATTAGATAAATTGAAGGCTAATTGATGCAGGCACTCACACATACTTCAAAACCATAAAGAAAATTAAATAAAGCAAGCCCTACTCAAATGAGTAGGCGGAAATAAATGCACGCACGCACACACTCTTCTTAATTGAAGAAAGCGATAAATAAAACGGTAAAATTATCTCCTACACGCACGCACTCTACATAATTGAGAAAGCGATAAAATTGCATGTCCCGGTCAAATGAGTGGGCGGGAGTAAATTTATCTCATACACGCACGCACTCTACTTGAAAGTAAAACACACACACGCACTCTACAGAAATGAAAACACACGCACCCACACAAAGTTTTCCTACTCAAGTGAGTAGGAAGAAAATGAAAGCAGTAAAAAGACAAGTCCCACTCAAACGAGTGCGCGGGAAATGAAAGCAGAGCGCCATTTAACTCTTAACGAGTAGGCGGAAATAAATGCATACGCACACACGCACTCTACAGGAGTTGAAATAAAGCAGTAAAACCTAACTCATACACGCACACACACTTGCAAAAATGAGAAAAACAAAGAGCTCAGAAAATTAAAACGACTGCATTTCTACCGCTAGAATGCGGTAGAAATGCATAAAAGTGAAAATAAAAATTAACCGAGCGAAAATGTTTTGCAAATAAACACAAAATGAAAGTACTCAAAAATTAATACAACTGCATTTCTACCGCTAGAATGCGGCAGAAATGCATAAAAAGATGAAATAAAAATTAAAGGAACTAAAAGTTTTACGAATAAAAAGCTAAAATGAAGTGAGCAAAAAATTATAACGACTACATTTTTATTCATAAGTTTTTGTAAAACCTCCAAAAAAGTGAAAATAAAACTAAAAAGGAACGAGAAGTTTTACATTCCTAAGAGCCTAAGTTAAAGAAAATAAAAAACGAACACTTTTAGGGGGTTTTTTACAAAACCTATATGAATGAAAATGATAAAGAAGAAAAAGCTAAAGCTAAAAAGTGCAGAAAATGAAAAATGAACGGACGGCACAACGGCTAGAAATGCCGATAAATCCTAAATCTAACTAAGTTATCAAAGCTATAAAAATGAAAACATAAAAGAAACACAAAAAGATGAACGAAAAATTGCTTAAGTAGGCGCATTCAAATGGATTTTTCATACTAATTAAGAGAGAAAAATTCAAATTTTATTAAAGTAAAAACCCTAATACAAACTAAGAGAGAGAGAGAGAGGGGGGAGAAATTCTCCTTACATAAGTATGGAATCCAAATGGGCAGCACCTCCCCTAAGCAAAGTGGTCAAAAAAGTGGACAAAATAAGCTTCCTGGATGCTCTTATTTATAGGCAAAATTTCGGGTTGGTCACGCCCGTGACTAGGGCCTGACAGGGGGACGTGTCGACACTATTCATGAGCTGTTCGGGTGACTTGACTGGAAAGTTGACTTCAGCTGAAAACGTGGCGGTCACGCCCTAGGTCACGGGCGTGACATGTGTCAGTCACGGGCGTGACTGGGGCGTGTCGGGGAGGTCGATCTGGGCGCGGTCCGGCCGCAAAGTCGCGCGCGTCACGTCGGGCCAGGTGGCAAGGTCACGCCCGTGTCACACCTTGACACGGGCGTGTCTAGGGGCGTGTCGAGCTGGGTTTGATGATCGCCGATCGTCGAGCTGGCACCTGTGGTCGACGATCGTCGAGGGCATGACACGGGCGTGTCGGTCATGTGACACGGGCGTGTCAGTCAACATTTTGACTTTTTCTGGAATTTTTCTGGAATAAAAATAAAGCTAAGTTAGAAATAATATTTACAAAAATAAGCAATTTATTGGATAAAACAGATAAAAAAAGACAAAAAACGAACAAAATTGACTTAAAAATAAAATACGAAAATATAGGTATATTTACAACTCATCAAACGTCATTCTCGACGAATCGACGAGAATCAGTTAGTGATTCCCGTCGATTCTGCCTTAGATGAATTCTTGAAGGAGGACAGTCAGCCAGATGAAATCGGCGGGAGTCACTGACTGATTCTCGATGATTTGGCGAGAATCACTAGTGATTCCCGTCGAATCGGCGAGAATCACTTAGTGATTCCCGTCAAATTTGACTTAGACGATTTTCCTCTTCCTTTCCATGAACTTGGTCTTGACCCATCTTTGCTCCTCTTTTTCTCTTGATCTATCTCAACCCTGTACTTGAGAATAAGTACACTCCAATAGAGAGAGAACACGTGAGCCAACACACTGATCTACTCAACGAGGGATTACGTTGCGCAGACCTGTGTATATTGACCCACTGCACCCTGACATTGGTGTGTACTTAGCATGGAATAGCTGCAAGCACAACTTAACAGAAGATTGTCAAATACATTATGAATTCATCTTAGATTGATTGGAGGCTTCTTCGAATCCAGGTAATTGTGGATACAATACCCAACAATCTCCCCCTATTTGAAGAAGCCAAAATCCTACTAGCTAAGATGAATTACACCAACTAGAAAGATATATATAACAAAATGTGCGAGACAAGAATTTAGAATAATAAAATTTCATGCATTCAGAACAACAGATGAATCAGTATGTGATCATATATATATATATCCAAAGATTGTTCATTTAAATACAAGAAAAGATATACACGCATATAGAGAATAAAAATAAATCTATATTCCAATTCTATCTCTCCTTTGCCTGAGCATCTCTTAATTGTTCAGCCATGTACTTCTTGCTTTGCCTCTCAAAGAATTCCTTCGGCTTCGGGTAGTACCTGGGTGGACGAGCTTTATGTTTCACAGTGTTAGTCCTGAAAAATATGTTTCTTTTAGCTTCATACTCTTTGTGCTTCTCCCACTCATACTGACTATACACTTTATTTCGATCAAGTTCTCCCTGCTGTTGTAACATGAATGTGTCTAATATGATGCTCCTCGATGTAGAGCTCCATCGTTCATTCTTTACTTCACTTTCCTTCAATCTTATATTCCTCTAAGCTTGAGTCTCTTTGGAAGTTCCTTCTTGAAGTTTTCGTTTCCCTTTTGCAATGGCCTCTTGATCAAACATAGCCAGGTGAGCAGCTCTGGCAGTGGCCCTAGCAGCCTTTCTTGCATTAGCTTTGCTCAAGGGAACCTCCTCAGCACTTGCAACCTCATCAGCAGCAGCAGAAGCAACCTCATCAATAGGAGGAACCGAAATTTGTATACCTGATGCTTGCTGAACTAGCTAGTGACAGCTTTCAAAAACATACTCATTAGACTGCTTAAAGTTGTCGACTATGATTTGTTGTAATCCTGCCATCTTAGCTGTATATCCATCCTCCCTCTTTTTGGCTTCTTGAGCTGTTGAGTTTGCATAAGAATGCAGTGGCTCATCTATATGCTTTATAGTCTTAGTAAACTCGTTTAGTAGGGATATCTAATTTGCGTTGATTGTCACCATGTTGGCATCAAACAATATTATGTTGTTTGCAACAACATGTGCATTTTAGTTTACTACTGCCAGATCAGCTGTATTTTTCTTATGCCCTTGCATTAGAAGATTTAAGGCAGTGCCAGCCTCTGCATACTTAGCTTCGAACTTTTGTTCCACCATATCCAGCTTATGATTTATCTCCACAACATTTTTAAGAATCAGATCCTCAGATTGCTTAATTCGTTTAAGCACTTTTTTGTGAGATCGTTCGAAAGAGGCCTTCAGTTCATCCACTATACCTTGAATGATATTTACGGTGTGATTCGCCAGGCTAGGTCCTAGAAGATGAACCTGATGAATGGCCTTGTCATGCTCAGGGGGGATAGGACTCTAGGAGTCAGGATTTTCATCTGTAGATATACTGGAGGAGCTAGATAGATTCACAGTCTCTTGAGGGAGGATAGGGGTAGCCTCTGTTGTTTTTCCATATGTACTTATCATTCCCTACCGGGAGGTCTCCCCCTCCATTGTTGCACCAAATTCATCAGGAACTTTTAATGGAACCTGTTCCTCAGAGGGGAGGTCAACATCAATTTCCCTCATGTCCATCCCATTTCCAGCTTGGTCATTGTTCACATCATCAGTGGCCGCATTCTCCACATCATCCTTATCAGCAGCATCATCCTCCATGTCATCCTCCACTTCCTCCTCGTCAGCCTGATCGGTAGAGAGGGTATCCACAGCATCCTTCGCGATCATAGTAATATTAGCAACGTCGTCTGCTTAATCTGAACCTGAGACATCCATCCTGAGTGCATCAGAAGGAATGGTGAAAGACTCCCCCTCAGTTCCTGCATGCAGCAGATCAGGAATGTCACTGGGTTCATCTAAGGGATTTCTGTACTCCGGAGCTCTGTCATCTTCATCACCCTTTACTTCAGCTGTACCTCCTAGGCCAATTCTCCTCTCCAATCTATCAAAAACGATGGAGTCCATCTTCTTTAAGTAGTGAAGAGGAACTCCCTTACTCATATCAAACCTATCTCCGTCCATCTGATTGAGGTACAGGCTGATGATTCTCCCAAAGTTGGGAGTTCGTAGGGTATCTTTAATCTTTTCAAACAATATGGCCCCCTAGTTGTATCTTTTTCTACACACAACAGCCATCAGGATTTTGAACATATCCCCTGAAATATGATCATGGGAGCCCAGTTTGCAGATCAGGACCTTCCCAATGATATCAGAGAGGAGCTTTCCTTCCTCATTCATGTCCTTGTGTTTGATGGCCTTTGTCCCTCGTGCTAATCCACAAAACAGTAGTGTTCGTGCACGATCATTCTCATCCAGGTGGTCCTCTTGTTCAAAGCTGTTGAGGTGCAGATGACGTGACAATTTTGCTGTAGACATCTTGATCCTTAGTCCAGCAATCTTACTTTTTATCAAGGTGTCCTCGTGACGTAGCTTGGCGATTGCATATAATTCGAGAACTTCTTTATCCAGAATTTTGCACGGGTGCTCAAGGATAAAGAAGAGCCCTTCTTGCTCAAGCATCAAGATTATGTTCCTGAATTCATCGGAGGCATGGGCGAAGCAAGTCCTAACCAACTCACTCCCCGTGAGGATCCTGACTGTGGTTCGAGGAGCCATTGTAAACCTAAATAAGTGACATCTAAGGGACTTAACTCTATCTCAATCTATAGATTAGGAACTAGACAAGTTACAAACAAGCGAGAGATACAAGGAGGAACGATCGTTACCCTTGCGCTGAGCAGAGAGAGTCCCTAGTCGGCTTGCGTCGGGACTTCTGGCGACGGTAGTGGGAGACGACGAGAGGGGAATGCAGAAATGGCAGGAACTTTGTGTCAAGTATATGCCGGAGAAGGGAGCACCGATCCGACGGAGAGAGGACAGTGGAGGACTACAATCGACGGAGTTGGAGTCGTCGGGAGGCAAGGGTAAGTCGATGAGAACACCGAGCGACTGAAGCACAGGAGGAGTTTCCGCACGACCGATAGGATTCGCCGAGGTTTTCGCAGCGTAGACGGGATTTCCGCAGCGTCCAGAATGCGAAGGGTTGGGATTTCTGTGGTTTATGCTATTTATCTCCTCTAAAAGCTGGGGTAGCTGATATTTCTATTATGAATAGCCGGTTTCTGCTGACCGTTTCGAATTTCGAACCTTTCAAAACTTTGCCCTTTTTATTTCGAAACTTTAAGTTGTCGATTTGAATATTGAAACTTTGCCCTTTTTATTTCCTTGTCAGAATAGCTAAGTCGAGTTGAAGGGATGTTAACCCTAGAAGTAAGCACTGGGTATTTCTTGGTTAGTCAAAAATGTACAGTTTTCGTTACAACAACTGACACACGTCCCTTGAGTTTCTTCGGACCGATTGACACCCATTGTCACACATTATCGATGATATATAAACCATTCATAAGATTCCAAGCTAAGAATCATACAGTTATTAGCTCTCGTGTCCTACAATCAGGTGGGTGTATATATATATATCTATATATATTTATTTTAGAGAGAGAATCTACATATTTGTTTGGATATATATATATATATATAAACATCTATGTAATGCGATTCAATTTTGAAACTGAATGAGCGTACCTGGGATCATTAAGTTGATCATTCGGATCCTCTATTTGAAGTACAGCAGGTATCCAGTTGAAGTAGGCTATTGTAGTTTGCATTATCTCTTATCCCATATACTTGTTCCATACCATTCCTGGAACATCTCTTGTCTAGGTCCCATCATGTTTACGGGAATCTAGACTATCCTGCAAAAACGAATTACCTTACATTAGGAACCCAATATGCATTGGGTTCTAGGTTCCTGTCAACATAAACTACTAAATGCCTTCCTACATGATTTCTGTCAGGAAGGCTATCTCTAGCCAAAGGAAGTGGGCATACCCTTGCCCTTGACATAGAAGGATTGTGCCAACAATCTATGGCAAAGTGACCCACTTTGCCACAGCACCAACACTCATGAATGTTATGTCTCCTTTTCTGACTAGATCTACTGACTGAGTTAGTCATGATCTTAGGTCTGACAGGGGCAGAGCAGGTTTTGCTCACAGATTTTCCCTTCCCACCAAGACATGAGGGATGGTGGATGGAGAACATGTGGTGAGTGTCATGAGCCCTGGGAGGTGGTGCCTTCTTTTCAGCCAACACACATCCGGGGGCCCCATGGGTACTTGCTATATGTTTCCCAACCCCCTTTCCCTGTGTCCTAGGGTGGTGAGAGTTACTGTGAGAGCTGGTTCCTACACTTTCATGATGAGTTGGGACTGAGGTCGTGAATACAAAAGGTTCATGATGAGCCTTGTGTATTCTCTCATGGGTAGCTATAACAGCTCTTGCACTATGGGTATTTCCACATGAGGGCTGATTACTCTTGCAGTGACCATAGTTGTTCTTATGGTCATACCTGGAAGCATAATGTGTGCCCTTCCTACTCGGTGTGGGGGGGTCTGAACACAGTTTCCCCATTTCTCAACGAATTTTTGATTCGTGAGATCCACCCAGCTTATCCCTTTCCCTTAATAGCATCTACCTTGGAAAAGTTAGATACTATTCTCTTCTCGGTCTCTAGAGAAAACTCTAGATCCGAGATCTTTGAGTCCTTCACCTTGATGGATTCCAATTGGAGATCCATCATGGTCCTCAACTGAGTAATTTCCATAGCTTGTTTCTCCACAAGCAAGTTGCTCTTCTGAAGGGCACTACTAAGGGAAACAAGAGTTTAAATCTTTTGATTGGAACTGTCTATTTCCCTAGCATCAAAAGAGGGACAAACCTCTGAACTTCTCCTGTCTTCAGGAGATACAAGAGGAAGAGAGCAGGAAGAGGAAGATACCTGATCCTGATCGTGCTGATAAGGGTTGGAGTTGTGGTCAGCTGAGACTGAGGATTCAGCTTCATCACAGCAGCATTCCTCAATTTCTTATTCAGTCTTTGATAAAGATACCGGAGCCATGATATTGAGAAGTTGTTCTTGACATTCATCATCAGAGACGAGGACCCCCATATAAGCCTCATCCTCTTGCTGGCATTTAGTCCCGGTAGCCTTTTTTCCTTCCATGAGGTCAGAGATTGTTTCCCACATGGACTTTGCAGTCTTGCACTTGTCCAATCTTGTAAAAGATGACCCTGAACAAATATTAGAGATGATCTGTCGTACCAGCTTGTCCAAGTTGAATAGTGAAAGCTCGGTTTAAGACATCTCTGCGGTACTCTTAGGGATTTTGTGATCTTCTCTAGAGTCAGAAGCCTTCATGGGAGTGAAGGGACCCACTTCCACAATGAATAATGCACGGGGGTCAATCGCTTCCAGATGAAATTGAACCCTCATTTTCCAGATGGGATAATAATCTTTTGTGCATGCATGCAGTCTCAGGGGAGAGACATCAGTGTACAACTCCATTCTTGAGTCTTGTTTTCTTCTTGACACAAGACACGAGATCTTACTCAAGGTGTTAAACTTATTGACGAGTAACCTCCCTCTTATACCACTTGAAAGTCTTTAGTGTCAACTAATTCGACCTATGGGGGGGGGGAATAGGTAAATTGCAGTCTTTTGCGGAATTTAAATAACTTGCACAATTAAACAAACACAGCACAGAAAAGCACACAAGCAATTATAGTGGTTCCCCGATTTGGGTACGTCCACTCTCCCCCTTCGACCTATCTCCCACCAAGGGATGACTCGGTCACTTCACCAAACGGATTGAAATCCAATCCTCACACTACGGAAGGCACCCTTCCAACCGAAGGAGTCACTACTCCTCCACCACGGGTTGCACCCAACCCTTATAACTAGGAATCACTATTCCTTTACAACAAAACAAAAATAGAATGTATAAGGGATACAAACTACACGTGTGGAGAACCCGATGTCCCTCTTCGTTCGTTGAAGCGTTCTTGATGAAGACGAAGAGTCCACGACTGGAGTACTCTCTTGGAGAGAATCTTACCAAGATTGGCTGCGGCAAGTGAATGCGGCAGCGATGCTTTGTAGATCCAAACTTCTTTACGAAGCAAGCAAGGTCTACCAATGATCTCAATCGGATCAGTCGTCTCAATCGATTCGGAATGAGGAACTATCCTCGTTTAACAAATCTAGAGACAAGAGATCTCGAGAGAGAAGCGTGAGACGCTAGACTTTCCTCGGTTCTGTTGCTGGAAGATCAAAGATGATCAGAGATCTACGGCGGCGATAACTTTGCGAGCGGCGACGGTGTGCGGTGGAGTTCCGTGATCGGCTAGGTCACGCACGGCTTCTTTTGATTTTCCGTGAATCGCTGCTTTGTAAGTTCAAAATACGCGAGTATATATACAGTAGAACAACCCTAAATGACCGTTGTGGGGCCCACAAAAATAAGCCCTAGTTCCGGTCAAAACATCGCACATCTTCTTGATTAGGTCCAGCGAACAGAGCAAATTTGCCAAAGGCAAATTCGACGAGAAACATTGGTGATTCTCGACGAAGTCTACGGGAATCACTTTTGATTCCTGTCGAATTTGCCTTGGCAGTATTCTAGTTGAAACTCTTGTCATCCGGAGGGAATTAGCGAGAAAGAAAGGTCATTCACGACGAATCGGCGGTAATGCAACGTCATTCTCGACGAATCGACGAGAATCAGTTAGTGATTCCCGTCGATTCTTCCTTAGCAGAATTCTTGAAGGAGGACAGTCAGCCAGATGAAATCGGCGGGAGTCACTGACTGATTCTCGATGATTCGGCGAGAATCACAAGTGATTCTCGTCGAATCGGCGAGAATCACCTAGTGATTCCCGTCGAATTTGACTTAAACAATTTTTCTCTTCCTTCCCATGAACTTGGTCTTGACCCATCTTTGCTCCTCTTCTGCTCTTGATCTATCTCAGCCCTGTACTTGAGAATAAGTACACTCCAATAGAGAGAGCACACGTGAGCCAACACACTGATCTACTCAACGAGGGATTACGTTGTGTAGACCCGTGTATATTTACCCACTGCTCCCTGACATTGGTGTGTACTTAGCATGGAATAGCTGCAAGCACAACTTAACAGAAGATTGTCAAATACATTGTGAATTAATCTTAGCTTGACTGGAGGCTTCTTCAAATCCAGGTAATTGTGGATACAATACCCAACATCAGATTTATGTGGATTTGCTTAAACATCTCAAAGAAACAGGAGTATTGATCGTCCTGACGTTGTTTATTAAGTTCGGAAGGGTAAGGCGGATTTGGATTATTTTTAAAGATGGGCGGTTGAGTGAGATCTTTTTCTAAAACGGGGGTGATAACTTATTCAGCAGAGGGTGGAATTTTTAAAATGGGAGCGGAGCTTTGATTTTTTGGAGCGGGGGGGGGGGGGGGGGGGGGGCGGAGCTTGCCTCGGGCTCTTCACTTAACATACCGGGAACTTGCTTCCCACTCCGAAGAGTTATAGATTTCGCTTGCTCTCTCATGTTGGTCTCGGTATTGGAAGGAAGAGACCCTGCGGGTCGCTCAGAAATAATTTTAGCGAGCTGTCCTACTTGATTTTCAAGACTTTTAACGCTTCCAGTTAAGGTTCTTATCGTAGCGTCATTTATGGCGATATATTTGGAAAGTAACTCCTCCAAGCTTGGAGGTTTTGGAAAGTTTTGAAGAGGTGGTGGTGGTTTAGAAAAATCATTTTTAGGTGGCGGGCGCATCGCATTCGAAGGATTAATCCAAGAAAAATTCAGGTGATTTCTTAAAGAAGGATTACATCTATTCAGAAAACTAAAACCAGGAGTATGAAAATTCGCAGCAGAAAAATTATTAAAAGCATTTCTAGGCATATTGTTAACAAAATCTAATTCTTCTGGGGCAGGAGTGGCAGATTCCCATACCTGAGGGGCAGAGGCAGCAGTCATCTTCCTTATCTTTTTGCTTAATATTTCAACTTATAGAGCGAGCTGGGAGACGTTGTCCACTTCAAAGATACCTGCAGGTTTGTTTGCATGGGACCTAGGCACATTCCACTAATAAGTGTTCATGGCCATATCCTCGAAAAGATCAAGAGCTGCTTCCGGGGTCTTATGGTTTAAAGTACCGCCATAAGCTGTGTCTATCATTTGCTTTGTATTTTGATTTAGCCCATTATAAAACGTCTGCACTTATAACCATACAGGCAGCGCGTGATGCGGGCATCATCTTAATTATTTGTTAAATCTTTCCCAGGTTTCGTATAAGGTTTAAAAGTCTATTTGTCCAAAAGCGGAAATGTCGTTCCTAAGTTTTGTAGTTTTAGCTAGCGGAAAATACTTCGCAAAAATTTTTTCAGTTAATTCATTCCAGGTGGTTATACTATTTTTAGGTAGAGTGTTCAACCACTGCTTAGCCTTAGTTCTTAGAGAGAAGGGGAAGAGTCTTAGCCTAATAGCATCATCTGTGACACCATTTATTTTGAAGGTGTAACAAATTTCAAGAAAGGTTGCTATATATGCGTTTGGATCTTCGTCTTGAAGTCCGTCAAATTGCACATACTGCTACACCATTGAATTATGCTAGGCTTTAATTTGAAGTTATTATTTGCTATAGTAGGGCGTACTATGCTAGATTCCGTACCCTCGAGATTTAGCCTTGCATAATATGACATAGTTCTTTGCAAGGCTTCATCTATGTTGGGTTCTTCCATTCTTAGAGTAGAGAATGACTCAGAGTCCTCAACCGACACTTAGATAGTAGGACCTTGAAATCGCGATCTTCTCCGAAAAGTACGCTCAATTTTGTGGTCCAAGTCCAAAATAACCGACAGACTCCCGCGGGTCATGCACTAAAAGAAGAGAAGAGAAGAAAGAGAAATAAAATAAATTAGAAAGAAAACCTAGATTTTTTTGTTTGAAAATGAACTTTTTAATAGATTAACTCCCGAACTTCCCAAGGACTACCCGGTGAAGGGTTCGCAAGGTACTAGACAAGATAGCGGAACTTAAAGCCGCTTTGCCCTTTACGAGAGAATTAGGTGGCGTAGAAAAATTGTGAAGTGGGTTTCTATTAAGAGCGGTAATAAAATTTTTTTTATTTTACGATTTTTAAGAAAGAGGTTGAGAAAGAGAAGAGATAAAATTAATAGGTTCGTGTTTTCAATATATCAATGAAAGTGACTCCCCGGCAACGTCGCCAAAAACTTTGTGGTCGCTAAGCTTCGAAGAAAATAAAAGCAACCGAACTAGCAATCCAATGAGACAAGTATACCTATCGAACTGTAGCTAAGGGACACAAGTGTCGTATTGAAATTCGGGAACTGTTGAGTACACTTACTCACACAAAGACTTTTATTTTATCGACGGAAAGACTAGGGTTTGAGAAACTAAATGCAATCAAGGAAAGGAAATAAAGCTAAAGAAGAGAACTAATAGCGCTGAACTAGAGAGCATAAAATAAGCGATTACAACAAAGGGCTGAAACTATGAAATGGAAATGCACTCGATCATGAATCACCTCGGCTAAAGACGATTAAGAAATATGATAAAAACCTAAACTTAATAGGGTAAAGGTCCTTGACCATGGAGGTTCCTAAAGCTTTAACATGCTTCTCTCAAAGTTGTGCCCAACTAAGTTTGAAAGGTCCGACCGACTCTCGTCTAAATAGGAGGCCTAAAGCTCGCTTTACGCGGTGAACCCCACAATTGGATTTTACTCCAATCCGGGAGATTTTGGAAGTCTGTCTCTCTCAAGGGGTGCGTATAACTCCCTTTACTCTTGAGTTCTCACTTCAAACTGTCGGCCTCTCAGCTAGCCAAGAATGAAAGCAAAGGTGGAGAATATATATCGATGATATATCTCTAACCCAAAAGTTAATCAAGAGTAATTCAAGGCTAAAACCCTAAAATGAAAAGATAAATCAAAGCATCATAACTTAATCACTCGAACCTCGGATCATCAAGATCGAGTACAAGGAGGATTAATTACTCATGATGAAGTGGAGGAGGGGGGATGAGTAGTAAAGCATGATAACACAAAGTAAACAAGGAGAGAAGAAAAAAACACTTTTATTATTATTTAAAGAGGGCTACACTTAGGAAAAGAAAATTACAATTGCATGGAGATTTAAATCCTATTCTAGCCCTACATTAAGCAACTAGAGCAGGTGTAAAATTTACACAAAAAGTTAAAACAAAGCAAGCACTAAGCTAGGGTTAAGAAAATTACAAAGTAAGAAGAGAGAGAGAGAGAGAGAGAGAGAGAGAGAGAGAGAGAGAGGGAAGAACACTAAAAAAGACAAGAAACAAAGGGGAAGCACCTCCCCCTCTCAACCCAAGCTCTTTTTCAAATGAAGGGGGAGGGCTAAATTTATAGAAAAACCTAAGGGGGGTGACACGGCCAGCAACACAACCGTATTGCTGGCCGTGTCATGTACAGTTGACCTCGGGCAGCGGTTCTGGCGGGAGTGATCATGGCGTTGTTGAAATTTCGGGCTCTCTCCTCTGTCGACACGGCCAGCGACATGGCCGTGTTGGTGGCCGTGTCGCCTGCAGTTGATGGACTTTGATGTTTGATGCATTTATGGCTGGCAGCAGGATTTGATGTGATGGCGACACGCCCGACGACACGGCCGTGTGGGTGGCATTGTCCTGCTTGGGAGGGTCTTCGGCTTCTGGCAACACGGTCGTATTTATTTGCCGTGTCCTTCTCTGAAGAGTCTTCAGCTTCTAGCAACACGGCGGCGATACGACCGGGTTGACATGCCTAGCAGCACGGCTAGAGACACGACCGTGTCAACTCGGCTAGAGACACGGCAAGGTTGACACGCCCTATGACACGGCTGTGTCAGTGGCCGTCTCAGGTCATTTTTTTGCCATAATTCAGGAAACCTGCAAGAACAGAAATAAACATTAGCGACAAAAATATTTACATAAGAAAGATAAAAATAAGCTATAATACAAGATAAACGCGATAAAAATAAGGAAAAATATCCTAGTTGTTTAGACTACAAAATATACTATCACTTAGGTCGTCCCGCAAACCTTTATAGAACCGGTTGGTCTTATGCTCCTCATCATCCATAGTGGAGCTAGCATACCGACCCAACTGTGTAAATTCGTGAAGGTACTCATCCACGCTACTGTCTCCTTGCGTCAACCTCTGGAATTCATTATCCATTGCGATCCTTTGAGCCGAGGGAAGGTGCCTTGCCAAGAATAGTCTCGAAAATTCCTCCAACAAGACATACGTGAGTTGCCTTCCGCCCAAGTGATATAGCTCTAAAACTTCCCACCACAACCTTGCCTTTTCATCCAACAGGAAAGTGGCTATGGTGGTCTTCTGCCACTCCTCCGTTTCCGTAGCTATTGATGAGTCCTATTTATATAGTTATTTTCGGACTCATTTGGGCTAGTTTTCCTTCGAATGACCTTCAATTTTAGTTTGTTATCGTTTATATTTCATCTTATCTTCATCTCCATTGGAAGTGCACTTTTGGCCCGTGGTTGTGTATATTTGTATTTTTATTGATTGCACTCCTTTTTTTGTGATTGCCTTGAATGTCTACACATATCAGTATTGGTACAGCGGCCGTGTGCTTGTTCCGAGATCATTTGGAAATAGGTATACTGCGAACGATCATCAGATCTAGTGCGCACGCCCACTGGTCGTGCACCCCTGATCGTGCGCACTATTCTCCGTTTTTCCAAAATCTGTCTGGGCCAATGCACGACCACTGGATACAGTGCGCACGACCACCGGTCGTGTGCCACCGATCGTTTGCATTGATTCCATTTTTCTTGAGTCATATCTGGGGTAATCGCATGACCATTGGACAAAGTCCGAACGACTACCGGTCATGCGCAACTACTCGTGCGCGTTATCCCAGTTCATCTTCTGGTTCTGCCATGCTAGTGAGCATGATCAGTGGACATAGTGCGCACGACCACTGGTCGTGCGCCCGTGATCGTGCGCATTGTTAAATTATGCTTTCTATAAATATGCAGGTTCCGCCCTAATTTGAGAATCCATGACTTTTCTCCGCCGATTTCATCTCTGAGGAGGGATTCCATCCTCCTCCTTTATCTTCCACCGTAGGGAGGTGCTCCGGGCAAGCTTTCACTGTCAAATCTAAGTCAGAGCTTCCTCTTGGCCTCCTCCATCATCTCTTGAGCCCATTTCAAGGTTTTGGCGCAATAACCATCAAGCAAAGGGAAGCTTGCAACTTTCTTCTGCAATCGTGACACAAAGAAGACAGGTAAATTGGAAGGTAGTGGCAACCCTTCTCTACCCCGGATGCAGATGAGGACCGAGATCGGAGGCAGATTGATAATCCGGCGACTCCTTCCGTGAACCCTCAGCAAGACTTCGGATTCGATCGATCTCTTGCCTTGTTCTTCATTTAATATTGTTTATGTGTTGTTAAAACTTTATTTATAGATGATGTGCTCTTAGTTGTAAACATTATTAGATTCATGTCTATGTGACTCTGTATTGCTTTACTGCTAAAGTTGCTTGAGGTGCGGCATTATCCATCCACCATCCACCCTTGCCGGACTAGCAATTTCTAGTGGCGTGCGTTGGGAAGAGGGGATCTCTACCCTCATTCCGCTTGCAAACTCGTCCATCCGCCCCACGATTCGGTGCATAGAGACCCGACTAGTCTTCCATCCCACCTGGCGAAGCATTGCATAGCGGCATTGCATAGGAGTAGTTGATAGTATTTTATTTTATTTTTATCGCAACAATCAAAACCCCCCTTCGTTAGCTCTTACCTAAGGACTTCAATCTCAAGTCCTCCTCAAAATTAACTTCATCTTACTGTGTTCCCTCGAGATCGATACTTGTAAAAATTCGCCCATTTTATATTACTTGTGTGACCGGTACACTTGCCGTTCAACGCATAAAGTTTTTGGTGCCGTTGCCGGGGAACACAGTCGTGTGAGTTTTTGGTGGAGATAGAAGCCCTTTCGATTTGTACATTTCATGTTTATTTTTTGCTTTAGCTTTTAAATTTTATCGCTTACTTTTTTTTTGTTACTTTTCTCGTTTTGATTTTTCAGCAGCAGACATTCATTTTCCTTTATCTACTTGTGTGTAGTTAATTTTTGCTTAGAATATTTCTGTTGGTGAATTCTTTTTTGCTGCACCATGTTTTCTTATATGAATATCCGTTGTAGATTGTGCAGGGATTATAGGCATAGTAGTGAAGAGTGCCCCACTGAAGATAATGGGCATAATTCTCGTGGTTCAGTGTATGGAGCACCGACTTCTTATGGTACTTCATGCACTGTACCCCAGTCTTATGGTCACTTCTCTTCTATGCCTACACCTCTTTCTTATTCCTCTCCGATCCCACTAGGACTGAGGAGTAATGGAAAACAGTGTTTGTGTTATCATAGCACCGAGCACGTATTGAAAGATTGCGAAGAATTTCAGCTCCAGTTGGAGGATAATGATGTGCCGGATATCCGACTCATTCCATCCACCTTTCAATTGGCTGCCCCATCTGATTCTGATGATATATTCACAGTACCACCTTGTCTATCGGGGACTGCTGTAAATAGACCCATCAAAATTTCTGCTGCTCGGTGTAATGACATTGTGGTGCCGTCTCTCCCCATGAACTCTCCCCATCTTGTTGATTCACCCCCGGAGGAACCAGCACATATTTTCTCTGATGTTGTTTTTCCTCCGCTTTATTTGCAAGAATTACCTATCCCTATTTTAGTGAGTCGGTTGATGATGTTATGCTGGATAGTGATTCAGAGCCTGAGGTTGTGCCAATGTGGGGCGAGGACGTTATTCTCTCCAATGGAGAGTGTGACACCTTGGAACATAATGACGCACCTAGGTGGGATGATGAGGAGATCCTTTCTGATGAGGAAGTTTCCACTTCCTTGTTGGATGAGGAGGTCCAAACCACCACCGAGGACCTCGAGCTCTCGGATTCCCCATGCCATGACTCATATGAAACCGACGGTGATCTAAGCTTGGATCCTACTGGGAGTAGACCGGGACCACTCCCCCTATTTTTGATTATTTAAGTTCTTCTTGTCCTTTATTTCTTGATCCCCTTTCTATATCTGTGCCTGTCTGAGTTGAGTCTTCACAGGTGCTTCAGGAGGACTTGGAGCTTTCCGCTCGAGTCGTGGATGATAGCATCATCTTTCATGAGGAAGTTGATTCCTCCTCTATTGAGGAAGCTCCATTCATCGCTTTCTCCTCCCGCGGTTTCCTTGTAGTCGATACCTTGCCAGACAAGGATTTATTTTCTAGTGAGATGAGCGAGGACCAGTGCTCCTCCTCATCTTATTTCCTATTTCCGCTGCCTGTGAGGAGAAGGTATGATTATTTGGGCAGAGGGGTAGCTGCTCTATCTCCATATCGGTACCCGCTACCGAAACGGATATTGGAACATTTACCTGTGCATTTTTCTTTTCATAGGCCCATTAGCTAGAAGTGTTTAAAATTTAATAAGTCGTGATGAGATGACAATAACCCCAGTAGTTATCTTTCATTTTCTGCATTTTATTTTTCATGACTATTTTAGTTTTAGCATTTCTTTCTGTATATTTTTCTTTTGTTTTTGCGGAGCTCACCTCTACAGGTATTTATGACAACTTCATTTTGGCGGGGTTTTGATTCTTCATATGGTGGGCCTGCTGCTACTTTTCACGCGTCTTCTGGTATGCTCACTGACTTAGCATTGGGTAACCTCTTCCCTTGTCTCTATTTAATTTAAATGTCTATATCATATGCTGTGTAGTTTAGTTTAAGTCTAGGGAGAGTCAGTATTGTTATCTTTTTGCACACGCACATTTCAAGTGCATACTAGAAGCTTTTATTATTTTATTTTGATTAGTTCATTGCATCGCACACTGCTGCACCCACATGAGCGTGTGCTTAGCTATTAGCGTGCCGCGAGTTAAACTTATTTCTTTTGTATGATTTGGGAAAATTAATGTGCTGTATAGTATTATGAGACGAAGTAAAATGTTGACTCTTGTAGTGCTCCTAGTCGAGTGCTCTCGTCTCGTGTAGAAATTGGAGTAGATTTAATTTTTCTGTATGCTTATAGTTTTATATTTTTCTATTTGCGTAAAGAATTTTTATTCTGCTCAAAAGTTGGTGAATCCGGTGTGAATCAAACGGAAGTGTAGGGATGTGTGTAGCCGTCACTAGACTCGTTTTGCTTTAGTCAGGAGGATGGATCATCTTTCTCGGTGGCTAAGAACTTGCCCCAAGCTACTCTCGAAGCATTGGCGCATGGTTAGTCTAGCATGAGCATGATGTAGGCCATCATTTTTGCTCGGTTGAGCTTTGAACTGTTCCTAACGTCATATCCTCGCTAGCCCCTTTGTGCCTACCCATTCTTTTGATTCAGCTCCACCTTCATTCACCAAAGCCTCATAGCCAATCCTAGTCGCACACCCAAGTCGAGCTTTAGGTTTTTTATTATCATTTTTTGTTGGGTCCGACGTTCCTTCACTTGACCCGTGGCATTTTGCTACTTATTTAAGAAATTAAGTAACGCCCTCTCCAATAGTACGAGCTTTTGGTGCAGTTGGGTATGTGCTTGATCCTTCAATTGGTATCAGAGGAGGTCACAGGTTCAAGACCGGGGGGCTCTATTAAATCCCGATTTTTCCCATCTACCTGTGTGGGTCCGACGGGTCAGGAAAACCGTGGACATGTGGTAACCCTACCTCTTAGCCATGTGGGCCATGTGGTAACCCCACCTCTGAGCCGACGGGTTGTGCTGGACGCTGGGGGGGATTGTTTGGTCCGGCGTTCCTTCACTTGACCCGTGGCACTTTGCTACTTATTTAAGAAATTAAGTAGCGCCCTCTCCAACAGTACGTACTTTTGGTGTAGTTGGGTATGCGCTTGATTCTTCAATTGGTATCAGAGGAGGTCACGGGTTCAAGTCGGGGGACGCTATTAAATCCCGATTTTTACCTTCTACTTGTGTGGGTCCGGCGGGTCAGGAAAACCGTGGACATGTGGTAACCACACCTCTGAGCCATGTGGGCTATGGGGTAACCCCACCTCTGAGCCGACGGGTTGTTCTGGACGCCAGGGGGGGATTGTTGGGTCCGGCGTTCCTTCACTTGACCTGTGGCGCTTTGCTTCTTATTTAAGAAATTAAGTAGCGCCCTCTCCAACAGTCCGGGCTTTTGGTGCAGTTGGGTATACGCTTGATCCTTCATTTTTGGGTGTTGATGTGGTGATATTCTTTGTGAAAAGGTGGATTTTCTCTAATATTTATATTTACTGAGATTGTAAAGAAATTTTTTTTTTGAAAAAAAGGGAAATAGTTGAAAAAAAAATTGAAAATAAAAAGTTTGATTGAAAATCTTATTGGAGATGTAATTGTATTTGGAGTAGGCGGTGCACACACACATAAGTTAAAAGTTAAGTCTGGGGGTCTGGTGTACCCGTATGTATTATGGTTAGCGTTGGATTTTGTTTATGCTAGCTCATTTGGGTTTGGTGCTTAGCTTTCCTATTTATCTTTGTTTACCTCACCGTAACCTAAGCCCCATGATTATCCTAAAGTCCTACGGATTCACGCTTGAGTCAAACTAGTGCCGTGGAGAGAGTGTGAACGGGCAAGCGTATGGTTCCCGACATTGGTTGATTCCTTTGGAGGTGATCCTGAGCCTCGGTCTTTGGCAAAGCTCACCTTAGTGGCCTGCCTTCTTTCTTCATGCGCGTGACCGAATGATTCACCGTGATTCTATTTTTTAGCAGTAATAAACTTTTGATACGCATTGTGGAAAATATAAACAATTTTTTATACTTAAAAATTTCCTCTATTCATATTTTTACACGAACGAGCATGCGACTTCGCATGGTACTCCGTATCACAATTTCTATATTAGTTAAATTATTTTTTCTGTCTTCATAGATTTTGTTTGCTCGGGATGCGCTAATAGATAAGTCTGAGGGTGTGATGAGTCCTATTTATATAGTGATTTTCGGACTCATCTGGGCTAGTTTTCCTTCGAATGCACTTCACTTTTTGTTCGTTATCGTTTATATTTCATCTTATCTTCATCTCCATAGGAAGTGCACTTTTGGCTCGTGGTTGTTTTTTTTGTATTTTTCTTGATTATACTCATTTTTTGTGATTGCATGGAATGTCTGCACATATCAGTGTTTGTACATGGGCCGTGTGCATTTTCCGGGATAATTTTGAAATAGGTATACTACGCAAGATCATAGGATCTAGTACGCACGACCACAGGTCGTGCGCCCCTGATCGTGCGCACTATTCTCCATTTTTCCAAAATCTGTCTGGGACAATGCACGACCACTAAACACAGTGCGCATGACCACCGGTTGTGCGCCACCGATCGTGTGCATTGATTCCATTTTTCTAGAGTCCTATCTGGGGTAATTGCACGACCAATGGATATAGTGCGCACGACCACCGGTCGTGCGCTACTGCTCGTGTGTGTTATCCCAGTTCATCTTTTAGTTCTGCCATGCACGTGTGAACGATCACTGGACATAGTGCGCAAGACCACTGGTCATGCACCCATGATCATGCGCATTATTAAATTCTGCTTTCTATAAACATGAAGGTTCCGCCCTAATTTGAGGATCCGCAACTTTTCTCCGCTGATTTTGTCTCTGAGGAGGGATTCCGCCGTCCTCCTTCATCTTCCACCGTAGGGAGGTGCTCCGGGCAAGCTTTCACTGCCAAATCTAAGCCGGAGCTTCCTCTTGGCCTCCTCCATCATCTCTTGAGCCCATTTCATGGTTTTGGAACCGTAACCATCAAGCAAAGAGAAGCTTGTAACTTTCTTCCGCAATCATGACACGAAGAAGACGGGTCAATTGGAAGGTAGTGACAACCCTTCTCTACCCCAGACGCAGTTGAGGACCGAGCTAGGAGGCGGATTGACAACCCGGCGACTGCTTCCGAGAAACCTCAGCAAGACACGGATTCGGTCAATCTCTTGCCTTGTTCTTCCTTTTGTTGTTTATGTGTTGTTAAAACTTTATTTATAGATGATGTGCTCTTAGTTGTAAACATTATTAGATTCATGTCTATGTGATTCTTTATTGCTTTACTGCTTAAGTTTCTTGAGGTGCGCCATTATCCATCCAACATCCACCCTTGCTGCACTAGCAATTGCTAGTGGCGTTTGTTCTGAAGAAGTGCTCTCGACCTTCATTTCGCATGCCTACTCGTCCATCCGCCCTGCGATTCGGTGAATAGCGGCCCGATTAGTCTTCCATCCCGCCCGACGAAGCATTGCATAGCGGTATTGCATAAGAGTAGTTAATTGTATTTTATTTTCTTTTTATCGCAACAATCAAAACACCCCTTTGTTAACTCCGACCTAAGGACTTCAATATTAAGTCCTCAAAATTAACTCCACCTTACTGTGTTCCCTCGAGATCGATACTTGGGAAAATTCGCCCATTTTATATTACTTATGAGACTGGTACACTTGCCATTCAACGTATCAGTTGTCAAGACTCTCTTTACTCGGGAGAGCCCAATACTCAGCTTGGGATGGGGTTCCAGTCCCCGAGAACACCAGAGGACATGTTTGAGCTGCTTTTTGGTCGCTCTTCTCGGTATCAAAGGCGCCACAACCACTTGTTCAACCCTTCTAGGTTCTGCCGCTTGAAGTGGTTCTTGCTCCACCGTAGGGGCTGGGTGCTGCACCTGCCTTGTTGGCTGGGCATTTATCATTGCAAACACCGCTTTAGCCACCAATCTTATAGTTTCTACCGAAGGAGGGGTTGTAGGCACATCATTTGGTGCGCTACTTGCCTCAGAATGTGGGTGTTCTGAAGGCCCTGCACCACTCCTGGTCACCTATAGATGTACAAAACACCATTAAGTGACTGAACAAAATTGTAAAAAGCAATTATAAGAACACGCAGGTTCCTCAAAAATGTGTATTTTCATTCCTAAGTGGACATTCATGAGTTCTTTTTATGTTATAACGATGATGCACATACATGTGTTTACCACCCCATAAAAGAATTCGTCCATGAATTCCAATAAGCAAGACCGAAATCGGTAGTATGATACCAAATTATAACACCCCTATATGTCGCATATCATAAAACAGTAGGTCCGGCCGGGGCCCGACGCCATATACCACAGATAGACCGAAGGGTTACTAAATGAAACCATACTTCCAATAACACACGTCCTACACAGAGCACATTCTAGCGGAAGCATTTTTAAAATGTTGCAAAGAAAAGAACCCAAGCCACAACAAGAATGTCCACTAAAAACCCAAAGTAAGAATGAGCGTACAATTTGGTAGCAAACAAAAACAACGGCAAACAATGTGAGCATTAAATATTCCACCGCAGTGGTAGCAAACAAAAGCAACGGTCAGCTAAAGCTGACCAAATTATAATGACCCCACCCCGGATTTGGGGTGATGGTGCTCCTTCCCTGCATTTTTGTAGCATAGCTAAACAATATTGTGAAAGTACAATGACCGCGCACTTCACACAAGATGTAGGCACGGATGGCCACAAACCCCCTTCTCTCAGGGCACTTACTCGGTGAACTCAGTCCGAACCCGGTCCGTTCTACAGTCCACCACCGCCCCCAGGACGACAAACAATGTGAGCATTAAAGTCCTTTCAGCCGAAGCCTAGACTCGTTCTTCAAGCCATCTTTCACCGAACCACTTGGAGTGGGTAAGGTTCCACCAGCCCGTTGCTCACCTCGCCACTGCAATTTAGCCATCGGCACGTGACAAGCTTCACCAAATCCCAACGTGTCGATCAAACAACAGTACATTGCCCGGCTATGCACTAGGATGGCTCCCAGGCCACCAACATGGCAGAACTTCGCTTCTGCCCAGATTTCTGGGTGCACCTTGGAGTTAATCCTTAAGGCTACCTGCTGCAATCTACCGCGTAGAAAACCCGAAAAGCAAATGACACGAAGTCTTCTCCAGCACAACAAGCATAATGAAAACATCACCGATCCAGACCAACTTGTCCGGGTAGTCTTCACACACCATGCCTATGTCCGTACTTCGATTCCGGACTCTATATGCAAAACAATGGGGACTATTCATGTGCACCCGAAGGAATACCTCGCACTCACCGCTCACTCGCGGGAGGGAGTTTCCTATGTAAAAAGGAAGAGGACTTCACATGTCCCAGAGGAGAATCATTACCCTTATGGTTCGCTTTGGCGCCATGGAGATCTAGATGGATGAAAAGCACCGCAACGGCCTCGCCTCCACAAATCTTGACTCGGCTCGAGAATCGGGGCTCTGAAGCTCTGCCGGCGACCGGATTCCTCCTTCACCTTCTTACTTGCTCTTCCTTCTCTCTAAGACTTTTAGAAAGAGAAAGCCTTATGATAAATGAGGGGTTCACCCCTATTCCCGGCCTTAAAACAACAAGGACCACTCTGGACCATTGGATCCAATTAAAAGGAAATGAACGACCATGATTCTCCCTGAAAATAACTTTCATGGGCCGAACACTGCTTGTGACACGCCCATATCATAGGCTGTGTTCCACACTCGCCGTAAACTAGAAGTCACAGAACAAGACACGGCCTCTGACACGGCTTGGAACACGCCCGTTTCTACCACGGACATGCCCGCGTCATAGGCTGTGTGACCCAATCGACGTTGAAACCGTCGCATCTCGAACAAGACACGACCATGTTACAAGCCCATGTCACAGGCCGTGTTCCATACACTCCATTGGACACGCCCATGCCATAGACCGTGTAACTCACTCGACACAACCCGACATAACACAGAGCAGTACACGACCCCTTACATACCCATGTCACAGGCCGTGTGCCCGACCTGGCTTGACTCCGAAAATCGTCGACTGCATTTCGTCAACCTCAGGCATGACATGGCTCTGGACACGCCCGTGTCACAGGCCGTGTAATCCTAATCAAGCACCAAATTAGCGTTAAAACCCTATCCATTCCTTAATGAGTTTTGGGGCATTACACCGAGCGGGAGGACGAAGCGGAGGAAAAAAAAGGGTATAAAAAGAAGCAGGTGACAGTGGAGCTATACTACCAAGTATATATATAGTATCAATCTATTTCTAGTCTAGTAGTTATATATATATAGCACATGTAAAGTATGAAGAACTGTAAAGAAAGTAAGGTACTGTAAGTGAACAAGTAAAGAACGATAAGTAGGATATGCTACTACTAAGCTACCATCACAGAAGTACCTTAACTTATATGAATGCCCATACAAACTTATAATTTAAGGTTTCCAAATATAACTTATCATATAAAAGAGCCCATACTAATTTTTATGATAATGATCTATGGTGCATATGCCCTAGTTATGAATGTATGTTATGCATGCTTTTTATGATTCATACCAGTACAACTCACACACGTGACTTTGTGATCACAGACCTTTAGTTCCCACTTTTTTGAGCTAGCATCACTCTCTAGTACCACCATTGTGGCTACGGCAGTAACGAAATGGGCGCTTCCGCTTCCTAGGTGGGTATACACACTATCAAGCCCAGAACCTTCATATGCTTCTGTACATGTCCTAGGTGCACTCTAGAGTCTCTGCATACTAATGTTGGCCAACTACCAGACTTTCTTGGTCGGGTCTGCGTCTTCGGGGATTATCCTTTAGACCGCAGTATAAACAACTTACTGGCCCCTCAAACCTCACACCTTACGAGAGTCGCCCGTACTACCATCGGTGTGACGATTGGCCCAACATCGTATGACCCACCACTAGTTTTATTTCTCTGCAAATGCAAGGTATCTCAACCCAAGCCTCCAGCTCGCAGGACCAACCCGTCCTGATGTCAAACGCTCGAGCATCCAGCTCACAGGACTAACTGTCCTGAAACCCTCCAACCCTTCACAGGTGAGATTGTAATAACAATCTCTTAGCCTATTAGACTACTCTTGTGTGATGTTTATTACACCTAGAAATTTAGGATTAATCCCAGGACTGCCAGGGTATGCCCAATGAAGGGGTCTTAGGGGCACTAGGAACTAAGATGGGATGAAAGCCCAAAGTTCCCTTTCGCAAAGATATTTACTTTTATTAATGTCTACCCATGATCCATACTAAACTCTCGTTGTTACTCTGGGACAAATCTAATAACATAGGATATTATTGGGAGAGCGGCAGTCTTCCGCCGATCTCCGTTCTAGTTACTATACTTGGGATTTTTAACTCAACCATTTGTTATCAAGAAGTGACCTATTGGACTCCAACCAGGGTTTATCTTCCCAACATAGATTAAATCTCAACCGACAACCTTATCCCCTGTGGGTCCTAGTATTATATGTTATTCATGCTATGCGCACCCATGACCTAATGTTGATACGTATGACATGACTTCCAAACTCTTGGGCCAACTGCCCCTAATTATTTATCATTATTTGCTATGATGTATGATATTGACCATCCCAGGTTTCACTATTTTTCTAAGAAATTAAGGGCCTAAATTAATTCTTTTAATTGAGTGACCTGGGTCAACTTGCACACGATGTACTATCTATAATGGTCCAGCCTACCTAATAAATTTATTAGATGTTCCATGAGGTTAAATTTGACTTCCTAACAGGTTTCATAATTTTCCCAAGTGAATTTCCATTTAACATCCATTTAATATTAAAATCACAAATTGTCTACTTTCCAAATGAAGTACAGTATTTATACAATAAAAAATTCTAAAAATATTACTGGAACTCCATAATGATAAAATGAAAATAAATACAGAATTACAAGCTCTTAAACAGTGATTTGAACTAACATATGTCCATATAATTAATATTACCAAAATTTCATTATTAGGATTTCCAACCTATATATACATACAAATTTCTAAAATAATTTAACAGGGATTAGATCACCTAAATAAGCTACTGTAAAATTTTCCATAATATTTAAACAATAGTTTCCCTTATTTTTAATAGATTTCCTTAATGGGCAAAATTGTAAATTCTACTTAAAATCCAATTTAAAATTACTTAACAGTCCCATAAATTTTACCAGAGGTGTGTTATATACTAATAAATCTTGTGACAAAATTTCAAACTTTTATAACTTCATATGCCCAAGATTCAAATTTATTTCCCATCTAGACATATTTTCCAATAATTCCAAATAATGGGATTTTTGATCCCAAAAATCCAAATCTTCCCAATGGAGGTATATTCCATCCCTATAAGCCTCTGTCCAGAGTTTCATGGACATGCAATGGCCCAAATGGGCTAAATCCTAATTTTCCTATTTTTACTATAGGCACCCAAATAGAACATACCTATTTAATGCATGTGGGATTTCCCAAACTTCCAGAAGTCAAAATGACCTGAAAATTCTACCATGGTTTTATATTGCCCCAAATGGCATGCCACCAAAATGTTGGGGCATTTGGAGTCATACATCTCCAAAAATACACTTAATTTAAATATTAGTATTTCACCAAATATATAGAAAAAGTCTGACCAAAAATTCTCATTTTTGGTCAGAGCCTAGGTTTAACCTAATCACAAGCATGACCAAATTATTAGGTCATGATGACTTATGGTTTGGCTCGGGCATTTATTTTAGATGTGCCCTAGCCTAGGACTAGTCATGGTATAATGGTCCTACAGGGAGTTCTACTGTACCAAATCATGACTTTAGGATGTCATTTTAAAGGTAAGATCAAGACCTACATCTTTTTATTGATAGCTACCTCTGAATGTGCCTCTAACCGGCCTAAAATTAACATGCAAGAACACTGTATAAAATGTGACAGAAATTTCATTGTACATAAATAATCAAACATTTAATTTAAGTGGATTTAAAAAACCGATGGCATCGGGTCATCGTTTCCGATGAACAACGGCTAGGATTCCTCATTCCTATATGTTTTGATCTTCTGATCCCGACACCTAGGCCGCCGCCACCACCGGAGATTATCGCCACCACCTCCGTTGAGGTGGTGGCTAGTGTTTCCCGGTTATGAGGCTGCCGGAGGCGGCTCCTCCGGCGATCCTGACCTAGAAGAAAAACATGGAAAAATTCGCACAAGCACTTATGGTATCGGGCTCAAATAAGCCCGATGTCTCTCCTACGTGAGCTAGAAAGCTAGCACATGGTGAGGTGAGGCGAGAAAAACCTACAGCCGGGCTTGGCGGCGAGTGCGGTGGTGGTGAGCCATGACCGAAGCTTGCTCCGGCGATGTAGCCCGATTCTCCGTTTCTCCAGCAAAAGCTTTTCTCCAGTTATCAAACTCCATTCGTTTCAAACCTCTTGAAGCTAATGGTGGGCTTAGATTTGGCTGGGAGTGGCTAGGTGAGTAGTTTTGATTAAGGGGGTGGTCGTCCATGAGCATTGTAAGCTCCGCATGGCTGCCAAGTGTCCACCAGCCCTTATTCCTTCTGAAAAGATGCCTGGGAACTCAACCAATGTCTTGGGCAGAGGGAAGGAGGGCCAAGTGGCCTCCATCCCCTCTTTTGATGACGATGCTCTTCGCCAACGCCGCGACGCTTCTTCGTCAATGCCGTGACGCTCCTTCGCCAACGCCGCTTCATATTTTGCACGACGTCTGCCAGCACTATTTTAAATAAAATATATAATTATAAATTAAAATTATAATTATATATTTTATTATTTATCTTTTATCATTTATAGCAATTTCTATTTAAGCAATGTTTTAATTTAAGCAATCTTATTATTATATTTTTATTCTTGTAATTATGATGGATACTTATAACCATCATATAGTTGCTTCCATTTTCATGCATTTTAATTTTGGAATTGTTTTTATTTTGTTCTAAATATGTATGGAGGAGATTGAGTGGTGTAAGGCTATATATAACCATGTTTTGTTTGATTAAGTATTGAAGAGAATGAAAAATTGAAAACCAAAATTCAAAATTTGAATTTCCCCCCTCCTCTCTCTTCCCCTCTTGGAAACTTCGTTTCCTTCTCCTCCTCTCCTCTCCTCCTCTCCAAAAATTTCGGCCTCCACCTTTCTTTCCCTCCTCTCTAACCTCCTCCTCCTCCTTTCCAATATCGTCCAAAGTCTTCCCCTCACCCAAAAAAAACCGATCAACCCCCTCCATCAAGAGCCCCCAAATCAGCCCTTTTCCATAGTGAAATCGAACAAGATCAAGGTGTTTTCTCCCTTTGTGGTTTTCCTCCATCCCGGCGTGAAGCAAAGGAAGCGGACAAGTTTTTCTCCGGTCGGCGAAACTCCGGCGGAGTCGTGGAAGAACGATCCTTGAAAGTGAACCGGAATCATCTATTCCGGTTGCGTAACGAGATCTTCTACCTCTTGTGTGATTCTTATTTTTTTAGATTTTCATTTGGTGGAATACCTTTGTGTTACTTTGGAATCGTTTTTTCATTCGTGGTTTATCTTTCCGATTGCATGTTTTGTTCTTTCTAGTTGTTTAATTTTCCGAGAGGTTTGGCGAGCCTCGCTTTCGTTTTGTTGGGAGAGATCTACCATTTCCGAACCGAACTTTTCGGTAGATCTCTTTTGGTACAACCATCGCTCGTTCGGACCGGGTGGGTCCTTTTAGCTTGAGAGAACGATGACCTATAGTCGTTTGTTCGATCTTAAAATAGCGTGGCTACCGTTCGTTAGTAATAGTTGATAACGTTGTTCATGAGTGTGCTGCGTTTAATTATTGTGTGAGCGTAATAGTGGAAATAGAGAGGCGTACGTGTAATCCCCTTAGCCGTTATAGTGACAAACATAGTGGCCTACATCAATTTGGTATCAGAGGGAGGTTCATGTCAATTTTCTAATTGGCACCCTCTAACTTTTATGGCCAGACTTGCCCCAATGTTGCTGCTTTCTTCTGACTGTCCCCCCCTCACGGGCCACTCATCGGAGATGAGTGATTTTAAGTGTGGGAGAATTGATGACGACGCTCTTCGCCAACGCCGCGACGCTTCTTCGTCAACGCCGTGACCGTCCTTCGCCAACGCCGCTTCATATTGGGTGAGGGTGAAGACTTTGGACGAATATTGGAAAGGAGGAGGAGGAGGTAGAGAGGAGGGAAAGAAAGGGGGAGGCCGAAATTTTGGAGAGGAGGAGAGGAGAGGAGGAGGAGGAAACGAAGTTTCCAAGAGGGGAAGAGAGAGGAGGGGGGAAATTCAAATTTTGAATTTTGGTTTTCAATTTTTCATACTCTTCAAAACTTAATCAAACAAAACATGGCTATATATAGCCTTACACCACTCAATCTCCTCCATACATATTTAGAACAAAATAAAAACAATTCCAAAATTAAAATGCATGAAAATGGAAGCAAATATATGATGGTTATAAGTATCCATCATAATTACAAGAATAAAAATATAATAATAAGATTGCTTAAATTAAAACATTGCTTAAATAAAAATTGCTATAAATGATAAAAGATAAATAATAAAATATATAATTATAATTTTAATTTATAATTATATATTTTATTTAAAATAGTGCCGGCAGGCGTCGTGCAAAATATGAAGCAGCGTTGGCGAAGGAGCGTCACGGCGTTGACGAAGAAGCGTCGCGGCATTGGCGAAGAGCGTCGTCATCATCTTTCCCTCTCTTCTCTCTCCTCTTTTTCTCCAATATTCCACAAATGCCCCTTTGCATGTATTCTCTCTCCTATTTCAAAGGGTTAGGGATGTCTCCTTCCTTCCTTCATTTTAGATCTTCCCTAGACTTGAGTCATGGGCTTAGTCCATTTGGAATGGGGTTGGCTCCTTCCTTCCTTCATTTAGGCCCTTTGGTTGACTTGTTGACTTTTAGGTTGACTTGGTCAACATGTTGAGTGGGCTGACCCCACTTGATAGTCATGGACCCAATGGTACCACCCAACTTGGGTTGGGTCATGCTGGTGCCCTACTTGGACTAATTTGGGTCTTTAGGTGTGAGTTTGACCAATTTAGGTTTAAGGTTGACTTGGGTCAACTTGGATCAATAGGTGACCCAATGACATGGCTTATGGTTCACTTAGATTGTTATTAGGGGTATGGTGGTGGGTCCAATGTGTAGCTAAGATCCAAATTTGGGCTAGTTTTACTTGAGTTAACTTGGGCCCTATAGTGGGTCCTATGTGACTACACCCTAACTCCCTATGTCAAACCTAGCCTAACCCATGCCCCCACCATATGTCCTAACCCAATATAAGTTAAGGGGGTCTAATAGGAAATGGGATGTTACACAGGATATCCGAATAATTTAAAACCAAAAGAGGCATCATGCCCAGATTTTCCGCAATGGATACAACGGGTGATCTTCCCTTTCTCCTTAATCAGAGGAAGTAAATGAATCCCTGCCTGTGCAATGAAGCTTACAACCTCAAGATGCTCATTGCTTATCTTGGACTTGTTCCTATGGAGTTCCTCAATTAGCATCATCAAATAAGCCTGATTCACGGTCGGAAGAGGAACCATACTCAAATTATGCATAAGATGGATCTTGGAGGGGAGCGCTGTCAGAAAGAGCCAATTTATGATTCTGTTCGAAAGGAATCCAAGTCAACCGAGCACCAAGTAACCCAACCTCTAAAATGATGTCCAACGTATATTTTCATTGGCACAAAAATAATTCTTGTAGACTATGTGCCACTTCGATTCCTAAATCTTTCATATGAAAGCAACCATGTAAATAACTCTTAAATCATTTAATGGCCTCTGCATCATTTCTGGAAATTATTAAATCATCAACGTACACTAGGATATGCTAGCAAACCCCATTAGTACAAAAGGAAAACAATGAATAATCATAATAAGATTGTTGAAAGCTGTACGACTAAAGAGAAGTGGCCAATTTCACAAACCAACATCGGGGAGCCTGCTTTAACCCGTAGAGTGATTTGTGAAGACGACACACCTTAATCAGGCTTGAATTTAAGAATGAAGGGGGCAACTTCATATAGACCTCTTCAATTAAATCCCCTTGGAGGAAAGCATTGTGCACATCCATTTGGTGTAATTAGCAATTAGTAGAAATGGCCACTGCTAGGAAAATTCGAACAGTTACTAGTTTTGCAACCAGAGCCAACGTCTCGTTGTAATCCATTCCCTCAACTTGTTTATTTACCATGATGACCACACGTGCTTTATGTCTTTCAATAGTCCCATCAGAGTTGCCCTTAGTCTTATATACCCATTTAGATCCAATTACATTCTTTTCGGGTGGAAGATTCACCAAAGTCAATGTTTTATTCTTCTTGAGAGCTTTGATTTCCTATTTCATGGCATCCCTCAAAAATTTGCATTTGACAACTCGCGAGAAATGGGTAGGGTCAGATTCGGCTGTAATATCTATTATGAAAACCCGGTGCCATGGAGAGAAATTATCACAATTCACAAAGTGCATTAAGGGGTAATGCGTACCTGAGGAGACTGGTTGGATGAGTGAACTTGAATAAGAGGCTATACACTTGGCGGTATTAGTCACATAGTTTTTCAAATGTGGCGGTGCCTTCCAAATGCGATGGACATGTCCCAAACCGGCTTCCTCATTATCATCACATTGCTGTTCACTTGCTTGAATGGATCCTTCACTTACCTCATTTCTTTGCCCACTTTTATCAGCCTCATTCACTGCCTGTTCTGTGAGTGCCTCCCATTGATAATTACATGCTTCAAACATGTTCTTAGCATTTTGGCCAGAGCTAGGATAGGAATTTGCGGAGCAAGTGGAATGTTTGGAAAAAGCAAATTCTTGTTCCACAAATCTCACATCTTGAGAAACAAAGTACTTGCTTTTTACAATATCTTATAATCTCCACCCCTTTTTTTCATAGGGATACCCCATGAAAATGCACCGCATGCTTCGACTCGCAAATTTATCTTTATCGAGTAATTGAATATGTGCATAACATAAACAACCAAAAATCTGTATATGATCATAAGATGGCGCGGTACCAAAAAGCACCTCATACGGTGTTTTGCCACCTAAAATCCCAGAGGGAGTCTGATTTATCAAAAAACTTGCTGTCAACACACATTCACCCCAAAAATCTATAGGAAGATGTGCTTGAAACCGCAAAGAACGCGCAACATTAAGAATATGACGGTGTTTGCGCTCAACCGACCCATTTTGTTGAGGTGTTTCCGTACAGGAGGTCTGATGCGCTATACCTTGTTCAAGAAAATAGTTTTTAAAACAAGTGAATTCAGTCTCATTATTACTAATTACAATTTTTACTTTCTTAGTAAATTGTCTTTCATTCATAGCAAAAAATCTTGTCAAAGTTTGTGCCACTTCAATTTTTGCACTTAACAAATAAATCCACACAGCACGATAGAAATCATCAATGATAGCAAGAAAATATATGGCACCACAAGATGCATGCACATGATAAGGTCCCCACATATAATAATTAATTAATCCAAAAACATCCCGCTTTACTACGACTCAAAAAAAAGGTGCAAGACATTGTTTTGCTCTAAAACAAACATCACAACTAATATTTTCCATAGTTTTCTTTGTCGCGATTCTTACTTTTGGAAATAAAGTCAGAGCTTTACTTGAAGGATGCCCAAGTCTGAGATGCCATATATTTTTGGATAAGCTTACACTACTCAAATTATGTGCACAAACCAGAACCTATAAGTACTATAGCCCCTCTCTCAGTTCACCGACTCCAAACAGAGTTCCCAAAGTGCGGTCCTAAATAACACAAAATTTGTCAGTGAATTGCACAAGATAATTTGATTCTGCAAGAAGATGTGAAACATAGATGAAGTTGCACGTTAATTTTGGCACATATAAGACTTGACGAAGAGTCATTTGACCAAGAAGAAGATCTCCTTCCATAATGGCCATTGTAGAGTCTCCATTCAGAAGACCAACTAGAAAGCTTGCAATCTTCCGAACATTGTACAACAAATTACGGTTTCCCGTCATATATTGAGACGACCCTGTATACATTATCCAATGTACACTATTGACTTACTTATTAAGCGCTCATTTCCTCCTAGTTTTTTCACCTGACTGTTGAGCAAGTTCCGCAAGGCTTCCTATTCGTGGTCAGCGAGGCCATTGATCCTGTCATGATCAGCATCAGAAACTCCACCCTTGCCAAAATTAGTGGAGCTAGAGACATTAATAGCATTTGCCCGCACATGAGCACCCCGCCCACGGCCAATCCCGCGAGCCCCATTGGGCTGTCCTATGCCCTACCATGAGAACGTTCTTCCCATCAGTCAGGATATCCGTCTAATTTAAAATAAGAAGAGCCATCATGCCCAGATTTTCCGCAATTTCTACAACTAGTGATCTTCCCTTTCTCCTTAATCAGAGGATGTGAATGAATCCCTGCCTGTGCAATGAATCTTACAACCTCAGGATGCTCATAGCTTATCTTGGTCATGTTCCTATGGCGTTCCTCAATTAACATCATCGAATAAGCCCAATTCATTGTCGGAAGAGGAACCATACTCAAAATATTGGACCGAGTTGTCCCAAACATTCCGTCATCCAACCCCATTAAAAATTGGTGAGTCTTTTCTTTTTCTATTTCTTGAGCAAACTCAATGGCCACCCCACAAGTACATCCAGAACAAATACATACAGGATTCTTGGTGTATCCGACAACTTCCTCCCAACTCGTCTTCAATTTTCCATAGTAACTTGTAACTGTTTGACCGGATTGTTTGCAATTGAAAATATCATTCTTTAATTGATGAAAACGCATATCATTCCCGATTGATAACCTCTCCATCAGATCTTCTTACAAATTTTTCTCACAGTCCATCTATGACTTACTCGACCTTAGAGAAGGATCAATAGAATTAAAAATCCACCCCACAATCATAGAGTTTATGGCATACCAATCCTCAGTTTTTTGAGTTCCAACAGCAGGCACTTGGACCTTCCCATCTATGAATCCCAATTTGCACAGACCATTCTTCACTGCTTTAGCCCATTCAGCATTTTTCTTGCCCATCAAGATCACCAGAGTGATGATGGTACCGGGATTGTAAGCAGGAGAGAGATAGTATGACGATGTCGGATCCATCATAGGGGGCTTCAGTTGCCTGACGAGATACCCGCCTGATCAGGCAAGATCACCACCCCTACTTGCCTTGGATGCGTCTCTAGCAATATTACACCTCTGCTCTGATACCAAGATAAAAATTAGAATATGGAAGAATTTATGCGGGCACACCAACCATTCAGCCAAGATCTGTGAAGATGGAAGAGAAAATCTGCTTCTTGTACATCTAGTAGCTGCAACCGTCACTTATTTTTGGGAGTTAAAACCATAACCTCTTTATATGAGGTTCTCTATCAATATGTATACAAGGCAACATACAAGGCTACACCAACATAAAGAGCAACCCAAAAAAAAACATAAAACCAAAATGTATCTTCGGTAATAATTTATAAACAGTTGTTCATGAACGTCCAACCACACCTAAAGAACTTTATTCACATTTATTTTCAAAACTAGTTTTCTTTTCTTGGTGGAGGGAATAACAATTATCTTGTCAAACATGTGTTCTATAATGGTGGTCTTTTTTGTCCGAACTCACCGAAGCAAAAAATCTCACCCAATGGACATTAGGCTTTGTTTGACTAGATTGTAGTGATGAGAGAATTAGTGGTGGGGTGCATTGGTGATAAAACATGTTATCCATGCAGAATGGTGGGAAAACGACTAAAATTGTTTGGAAGAGCAGATTTCTCAGTGTTGTTCAGAAATAGAAAACTATTTCAATTATTTGGAAGAAACATTGATAGGAAAATCCATGACAAATTTTTTTCATTTTAAAGCGGATAAAAATGCATCGCAATATTTAAGTCATAAAATATATTGAAATACAATGTTTTTTCGTACAAAATTAAAACAAAATAGCAAAGATGAATAGTTTTTTCCTAAAAAATCAACATAGATCATCAACCAATCATGGCGATCGATACAAAATTCAACTGGAAATTAAAAGTGGTATAAATAAATAAAATCTTCCTTAAATTTACCCATTAATCTATGCACATACATTAAAAAAATTTAACAAATTAGTTATTACAACAAATATCAACTATACACTCCATTGATTTAGGCTCCGTCTCGGGGGACTTATTTTTAATGGTCAAGCAGTTATAACCGCATGAACCGGTCCTTATTTAATCCCCCATTCATGCGGTCATAACTGCTTGACTAGTGAAAATAAGACCCCCCAAACGGAATCTTAATTTGAACAAAAAAAATTTTAGGAAATGCAGATTTTCTAAAAAACAACAACAATTCTGAAAACCATTGATACCAGTTTAACAAATTACAATAATTTAGAATATCTATATGTGTTGGAGTTGCCCCTAAAAGGTTTCTAGTCAAACAAGGTCAAAGCGCTCGAGCAAGCCAAGCCGATCGAGCGAGCCGCACTCTCTCGTAGGGACCCAAAAACACCCCAGCACGTGCGCACCGTATGCGGGAGCACACCCATCGCTCATGTCACTCACACACACGTGCCTGCGCGCACAACACCTGTACAACACATCGGGGCGAGCATGTGTGCCCATGCACACACGTAGTATGTACGACGCGCGCCAAATGCTTGGGATGCCGTGTGCATGCAACATGTGTGCCCTTGCACGCACGCGCACAACACCTAGAACCACGCAACGATAACACACCCAAAATCGTGAAGAGCGCACGTCCTAGCGACACCCTAGTGTGCACGACGCATACCCTCCCTTGCACACGTTGTTCCCGGAAGCGCACCGCGCCCACACACTTAGCACGTAGGCATGTGCTGTGCCCATACATGTAGCACTTTGGCACGCACTGCATCCACACACGTAGCACCTAGGCATGTGCAGTGCACACACACAACCCGTGGGAGCGTCGTGGATGCGCCCTTGCGCGCACAATACATATTTAGCATGCGCTTGAATCACCCATTCAACATGCGTGCACCAGCATCCCACATGCACTATTGCCAGAGTCTCCGACCGCCATCGATACTGTGCAACTTTCCCAGGCCGCCCGGACCACCCGGGGGGTAAGCTCATCCTTTCGTTAAAATTTGTGACCCAGATAACTGAAATAGAGTGACGCTATTCTGCAACTTAAGATTCAGCCTCACGCAATTACTAATGCGTCCCTTCAGAGAGCTTTAAAAAATTCTTCAGGACTTCATTTAAAGACAAGCAACTCTAAAGACTAGATAGAGCTCTAAAATTTTATAGCGAGAACGTGTGACTTAGATCGTTGTTTTGCTCAGAATTTGCTCCGCTTTCTCTCTAGTCTGTCAATGCTCAACGCTCATTTGGATGGTTCAGTGAGCCCGAGAGAAGGCATAAGAGAACACTCAGGAAGACGCTCAGGTGAACGCATTGTGGAAGGTCCCTAGACTTAGTTTTTTTCCTCTTCTTTTTGTACTCAAAGCTTATAACTTAGAGGTGGCATATCACCCCATGAGGAACTCAAAACACTTGTAACAAAAGGAAGATAGTGGATTTTTGCCCAACACAGATCTGATCACATGGTTTTTCGAACTTTCTTTGGTTTTCCACATTACAAAAAGCCTTCTTTCATAACTACTTGGTTTTCTCATGAGTGTTTGCATGCCCGGTCTAACTCAGAGCTAAGATTGTCTGTTTCTCCGGACTAGAGAAAAACTGTGTGACCAACAACAGTTTTGCTCTGTCTGTGAGAAAGTGTTCACAACTCTACAACAACTCCCTAGAAATAGTGCATGACCCCGCACAAGCACCCCTACCTGATTGTAATGATAAGAGGATTCATGCACTTTACATACAAGGAAACCTAACAATAATGCCTCCAATGATTCACCTATTGGTAGTGCGCCATGCTTCAAGGAAATAATCGCCACGCTAACATCTTCATTAGAGGAACAGATGCGATAGATGGAGGAACATCAAGCTCAGGTGCTCACCTTGCTTTGGAACCTATGAACTTCTAAGACCCCTGTGGCATACCTTACAACTACAATCCAGCTATCTTTCCCTTCGAGCCACCACTCACTCATCTGGGCGGCCCTTATGATAAACCCCACATAGACTTTGGTGCACCATCAGATGAATGCAACGAAGCGAAATGAGCGCCTTTATAATAAGGGAAAGGGAGTCAAAAGAGGAAAGAGTAAAATCAGAGTCTGACATCTGGAAAAGGAGGTGGGCATCACAGTGGAACCTCTTAGATTTGGGGACAACTACAAGACTCGCACTTCACTCCGCTCAACACTATTAACTTGGAAATTCTGCAAGTCATCAAGGGAAACCATTTACTACGGATGCCTAAGGAGACACCCTGGCATGGGGGATCAATCCAGATATTTCCACTATCACTGGAGTCAAAAACATGACATGGAGGATTGAAGGCACCTGGATGATTTCGAGCTACTCCTACACCTTAGCTTCCTCAAAGAATTCCAAGGGATGAAGGTGGAAGCACGAACTGCCCTTAACAAGCCTACAGGGGGAAGGACCATAGAGGAGCTCTTATTGAAGCAAAGCAAGTGCTGGTCAGGCTAGTCCCTAACAGTGCTTAGAGGTCTTAGTGAAACCTCCAACACATATGGGTGATCATTAGATATCCCACTATTAAGGTAAGCAATATAATGATTGAAAATGATGTGTCCTCAATCATGTTGTTCCTATCAACCCTGCTTTAATTAGAGATCCCAGGAAGGACACATAGCTAGGCGCATGAGGCGTACATGTCACGGGACACACAAAAATCACCATTTTTGGAAGCATTATCCTACTAGTAACTCTGGGAATACCTCTAGTGTAAGCTGCACATGATTCTAGTACATCATCATATAACCTTTCTCAACATGCATTATCATTCTTTAGGGACCACTATTATGGGCACTCTGGGCTGACGCCCTTGCATAGGGCATCACAGTGGAGATCCTCTTATAGGATTCCACTCCAAAAAAGTTACCAGGGCTTTTTGCATAGAGCTCGTCGACGGAACTCCACTGCTATCCATAGTTTACTTCCCTACATTTGTTAAAATGGCATGTCACACGCCTGGACCTACGCACACTTGTATCTTCCATTAATAATAACACAATTATCTTTGGTTTTATCTTCTGTAGCAACCATTTGGGAGAACATACTTTGTGTTCTTCAATAGTTAAGGTATGATGGAAGAAAGTACTTATATACCTTTTGAGAGAATGGACCCTATGTCCTTCTACTATCAAGGTAGGATTGATAATGTTCTTCTTCATCTCCTGGGAGGACAAACCCCTTGTCCTTCCAATGTCAAGGCAAGATGGACAAAAGTACTTTTGCAACTCATGTAAGAACGAACTCTGTGTCCTTCTACTATCAAGGGGATATGGACAAATGTCCATATATATCTCCAACTAGATGGACCCCGAGTCCTCTTAAAGCATGAACCAACAAAGATACTTCACCACCTACACCAAACGGACCCCGAGTTCTCCAAGGCGTTAACAAACAAAGGATCTTTGCCACCTTCACTAGAATGGTCCCCGGGTCCTTCTAAGGCGTGAATGAACAAAGGTTCTTAGCCACCTAGATGGAGACGACTGCTCCCAATAAGATGAAGAAGGCAACGCCATGCTTACGGAATATTTGTCTCGGTATCCAATTAAGGATTTGCGACACCGTGGTGATCTTGTGAAGCGACGCTACCATCTCCACCCTCATCAATAGCCAAACTTTTAATATTTTATTTGTTTTATTTGCAGCATGTTTAATTAATTTATTTTACCGTTAAACATTTGGAGTGTTATTTTAATTATGTGGGCTTCATGTAGCAGAGTCATGTGTTTTATTTTATTATACTTGGGCTGCAAATAGCCTAGTCATGTGGTGAGCCTATATAAGGCCATGTAATGTTAAGAATTATTCAAGTTGAATGAAAATTTAAGAAAACTTAATTCCTCCTAAGAATTTCTCCTCCTCCTCCTCTTAATTCCGGCCAAAGCCCTAGCCTTTCCTCTTCCTAGCCGCCACCTCTCCTCCACCCTCCTCCCTCTCTCTCTCGGCCAAGCCCTCACCTCCACTCCAAACCGCCACCTTTTCTCTCTCCAGCCCCTCTCGGTTTTCTCCACCACCACCCTCAGCAAACCCGACCGACCACCACAAACCAAAACCCTACCACCTCCAAGCCCTAGTTCGGTCACCCTCGTCCTTGCAATCCCCACCATCTCTCACAATCTTTTCATGGATCTCGACCAAGGCGTGAAGCGAAGAAGGCAGACTAGCTTCTCTCTAACTACCGTGACTCCGACAGAGCCGTTGAAGAGCAATCGAAGTAGAGAAATCGGAATCATCCATTCCGATTGGGTAACGATAAGTTTCTACCTTCTTGTGTGTTCTTCTCTTAGATTAATTCCTGTGGTGGTTTACTTTAGCGTAACTTTAGAAGAGCACTGATATTTGCAGGCCTATTATAAATACTTACAGGCCCATTTTCTAAAAAGAGAATCAATTTTTTATCCTAATAAAAGCCTCTAATTGCCGCCCCCTCATCGCCAACCCTAATTTCCCGATTTCCTCTATCGCCTCCCAGAGAATTCATCGCCCACCTCTGTGCTTCCTGGCCGACATCCGCCACTGTCTGAAGTTCTCGCCAACGCCGTCGGTGCCACTCCGAAGCCTCTCTGCTGCCGGTGCCGCCGCTTGGAGAATTCATCGCCCACCTCTGCACTTTCGGGCCGACATACGACACCGTCCGAAGTTGTCGCCAATGCCGCTGGTGCCATTCTGAAGCCTCTCTGCTGCCGGCGCCGTCGCCTGGAGAAATCTTCGCCCAACCCAGTTCTGTGATTCCCTCCTCCTGGTATTATTTCCTTTGAACCTCTTTGCTGTCATTTCAGTCTGTGATACGCCGCCGCCTTGAGAATCAATTTCTAGTTAACAAATACTCCTGTTAACAAAATATTTTACTATAAGCATTTATATATAGTTCCTATAAGCAGAGACCTTTCGTTGAAATATTTTTCGTGAACATATCTGTTAATTGATTACTTAATGTGACAAAAGGAGTTGTAATGATCTCAATCAACATCTTTTATAATGGAGTGGTAATGATCTCAAATTGAGAACAGTCATTCACATTTCTTCCATTGCATTCCGCGCCACCACCTTTTAGAATGGTCATCAATATTGGTTTTGTTAATGACAACCACTTTGTTCTTTTGAAAATCCATGAAGATTGTCCGCTACCAACATTATTTCTGGTATGGTCGAGGTACCGTAAAGACATAGCGGAAGAATGAGAAATTCCTTACATAACACGTATTTAGAATATGTAAAAGGTATGCAGTTGTTCAAATGTGATTTATTTTTGACATAATTGTGTTTAATTTATATACTAAAATTTGTTTGTGGGTTTGCCATCCAGTACATTCACGCTTATTTTATCAGGGGCATCAAAAAAATTCATATATCTATTTTGTAAGATCTTCGCAACTTTAAAAATCTATTTCATGATAGCAATTCCGTTTTAGAATACTAAAATAAAACTATTTTTTAATTTCATGCAAGCTAGTGCTTATTTTGGGAAAGATGTATTCAGGTTGAACGATATGTGTTCATTGCTATAGCGGAGCTAAATGAAGAAAACATAGTTTTTTTTTTCATTTTTGTTTTGTTAGAATGATAAAATGTATGTTTTGGTTTATTAATTTTGGAGAAGATTGATAAAGTGTAGTTTTGAGTTTATTAATTTTATCAAATAGTGGAGAAAAAAAGATTAAAGAAATCAAAAATAATTTTTTTAAAAAGGGCTGCAAATATCCGTCGGGGCTGCAAATATCTATTTGTGGGCTGCAAATATCTAAGGGCTACAAATATCGATTATTGGCCTGCAAATATCAGCGCCCTTTTAGAAGCATTGAATTTTTGTGGTTTTCTCTCGATTGAATTTTGTGTTTCATCTAATTTTCATCTAAGTTTGAGAGGGTTTAGGGGAGCCCCGTTTTATTTTGTTGGGAGAGATCTACCATTACCGAAACGTTATTTTTGGTGCATCTCCCCCTATTTGGGTCAAGTCTCTCAAAACAAAAAGAATGCTATAAATAGATATAAAAACAACAATAACCTGTTAGGATCAAAGTGTATCATATCATATCAATAAGCAGCATTTCATATAAAATCAAACAATCAAGCAAAACAGACTGTCAATACAAATAAATTAAACAATATCAGAGTCTGGTTTAGAAGTGAAAGAAATAGTAAGGAAGGAAATTTTCCTTTTAGGATCAAGAGCATCCTTCTTTGAAATCTTCAAGTCATGTTCTCCAATAATCTTAGATTCACTTGCTCTGGGCAAAACAGCCTCTGGATGCTTTTCCATATATATTGAGGCATCAAAAACTTCTGGTCTGACTTGATATCTGTTTAGTTCCTTTTCTCTGAACTTTGACATAGTTGTTAAGCCTGTTATGTCTTTGCCTTCAGCTTTAGCTTTTCTAATTTGGGCAGATCCAACTAACTCAAGAAATCTGGCCATCTTGAACTCTGGATTAAGCTCTTGGCTTTCATAAGCATTTTCATCAGCTGGATCTAGAGGCTTTATAGTCTTGAACTTTGTAGAAAGGTCTAACAGACCTGCAGCTTGCTCTATGTCTTCTTGAATAACAAGAGATGATGGTGGAGCAACCTCTGCAAATTTCTTGCTTGACTTGTCAGAGTAAATTACTCTTTTTCCTTTTGAATCTACTTGCTTAATCTGAGCTGGCTTTTTGAAGGGAAGAATTTTGCTCTCCTTAGAAGGTCAAACTTTTCTTTTAGGTGAAGGAGGAGGAGAAAATGTTGGTTTCTGGTAAGTCATCTCCTTCACCTGATCTTTAGGTCCAGCTACTTGTCTTTGCTGGCCTGAATGGGGTCTGCCCTGGTAACCTGGGTTTCCTCTTCTCTGATAGGCTTGAGAAGGAGTAAATCTCTCTGAAGGAGCTGAGGGATTAGAAGATACATTCCCTGAAGCTCCTGCACTAGGAGGAGGAGGAGGAGGACCTCTAGGAGTCCACTTGGGAGTTGGAGTATCATATCTTTTGCTCTTCTTCCTCTTCTTCTGCTTATTTCTAGATAATCCCATCCAATGTTGAAAATCCTAAGACTTGGGGTCAATCCCTTTCAATATGTAGTAGGGGATGTCATTCTCTGGATTAGGAGGAGGAGGAGCTTGAGCTTTCCTTTTCCTTTGAGCAATTTTCCTTTTCTTGGTTCCTTCAGAATCCTCTGAATCTTCCTCATCATTAGAATTAGATGAGTGAGGTTGGTCATATGGATCAATGATATCTTGAACAGCTTTTTCTTTAGCTTTTAAAGCAGCCTTTTCTTTTTCATCTTCTATGGTATCCTGAGCCAATAGGAAATCCAGGTCTAATCCTGGAGTATCATCCCATACAGTTGATTTATCTTCTGAAACATCTGTAACTTTCTTGAGGACCAATTCTTCTACAGTAGGTTCTGGAGCAGGTTCTGGAGCATCTTGAGCTTGATCTGTAGCCAAAGGGACACAAAAATTTTCTAAACGGTATAGAAACATCCCTACAAGGTATTCACAAGTTAACATGTAAGTCAACAGGTCAGTGAAATGAGCAATTGTATTACCTGCAGAATTTCCTAACTCCCATAAGTCATCTAAGTAGGAGGTAATGACTCCTTCTAGATACATGGCAACAATTGGAGTAGATGATTCTTCAAGACAAACTCTGAAAGCAAATTCAGCCTCAGTTATAACTTGAGCTTCTGGAGCAATAGCTGTGTCTTGAATTTCAGCTGTAACTTCAGCTGTATCTGGAACTGCAACTGCAACTGATGTTGTAATCTCTGAATCTGCAGCTGTATGAATTTAATCTGATGGTGTATCTTTTGGAACTGCAGCTGAAAGAATGACCAGTGGAAGTCCTGAGACATCTTCCTGGAACATCTCCCCCTGCCCGACTTAAGTGGGTACTGAACTCAGGCCCCTAAGAGAAGATGGCTCAACAGAATTTGAGAGGGCTGTAATTGAGGATGTAAGAGATGAAATGGAGACAACAAGAGGGGCAATTGCTTCTTCAATAATTGATTTGATTGAAGGAGTAATTAGCTCTGTGATGCTTGCAATGAGAGCTGGTATGATTTCAAAAGATGTAGATGGGGGAATCACAACAGATTGATGAACATCAGGGATGATGTTCTCCTGATGAGATGTAGATGCATGAACTGGTGATGGAGATGCAGATGTATGAACTGGTGATGGAGATGCAAATGTATGAAGATCAATATGATCTTGATGTGAAGTTGGTGATTGAGGTGGAGTTGGAAGTGTCTCAGTAACCAACGGATCAATGCTAAGATTTGAAATCCCAGCAAGGTGTGAAGGAGTTGGAGATGCTAGTGGTGATGCATGAAGAATAGCAGTGGATGTAGATGGTACTGCAATAGAAGTGGATGGCAATGCAGATGCGAATGTAGATGGAATTGGGGAAATGGAAGAGCCTCCTTCAATTAGGTAGGGGGTGACTGGTATTGTCCTTGTGTTCTCAGATGGAATAGGAGCAACCCCAGCAGGTGAAGGCTTCTTGATATTCCTTCTCCACTTGATGAACAGAGTGGGATCCATCTTCTTGCTTGCATTGATTGATGTTGAGACTGTTCCCAACAGCTGAGGATACTTCTCTCTTAGAAATATCCCAATCACCCTATCAAGGGTTACCTCATTCTTTGAATTCTTTTTCCTGATTAAATCAAAAACTATTCCAGCACAATTTATTGCTTTCCTGTTAGCAATAGCACACTTTAAGGCAAACTGCTACCTGGTAATGTTATCGTGCGCAGAGTGCTTTCCCAACAGCACTTTCCCTACTAGTTCTGCTAAGAACTTGGTCTTCATCAGGAAGCTTACCTTCAGCAACTTGGACGGAATGCCTTCAGCATGTCCTAGCTCTAATAGCATCCGGCTATACTCCCAAGTATCTTGATCATACTCTTCTTGACCATTGATCAAACCAAAAATCTATGTTAAGATGGCAGGAGTCAAAATTACCTCCTCGCCGCCGATAGTCCTTGTCATCGATTCATCGCTAGAAGACGATGTATAGACCCATTCTTTGATTTCTGGAATATTTATCTTAATCCTTGTAGACATAAGCTTCTGCAGTCCTTGATCTTTGAATTACTGTAGCATTTCGAGAATATCGGCATCGCAGGCATTGAAGTTGAGACAGAAGCCTCTGTAGTTGAAGTTGAGACAAAAGCCTGTTTCTTGCAGAACAAAGAGACTAATCTCTCTCCCAGGAACTGACATGTCCCTGAGGTACTTTTCCTGTCAACTCTACAACCATCATAGTCAGAATCAGTGTATCCAATTAACTCAAATTCTTATTTAGCTGGGTACCACAGTCCTAAATTTGGACATCCCTTCAAGTATCTTAAAATTCTCTTGAGAAGAATCAAATGAGATTCCTTGGGGTTGACCTGGAATCTAGCACATAGGCATGTGGCAAACATTATGTCAGGTCTACTTGCAGTTAAATACAATAGGGAACCAACAATGGCCCTATAGTTTTTCTGATCAACTGGATTACCCTTATCATAAGAATCTATAACTATATTTGTAGCCATGGGTGTATGCATTGCTAAAGCATCAGCCATCCCAAATTTCTTTACCAATTCCTTGGCATATTTGGATTGGGAGATGAAGATGCCATCAGCATCTTGCTTTACTTGGAGACCAAGAAAGTAAGACATCTAACCCATACTACTCATCTCAAACTTAGAGTGCATCAGGTCTGAGAACCTTTTGCATAGTTTGGGATCAGTGGAACCAAAGATAATGTCATCCACATAGACTTGAACTAATAGGATTGTGTCCTTGTGATGCTTAACAAACAGGGTTCTATCAACTACTCCCCTAACAAAGTTGTGCTCTAACAGGAAACTAGCTAGAGTCTCATACCAGGCTCTTGGTGCTTGCTTAAGTCCATAAAGATCTTTTTGCAACTTATAAACAAATGAGGGTTGAGTTGAAGAAACAAACCCAGGAGGTTGTTCAACAAACATCTCTTCCTTTAGCTAACCATTTATGAATGCACTTTTAACATCCATTTGAAAAACCTTCAACTTCATATAGGCTGCATAGGCTAGAAAGATCCTTATTGCCTCTAGCCTTGCAACAGGGGCAAAGGTTTGGTCATAGTCTATACCTTCCTCCTGTCTGTAGCCCTGAGCTACAAGCCTAGCTTTGTTCCTTATAATAATTCCTTGGGCATCCAACTTGTTTCTGAACACCCACTTGGTGCCTATGATCAGTTGGCCTTTTGGTCTTGGAACCAAAGTCCATACTTTACATCTTTCAAATTTATTAACCTCCTCTTGCATAGCAAGGATCAAGTTGGGATCTAGCTCAACATCTTTAATGGTGAGGGGCTCAATTTGTTAAAGGAAACAAGCATGCATCACATCCTGTCTTAATTTATGTCTTGTTTACACACCAGCTGATATGTCACCAATCACTTAAGATATAGGATGATCTCTAAGTGTGACAAGATCAGTAGGTTGGATGTGATCTTCAATAACAGTTTGGATTAATTCCTCTCTTAGAATAGGATTAACTGTTGGTGGTATATCAACTGCTTCCATAAAGTCTTCATCACTGTCTGAATCAGTGATATGAAGAGTTGATAGAGGGGGAATCTCTTGGGTGAGATCCTTGCATAACTCTGGTACCTACAATGAGTTTGAGGAAGGAGAAGTTTCCTTCTCCTTGAAAAACATTTTTGACACATCAAAGGAAACATGCACAGTCTCTTCTATTTTTAAAGTTTATTTGTTAAACACCCTATAAGCTTTGCTTACTTGGGAATATCCAAGAAAAATTCCCATTAAAGCTTTTGCTTCAAACTTTCTAAGGTATTCTTTGTTGTTATTGTGAATGTACACTACACAACCAAAGACTCTAAAATAGTTAATTTTAGGTTTCTTTCCTTTAAATAATTCATAAGGAGTTTTACCCTTAAGCTTATGTATTAGACTTCTGTTCAAAACATAATTAGCTGTGCTAACAGCTTCTGCCCAATAAGAGAGATGCATGTTAGCATCTGCCAACAATGTTCCTGCAGCTTCAATTAGGGTTCTATTTTTCCTTTCCACTACCCCATTTTGTTGAGGAGTTCAAGGAGCAGAGAAGCTATGTTTGATACCTTCTTTTTCACAGAATTCTTGCATGAGAAGAGACTCAAACTCAGTACCATGATCACTTCTGATCAAGACAACATGAGTAGAATACTCAGTCTGCACATATAGCAGAAAGTTTGTAAGAACTTTGAAGTTATCAGCCTTAGTTCTCAAAAAGAACACCCAAGTGAACCTAGAGAAATCATCTACAATCACTAAAGTGTAAAATTTCCCTCCTAGACTCTGTACTTTTATTGGGCCAAAAAGGTCCAAGTGCAATAAATACAGGATTCTAGGTGAATCACTCTTATTTATAGATTTGAAAGAATTTTAGGTTTGCTTGCCTAATTGATAATCCCTGCATAGACCTTCCTTCTTGTAGGGGCAAGAAGGTAAGCCTCTAACAAGGTTGTATTTAGATAACCTAGATATATTCTTGAGGTTAACATGGTTAAGCCTTTTATGCCATAAGGTGTTTTTATTGGTTACTTCATTAAACATGCAGATTTCAGATTGAGTTGAATTAAAATCTACTAAGTAAATGTTACCCTGTCTAATGCCTACTAACACTACATTACTATTTAAAGTAATATTGCAAAGAGTGTCAGTGAATGATACCTGATAACCTGCATCACATAACTGGCTCACTGAGATTAAGTTGTGCTTCAGCCAAATTACATATGCAACCCTTTTGAATATCACTGCTCCAATGGTAAACCTACCATATCCTTCTATTTGACCACAGCTGGAATCCCCAAAGATCACCTTTGGTCCAAGCTTGGCCTTGAAGCATGACAGATTGTTTTTGTTTCCTGTCATATGTTTGGAACAGCCACTATCCAAATACTATTTGTCTTTAGTAATTGGATAGGTCTTCACCTGCCAGATAAACAGTTAGACATTGTGGACCCAGACAACCATGGGTCCATTATTCTTCACATAATTAAAACTTGAAATGAAAGAATAAGCAGGCTGAGGTTTATATCCTATGGGATAGGATCTCCTAGGTGGAATACTCCATGCAGTTGATGGGTCAATGAACCTAGTGTTCTATTTACCTTAGTGTTTCTAAGGTTCTGATTATTAGTTGACAAATTTGCGTGCTTTATCTGCCATGCTGTCCTTTATAGTCGTTAGACACAGATGTCTTTCTCTGGCCGTAAAGAGTTTGTTTTTGATGTGACTTTCTCTAATATTTTTTGGACATGCAGAATGGATAAGCAGCTTCTAAGAAAGCTTTATTTCTTTATAGAATGTCCTTCTGCAGGCTATTTGTACTATGTGTTATTTGCAGCCCAGATTGCAGATCTCAGAAGAAGACAAGATTCAAATAAGAGAAAGTTAGAAGTCGTTATAAAGGCTGATATATAAAGAGCTAGTGAGAGAAGTTAATATAATATATATACAGAAATACAGATATTCATATGCAGAGATACACAAATTCAACAACAAGAACAAGTGTAGAACAACTCTCTTCTTCAATCTTGAGTTCATCCAGCTTACAGGAACATTCATACTCAGATCTTCAAATAGAAGAAGAAGAAGAAGAAAGAAAGAAAAGCTATTGAAGAAGAACAACCATTCCATATCAGGAGTCTTCTTCAAGTTGCTCCTTCAAGAACTTCAAGACAACAGATCTTCTCTGTCAAGAGTTCTGAAGAGATCCTACACCCTGAAGCAAGTCTTCTTCCTGGATATTCTCTAAGCCAGCGGGAGCTTTGATTCCTTCAGAGCTTTCTATATCTTAGTGCAATCCACTAGCTTCTTTAATTTTGTTTAACAATAGAGAAGACATTCTAACTCTCTCAACCTCCTGTACAAAGGGTTATTACTCCCTTCAAAAGTGAACCTTGGTGGCAGGGCACCTGAGCAAAAACCTATGTTGGATTTTGAGCTCCTGATCAAAAGCTCAAAGGGTTTACTTGATCTACCTGAATCAGATCAGTTGGTTGCAGGGCACCTGAACAAAAACCTGTAGTGGATTCCTACCAAGGTGGTAAAAGAGTGGACGTACCTATTGAGAGGGAACCACTATAAATCTTCTTGTGTTGTCTGTGTTGCTTATCTTAATTACTACACTGTGACTGTGAGTAGAATTAACTAGGATTGCTAGTTGCTGTGTTAGGACTAAAGCTTAAACTGTAATTACAGTTAGCTTTCTCTTGTGCACCTCACTTTTTGTTAGGCTCTAGGGTTTCATATATCAATATACTTATTCCGCAAATTTACTCTAAGGGAGTTGAGTAGATTTTCATATTTTTGATTACTCTATTCACCCCCCCCCTTTAGAGTTGTATCTATCCTCACTTTCAATTGGTATCATAGGGAGGTTGTCTGACTGTACAGGCTAACACCTGAGTCATAAGATCTAGATAGATACCAAGTTTATAGATATTCACTTCATGGCCCAGTACAAGGATTACTCTAGCACCAGACCTCCAGTATGCAACTAAGCTAAGTTCAGCATCTGGAAGGCAAGAATCAGACTGTATATGAACTCTATTTATGAAGATATCTTTTCTTCTATTTTGACAGGACCACCAACACCACCTGCTGCAACTACTGCTATAACTTCAACAAATCTGAGTGCAGTGCCACCTCCTGACTACAATGATGCTTACAAGAAAGCAAAGATAGCTGATGCAAAAGCTATGAACATTCCGGCTTAGACCATGTCTGATGAAACTTTCCAGAAAGTGGCTGATTGCACTTCAGCAAAAGCCATGTGGGACTCACTGAACCACATTATAGATGGTTCAGCTGATGAGAGGAAGGACAGAAGGTCCAACCTCACATCCTAATATGAGAATTTCAAGAAGACTGAAGCAGAATCAGTTGATGCAATGTACACCAGGCTCAGCTCCATCATCAATGAGCTGAGAACCCTTGATAAAGAGATCACATTGACAGAAGTCAATGACAAAATATTGATGTTCTTCCCAAGTACATGGGATCTCAGGATCTGGCCCATCAAAGAGTCCAGAAGTACAACTGAGATCTCAACTGAAGCTCTCCTTAGCAAGCTCAAATCATTTGAGCAAGTACTGAAGACCAGGGAAGCTGAAGCTGAAGCCAAGACTCCCATTCCTACCAGGGTGGTAGAAGAGTGGATGTACCTATTGAGAGGGAACCACTATAAATCTTCTTGTGTTGTTTGTGTTGCTTATCTTAATTACTGCACTGTGGCTGTGAGTAAAATTAACTAGGATTGCTAGTTGCTGTGTTAGGACTAAAGCTTAAACTGTAATTACAGTTAGTTTTCTCTTGTGCACCTCACTTTGTGTTAGGCTCTAGGGTTTCATATATCTATATACTTATTCCGCAAATTTACTCTAAGGGAGTTGAGTAGATAGTCATATTTTTGATTACTCTATTCACCCCCCTCTAGAGTTGTATCTATCCTCACTTTCAGATCTTTTTTGGTACAACCTTCGCTCGATCGGACCGGGTTGGTCCATTTAGCTGGAAAGAATATTGGTTTTTATAGCCCTTGTTCGATCCTAATCGGTTTGGCTACCCATATGCTAGCATTTATTTGATAGAATTGTATAACGTGTGCGCTGCGTTGACGATTGTGCAAGTGTAAGATTAGATCATAGATAAGCATACGTGTTTGTCCGTAGATATATTCGGTGTCAACGTGAGAGATTGCATCAATTTTGTATCAGATGGAGGTTCACGTCAATTTCCTAATTGGCCCCTCCCATTCTGCTTTGAGCACCGACATGCACTTGCCCATTTCATTGCACAATATATAAATCAATTTTTAAATTTTTGGTCTGCAAATAACGGCCTATATTTTTATTGTTTCAGTAAAAACAAAATTTATTTAATAATCTTCATATTATTTCCAGCAAGAAAATAAAAAAATATACATTTGTTATCTTAAGTAATTAGAGGGAATAATTACATCTTTGAAAATAAGGATATTTATTTCATTGCATGTGCACCAGTTCCGGGTGAGATATTCTCTCCGATTCTAAATAAAATGGCCTATGATGTTGACGTTTCCCGAGTAAAATCTTTTTGTTCCATGACGAATGTTAGGAAACCAGTACGGTCCCTTATAGTGGATGAGATTAAGGTTTTGAATGCACAACTAAAGGATAGCCAAGTAGCACCACCCCCTAGGCCACACCACATTTATCCTACTTATTGCGGTTTAGGATGTCCATAAATTTTTAGAGATTGGCTTAAGGGATTAGAAAATTATTTTAATTATCACTTATGTGATGACCACAAAAAGGTTAATATTGCCCGAGAGCGATTAGTAGGTCAAACCCAGTTACTTTGGTTAAATGAAGAGCGTCGTGTTGGTAGCTATCGTTATGCTTGGCCGCACATGGGTAGCCTACTCTCGGATCAATTAGATCCCGACTACCTACGTACTATTAGCACAACACCCGTTAGTAAGAATAGTTATGGCACTAGACCCGTATCTGCTTATAGGAGTGACCCTACAGCTCAGGATAGATCCTATCCCCAGGGAGGTAGTAATACCCAAAGTATGCATATCCCCACCTCAAGGGAACATAAGCCAATTAGACCCCAAAATTTGAATTCGAAAGAGGTTAATACTAGGGTGTCTACTCCTTTATTATCGATGAATAAGCCCATTGAGAAAGTGATTGATACCTATGAGGATTCTCATGTGGATATTGAATCTCTGGATGTTGAAGTTGGCAAGCTAGGTGACAGTATTCCTTCTCGTAAGATAGTGCCTGATGAATCTGAAGATTCTGACATTGAAGGCATGCCTAGTGATCTAGAAGATGATGTTTGGGATGATGATGATAGTCCAATCTGTGAGAGTATCTCTTTGCCTATTACGTGTCCTACTAGCATTGTGTATGTTCATCCTAGTATTGAGTGCCCTCTCAAGGATACGATGCCCATCACGTTAGAGCCTATGATTATACCCACTGAGACTTTATTTGACTTACCTAAGGAGCCTATGAGTGAGGATTTCTCTATTGTCATTGATGACCCTTACTTAATGGATGTCCCGACTGATTGGGAAGACTCACCTTATGTGAGAAGGTTATGTTTGGATGATTTTTGCATTGCGAACCCGAACGATAGTTATTTGTTGTTACAACCATTTTTTGAAGCTCAATCTGAATTAAAATTTTTGTTGGGGTTCAATTTTGCCCATTTCTGAGACCGTTACTGATTCTGAATTGAATGACTTGTGTAGTGTGTTGGAAGAAATTGCAAGCGAGGAAGTGGTATTTTTGGATGTTTATTTGGTTTTACCCCCGACTGAGAGTTCATTGACGTTATCACCGATAGGTGAAATTAATTCTGATTTGGATTTTATCCCGGGTTTGATTTTACCGACCCTTCCTCCTATTTTTGTGCCCACATTAGTTAGCATTTTAGGACATGAAATTGGTAGTCCTAGACTTAGTTGTTGTGATGCGCCCACTCTATTAGTTCCTACTTTGGCGTTGTATCAGCCCTTAGATCTTAGTAAGTTGAACGCGTTAGTTTTTGGTCTGTTCACCGCACCGCATAGATCTGACTATGCATCACATTTGACTATTCCTTTCTCTGCGTGTCCGATTACGGTTCTATCCTCGTCTGTTTTTGCTTCTTTGGCTATTGTTCCTCTAGATGTGGTGTCTTCTTCACATAGTTATATACCACACCCAGTCATACACATTTATCCACTGCCTTTTTATGACCCTCATTCCCACCCGTTAGTGACCACGGTTAGGCCCCATTAGTTGTATCACTCGCACATCTTTTCACACCCAGGAGCGTCCAACTCTATTATTTATGATGAGCGGTTCCCCTTGGCATATCTTCATGCCAAGCATGAAAATGTTAAATATAAATTTAGAGCATCAAATTTGGAGCAAATGAAAGTCATCTTTGATTATAACGCTCCCGTGCCCCCTGACTTAACCCCTTTATCCTCCATATTTGGGTTGAGTCACGTAGCACATGAGTTCACACCTCACGGTAGTAACATACTTAGGTGCACATTTAAAAAATTACTCAATCAAGTTGCGTCTTATTATTATTCACATGTTAGTTGCTCGCCGAATGAGATCGTGCACGGATATAAAGCACATGTGCCTTTTGACTTGATTTCATTACCATTGTCTTATAAGACAAGTCAACTCGCACAAGTTTATGCCTCTCATGTTCATAAATTATATAAGTACATTAGTGAAGCGCTAACCATACTAATGACATTTTATCTAATTCATGCTAGCTTACATAAAAGAGCGTCTCACTATGAGGTTGGCGATTTAGTTTTGGTGCGTCTCGTCCCTGAACGGTTGCCTTCGGGCACTATAGAAAATTGGCGAGTTGGCGAGCTAGACCTTTTTCGAATATTAAAGAAATTAGGAGAATATGCATATCATTTGAAGTTATCCACTGATTGGGGTATTACTCCTATTTTTAATGTTTCTGATTTAACGCCATATTTTTCTCCATCACTTGAATTATCTGTCTGTCCGTTTGAGTCCACTATATTTTCTTATCGTTTGGGTAGTGAGCTTGTGCCTGGATCGCTCTCTTCATCGGTCTTCACTGGTTGTACGTTGGTTTTTGATGTAGAAACTTTTTCTCCTTTATTGCCTAATTCTTTTCCAAGGTTCCCCAGGACCACCTTTTTGCATGACAGGATACTCCAGGTTGAAGTGCTCTCATCTCCAAGTGGTGATGTGTAAGACCCCCTTTTTTTTCTTTTTAAACACCAGAGTCTTAGCCCAGAACTGCAGCTTTGCGGTGGAACCGACTCACGGGAAGGCCGCCACTACAAAACGCCAATTCTGCCGGCCCTTTTCGATCGCAGAATAGTAGCATAATGAAGTAAAAGCAAGTCCACATAACCACATGTATATAAATAAATCTCCACGAAGGGAGTGTCCACAATAATAATATATCAGAGTACAAAAGGAGGGCTTGTGCCTAGTACATCATATCCTCACTACAAGTCACTCGCGGAAGCAAAACTAAAACTAAGCGACACCGTAACTGTCACTGAACTGAGAGCACCCAAGCTAGACTGACCCATCTCCACCGACTCCGTATTCTGCTGGTACTGCATCTCTGGGTGCTTTTTCCTTTTCGGCCTGCCGCCGCCGCCTAGCCATCCACGTCTGCATCTACGTCTTTGGCCTCCTGGCTGCTGAGCTGGTGGGCTCCTACCCATCAAGGGGCATTTGACCCGTGTATGTCCCGACTGGTAACAATGGTAACACGGTCGCGGGGTCAACTCTGACAGAAACTGCAACACCTGTGACCCTTCCATATAGTACACCTAAAATGTTGTGGTTCGAAAACTGTTAGTCATAAAGACTAAGCCCTATCATCCCCTACCCCTTCCCCCATGGCTCCTAGGTACCGAGCGGAGAGGAAGAAAGGGAAATACATGAAGGTGGAGAATAAGTCAAAAATAGGTGATAGAGGACTTAAGCTAGCAAGTGCATAGTAAATACGACAGAAGCAGAAAGTAATAAATATAACATTAACTTATAGGGAAGCACATAAGCCAAGGGATCTTTTGCAGGGCTCCTATCGTATAAAGTGTCCCATACCACTTATACGTTGGGGTGTCGGTTGTCAAACATTTAAGAGTAGCAAGTAAGTGAAAGCACAAGAAATATAACCATTGATTTATAGGGATTACCCCTATAGACCAAGGGGTCGTTTTGCAGGGCCTATCGTATAAAACGTCCCATACTATCTTATACGATAGGTGACAATGTTTATGCTATGACATGCAAATATGCTATGAAATGCACAAGCAAGTGCAACACACCCACCGACTCTATGCGCACGGACCTTTAGTTCCCCCTGTTCGGGCGGCTAGCTTCACCCCCAGGAACCTCCGTTATGGCAAACGGAGACAGTGAGTCGGGCCCCCCACTCCTAGGTAGGTAACCACACTACCAGGCCTAGCCCTTCCGTATGCCCCTAGAAGAACACAACCTAGAGTATCCGCGTACTTGTGCTGGCTGTACCCACTAGGATTTCTTTGGCTAAGTGTCCCACACCGCCGAGTCAACGTACCGCTGTCGTTGTGATCGATCGCCTAGTACCGATGACCCACCACTTTTATGCACATGCAATCATGACAATTATATTTGAACAAGTTCTCATGTTACCAAGCCTCCAGCTCTCTATACTACCAAGCATATACCAAGTCCCCGAGCATGCTGCTCCCTGGACTTCCCAATTACAAACCAACCACCATCAATACTAGTAGGCCCTTAGACCACGGACCTACTCTACCCATTCCATGCCAATTCTTCTTCCTAAGTGTACAAGTGTAGGTGTGAGGTAGAACTATTATTAGGGTTACTCTTGATCATTTTATTCCTAAGAGTTAAGGTTAACCTTGGACTTCCCGAGGTTTACCCAGTGAAGGGCTCGCAGCGGTACTAGGAGCTATGATGGGGTGAATCCCAAAACTCCCTTTCCAAGGCACTTATTATAATTGATTGGTTCCCTTAACCCATTCCCTTTTCATATTACAGTGGGCTAATCCTAGGGTGACTTTGACTCTTCCTCTTCTTGGGGAGGACGGTCTTCCGTCGAACCCGAACACTACTTATCGCAAGTCAATCTCACACCCTACCCATCCTGACTTCCAATAATGAACTTGATTTAACTCACACTATCCAAACCAGCAAACTACCAAAATCCCATCTCCCAAGTTCATTACACACTCTACTTCGGCTTCTGCAGTTTTTACTAAACGCAGACCATCCTAAGCTTTATGAGGCATGCAAGGGATGGTACTCCCAACTGTCTTCTGAATCCCATATAATATTTACTGGAGGTCTACCATGACCTAATTAGTCTAAATCCAGAAAATAATGATTTTCCTATTTATCGGGCATTTAATTTATTTATTCTAAGATTCCAAATGCCCTAGAATGAACATGAAGTGCACTAATGAGCCAACAATAAATCATCATAAAATCAGTAAAAATCCTATAAGGCATTTTAACAATAATTCCAAATTTTGAGAGATTCCAGAGGTGTTTAAGCCTATATTTCCTAATTTACCATTTTAGGCCACTTTTAGTATATTATGAAGGAAGTACTTCAAATATATATCCAAAAATCCCAGGAAAATTATAGAAGCTATATAGTGAACTAAGATCATCATAAACCAAGTACCATAATTTTTCTCCATCAATTAAACTCTGAATTTATTTTAATGCAAGATACTAATTTTCCTATCTTAATAAAGGAGGCACTGTTTTTATCCATCTAAAATTCCAGAGAAAATTACAGGGTGACTATTATAATTTGAAACTCCCACTGACCAAATTTCATATTTTTTCAAATAATAAATGGGCATCATTTGTATTTTTGACTACATATCATAATTAGTATATTAAAGAATAAAGTACTCAAAATAATCAGATAAAATTTCCAAGCAAATTACAGAAGGTATAACACGCTATAAGATGGCCTAATCCAAGGTTTCATAATATTCTAGTGAACAGAAATTCCATAATCATCAAAATAAATATCTAGGGCACAATTAGAGTTGTAAATGAAGTACTGTATAATTTAATCCAAAAATCTCACCAAAATTATATCATGGCTATTTTGAACAGGAAATCCCTTTGCCCAAATTTTACTTGATTTGAAGTTCATTAGATAGCTTAATAATTCAAATTAAAGTTTGTGACCTAAACTAGGGTTAGGATTTGAGGTGGGCTAAAGGTCTCCAAATACCATAATATTTTCACCAGAGGACTTCAATGGCCCTATGGTCCTCTCCACCAAATTTCAATTCAGTCCAAGGTCATTTGACCCCATGACCTTCACAACCCTACAAATCCCCATTAAGGTACCTACCCTAGGGTTCTAGGGCTACCCTACACCAAACCACCCCAAACTCCCTTGGAGGGAGTGTCATGCCCTAAACAGTCTTTGGACAAAGTATCAGCCTCTGTTGAGGTGATATGGCCACTCAAATACCAAGGGGGTGTTTGATCCTAAATTATCCTATAAGGATCATCCTAGGGTTGGACACAACCCTATTCAGAACATCTCTAAATGAGATGAAATTTTTACCAGAACCTTATGCTACACCCAGGGACCACTCACCAAAATTTGGGAGGGTTTGGAAGTAATTTAGCCATCTAATTAAATTATGCTAGGATTATTAAATTTTTCTAAAAACTATAGAAAAACGTTCTCCAAAAATTCTCATTTTTGGAAAGCACCTAGATATAGGTAAGATTAGGCCACTCCCCAAATTTCAAGTCATTTTGATGACTGGATTGGAGTGGGGAATTTTTCTAAGGTCAAGACAGCCCAATGGATAGACCTCACCAAAAAGGGTGTTGTGGTCTAACCAAGACTCCAAATCGAGTGAAACCAATTTTGAATTAAACTAGGCTTCAAGGGCTACATTTTCTATGTTGACCACTATTTATGTTTCAGCCCCTACGGGCTATAATTTTCAGTTTTAACCAAGTGTACAGTGAAGGGATTTAAATTCCTATTTATACAAAATATAATATAATAAAAATAACACTGTTCATCTTCTTCTTTAACCGAACCCGAATAGAACCAGAAAAACAACTATTCCTGTAGCTTTTCCAAAGCTATTTCCCGGCCACCCAGCCATCTCCCTAGCCGGCCACCACCACCACCACCTCTGTTGAGGTGAGGGTTACCCTCGGGCAGTGGCACGGCCGCCGGAGAGGCGATTTCCGGCAAACCCGCCACCATGAAATTTTCGAAAAACCCTGGAAACGCTCACCCGATCTGGCTCTTTTGAGCCCGATACCTATCCTAACGATTTCTAAGATCTATCCGCAGAAGAAGAGGGAGGGGAGGATCTTATTCGCGATTCAGAGTCGAACCGATCGTCGGGATGCTATGTGCGCGGCGGTGGCGTCGTCGGAATTCTTCTACAGTACAGTAGGAATCTCGAAACTTCAGGTAAGGGCTGGGAAACTTCATCCTTGAACCTAAGGGGACTTTTTAAAGCAGTAAAAAGGAGGGAGGGGAAAGGTCTAATGCTTGTGGCCATTAATGTTTCGCTTAATAACGTTTCGGTTATGATGTTGGGAAGAGGAAAAGGTGGAAGATGAATTGGCTGATCCAGGTGGCGATTTCCTATTGGACCTCACTCTCTCATTCTATTAACTAATTAGGGACGGAAATGGCCCATAAATATTCCTGCTGTTCATTCCATAATTAGAATTGATTAAGACATCGGTTACCGAGATTTAAAGTCTGGCTGACGTTTCGGCCTTGGTCACGGGCGTGACACATAGGTCACAGGCGTGACAGGCCTGGATGGACAATTCTGGGTTCGACGATCGTCGAACTGAGATCGACGATCGTCGAAGGGTGGTCACGCCCTAGGTCACATGCGTGACAGGGCCATGAGTCAAATTCCGCGCTCGGCGATCGTTGCGCTGAGATCGACGATCGCTAAAGGGGGTCATGCCCTTGGTCACGGGCGTAACACCTGGGTCACGGGCGTGACAGGGCTAGGTTGAAAATTCTGCGCCCGACGATCGTCTACCTGAGATCGACGATCGTCGAAGGAGTCACGCCCTAGGTCACGGGCGTGACGGGTCGGTCACGGGCGTGACCAACCCGTGACCCGAAATCTTGGTCGATTTATTTCAATTTTTGGGCTTCCTAGGGTTCTGTCACAACCAACGACTCCTAGGGGTCTAGCCGGAAATGGGATGTTACAAATCCCAATAAACAAAACAAAGATTTCGTCGCCGAAATCAAGGTTAAGCCTACGGGGCTCTAATCGGGAAAAGAAGCTTGTAACATCCCATGAGAATTGAAAGATTACATCTCTATGTTAGGTTTGATGTGTGCAGTTTTGATTCCAAAACCAGTTCGTCCAATTGATATGGTGTATATCCCAATAAACAAAGGATTAGCCCCTATTCTTGAAATTTCAGTCTTATTGGTTTTAAAAATAGGAACGCAAATTGATTGTCCAGAGGGGTTGTGAGGTATACCTGACCGAAAAGTGGAGTGCTCTGGTGGCAATCTCCAGCCTGTAAGTTAGGGCCCGATTCGCTCCAGGATCCTGTAAGGGCCCATATACCTAGGACTGAGCTTCTTGCTCCAACCACGCACCCCGTGGTATCGAACAATCTACTCCACAAATCTCCGCACTAGTTCCCCCCACCCCCCACAGAGTCATCCTTCTTGATTGGAATGAATCTGACCACCTTCATCAACCGATCGACGATGACCCAAGTCGAGTCATTTCCCGTCCGTGATCGGGGAAGTCCATGAATAAACTCCATCGCGATGTCCTCAAATTTCCATTCCGGGGGTACATGTTCTGAGATACATCATCCTTCTGAGGATACGACCTAGCGATTAAATCTTTACCTTCTCAGATATCCCGAATCTTATCACCCGTCACCTAATTTCACATGATAATAGTTAATTCTCGTAATTATTCCATCTTATTACCATGTCATTGTCTTGGTAACGCTACGGGTCATAATTCTAACCATGTTTGTTACGCCACTTTCCCTAAACTAGGTCCAAGGGAACTCAAGCCAATACTAGTTTGCCCAATAAACAAAAGTTTATCCTCCAATAAACAAAAGATCAGCCCCTACCTATCTTGGGCTAAGTATCTTGACATTACCCTGTTATATCTGTCCTAGCTGGGTGCACAATCCTTAGGGCATCAATCTTCGACTTGGGGTCCCACCCTGAAACTCGTTAATATACTCCATACTTTAAACTCTCTGAGTCACATCTATGACAACCTTATCCGGGTCAAAATGTTCCCAATCCCAAATGAGTATCTTCCGAACTCGAATTCCTATCCGACCCTCAGTGTTTGTCTCGGTGTTTGTCTCCAGGTAATTTTATTACCGGTATTGAGGGTTAAGACTACTTGTCTTTTACCATTCTGCTAATGTATTATTGGTCTCAATTCTCCTTAAAGTAGTCTATCGCTTTGAATAATCTTTGATTGGGATAGTAGGGACACCTGAGTTTACGTCTTAGGTAGTCATTCTCGTGCTAAATTCCTCCTTTATTCTCTTTGGGTATCTCCTTACCTTAACCAAATTCATGCCCAAGGTCTATTCTGAACTAGGGAATACTATAAATTGTCATGGTTAGTCACGAGTCCTAGTTGGTTGAGTCTAAATCGTTGGTTAGAGGATGATAAGACGAGATCTTCGCAGCCGGAGATGTTCCCTGCTGGGGGCAGGGTAGGTCACAGGCTAAAAAGAAGGATTCTAATTAATGATGGAGTGGACTTTTACATGTGATTTCCCTTATGGGCACACCACTGCTTCCGCTGCTTAGTTTGTCCTCAAACTAAACTCGAGCGGGGGTGACCCAGGGTTAGTGGACTGCTACTTTTCCGATCGATGTTTCCTCTGATACCACTTGTAAGACCCCCCCCCCCTTTTTTCTTTTTAAACACCGGGGTCTTAGCCCAGAACAGCCGCTTTGCGGTGGTACCGACTCACGGGAAGGCCGCCACTACAAAACGCCAATTCTGCCGGCCCTTTTCGATCGCAGAATAGTAGCATAATGAAGTAAAAGCAAGTCCACATAACCACATGTATATAAATAAATCTCCACGAAGGGAGTGTCCACAATAATAATATATCAGTGCAAAAGGAGGGCTTGTGCCCAGTACATCATATCCTCACTACAAGTCACTCGCGGAAGCAAAACTTTAACTAAGCGACACCGTAACTGTCACTGAACCGAGAGCACCCAAGCTAGACTGACCCATCTCCACCGACTCCGTACTCTGCTGGTACTGCATCTCTGGGTGCTTCTTCCTTTTCGGCCTGTCGTCGCCGCCTCGCCATCCACGTCTGCGTCTACGTCTTCGGCCTCCTGGCTGCTGAGCTGGTGGGCTCCTACCCATCAAGGGGCATTTGACCCGTGTATTTCCCAACTGGTGATAATGGTAACACGGTCGCGGGGTCAACTCTGACAGAAACTGCAACACCTGTGACCCTTCCATATGGTACACCTAAAATGTTGTGGTTCAAAAACCGTTAGTCATAAAGACTAAGCCCTATCATCCCCTACCCCATCCCCCATGGCTCCTAGGTACCGAGCGGAGAGGAAGAAAGGGAAGGACAGGAAGGTGGAGAATAAGTCAAAAACAGGTGACAGTGGAGCTAAGCTAGCAAGTGCATAGTAAATACGACAGAAGCAGAAAGTAAGAAATATAACCTTAACTTATGCGGAAGCACATAAGCCAAGGGATCTTTTGCAGGGCTCCCATCGTATAAAGTGTCCCATACCACTTATACGTTGGGGTGTCGGTTGTCAAACAGTTAAGAGTAGCAAGTAAGTGAAAGCACAAGAAATATAACCATTGATTTATAGGGAATACCCCTATAGACCAAGGGGTCATTTTGCAGGGCCTATCGTATAAAACGTCCCATACCATCTTATACGATAGGTGGCAATGTTTATGCTATGACATGCAAATATGCTACGAAATGCACAAGCAAGTGCAACACACCCACCGACTCTTTGCGCACGGACCTTTAGTTCCCCCTGTTCGGGAGGCTAGCTTAACCCCCAGGAACCTCCGTTGTGGCAAACGGAGACAGTGAGTCGGCCCCCCCACTCCTAGGCGGGTAACCACACAACTAGGCCTAGCCCTTCCGTACGCTCCTAGAAGAACACAACCTAGAGTATCCGCGTACTTGTGCTGGCTGTACCCACCAGGCTTTCTTTGGCTAAGTGTCCCACACCGCCGAGTCAACGTACCGCTGTCGGTGTGATCGATCGCCTAGTACCGGTTGTTGGAACACCCTATTACTAATTTGGGTAAGGATCACTATGTTTTTCTTAGGAAACCAGGTTGACCTAGATGTATAGTTGAAAAGGTCAACATTAGAATGTGTCTAGGGCTTAGAACTTAGGTTTGAAGCTGCCCCCAGGACCATTCTAAGATTTTAGAGATAGAGCCAAGTCTAAGACTTTTATCGTCGAGCTTAGGTCAACGAAACATCGAACTCCATTCGACGCTCTCTGAGCTCAACCTAGCTGAATCGTCGAGCTCCGGTCGACGATCTTCTAGCTCAGGTCGACGATCCTTCTTCACTTATTCTCCAGGTCGCTGAGCTCAGTTCGACGATCTTTGAGCTCAGTTCGACGTTTTCTGGCTGATGATCATTTCCAGTCTCTGAGCTCAGGTCGACGATCATAGAGCTCAGATCGACGTTTTTCCTGAGAGATCGACGATCTTAAGGATTCAAATTCAGTCAGACTTTGGAATGTGTTTCAAATTATCTCAGCATTTATGTCAAGAGATCTGCCAGCCGTTTTCATTTATTCTGGAGCAAGTTTCAAGGAATTATTCAGAGAATATTTTACTGGACTTTCCTCTAGAAGACAAAATCTTTTATGGAAGGCATTTAATGTTTGGTTAACGGCTATCTTGGATATAGAATCTTCAGAGAATTAAAAATCTTCTTCTCTTCTTTTCTTCAGTAACAAGACACACAGATACACAGACTGATACAGATAAGAAAGAAAAAGAAGAAGTGATTCACAGGATTCTCTAATCAACACAAGAAAACTCAAGTGATCAATCCTAGAGAATTAGCTGAATAATTTTGTGTACTCAAAACGTGATCACAGCTTCATCCCAAGGACTCCAAACAACTCATCTTTCAGCCTCTGCTGAAACTATCTTATGCTGGAGATCTGAAGCTTCTAAAGACCTATCACCCTGAAGCAAAGCTTCCTCTCTTGAACTAGTCAACATCTCAGGGGGAGCTTTGACAATACAAATCCACTTGTGCTTCTCTCTTTGATTGAGACAGAGAAGACACCTTCACCCTCTTTCTTTTTCTTTTCCTTTCACTCTGTAAAAGGGTTTTCAAAACTCCCTTCAAAAGTTCTGAGTCTGGTTCTGAGAGCCTTGTCAAAACTCAGTGGTGGCAAGACACCTTATCAAAAAATCTAGTTTGGTTTTTGAGCACCTTGTCAAAAGCTCATTGGTGCCAGGACACCTGATCAACCCTTCCTGCAGTGGATTCCTACCAAGGGTGGTAGAAGAGTGGATGTACCCAGGTTTTTGGGGAACCACTATAGCTACTTGTGTTTTCTGGTTTGCTTGTGTGTTTTCTTTGCTGTGTGCTGTGCTCTTCTTTTTACTGTTCTTTTAATTCTATAGCAAGACACCTTACACCTATATATAAATTAAATCTTAAAAGCTTTGCTATGTTTAAAATTGTGAATTTACTTTAAATAAACTCTATTCACCCCCCTCTAGTGGAATTTACTTTAAAATTGGAAAGACTTTTGCACTTAGTGGAATTCTCGTATAACAACAGCCATCAAGCTAGCATTGGTATGGCACCCCATGAAGCTCTATACGGAAGGAGGTGTAGGACCCCCTTGTCCTGGGTGCAAGACGAAGACTCGAAGGCATTGGGCATAGAGTATATTGATGATACTGATGCGGTAGTCAGATTGATATGGGATCGCATGCTTGAGGCTCAGAGTCGGCAAGCAAGGTATTATAATGCGAAACACCGGATGGTGGAATTTCAAGTGGGAGACAGGGTGTTTCTGAAAATCCGGCTGATGCATGGAGTATCACGAGTACGAGGCGTGAAGAAGCTAAGCCCAAGGTATGTTGAACCTTATGTTATAGTGGAAAGGATTGTCCCGTTGGCCTACCGGTTAGAGTTGCCACCAGAACTGGGGAACCTCCACGACGTGTTCCATGTATCATCTCTCCGGAAAGCATTGATGCGGCCCGACCAATACACCCCCATAACTGATGGTGTTGTGGCGTCTGATAGGTCTGTGCGATTGGAGCCAGTGCGGATTGTTGACAACGAGGTGAGAGCTCTGCGCCGTAAAAGTGTGTCTCTAGTAAATGTGCTATGGTCTAATCATGGGAAGGAAGAATTTACTTGTGATCCGGTGGACTTAATGCGGAAGCGCTACCTGGAGCTGTTCTCCTAAGGTAACATTTTATAGCGCATATTATTTTGTACTTGCATCCCCATATCCCTAGCCTGATTTCAGGGACAAAATCTTTTATTTTGTTTATAGGATTTGTAACGTCCTAATTCGCGCTAGGCCCCTCGCACGAGTTTTGAGTCAAGAGACTTGACTCGGGCTCGGGGCGCACTGGCAAAAGGTGTCAAGTGTGTTGGATGGAGTGTAGGGTTGGGTGATATCCAACGGATTGAAAGGGAATGGCCTAAGGAAAAATCGTCGAGAATACCTGGTAATTCTCACCGATCGTCGAGTATCGATAAGATTACTCAATGCTCTCAACGCCAGATTTCCGATAGGAATGGCCCAAGTGAAAATCGTCGAGAATACCTGGTGATTCTCGCCGATCGTCGAGTATCGATGAGAATACTCAACGCTCTCAACGCCAGATTTCCGATAGGAATGTCCCAAGGGAAAATCGTCGAGAATACCTTGTGATTCTCGCCGATCATCGAGTATCGATGAGAATACTCAACGCTCTCAACGCCGGATTTCCGATAAGAATTGCCGAAGGGAAAATCGTCGAGAATGCCTGGTGATTCTCGCCGATCGTCGAGTATCGATGAGAATACTCAACGCACTCAACGCCAGATTTTCGATAAGTTAGGCTAAGGGAAAAATAGCCGGTTATCATTGTTGATACCCGACGAATTCGTCGAGAATGCCTGACGATTCTCGCCGATCGTCGAGAATGACAGATGATTCCCACCGAATTTGACTTGTGCGTTTTCTTCGCCCAGGCAGATTCGCTGGCTTGCACAGGCGGACTAAACCGGGATTCAGGATTCGTGCTGGATGATTCCTGTGATCGGGTCACTTCAATATGACCCATTATGAGCGGTCCAATGTGGCGTTGACACGTGGCAGAAGATGTAACCTAATACATCGGCTTATAAAGGGACGTTAAAGCCAAACCCTATCCTTGCGCCGATCAACCCTTGCCATCATTGTGGATCTCACGAACCGTCGGAGCCGAGGGAAGTCGGAGCTCTTGGAGGCGGCCTTCTCTCGATATCTTTCTCTCTCTTTCCTTTGCCATGAAGAACAAGCACCAAGCAAGGGATGCCGCAAAGAAGAACGACTAGATCCATGTCCGGGAATGTTGGTACTGCTGGAAACGAGGTGAGCTTCCTCCCCTCTCCCTTGGTGCTAGATCTGTAGTTATATTCTAGGGGAGATATCGACTCCATAGAGTCTTGATGGTGAAGAGGAGATTTCTTAGGGAAAGCCATGCCTAGTTTGTTTTCTATGCTTTTAGTCTTCTTCAACCTCTCCATCATTCAAAGTGAAGATGAGAGAGTGATTCATGGAGAAGTGCGGCTTTGTGAGGGTGAATAAGGGTGGACGAAGTGTCTGGAGGAGTTTTGGGAGGTCGGTGCAAGAAGGAAGATGAACGGATGCCGTTCATCTCACCTTAAGATGCGTGTAGAAATCTGACTTCTGCACGCAGCGATCTTCGCCGCCAGTTTCGGAGGCATTCTGTTCATATATGGGTTTTCAACTCAACACAAAAGTCGTATCCCTCAAAGATACCTTTCCAACGAGTGCTTGCACGTTTCCAGGCGATACCTGTAGCTACAGGAAAGTCCATTCGAGTCTACTGCGATTGGGGGAAATATGCCCAGGAAATCTGTATCCTGTATGCAGCAGACTTCGAGTTAAATTTCTGATGTGATGCGACCAGATCTGGGCTTCTAACTTAACATGAAAGTCGTAGCCCTCGCGAATACCTTTCCAACGAGGGGTTGAGCGTTTATAGCGGATTCCTGTAGCTCCAGGAATTCCAGTTTTGGTGGCAAGCTATATAATAATAATGTTCATGTTAACTCATGGTTAAGTGTACTCTTGTGAAAGTTATGATGTGCAATTTATATCGTTTGGATCCTTTGAGTATGATGCTATAGTTAACCTTATGAATGTTGTGCTCAACATTGGTAGCCATCTAGGTTAATTGTGATGTGAATTGAGATAGGATGGCTAGTGATCAATGGAGGTTGAGCTTGGTTGTAGATTATATCTATCCTGTGATGAATTGAGGTGATCAATTGAATAGATAGTTGTGAATGAGAGGAACTCTTTTGGGAGAGTATTTTGTACTCGGGATCCGAGCCTAATGGGTTTTGTTGATAACCGATGCTTAGATATGTAGTCTTCCTACGGGTAGCATCGAGTGAGTTGTGATGGTGCATATGGTGTGCGACGACTCGATGTGTCGTGATACTGAGATAATGAATATGGCAGGTCTACGGGCTCGCCAGTCGTCACACCGATGGGAGCCAATAGTTAGACCTTGGGCGGTAGGGCTAGACACTTGGTGTCCATAACCCGAGGTCTCCTCCGCACCATGAGAATGGTTGGGCTTGCGCCTCGTGCGATTCCGAGGTTCCTTCCGATTCGAAATTAAAGGCCAGGTTGGGTTGTGTTCTTGGTGCAAATCTACCCAAGACCCCTTCTGAGATGTAGTATGCGTGTGAGCTCCGCTATTGTGTTCTTAGCGTTGAGGCGTACGGAGGCCTAGGACAGGTAGTGTGGATACCACCTAGTAGTGGAGACGCCCGCTCCACTGTCACTGTCTCGCCACGACGGTAGACGCCTGAGAGGTAAGCTACCTGCTCAAAAAGTGGGAACTTCAAGTCTGTGTCGACATAGCAACTTGCATGTGTGTGAATATGGGTCGGTCATTGCATAGCATTCATACCATACCATTCATATCATGCACAAGATCCTTATCGTATAAGTTTATATGGGCACTCTTATATGATGAGTTACTTTTTTGTTAAGCCAAACCTTAACTTATAAGTTTGTATGGACACTCTTATAAGTTAAGTTACTTTTCCTGTTGTAGATTACCTGCTGATTAATTATTTGATTTAATAGAACTGCTAGCTTACTTTGTAGAGATATTACTCTTACCAGTTCCTTGTCACCTGCTTGATTACCCCTGTTATATATATACATATTGTACTTGTTTCCTTTCTCTGCCCGATGCCGAGGAGTCGCCGGGGGAGAGGATGTGAAGCCACTTAGTCTTTATGAGTAACGGTTGCTACGTCTTCCATTTTAGGAGGAAACCTCGCAGATAGGCATTACATCCAGAGGCTATTGTACCCAGAACTTCTATCCTGACTATTATTGGAGCATCAAATCTGTATATATCAAATAAAGAAGCTGTTAATCCTAACAAGGAGATCATTTACTAAGTCTGGGGATAGTAGCAAAGAAGAGAGGCCAAAGGAAAATAAGCAGAAGAAATAAAACCTGAACTGCTGTGTTTATGGTATTATTTTTTAAAAAACTATGCTCTTTTGATACAAAGCTTACTATGTATAAATATATCTGCTGCATATATTATTTCATTCTCTGCCAGATATATGTTTGTCTTGCTTTGTACATTTCTTTTTATCATTGAGTCTGTAATTAGAAACCTCACCCAAATAGGGGGAGATTGTTGGATCCCTAGTAGGATTTAGGCTAGGTTCACTAAGCTAGGATCTTATGACCCAACATGTATAGCCAGGGTCATGGTTGTGTCCTAGAGTCTAGGCCAAGTCCTGAGAGTCAACATCACTTGGACCAGCCATCAACAGAATGCCAGAGTCTCAAGACTTAGAGATTTCAAAGACTCAGTAAAAATGAGTTCGAAGTTTGTCGAACTCAGGTAGACGAAAGTAGTGCTCAGCTTGATAAAATCAGAGAAAGATTCTCTGAGCTAAGCTCGACAAACTGAGTTCATAGGTCTCAGGTCGACAAATTCTGGATCATATGCTTGAACACTCAACGCAAGAGAACATCTCAAATATTCTATGTCCAGAATCAAAATCAGGTCGACGATCTTGGATCTCAGATCGACGAACAAAGTTCTCAGGTCTCAGGTCAACTAATTCTGGATCATATGCTTCAACACTCAATGCCAGAGAACATTTCAAATATTTTAAGTCCATAATCAAACTCAGGTCGACGATCATGGATCTCAGCTCAACGAACTGTGGACTCAAGTTGACGAATCCATACTTTGTTATTTTTATCCTTCTGTCCCTATTATAATGTAATAATTCCTGAGTAATTAATGCCAAAATATTCTCTGAATATTACCGTTAGACAGAACATTAATTATGGTCTTCATCAGGGTAATTGCCTGCCATTTTTCATAGGGACAGTTGGGGAAATCAACCAATGCAAAATATTTTCTGGCCGTCATCATTGAATACAGAAAGGATTTAGAAATTCAAAAGGACATTTTACATGGAAAATAAAAAAAGAAGGATTTTTCTTCTTCCTAGACAACTAATACAGACACACAGAAAACCAGTCAAGAAGAGAAGAACACTATCGTCTCACAACAAGGATTCTCTCGGCTCTCCCTCTCTCTTGACAATAAAGTGCTAGAAAGAAAGAACTGCTAGACCAGAAGAAGAATAGCTTTCAGAAGAAGAAGAAGAATAACCATTTAAATCAAGAGTCTTCTTCTTCTGTCATCCTCTCAGGAACTTTCAAAGGACAACAACTACTGCATCAGTCAAAGGAGTTCCTGAAGATCATCTGGTTGAAGCTAAAATCCTGAAGGCCTATCACCCTAAAGAAAAGTTCCAACCACCTGAATCTATTCACTATCTCAGGGGGAGCTTTTGCTAACATCAAATCCACAGAGTCTTCTTAAGTTTTATAATTGAGAAAGGGAAGACATAATCACTCTCTCATCCCCCCACTGTATAAAGGGTTGTCTACTCCCTTCAAAAGTGATTCCTGGTTGCAAGTCACCTAACAAAAAGACTTGAGGTTTGGTTTTTGAGCACCTGATCAAAAGCTCATTAGTGTTAGGCACCTGATCAAAAATCTGAGTGGATTCCTACAAGGGTGCTAGAAGAGTGGATGTACCCAGGTTGGGGAACCACTATAAATTCTTGTGTTGTCTGGTTGCCCTTTTCTTTTTATTCTTGTTGTGGCTGTGCTAGTTAGGACTGCTCTGTTTTTGCTTAATTAATTTTTCATTCTGCAATTTTTATTTACTGCAAAATTTCAAATACTTTTCAAGGATACTCTATTCACACACACCCCCCCCCCCTCTAGAGTATTCCAGATCTAACACCCCACTTTCACACTGAACGTTTTTGACTTTGTCTCACAAATCACTCAACACCAAGGCTTCACTCAACGCCAAGGCTTTACTGAACACCAAACTGGCATTACTCGACGAATTCGTCGAGATTACTCGACGAATTGGACATAGGCTCAAATCTCACTCAACGCCAGGACTTATAGTAGACAGACTCAATGCTTTTACTTAGCATAGACAGAGACACTCAATGCAGAGGCTGTTACTCGACGAACTCGACGCCTATTACTCGACGAACTAGATGCCAAGTTAACCTCACTCAATGCCAAGCTGATATTAGAGGAATTCGTCGAAATTAATCGACGAATATGACTTAACTACAACTGAAACTCGCTGAATTTTACTTAAACCCAAACTCCACCTATATTCCACGAATTTAGTCAGGCTAACCTCATCATACTCGACGATTTCTATAAACCTAAACTAAAGGTCATATACAATGATTTGTCTATACTTAGCCTATCATACACGACAAAATATCCTTAGATTAATTGTCATATACCCGACGGATCCCACTTAAGCTAATAGTCATATACTTGGTGGTTGACCTAGACTAGCAGTAAAATGCGGCAAATTTCTACTTTTTTACTTGACTTGAAATTTTGCACTACTCAGTAGATTGGGCTTGGCCAATCCCTACACTACTCTTAAATCTAATGAGTGAAAAAAAACAATAAGAAAGACATGCGGAAAACTCTTGGGGGAAGAAATCACCACATGAATCTAACTCCATAAATCTGGCCACACCAGGGCCCTTCTTCACGGATCCGGCCGCAAGAACACCAAAGAAGCAAAACCTATAACTTTTCGAGAGGAGAGAAGGTAAAAACCACATACCTTAATCCCTAAAAATCAACGAAATAGGAAAGACTCACCGTACAAACGTAGATCTCGGTGAGAGCAGTACGAATCTACTCTAAGATGACAATTTCGATCACCGGAGATCCTTCAATTGACTATTGAAGGCCTAGAAATGTTTGTCATTCTCGCTATTTCACAAAACAGGCCAACGGTTTCGGGATGAAGATAATGAATAGGGTTATGTCTAATCGCAAGGCTATTTATAGATACTAAATAATATAATATATTATTATTATAATTAAAATGTCTAATTGACCAATACTCGCACAAACTCAGATTTCTACGAAAATCGCACCGTAGCTACATACCGACGCTACGAATCCAACAGCGAAGTCAAAATCAAAATCCGGCAAACCAAACTCAGGTAAACACTCTGATTGGCCCGCAAGCAGACTCTTATTTGGGTGGTTGGTTCGAAGACTCGACCGTCACGGACTGTTAGAAAATCGAAGTTTCTAATGAAAGGAGGCAAGTGCACCTATCGCAAGTAGTACTCAATATTCGGGAGAATACCGAGGTCGTATTGTTCTCGGGGTCGGGTTGATTATTCTTACTTCTCTAGGAGGACTATTATTTTACTGAAAGTAAGGTTGAAGTTTGTTTGTTACTAACAACGGAAATAAAAGAAAGCTGCAAATTACTAGATTATTCGATGACGGGTTAACGCTTGGCACCGAATCGGATTAATACTAAAATATTTCTTAATAATTATTGAACTTAGTTTTAAAGTTAATAAAAGGCACTTGGTCATGGAGGTTCCATAAATATGAGCGCACTTATCTCTAAGATTATTGCTCACCTGAACGCTAAGACTATTTGACCGAACGTTAGTCTGACGAAGGATTTCTCTTAACGCCCGCTTTACACTAAAAACCCCTATATTGGGTGGGGAACCCAATCCGGTAGAACTATGCTTCTCCTCTCTCGAGGGTATGTATGCAATTCTATTTACCCAAAGGAGATAAGTCCAAACGCACGACCTCTCGGCTAGCTCGTGTATGGATAATAGAAATATGTCCCACACATCGATTATGTGGTCCTACGCGTTGTTAACCCGTGGTTAACCTTAAGTACTAATATTAAAGTGAAAATAAAGAACTTTAATTATTAAAATCATTTTATATGTCCCAATGCTCTTCGATGCCAAGGTCTAAAAATGATTAGCCACTCATCGGTATGGGGACGGCTTATGATTTTAACGAGGCACGAGTTCGAGACTAAACACTAAAGGATTATAAGAAGAAAACATAAACAACACTGCGTTAGAAAAATTGAAAAGCTAACTAAAATAAGAACTCACACATACTTCAAAACTATAAATAAAACAGAAACTAAGTTACAAAAAAAACGAAATTACAAGTCCTACTCAAGCGAGTAGGCGGGAACTAAATGCGAGTCCTACTCAAATGAGTAGGCAGGAAATAAAAACACGCCATTTAACTCTTAACGAGTAGGCGGAAATAAATGCAAGTACAAGTTCTACTCAAATGAGTAGATGGTAAATGACAAGTCCCACTCGAATGAGTAGGGGGAAAATGAAAACACTCCATTTAACTCTTAACGAGTAGGCAGAAATAAATGCGCACACACACACACTCTACATGAATTGAAAGTAGGCGATAAGGTTATCTCCTACACAAACACACACTCTACATAATTAAGAAAGCGATAAAATTGCGAGTCCCAGCTCAAATGAGTGGGCGGGAGAATGAAAGCAATAAAATTATCCTCATACACTCACACACACTAACATGAAATTAAAAGGCCATAATGAAAATCTATCCTCATACACTCACACACACAAATTAAAATCAAAACTAAAGTTACCTAAAAATTAAAACAACTACTTTTTTATACTTAGTATTTGCTAGAAATGAATAAAAAGACAAAATAAAATTAAAAGAAGCAAAAAGTTTTTGAAATTAATGTTAAAATCAAAGGAGCTTAAAATTAAAAATTTTAACTTTTTCATTTTTAAGAGTTCATAAAAGTGATGAAAAAGTTAAAATAAAATTTAAGAGAGACAAAAAGTTTTAAAACCAACACAAAACCTGAGTTAAATAAAATAAAAATCACTTTTGAAATCACTTTTACAAGTTCATAAGGATGAAGAAGATATACTTTTAATGTACCATAAAGCTTGAAGAAAAATTACCATAATAACATTTCATTTTTGAAATAAAAACTAAAATAAAATCTAATATAACAACTAATTAAGAGCATGAAAAAATAACTAGTAACACTCATACACACACACACACACTTTTCATAAAGAGAAAAAAAAAGAGAAACATGAGAATAAAAAGAAGAAGAAAGTGGGCACACAAGTTCATTCCAAATACAATTAAGAAGAGAAAAGCTAACATATTTTATTAATGAAGGGAACTATTACAAAGCTATTACAAAACTAAAGCAAAAGCAAAAGTAAACATAAATGGAAGGGTGGGGAGAAATCTCCTTACATGGCTATGGAATCACCAAGGGCAGCCCACAAAAAGACACTAAATTTGGCTCAAAAAAGTTAACCCTTGGACCTTACAGAAAAGTTTTATTTATATGCAAAATTTTGGGTGTGACATGCCCTAGTCACGGGCGTGTCGGGCGGCGTGTCACAGTTGTCGTGTTTGACTTGGCAAAATATGGCGAGCTAGCTTATTTCTGGGAGCTTCGAGATGGGACACGTATCCAACACGGGTGTGTCGTGTTTGGACACGGGCATGACATGCTGGCATTGAGTGTCGAGTTGATGGCATTGAGTGGCGTCGAGAGGTGAACAGTAAAAGCATTGAGTGGCTGCCAGCGTTGAGTGGCTGACACGGGCGTGTTAGTAATGATACGGGCGTGTTTTGCTCGGGTTGATTAAGGATAAAATTCGAGCGTCGGGCTGAGGCCGATGATCGTCGAGGGCATGACACGGGCGTGTCGGTCATTGACACGGGCGTGTCAAGACTTTTTTTGACTTTTTCGAGAATTTTCCTGGAAAACAAAATAAACTAAGTTTGAATTAAAAATTACAAAATATGAACTATTTATTGAAGGAAATTGACTGAAAACAAAGAAAAAAAATGACTTAATAAAAATACTATAAAATAGGTATATTTAAAACTTATCAAATCCCCCCATACTTAAGCTTTTGCTATTCCAGAGCAAAAGTTTGAGGTGAACTTATAAGGAATAAAAAAAACTCTACGTTTTACTACCGCTTAAATTAATTATAAGAGAGATCTAAACAAATATACGAGGTATGAGTGTTAAGTCCTAAAATTATGTAGATGATTTAAATAGGGAAAAAAGTTTTGGCCAAAAAAACTTCTTGATGTAATTAAATAGAAAGAAATAGTTGTAATGGTTAGGTCAACAAAAATAGCTTGGAATTATATGAACTTTTGCTTATAGGAGTTTTATGGGAAATAATGCAATATACGAATTATGCTCTCAAAAAGATTTTTAAATTAATTCTAGAGTCGTGAAATTGGCGGGGGGTTTGGCAGTTAATGAAGTGGTTTGGATTTTGAGGCGAGGTATTTTTTTCTCGAACCTCCATTTTTTTTCTTTTTGGATTATTAGGAAAATGAAATCTTATTTTCCTAATATGATTTTTTTTTCTTTTTCAACTTCATAATAATAAAATTAACCCAATGCATATGTGTAGGAGTAATGAATTTTATCCTCTTACTCCATACCAAATAATCTTTTTAAATTTTTGGGTGTCTATGTTTACGGAATGAAATCTTATTCCCATTAACATAGGATCTTTTAAGGGTAAAATTTTTATCATGCCAAGTTGGACATGATAAATAAAGGGAAGAAAAGAGAAATAAATTTTTAATCAAAAATATTTTTGAGAGCAATCTTTATAAATTTTACGTTCCAATTTTTCAGAAAGCTAAAAGTAAGCATAATTGAATTCTATAGTCGTTATTTTCTAACTTGATACACGTGCTTCTATCTATGAAAAATTAGAAGTAGTGCCTAAAATATCTTCGCTATTTTTAACAAAGCATAATAAATTCTTTAAAACATAACCCCGGCTATTTAAATTTTTCAATCTATAATTAACAAACTAATAGTGAACAAAGAATTAATAAAATTCACATATAAATAAACTCAAAACCAAATTTTTGGATAGCAAGAAAATTAAGAATGGTATATTTAATTTATTTGTTTTATAAACTATTTTTGTTTTGAATTTTTAAAGTTATTATCTTTTTTTGTATTTTTGTATTTATTTCTTTAATATATACATAATAAAGAAAGGAAAATGCAAAAATAAAAAAATTTAGATTTTTAAGTTTTACAATTTTTTTTATATATTTTTTGTTTCGAATATTTTCATTCTATTTACAAAAATTGGGAGAAAAAAGAGAAGTTATTTACAAGGATGAGAGAGAAAGGGGAGAGGGGAAAGAGAAGAGTATTTAAAAAAAAAATTACAAAAATTTATCTACAAATACTATTTACAAAGTAAAACAAAATATTTTAAATTTTTTGTTTTATAATTTTTTTTTGTTTTTAAGTTTTCTAAATTGTTTTTGTATTTTTAAGAAAATTTTCATACTAGTAAAATATTTTTGGAATTTTTGTTTTTTTTAATTTTTTTTTGTTTTTGTTTTGAAAATATAAGTGCAATTAAAAGAAGTGTAGAAGAAAAAAAAGGGGAAAATACGAAAACACTCTCATACTTTGTTCCAACATTGTCCCTAATGTTGTAAGATAAGTATGTGGAACAATAAAAAATAAATGCTATATGTACAAAAAGAACGACGGAGGGTAGAAGTGTCCCTGATGCGTGTTCGGGGAAGCCCATTTAGAAACCCTGCATTATTAGAAAAAGTAGCAAACATGATAAATAAAGAGCGAAAAAGATAAACTTGGGGTGCCTCCTAGGAGCGCTTTGTTTACAGTCGTGTAGCTTGACTATATTGGCGGGGTTATAAGTCGAGGAGGGATATGGTTTCGTTATACTCAATAACAGGGTCGCCCGCTATGTAAGACTTTAACCTATGACAATTCACTTTAAACAAGCCTTTTTTCGGGTGGGAGACGAGTACGGTCCCATATGGAAAAACTTCTTTAACTAAGAAGGGACCGGACCAACGAGATTTGAGTTTTCCAGGAAAAATTTTAAGACAAGAATTATAAAGAAGGACAAGATTGCCCGGAGAAAAAATCTTTGGGGACTGGATTTTTCGATCGTGATATAACTTAGAACGCTCCTTAAAGAACTTTTTGCTCTCGTAAGCATTCACACGCAATTCTTCGAGCTCGTTTAGTTGCAGTTTTCTATTTTGAGCGGATAAGTTAGCGTCGAGGTTTAAAAGTTTTAAACCCCAAAGTGCTCGATGTTCTAGTTATACGGGTAAATGGCACGCTTTGCCATAGACTAATCGAAACGGAGTACAACCAGTGGCGGTTTTGTATGTCGTACGATACGCTCATAACGCGTCGTCAATTTTAATGGACCAATCTTTCCTATTAAGTGAAACCGTTTTCTCTAATATACGCTTAATCTCTTAATTTACTACCTCAACTTGGCCACTTATTTGCGGGTTGGTGGGGGTGGCAAGTTTGTGCGTTGCTCCTTATTTAGCTAACGTATTAGCCATAAGAGCGTTATAGAAATATGTTCCCCTATCACTAACAATTGCGCGAGGCGTGCCAAAGAAAGAAAATAGTTTTTTAAGAAATGTAACGACGACGCGCGCATCGTTGGTTGGGAGAGCTTGCGCTTCCACCCACCTCGATACGTAGTCGACCGCCACTAAAATATACATATTTTTGAAAGACATAGGTAGGGGGCCAACAAAATCTATGCCCCATAAATCGAAGACTTCACATTCTAAAAACATGTTTTGGGGCATCTCGTCTCGATGAGAGATGTTACCCGACCGCTGACAGCTATCGCATGCGCGCACAAAATTGTGAGCATCTTTGAAGAGAGTGGGCCAAAAGTAGCCCGCCTCTAGCGCCTTCCGAGCGATCCGGTTGGCTTGATAATGCTCATCGGCTGGACCCTCATGACAATGCCTAAGTATTTGCAAGCACTCCACACCCGCAACGCATCTTCGGACTGCTTGGTCCGCGCAGATATGAAAATGAAATGGGTCCTCCCAAAAGAAATTTTTCAAGTCAGAAAAGAATTTCTTCTTTTGATGACTAGAAAATTCTTTTGGAAGTACCTGCGTGACTAAATAGTTCGCAATATCTGTGAACCAAGGCGAAGATGATGAAGATAAATGAATGGCTTGGAGGCGTTCCTCCGGGAATCTGTCATTTATTTCAGATTCGACGAGCGCTTACGCACCCGGATTTTCTAAGCGGGAGAGGTGGTCCACCGCTAGATTTTTCGCGCCCTTCTTTTCCCGGATCTCCAAGTCAAACTCTTGTAGGAGGAGAATCCATAGAAGAAGGCGGGGATTCGCATCATTTTTAGCTAATAAATATTTAAGGGCATAGTGATCGGTATAAACGATAACTCTAGATAACGTTAAATACGAGCGAAACTTATCGAATGCGAAAATGACGGCTAAAAGTTCCTTTTCTGTCGTCCTATTATTCACTTGTGCGGAAGTGAGCGTGTTGCTAGCGTAATAAATTGGATGAAAATGTTTTTCTATGCGTTGGCCAAGAACGACACCTAAGGCAACATCACTAGCATCGCACATGTTTATGAACGGTAGGGACCAATTAGGGGCCACTAAAATCGGTGAGGTGATAAGTTTTTGTTTTATTAAATTAATGGCAGAATCGCATTCGTTACTAAAGATGAAGCGTGATTCCTTTTCCAAGAAGTGAGTTAGCAGCTATGTTATTTTTTAAAAATCTTGAATAAAATGTCGGTAAAAGCCTGCATGGCCTAAGAAACTCCTAATAGATTTTACGTTTGTTGGTGGTGGGAGTTTTTCTATGATTTCTACCTTGGCCTGATCTACCTCCATCCCCTTAATCGAAATCTTATGGCCGAGGACCAAACCTCCTCAAACCATAAAGTTACATTTTTCCCAATTTAGAACAAGGCTTGTGTCCTCGCACCGTTGGAGGACACGATCAAAATTTTTAAGGCAATCAGGAAAAGAGCGTCCGAAAATAGAAAATTCATCCATAAAGACTTCCATAATGTCTTCTACTAGCTCGCCATAGATTGCTAGCATACATCTTTGGAATATAGCCGACGCATTACAGAGTCCAAAAGGCATTCTTCAGTATGCATAGGTGCCGAACGGGCAAGTAAAAGTTGTCTTCTCTTGGTCATCGGGGGAAATAGGGATTTGGAAAAACCCCGATAAACCGTCAAGAAAACAATAATACGGATGACCAGATAAACGCTCTAAAATATGGTCTAGAAATGGTAGTGGGAAATGGTCCTTGCGGGTGGCATCATTAAGTTTGAGATAATCGATGCACACACGCCAACCCGTAATAGTATGAGTTGGGACAAGCTCGTTGTGCTCATTCGCCACTACGGTTAGACCGCCCTTCTTGGGCACGACATGCACGAGACTAATCCATGCGCTTTCCGAAATAGGGTAGATAATCCCCGCATCTAACAACTTAATGATCTCGGCCTTAATGACGTCTTTCATGTTTGGGTTAAGACGTTGTTGCGGCTGAATCGTTTTGCGGCAATTATCATTAAGAAATATCTTATAGGTGCAGAATGAGGGGTTAATCCCCTTTAAGTCAGAGATTTGCCACGCAATTATGTGGCAATTTTTAAGTAAAACTTCCAATAAATTGGAAGTCTCCGAATCACTCAAGTCTAAAGAAATAATAACGGGAAGCGTATCGCCTTTTCACAAAAAAGCATATTTGAGTGATTCGAGCAAGGGTTTAAGATCTAGGGTGGGCGGTTTTTCTAGGGAGGTTTTAATTCCTATGTCTTTCTTACCAATTGGTTCGAAAGGAAAGTCTATAGAGGTATCCTCTTCGCAGTAAAAATTCTTGAGCACATAAATATCATCCTTTAAAAATACATACTCAAAAACGGGAGAAGAACAATCTCCAAAAAAGGTATCTAAAGAGTAGCAGAAATCGTCACTCGATGACGAATTTTCCATCGAGGGATTAATAGAGAAAGTAACTTGATCATCTCCCACCAAGAGGAGAAGATGACCATTACTAACATCTATTTGTGCTGGGAGGTGGCGAGAAAAGGGCGACCGAGTATTATTGGTACCTCGGCATCCTCTTCTATGTCTAAGATGACGAAGTCTACTAGAAAGGTAAACTTGTCTACTCGGACAAGGACGTCCTCCACTACCCCGATAGGGAACTTAATCGAGCAATTTGCTAATTGGATGCGCATATTCGTAGGACTAGTGGTACCCAAACCTAAATGTTGGAAGAGAGAGAACGAAATCAGATTAATGTTAGCCCCTAAATCAGCTAAGGCGTATTTTACTAATATATTGCCAAAAAGGTACGAGATGGAAAACCGGCCCGGGTCGTTTTGTTTTGTGGGCAATTTATTAGTAAGAGCCGTCGAGCAGACAGCGTTGAGAGAGATATGCGAAATATCCTCTAATTTACATTTATTAGAAAGTAGTTCTTTTAAAAATTTCGCATACTTTGGCATTTGCAAGATAGACTCGTAAAAAGGAGCATTAATGTGAATTTGTTTTAATAATAAAATAAATTATTCATATTGCGCGTCCTTATGCTCGTTTTCTAACCTAAGTGGATACGACAAGGCCTTATTTAAAATAATTTTTTCGTTTAAAATCGGTAAAGGCGGCGTAATCGAAGAAGGGGGAAGAGGGGTCGGAGGAGAGATATGTACCTGAGGATCGATCCGTTTTGGATCGACCACCTCCTTACCGCTACGGAGGGTAATAGCATTGAGGTTCTCCCGTGGGTTGGTGTAACACCCCAAAACTTGGAAGGGGAATCGACGGCGTCGTTTTAGCCAAGTTTGGGTTTTGGAGCAGGCGACACGGGCGTGTCAAGGGCGTGACACGGGCGTGTCAGGGCGTGGTCGACCGCGGAGCTTGTGGTCGACGTTTTGAGGGTCGACGTTCGTCGAGCTCAGGAACACGGCCTGGGACACGGGCGTGTCCCTGTCCGTGTCCTTCTCGGGCTGTTTGCAGGATTTATTCTGCTAGGCATGACACGGGTCACGACACGGCCGTGTCGGGTCTGACACGGGCGTGTCGAAGGCCGTATCTTTGGCCGTGTCTTTGGCCGTGTCCTTCTCTGACTAGGAAGGTTGGTCGGTGGGGGCGTGACATGGGTCTAGACACGGGCGTGTCAAAGGCGACACGGGCGTGTCGGAGGCCGTGTCAACGGCCGTGTGCATTTCGAATCGGTCGAGACAGCGAATGGTTGACACGGCCCTGCACACGCCCGTGTGCCAACCCGTGTTCGGCCCAGATTTTGTTATTTTGGGTTCCGATCGTGGCCGTCCGTTTCTTTGGTATGAGATCCAACGGTAGGGAGCCTCCCTAGGCAGTTTAAGGCTGGGAATAGGGTTTTAAACCCTCATTTTTCATTTGGCTTTATCTCTCTTGATTCTAGAGAGAAGGGAGAGCAAGGAGGAGGAAGAAGGCCAAGTTCCGGCCGCCGGCGAGGCTTCGGAGGTCCGTTTCGCGAGCAGAGTTCAGATCCGCGAAGGTGGGAGCATTGCAGTGGTTTTCAACCGAGCAAATCTTCTCCATGGCTAGGAAGAGGGGACGGAAGGTAACGACACTTCTCCTCTCGGTTTTTAGGATTTAGGATGCATTAATAGCATCCCCTTCCTTTCGTATTTTGAGCACCGAATCTCTCAAATGAGGGGGATTCGTGTAGCCTAGGTTCAAGAGGAACCTCCGGGTTGAGTATGTTCATCTCGGCATGCTTTGCATTAGAGATCCCCTCCGTTAGCGGATTAGGCATTGTGGGTGAAGCCGTGGTCGCGACCGTTAGTCCGACCCGGTGATATTGCATAGCGAGCTTCGGGGATTCGGTAGAAATCCGTTGCAGCAATACGCCGTTGTATGTATGAGTTTCCCCCCCTTATATTTGAGTGAGTACTCGTGGTCGGAACCGGACAAGGTTAGCTCCGCGTTGTGCGGTAGATGGTTTCCTTGGAGCACGGGAAAGACACGGTGCGAATGGTGATTGGGGTGGGGAAACCTTTGTTTGTGCTGTGCAAAGGCGCGGCTATGTCTCCGTGGTCGGCTGGCTATCCCGTGACGCGCAAGTCATGTGGAGAAAGTGTCCCGGCGAGACTAGCCCCTTGTGTGGGACTGACGAGAATGTTGAGTGGAGGGCAAGCCCGGGCAATGTGGCCATGAGCGGGTGGGGTTCAGTAAGGCTTCTTAGAATCGGTCAGTGTGAGATGGAACCCTGACGTGCGAAGTCAGAATGTGCGGACAAGCCCGGGGTATATGACCCTTGTGCTGGTGGGGCCTTTGCGAGGTTCTGTGTGATGCCATGTGTGCCGTTAGGGACATGGTGGTTCCCTTGTGTTTGTGGCTTTAAGCCAATGGGGAAACAGAACTACCCAGTGTTTGATGTTGTGCTAGATGCATACGAGCTAGGGTGCCTTGGGTGAAACCCGGGTTGTATTCATGTTTGCATAGTAGGCCCCTTTCACTTTGTACAAAACATAGAGAACATGTATGCTGTATGAGACATCCAAGTCTGTTTTACCGCTTTATTATATATACTCTTTTGGTATACGAAGTGCTAACTTGCAGGTGGAGTGGTACCCCGGGGTCCGTTAGGGATGGCCGGGAGGATATGTGTTTGTTACACAGTAGAGGTCAGCCTTTGCTGACCACGTTACTTCAAATCCTTACAGGGCAAGGATCGCATGCAGGAGCTAGCGCACCGGGCGAAAAGCCCTAAGACTCATGAAGTGTTGCTGTGCTTGACTATTTTCTTTTCCTTATTTTGCTGCTGTTGTTTGACTATGTCCGGCTTGCATGCCGAGGTAGCCTAGGGGTGCTTGGCACTTTTTATATTTGGACTTATATTGTGTAAGGCCTTAAGGCCATTTGATACTCTTCTGTTAGTGGATAACTTCTGTCTGTTAGTGTTCTGTTTCCGCTGTGTTTGTCTGGAGTTTTGAGATTGGGTAGTCTTATATCATCTTTTAATACTAAAGCTGTGGCGTCCGTATGTTGTGGGGCCCCGGCCGGACCCATATTATATGGTCTTTATAGGGGAGGTGTTACATTTTGGTATTAGAGACAGGTTAGCGTTCCAATGAGAAGTTTCGCGGTCGAAAGTATAAGTCGAGTCGCATATAAGAAGTTATCCACATAGGAGTATCGCGGGACCATGAGTGTCCTTGTGTTCGAGTCTTGCGATTAGAGACTGATTTGCATTTTCTTGCTTGTGTTTATAGTGCAAGCAACGAGGGTGGGACCTCGAGGCCAAGAGAAGAGCTGTCGACAAGTAGTGCGACTGCTCAAGGTCCGCTAGGGATGGGGGTCACACCGGCCGACTTCTGCCATATGCTTGCAGAAGCGATGGTGGCGGCCCAAGCTACAACGACTACACAGGTAGCAGCTCTCGTTGCTCAAGTAGCAACTCCTGCTACCCCGGACACGGCAGCGACCGTGCCGGTTGAGGAAAGCCAGGCGGGCAGAGCCTCAGGCCGAGAGAGTGGTTGTCGGGCATGGGGACCGGCAAATGAAGTACTTTCTGAGTTTTTACCCTCCAACCTTCAATGGAATCGGCACGCCCACAGATGCAGAGGATTGGTGGGCTAGAATTCAGGAGCTTCTGAGGGCGGCAGAGGCGCCAGATGAGAAAAAGGCAGAGTTCGCAGCATTTATGTTGGAGGGAGATGCCAAGTTATGGTGGGTGAGCCACAGTGGCCGACAGTTTCTAGGACGCACACCGTCCATCGAGGAGTTTGGGAATTCCTTCCTGAAGAAGTACATTCCCGCCTCAACGAGGTTAGCCCACCGGAGGCAGTTTCTACATCTGGTGCAGCGAGACAAGTCTGTGGATGAGTATGTTCAGGAATTTACTCGCTTGGGTCGTTATGCAGGGACGACCATGGCAGACGATGAAGAGAGGGACAATCTCTTCTATCATGGATTGAGGGAGAATCTAAGACAACCCCTCATATCGATGAAACGTACGGGTTTCAACGAATTGGTGGAGGCGGCCCGAATTTCGGAGAGTGGCATGGAGCGATCCCAGCGTCGCAAGAGTTTCACACCCAAACAGGGGGAGGAGAAGAAGCTTGCTCAGTCCCATGGAAAGGCGGAAGGGAGCCGATGGAAGAAGAAGCCTTCCCCATATAAGTCGGGCGAGAAAAGTAATTGGACGTCCGGAGGGTCACGCTCTAAGGGACGCAGCCGTGTTACAGTTGTGGCAAGCCAGGCCACATAACAAGATTTTGTACCCATGGGGGCGCTGAGCATGAGCCAAGGCAGGAGCAGTTCGTACGCTCCGGACCCAGTGCAGCAGAGAAGGGGAAGATGGCGGAGTCGAGTGCTTCCCGGTTTCAACCAGTGCAGCCAAGGGCCTACAACCTTGGGCAGCAGGAAGCAATCCGCCAAATCGATGTGGTGACAGGTATGAGAGTTCAACCTGCACCGTAGATTTCTTCCTTTCAAGCCTTTTTATGTTTGTTGCATGTGTGTAGGCTTTGTAGTGGTATCTGGGTACCCCGCTAGAGTACTTTTTGATACGGGAGCGTCGCACTCCTTCCTTGCGGAAAGTTTCACCAGGAGGATTGGAGTTGAGTCCTTCGCAACGGACTCATAGTTGAAAGTGCGCACGCCCAATGGGTCATCTATGACAAACAGGGCTAAAGGGCGGATTTGTTGGAGTCTTGAGGGAGTCGACTTCATATTGGTAGTGACGATCTTGCCGTTGTCCGAGTTCGATGTGATTTTGGGGATGGATTGGCTAGCGAAGCAGCGTGCCAGTATCGACTGTTTGTCCAAGGTGGTAACCCTGAGGGGCGTGGGGCAAGCGGAAGTCAAGTTTGAGGGCCTGCATGGAGTGGCCTGTTCCCTAGTTTCGGCACTTCAACTAGTGCGAGCTGTTAACCAGGGGGGTGTAGCTCTAGTAGCATTATTGGAGGTTAGCCTCTCTGGGCTGTCTCTTGGAGAAGTGCCCATGGTGGCGGAGTTTGGAGATGTTTTTCCTAAGGAGCTACCGGGAGCACCTCCTCGGCGGGAGATTGATTTCTCCATCGAGTTAGTGCCCGAGGCTAGACCAGTATCACGTCCACCCTTTAGGATGGCACCAAAAGAGTTGGCCGAGCTCAAGCTTCAGTTGCAGGAGCTTTTGGAGCAAGGGTATATCAGACCCAGCTCTTCACCGTGGAGTGCGCCGATGTTATTTGTAAAGAAGAAGGACGGTAGTATGCGTCTGTGCATAGACTACCGAGAGTTGAACAAATTGACTGTCAAGAATAAGTATCCGATTCCTCGGATAGACGATCTCTTCGACCAGTTGGTGGGGTTGGTAGTGTACTCCAAGTTGGACTTGAAGTCCGGATATTATCAGTTGCGGATTTGTGACGAAGACATACCCAAGACCGCGTTTGGTACGAGGTATGGTCATTTTGAGTTCTCGGTGATGCCGTTCGGGCTGACGAACGCGCCGTCCGTGTTCATGGACTTGATGAACCGAGTGTTTCGTGAATATTTGGACTGGTTCATAGTCGTCTTTATCGATGACATATTGGTGTATTCCAAGTCGGAAGCGGAGCACGAGTCGCACTTGCGGACAGTGTTGCAAGTATTGAGAGAGAACCAGCTTTATGCGAAGTTCTCCAAGTGCGAGTTCTGGTTGGAGAAAGTGGCATTTCTAGGCCATATGATTAGTGGGGATAGGGTGGCGGTAGATCCAACAAAAGTAGAAGCCATCAGAGAGTGGCCAGTTTTGAGGACCGTGGCGAAAGTCCGAAGTTTTCTTGGACTAGTCGGGTACTACCGAAGGTTTGTGGAAAACTTTTCGCGGATAGCTCTACCCCTCACTTCACTAACTCACAAGGATCAGAAGTTTGTATGGACTCAAGAGTGCAATCAGGCATTTGAAACCCTGAAGGAAAGGCTAATGACGGCGCCGATCCTATGTCTACCAAAGGGGGGACCGAAGGGTTCCAGATTTTCAGCGACGCATCCGGATGCGGTTTAGGGTGCGTGTTTGTGCAGCATGGTAGTGTGATAGCTTTTGGGTCGAGGAAGCTAAAGCCTCATGAGAGAAATTACCCCATCCATGATTTGGAGTTGGCGGCGGTAATTTTTTCTTTGAAGTTGTGGAGGCACTACGTTTATGGTGCAAAGGTGGAGATCTTCACGGACCACAAGAGTCTGAAGTATCTCCTAGATCAGAAGGACCTAAATATGCGGCAGCGCAGGTGAGTCGAGTTCCTTGGGGACTACGAGGTGGCAATTCAGTACACGTTAGGGAAAGCCAATGTGGTGGCAGATGCTTTGAGTAGGAAATACTCGGGGCAAGGAAATTGGATTGAAACTGATGATGAGCGGTTAAGGAGGGACTGGGAGTCCCTTGGTTTGGAATGTGTGGCATGAGGCGAGTCAAGCGTGGCTCGACTAAATTGGATTGAGATGCAGAGTGACTTATGCGATCGTATTCGGGAAGCGACCCGTGTAGATGCAGAGTTCCAACCTTTCGTGGAGGAAGCTCTAAATGGCAAGGGTAGCGCCTGCGAGATGGTTGATGGGATTCTGAGGAAGGGCGGAAGGATTTGTGTACTGCAGTTCGGTAAGCTCCGCGAGGAGTTGATGTTTGAGGCCCACTTCACTAAGTACTCCATTCACCCGGGTAGTACAAAGATGTACTTGGATTTGAAGAAGTACTATTGGTGGCCTGGGATGAAGCGGGACGTAGCTTTGTGTGTGAGTCGGTGCCAAACATGTGCCTTGGTGAAGGCCGAGTGTCAGAAGCCGAGCGGGTTCTTGAAGCCTCTTCCAATCCTCGAATGGAAATTTGATGACATCTCCATGGATTTTGTTGGTACCCTAGGTTTTGATTTGAGTTTAGTCTTCTCTTTCTGTCTCTTGACCCAAGATTTATCTATGGTTAAAGATTAGTTGATAGGATAGATTCTCTAGTTGTGTAAAATTGTCTGTCTAGATGAAAATCTGGCTAAGTAATTTCTGGTTCGACTATGGTCGAACGTCGCTCGACTATCGTCGATTATCCGTTCGATGATCGTCTTCCTAATAGCTCGACTATCTGTTGATAGGTCGACTATCTTCTTTTTGTGATGGCTCGACTATCTGTTGATAGGTCGACTATCTGCTCTGTTTTGATAGTTCGACTATCTGCTTGGATAGTTCAACTATCTGATAGTTCGACTATCTGTTGATAGGTCGACTATCTGCTTTGTTTTGATAGTTCGACTATCTGCTTGGATAGTTCAACTATCTGATAGTTCGACAATCTGTTGATAGGTCGACTATCTGCTTTCTGTGATAGCTCGACTATCTGTTGATCGGTCGACTATCTGCTCTTCTTGATAGTTCAACTATCTGCTTGGATAGTTCAACTATCTGATAGCTCGACTATCTGTTGATAGGTCGACTATCTGCTTTTTGTGATAGCTCGACTATCTGTTGATAGGTTGACTATCTGCTTTTCTTTGATAGTTCGACTATCTGCTTGGATAGTTCAACTATCTGATAGTTCGACTATCTTTTGATAGGTCGACTATCTGTTTTGCTTTGATAGGTCGACTATCTGTTGATAGGTCGACTATCTATTTTCTGTGATAGGTCGACTATCTGTTTGATAGGTCGACTATATGTTTTGTTTTGGTAGTTCGACTATCTGTCCGGATAGATCGACTATCTGATAGCTCGACTATCTATTCTGATAGGTCGACTATCTGCTGAGGTAGTTCGACTATCTTCTTTGATAGTTCGACTATCTGGATCGTTCGACTATCTGTCCAATAGGTCGACGATCTCTGTGCTTTGGTCGACGATCTCCGAGGGTCGTTCGACGTTTTGCTGTATGTCTTGAGTAGTTTTGTCGTCTTCTGTGATGTGATTAATTTCATATTTATTTTGGCACTTTTTATAAAAGATTATTTGAATAAATTGTGATAATATTTCCATGCAATATCTATTCCATTTCTTATGCATGAGCTAATCTTTTCTGACAAAGTTGTTTGTCTTATTAGCTGAGATATGATTTCTGCTTTATCTGCCAGGCTGTCCTTTATAGCCGTTAGACTCAAAAAGTCTTCCTCAGCTGTAAAGAGTCTTTTCTGATGGGACTTTCTCTTGTATTATTTCATCAGAGTTATTTGCAGCTTCTTAGAAAGCTTTATCCTCTTATAGGATATATGTCTGCAGTATTTTGTTTTGCTTTATGCTTTTTGCAGCCCAGCTTGCAGAGTTCAGTAGAAGACAAAAATTCAAACTCAAGTAAGAGCCGTTGCTGCTGCTGCTATATAAAGACTTCTTTGAAGAAAGAAATCAACTAGCTCTCAGATATTCAAAAAGTTATTAGCAGCATTCAAGCTTAAGAACTTATAGTCTCCAACTGCTCTCAGCTCATTCACATCTAACTGAGAAGAAGTTTTAGTTCTTCACTTCTTCAACCTGAGTTCTCCTGCCTACAGGAAGATCTTCACTCAGAGCTTTTCGAAGAAGAAGAAGAAGAAGAAGATAGCTGCCTAAAGCAGAAATTCTATTTCATATTATTTATCTTCTTGTAGCTTTTTTCTTCAGTATTTTCTGAAGTGTTTCTGCACTGAAGCAAGACTTCACCTGGACGTTCTTTTAGCCAGGGGGAGCCTTGACTCTTTAGAGCTTTCTAGCTCAGTGCAAGTTCTTGTGCGTCTCTAATCTATTGTAAAATAGAGAAGACATTTTAACCTTCTTTCCCCCCTCCTGTACAGGGTTATTACTCCCTTCAAAAGTATCCCTTGGTGGCAGGGCACCTGATCAAAAACCTATGTTGGTTTTTAGACACCTGATCAAAAGTCTAAAGGGTTTCTGGATCTACCTGAAGCAGATCTTGTTGGTGGCAGGGCACCTAATCAAAAACCTGAGTGGATTCCTACCTTATTGGTAGAAGAGTGGACGTACCCAAGTTGTTTGGGGAACCACTATAAATTCCTTGTGTCGTCTGGATTGTTGAATTAATTCTCTGTGCTTATTGGCTGTGATTAGTTTTAACTAGGATTGCTAGTTGTTGTTTAGGTTTCCAAGCCTTAACTGTAATTACAGTTGGCTGCCTTTTGTGCACAACACTTGTGTTAGGCTTTAGGGTTTTCATCTCAAATATCTATAACCTTCATTCCGCAAATCAACTCCAAGGGAGTTGAGTAGATAGTCAACTTTGCTAGTGCAATTTTTTATTACTCTATTCACCCCCCCCTCTAGAGTAGTATCTATCCCCTTTTCTTTCAATTGGTATCAGAGCCAGGTTGTCTGACTGAATAGGCTAACACCTAAGTCACAAGATCCTGATAGATAGCAAAGTTTATAGATATTCACTTTCACTATCATGGCCCAGTTCAAGGATTACTCTAGCACCAGACCTCCAGCATGCAACTTAGCCAAGTTCAGCATCTGGAAGGCAAGGATAAAATTATATATGAACTCTATTGATGAGAGTATTTTTGCTTCTATTTTGACAGGACCACCAAGAGCACCTGCTGCAGCTACTGCCTCATCATCAACTGATATGAGTGTAGTGCCTCCTCCAGACTATAGTGATGAATACAAAAAGGCAAAGATAGCAGATGCTAAGGCAATGAACATTCTAGCTCAGACAATGTCTGATGAAGTATTCCAGAAGGTTGATCTCTGCTCCTCAGCAAAAGCAATGTGGGATACACTGAACCAGATTGTAGCTGGTTAAGTTGATGAAAGGAAGGACAGAAGGTCCAACCTTAATCTCCCAGTATGAGAATTTCAAGAAAACTGATGCTAAATCAGTTGAAGCTATGTACATAAGGCTCAGCTCAATCATCAATGAGCTGAGGACTCTTGATAAGGATATCTCATTGACAGAGGTCAATGATAAGATTCTTATGTGCTTCCCTAGCACATGGGATCTGAGGATCTGGCCTATCAAGGAGGCCAGAAGCACAATAGAAATCTCAACAGAAGCCCTTCTCGGCAAGCTCAAGTCTTTTGAGCAAGTGCTGAAGTCCAGGGAAGCTGAGGCTGAAGTAAAGACCCCAACTCCTACAAGAAAAGAGCAAACCCTTGCTCTCAAAGCTACTGACACTTCTGAAGGCATCCAGTCCAATGAGGAACTGATGGCATTATTTGCGAAAAGGTTTCCCAAGATGGGAAGGAAAGAATTCAGAAAGAAGTCTTCAAAATATGAAGAAAAACCAAGGTATGATCGCACTCCTACTAAAGAAATAATTTGCTATGGTTGCAAGAAGCCTGGACATATTCTTCCAGATTGTCCAGAGGAAAAGAATAAAGATAAAAGGAAAGACAAGGATCAACACAGGAAGCATTCCAAGCCATCCTCCTACAAGAACAAAAAGAAGGAGAGAGGCTTTGTTGCTGAAACCTGGAGCGATTCTGATGAGGAATCTTCCTCCTCAAGCTCCAGTGAGGATGAAGAAGAAAAGAAGGCAAAGGAAGTTTGCCTGATGGCAATTGATGCCTGCAGCAATCACTCAGCTGCAGAGAGTTCAGATTCTGATGAAGAAATGCCAACTGAAGATGAGGTATTGTCTTCTTACGATTTTACATCTGATGAATTTAAATCAGATTTTAAATCTTTATGTTTATATTTAATTAGTTCTGAAAAGGAAATAAAAGAGCTTAGAATTAAACTAGCTGAATCTCAATTAATTTCTAATGAAAACATTAGGTTAACAGCAGAACTCACTAATTCTAGTGAAGAAATAAAATTCCTTAAGAATGAATTAGCTAAGTCCAAAAGATTAGAAGAGTCTCTGAATTGTAGAAGCCTTAAGCTGCTTGAAATAACCAGCATGTCTAACACTAGGTCAGGCAATAACAAATTAGGCTTAGGAGCATCTTCTAGTGAACCCCCAATCATTCTTAAAAATCAACTTTCAACTCCAGTGAATTTTATTTCATCTAGTGGAATAAAGAACACTGAGCAAGTTAATCAAGTTAATAAAGCTTTAAATAAAGCTAAGAGAGAGAAAAGAAAACAAAAATTTAAGGAAATACAAAGAGTGTCGAACGCTGCTCGACGATCGCAGGCCCAATGGTCGAATGGAGATCGACGATCTGGGCACCCATCGTCGAACGCTGATCGATGCTTTCAATATGAATTTCAAAACTTCACCCAGAACTTTAGAAACCAGAATGAAAATAGAAACCCTAGGTTCATTGACCCATCATCTGCATGGAGAATCCCACCTAGGAGATCTTACCCGTTAGGTTATCACCCTCAACCTGCTTATTCATTTATTTCCAGTTTTTCTTATGTGAAAAATAAGGGACCCAAGGTTACCTGGGTCCACAATGTTTAATTGATTTATTTGCAGGTGAAGACCTATCCTATCACTCAAAAATAAGTGGTATTTGGATAGTGGTTGCTCCAAGCATATGACAGGAAATAAAGAACATCTGTCAAGGTTCAAGGCAAAGCTTGGCCCAAAGGTAATCTTTGGAGATTCAAGCTGTGGTCAAACTGAAGGCTATGGCAGGATGACAATTGGAGCTGTAACATTCAAGAGAGTTGCTTATGTAACTGGACTGAAGCATAATCTAATTTCAGTAAGTCAATTATGTGATGCTGGATACCAGGTATCTTTTTCTAACTCCCTTTGTAATATTACTTTAAATAATAATGTTGTATTAGTAGGTATTAAACAAGGTAACATTTATTTAGTAGATTTTAACTCAACTCACTCTGAAATCTGCTTATTTAATGAAATAACTAATAACAATACTTTATGGCATAAAAGGCTTAGCCATGTTAACCTCAAGAATATTTCTAGGTTATCTAAACACAACCTTGTTAGAGGTTTACCTTCTTGCTCCTACAAGAAGGAGAGCATATGCAAGGCTTGTCAATTAGGCAAGCAAACCAAGAATTCATTTAAATCAGTAAATAAAAGTGATTCTCCTAGAATCCTATATTTATTACATTTGGACCTATTTGGCCCAATAAATGTACAGAGTTTAGGAGGGAAGTGTTACACCCTAGTCATTGTAGATGACTTCTCTAGGTTCACTTGGGTGTTCTTTTTTGAGAACTAAGGCTGATAACTTCAAAGCCCTTACAGATTTTCTACCATGTGTGCAAACTGAGTACTCTACTCATGTGGCCTTGATCAGAAGTGATCATGGTACTGAGTTTGACTCTCTTCTCATGCAAGAATTCTGTGAGAGAGAAGGTATCAAACATAGCTTCTCAGCTCCTAGAACTCCCCAACAAAATGGGGTAGTTGAAAGGAAGAACAGAACCCTAATTGAAGCTGCTAGCACATTGTTGGCAGATGCTAATATGCTTCTTTCCTATTGGGCAGAAGCTGTTAGCACAGCCAACTATGTCTTGAATAGAAGTCTGATACACAAGCTTAAGTGTAAAACTCCTTATGAGTTGCTTAAAGGAAAGAAACCTAAAATAAATTATTTTAGATTATTTGGTTATGTAGTTTATATTCATAATAATAATAATAAAGAATACCTTAGAAAATTTGAAGCAAAAGCTTCAATGGGAATTTTTCTTGGATATTCCCAAGTAAGCAAAGCTTATAGGGTATTTAATAAATCATCTTCTAAAATTGAAGAGTCTGTTCATGTGTCCTTTGATGAATCCCAAATGTTTTACAAGGAGAAGGAAACTTCCCCTTCCTCAAGTTCATTACAGGTACAAGAATCTACCAGAGATGACACTCAAGAGATTCTCCATCTTTCAACTCTTTATATCACTGAATCAGACAGTGATGAATACATTGCAGAAGTTGTTGTAGTTCCACCAATAGTAGATCAAATTCCTCCTGAGGAATTAATCCTAACTATTGCTGAAGATCACATCCCACCTGCTGATGTTGTCACACTTAGAGATCATCCTATATCTCAAGTGATAGGAGACATATCAGCTGGTGTTCAAACAAGACATCAGTTAAGATATGATGTGATGCATGCTTATTTCCTTTCACAGATTGAGCCCCTCACCATTAAAGATGCTGAGCTAGATCCCCACTGGATCATTGCTATGCAAGAGGAACTCAATCAGTTTGAAAGATATAAAGTATGGACTTTGGTTTCTAGACCTAAAGGCCAACTGATCATAGGCACCAAGTGGGTGTATAGAAACAAGTTGGATGCTAATGGAATCATTGTAAGGAACAAAGCTAGGCTTGTAGCTCAGGGCTACAGATAGGAGGAAGGTATAGATTATGACCAAACCTTTGCTCCTGTTGCAAGGCTAGAGGCAATAAGGATCTTCTTAGCCTATGCAGCCTATATGAAGTTTAAAGTTTTTCAGATGGATGTCAAGAGTGCCTTTCTAAATGGTGAGCTAAAGGAAGAGGTATTTGTTGAACAACCACCTGGGTTTATTTCTTCAACTCAGCCCTCACATGTATTCAAGTTGCAAAAAGCTCTTTATGGACTCAAACAAGCACCAAGAGCCTGGTATGAGACTCTAGCTAGTTTCCAGTTAGAGCACAACTTTGTTAGGGGAGTAGTTGATAGAACCCTTTTCGTCAAGCACCACAAGGACACAATCCTGTTAGTTCAAGTGTATGTGGATGACATTATTTTTGGTTCCACTGATCCCAAACTGTGCAAAAAGTTCTCTAACTTGATGCATTCCAAGTTTGAGATGAGTAGTATGGGTGAGCTGTCTTACTTTCTTGGTCTCCAAGTAAAGCAAGATGCTAATGGCATCTTCATCTCCCAATCCAAATATGCCAAGGAATTGGTAAAGAAGTTTGGGATGGCTGATGCTTCAGCAATGCATACACCTATGGCTACTAATGTAGTTATTGATTCTAATGATCAGGGAAAGCCTGTTGATCAAAAGAATTATAGGGCCATTGTTGGTTCCCTATTGTATTTAACTGCAAGTAGGCCAGACATAATGTTTGCTACATGCCTTTGTGCTAGATTCCAGGTCAACCCCAAGGAATCTCATCTGATTCTTCTCAAGAGAATCTTGAGATACCTGAAGGGATGTCCAAATCTAGGACTTTGGTACCCAGCTGAGTCATTATTTGAATTAATTGGATATTTTGATTCTGATTATGCTGGCTGTCAAGTTGACAGGAAAAGTATCTCAGGAACTTGTCAGTTCCTGGGAGAGAGATTGGTCTCTTGGTTCTGTAAGAAGCAGGCATCTGTCTCAACTTCAACTGTAGAAGCTGAATATATAGCAGCTGCTAGTTGTTGTTCACAGATCCTGTAGATACAAAATCAACTTTTGGATTATGGGTACTCACACAAGAACACTGAAATCATGTGTGATAGTACCAGTGCTATCTCTATTGCACAAAATCCAGTGCACCACTCTAGAACGAAACACATTGAGATCCGGCACCATTTCCTGAGAGATTGTGTGGAAAAGAACAAGATCAGCCTTGAGTTCATATCCACAGACCTTCATAGAGGTGATATATTCACCAAGCCCTTAGATGAACAGAAGCATCTGTTCTTTTTAGTTCAACTAGGCATGATCAATGGAAGAGATTAAGTGTGACGTCTGCCTTATTGAAACTTGTTCGAAGATAGTCGAACGACGTTCGAAGATAGTCGATCGGATCAAGCCTATCGTCGACCTATGGTTGATGATAGCTTATCTGCTTGAAGATCATCGACCAGCGTTCGAAGATAGTCGAACAGGTCGAGCCTATCGTCGATCTATAGTTGATGACAGCTTGCTGTTTGTGAAGACAGAAATAGTCGAACGATTGGTCGACTACTCTGCTTCAGGACCGATTGTCGAACGACCGTTCGACCATCGTCTCCAGTATCTTTTAAATAGATCGACGATCGTTGTTTTAATATAAAGCCGATGGTCGACCTAGGTTAAGAGATAGTTGCTTTTATCGTCGACGGAGAGCGTCTTTTCGCATTCCGTCTTCCCGCTTGCTCTTTGTCTTGCGATTTCTGCCGCTCCATCCTCGCCGTCTCTCCCTCGTCTTCTCCAGCCCTTTCGATGGCGATTTCTCCAGCGCTCCTGGCACTAGTGAAGTTTGATGCAGGATTCAGTATAGATTTCGATTCCTTCAGCTGCTGCGAATCCGGAATAGTGGAAATTCTTAATCTGTGCAAAGATCAAGGGTTAGAGAAGCTCATGTCCTCCAGAATAAAGATAAATGTTCAAGAGATCAAAGAATGGGCATTCACTTCGTCTTCAATTGATGATTCAATGCTTGGAACTATCGGCGGAGAAGAGGTAACATTGACTCCCGCTATTTTAACTGAAATATTTTGATTGATAAATGGGGAAGAAGAGTACGAGCAAGATGCCCCAGAGTTTGGGAGGATGCTGACAGAGCTGGGACATGCCGAAGGCATTCCCTCTAAGCTGCTTAAAGTAAATTTTCCGTTTAAGATTAAGTTTCTTGCTGAAATAGTCGGAAAAGTGCTACTGGGAAAGCACTCTGCTCACGACAACATTACAAGGCAGCAGTTTGCACTGATGTGTGCAATTGTGAATAAGAAACAGATCAATTGGGCAGGAGTTCTATTTGATTTGATCAGGAAAAAGAACGGCAAGAAAGAAGTTACCCTGGGTAGGGTAGTTGGGATTTTTCTAAAGGAAAGATATCCCCATCTATTAGTTTCAGCTGCTACCTCCATAAACGCCAGTAAGAAGATGGATCCATCCCTGTTCGCCAAATGGAAAAGGACCTTCCTGAAGCCCGCTCCCGTAGGGGTTGCTCCAGCTACATCTGAGAGCACCAGGACTGCCTCAGTCACTCCTCCCCTACAAGCAGCTGGCTCAGCAAATCCATCCCTTCCATCTTCTTCATCTGATTTGCCGTCTACTTCAGTTGAAGTTCCATCAACTTCAATTGAAGTGCGACCTTCTGCTTCTCCTCCTGCATCTCCTCTCCCGTCTCATCTTGCTGGGATCTCTCAACCCAGTTTTGATTTATTGGTTTCTGAGATTTCTACTCCTCCTCAGTCTCCAATTCCTTCTTCTGATCACATTGATCACCCTGCATCCACTCATCCATCTCCAGTTCCATCTCCATCTCCAGTTCATTCTCCAGCTCATCATGAATACACCATCCCTGCTAATCATCCATCCTCTGAGATTCCATCTTCATCATCATCCTTTGAAATAACTCCAGCATTAATCTCTAGCATTGTGGAGTTAATTACCCCCTCAATCAAAATCATGATTGAAGAGGCGATTGCTCCCCTTGCTTCTTCTATCTCCTCTTTGACTGCTGCCATCCGGGCACTCTCAAAGTCTGCTGAGCCCTCTTCCTCTAGGGGCCTGGTTTCAGTTTCTACTGAAATCAGGCAGGGGGAGATGCTTAATGAAGATGTCTCTGAGCAGCCTTTGGCCTCCCCTCCAGCAGATCATCATGCAGTAGCAGAGAAAGCAATAGAAGATTCAGCTCCTCCTTCTCTATCTGAAAAAGAAATTTCTGATGCATTATTGAAATCTGAATTTATTATCAAAGCTTGCTTAGAAGAATGTTCTACTCCCCTGGTCGCCCTGTACCTAGAAGGAGTTATCACTTCCTTTCTAGATGAATTATGGGAGTTAGGACACGCAATGGTCGAGTCTGAAGTTATTCCCTTTACTTACTTTTTAGACTTGTTAACTGATATGCTTGTATGGGAATATTTGGAAGGGATGATTAGATGTCATTTAGAAAAATTTTATTCATAATACTACAGATAAAATGGAAGAAGCTTTAGATGTTCAAGAGCCTGTTATCCAATCAGCTCCAGTAGCTCAATCTGAACCAGAACAAGTTTCCCAGCCAGAAGTGCAAGCAGAACTGGTCACCATGATAGTTTCTGATCATCAAGAAAAAGCTGCAGATGCTCAAATTGAAAAATCTACTGTATGGGATGATTCCCCGGGTGTGGATTTAGATGCTCTCCTGGCACAGGATGCCATGGAAGAAGAAGTAGAAAAAGCTGCTCTAAAGGAAAAGGATAGAGCTTTGAAAGATGTAATTGACCCATATGATCTGCCCATCTCTTCTAATTCTGAAGATGAAATTGATTCTGATGAGTCTGCTGAGTCAAAAAGAAAAAGAATTGCTAAAAAGAAAAGGAAAGTTGTAGCTCCTCCTCCTCCTAATCCAGATAATGATACTCCTTATTATATACTGAAAGGAATTGATCCTAAGTCAAAAGATTTCTAGCACTGGATGGCTTTCTCTAAGAATCAGCAGAAGCAAAAGAAGAAGTCAAAGAGGTATGACTCTCCTGTCCCAAGATGGAATCCTAGAGGTCCTCCTCCTCCACCTCCCAGTGCAGGAGCCTCAGGAAACTTATCTGCAAACCCTGCTGCTCAGTCTGAAAGATTCAAGCCATCTCAGTCAGCTCAAAGGAGAAGTTCACAAGGACATCATGGTAAAACTCAAACTGGCTATCAAAGACCTGATGCTGTTAAGGAACAAGTAAAGGAGGTGGTGTATCAAAGACCAACATTTTCTCCTCCTCATTCTAAAGAACTCAAAAGCTCAATCTCTCCTAAGCCAGTTCATTCTGTGAAGGATGTTCCAAAAGGTAAGTGATTTATTTTATCTAAAAAAAAATCTAGCAAGACATTTGCTAAGTCTGCTCCTCCTTCTTATCTAGTTATTCAGGATAAAGAACCAGTTGATACATCTTCTGAGAATGTTTATGAAAGCCCAGAGCTTGATCCTAATTTTAGGATGGCTCGTTTTCTTGAACTAGTTGGAGCAGCTCAAATTAAGAAAGCAAAAGCAGAAGGAAAAGACACTGCAGGATTGACCACAATGTCAAAATTCAGAATGAAGGAGCTCGATAAATTCCAGGTTAGACCTGAGATATTTGATCCTTTAAAGTACATGGAAAAGCATCCTGAGGTAGTTGTCCCAAGAACAACAGAATTGAAAATCATTGGAGAACAAGACCTGAAGTTGTCGAGAAAAGAAGCTCTAGATCCCTCTAGAAAGATTACTTTTGTTTCTAGCTCTTCTGATCCTAAACCTAACTCTGAAGCATCTTAATATTTCATTGATTGACAGTTAATTGTTTATCTGTTTGATTGATGTTATCTGCTTAGTTAATATTTTTTTTATGCATTTTATTTACTTTCAGTAATTAGTTTTGTATGTTTTAGTTGTTGAGAGACTTAACTCAAATAGGGGCAGATTGTTGGTACCCTAGTTTTTGATTTTAGTTTAGTCTTCTCTTTCTGTCTCTTGACCCAAGATTTATCTATGGTCAAAGATTAGTTGATAGGATAGATTCTCTAGTTGTGTAAAATTGTCTGTCCAGATGAAAATCTGGCTAAGTAATTTTTGGTTCGATTATGGTCGAACGTCGCTCGACTATCGTCGATCAGCCGTTCGACGATCGTCTTCCTGATAGCTCGACTATCTGTTGATAGTTCGACTAACTGCTTTCTGTGATAGCTCGACTATCTGTTGATAGGTCGACTATCTGCTTTGTTTTGATAGTTCGACTATCTGCTTGGATAGTTCAACTATCTGATAGTTCGACAATCTGTTGATAGGTCGACTATCTGCTTTCTGTGATAGCTCGACTATCTGTTGATCGGTCGACTATCTGCTCTTCTTGATAGTTCAACTATCTGCTTGGATAGTTCAACTATCTGATAGCTCGACTATCTGTTGATAGGTCGACTATCTACTTTCTGTGATAGCTAGACTATCTGTTTATAGGTCGACTATCTGCTTTTCTTTGATACTTCGACTATCTGCTTGGATAGTTCAACTATCTGATAGTTCGACTATCTGTTGATAGGTCGACTATCTATTTTGCTTTGATAGGTCGACTATCTATTGATAGGTCGACTATCTGTTTTCTGTAATAGGTCGACTATCTGTTTGATAGGTCGACTATCTGTTTTGCTTTGGTAGTTCGACTATCTGTCCGGATAGATCGACTATCTGATAGCTCGACTATCTGTTCTGATAGGTTGACTATCTACTGAGGTAGTTTGACTATCTTCTTTGATAGTTCGACTATCTGGATCGTTCGACTATCTGTCCGACAGGTCGACGATCTCTGTGCTTCGGTCGACGATCTCTGAGGGTCGTTCGACGTTTTGCTGTATGTCTTGAGTAGTTTTGTTGTCTTCTGTGATGTGATTAATTTCATATTTATTTTGGCACTTTTTATAAAAGATTATTTGAATAAATTGTGATAATATTTCCATGCAATATCTATTCCATTCCTTATGCATGAGCTAATCTTTTCTGACAAAGTTGTTTGTCTTATTAGCTGAGATATGATTTCTGCTTTATCTGCCAGGCTGTCCTTTATAGCCGTTAGACTCAAAAAGTCTTCCTTGGCTGTAAAGAGTCTTTTCTGATGTGACTTTCTCTTGTATTATTTCATCAGAGTTATTTGCAGCTTTTTAGAAAGCTTTATCCTCTTATAGGATATCTGTCTGCAGTATTTTGTTTTGCTTTATGCTTTTTGCAGCCCAGCTTGCAGAGTTCAGTAGAAGACAAAAATCAATCTCAAGTAAGAGCCGTTGCTGCTGCTGCTGCTATATAAAGACTTCTTTGAAGAAAGAAATCAACTAGCTCTCAGATATTCAAAAATTAATTAGCAGCATTCAAGCTTAAGAACTTACAGTCTCCAACTGCTCTCAGCTCATTCACATCTAACTGAGAAGAGTTTTAGTTCTTCACTTTTCTTCAACCTGAGTTCTCCTGCCTACAGGAAGATCTTCACTCAGAGCTTTTTGAAGAAGAAGAAGAAGAAGATAGCTGCCTAAAGAAGAAATTCTATTTCATATTATTTATCTTCTTGTAGCTTTTTCCTTCAGTATTTTCTGAAGTGTTTCTGCACTGAAGCAAGACTTCACCTGGACATTCTTTTAGCCAGGGGGAGCCTTGACTCTTTAGAGCTTTCTAGCTCAGTGCAAGTTCTCGTGCTTCTCTAATCTATTGTAAAATAGAGAAGACATTTTAACCTTCTTTCCCCCCTCCTGTACAGGGTTATTACTCCCTTCAAAAGTATCCCTTGGTGGCAGGGCACCTGATCAAAAACCTATGTTGGTTTTTAGACACCTGATCAAAAGTCTAAAGGCTTTCTGGATCTACCTGAAGCAGATCTTGTTGGTGGCAGGGCACCTGATCAAAAACCTTAGTGGATTCCTACCTTGTTGGTAGAAGAGTGGACGTACGCAAGTTGTTTGGGGAACCACTATAAATTCCTTGTGTCGTCTGGATTGTTGAATTAATTCTCTGTGCTGATTGGCTGTGATTAGTTTTAACTAGGATTGCTAGTTGCTGTTTAGGTTTCCAAGCCTTAACTATAATTACAGTTGGCTGCCTTTTGTGCACAACACTTGTGTTAGGCTTTAGGGTTTTCATCTCAAATATCTATAACCTTTATTCCCCAATTCAACTCCATGGGAGTTGAGTAGATAGTCAACTTTGCTAGTGCAATTTTTATTACTCTATTCACCCCCCTCTAGAGTAGTATCTATCCCCTTTTCTTTCAGATTTTGTGCTTGGGTTGCTTAGATCGCAGCAGGGTAATGATGTCATTTGGGTGATTGTGGACCGCTTGACCAAAGTGGAACATTTCATCCCAAACCGGAAGGAGGACGGTGTGGAAAAGTTGGTGGAGTTATACGTCCGCAATATTGTACGACTTCATGGGATTCCGAAGAGTATTGTCAGCGACCGGGAAGGACGTTTCATGTCTAAGGATTGGTGGTTGGTGCAGAAGAGCTTGGGCACAAAACTCAAGTTCAGTACGGCCTTTCATCCTCAAACCGATGGGAAAACTGAGAGAATGAACCGTACTTTGGAAGATATACTGAGGATGTGTACTCTCAACTTCGGCAAGAAGTGGGAGGATCACCTCTTCATGGTGGAGTTTGCTTATAACAATAGTTACCAAGCTAGTATCAAGATGGCGCCATACGAAGCTCTATATGGGAGGCGGTGTCGAACACTGATATCTTGGACAGAGGCGGGAGACACCAAGCTTTTGGGGAAAGAAGTGGTAGCCGACGCTAGTGAGCTAGTGCGGACCATCCAAGAGCGCATGAAGGTAGCTCAAGATCGGCAGTCGAAGTATTTCAATGCTCGCCACAGGCATGTGGAATTCGCTATGGGCGACTGGGTATATCTTAAGATCAAGCCGTTCAAAGGCATTTCGCGAATTCGCCGACTCAAGAAGCTGAGTCCGAGATTTTTGGGACCATTCAAGGTCATCGAGCGAGTGGGAGAGGCAACGTACCGGTTGGCGTTGTCCACAGAGCTAAGTGGATTGCATGACGTTTTTCACGTCTCCGTCCTGAGGAAAGCTTTGTTAGAAGCCAGCGTGGTGATTGAGCCGACGGCGGTGCCGGTAGAGGAAGACTTGAGGACGCGAGTTCGTCCAATCGGGATAGAAGACTCAGAGGTTCGGCAATTGCGAAACAAGGAGGTCAGACTTGTAAAGGTCCGTTGGGACAACTGTGGTTGCGAGGAGCTCTCATGGGAGCGAGAGCAGGCCATGTTGGAGGAGTACCCTGAGCTTTTCTCCTCAGGTACCGTTTAGTTGTGTTTACCTTCCATGTTTTAAATTTCGGGACGAAATTCTTGTAAGGGGGGAGAATTGTAACACCCCAAAACTTGGAAGGGGAATCGACGGCGCCGTTTTAGCCAAGTTTTGGTTTTGGAGCAGGCGACACGGGCGTGTCAAGGGCGTGACACGGGCGTGTCAGGGCGTGGTCGACTGCGGAGCTTGTGGTCGACGTTTTGAGGGTCGACGTTTGTCGAGCTCAGGAACACGGCCTGGGATACGGGCGTGTCCCTGGCCGTGTCCTTCTCGGGCTGTTTGCAGGATTTATTCTGCTAGGCGTGACACGGGTCACGACACGGCCGTGTTGGGTCTGACACGGGCGTGTCGAAGGCCGTGTCTTTGGCCGTGTCTTTGGCCGTGTCCTTCTCTGACTAGGAAGTTTGGTCGGTGGGGGGAGTGATACGGGTCTCGACACGGGCGTGTCAAAGGCGACACGGGCGTGTCGGAGGCCGTGTCAACGGCCGTGTGCTGGTTTTCGAATCGGTCGAGACGGTGAATGGTTGACACCTCCCTGCACACGGCCGTATGCCAACCCGTGTTCGGACCAGATTTAGTTATTTTGGGTTCCGATCGTGGCCGTCCGTTTCTTTGGTATGAGATCCAATGGTGGGGAGCCTCCCTGGGCGGTTTAAGGCTGGGAATAGGGTTTCAAACCCTCATTTTTCATTTGGCTTTATCTCTCTTGATTCTAGAGAGAAGGGAGAGCAAGGTGGAGGAAGAAGGCCAAGTTCCGGCCGCCGGCGAGGCTTCAGAGGTCCGTTTCGTGAGCGGAGTTCAGATCCGCGAAGGTGGGAGCGTTGCGGTGGTTTTCAACCGAGCAAATCTTCTCCATGGCTAGGAAGAGGGGACGGAAGGTAACGACACTTCTCCTCTCGGTTATTAGGATTTAGGATGCATGAATAGCATCCCCTTCCTTTCGTATTTTGAGCACCGAATCTCTCAAATGAGAGGGATTTGTGTAGCCTAGGTTCAAGAGGAACCTCCGGGTTGAGTATGTTCATCCCGTCATGCTTTGCATTAGAGATCCGCTCCGTTAGCGGATTAGGCATTTTGGGTGAAGTCGTGGTCACGACCGTTAGTCCGACCCGGTGATGTTGCATAGCGAGCTTCGGGGATTTGGTAGAAATCCGTTGCGGCAATACGCCGTTGTATGTATGCATTTCCCCCCCTTATATTTGAGTGAGTACTCGTGGTCGGAACCGGACATGGTTAGCTCCGCGTTGTGCGGTAGATGGTTTCCTTGGAGCACGGGAAAGACACGGTGCGAATGGTTATTGGGGTGGGGAAACCTTTGTTTGTGTTGTGTAAAGGCGCGGCTATGTCTCCGTGGTCGGCTGGCTATCCCGTGACGCGCAAGTCATGTGGGGAAAGTGTCCCGGCGAGACTAGCTCCTTGTGTTGGACTGACGAGAATGTCGAGCGGAGGGCAAGCCCGGGCAATGTGGCCATGAGCGGGTGGGGTCCAACATGGCTTCTTAGAATCGGTCAGTGTGAGACGGAACCCTGACGTGCGAAGTCAGAATGTGCGGGCAAGCCCGGGGTATATGACCCTTGTGCGGGTGGGGCCTTTGCGAGGTTCCGTGTGACGACGTGTGTGCCGTTAGGGACACGGTGGTTCCCTTGTGTTTGCGGCTTTAAGCCAATGGGGAAACAGAAGTACCCAGTGTTTGATGTTGTGCTAGATGCATACGAGCTAGGGTGCCTTGGGTGAAACCCGGGTTGCATTCATGTTGCATAGTAGGCCCCTTTCACTTTGTACAAAACATAGAGAACATATATGCTGTATGAGACATCCAAGCCTGTTTTACCGCTTTATTATATATACTCTTTTGGTATACGAAGTGCTAACTTGCAGGTGGAGTGGTACCCCGGGGTCCGTTAGGGATGGCCGGGAGGAGATGTGTTTGTTACACAGTAGAGGTCAGCCTTTGCTGACCCACGTTACTTCAAATCCTTACAGGGCAAGGATCGCATGCAGGAGCTAGCGCGCCGGGCGAAAAGCCCTAAGCCTCATGAAGTGTTGCTGTGCTTGACTATTTTCTTTTCCTTGTTTTGCTGCTGTTGTTTGACTATGTCCAGCTTGCATGCCGAGGTAGCCTATGGGTGCTTGGCACTTTTTATATTTGGACTTATATTGTGTAAGGCCTTAAGGCCATTTGATACTCTTCTGTTAGTGGATAACTTCTGTCTGTTAGTGTTCTGTTTCCGCTGTGTTTGTCTGGAGTTTTGTGATTGGGTAGTCTTATATCATCTTTTAATACTAAAGTTATGGCGTCCATATGTTGTGGAGCCCCGGCCGGACCCATATTATATGGTCTTTACAGGGGAGGTGTTACAGTTGGGCTCCGAATTCCCTGGCAGTGCTTCCTGCGTGCGTTCCGACATGAGTCGCGCCAACTGTCCAACCTGTAGTTCTAAATTTTTAGCGATCCGTTGATGTTCCGTATATTTGGCTCGTTGGACGCGACGTATTTATTAAAAATTTTCCTCCACCGAAAAAGGCTTCAGAGGAGGAGGAGGAAATGCGGGCGCAAAAGAAGGAGTAGGAGGGTGCTGCGCATTGTTCGGGTTGCTCCATGAAAAATTCGGGTGGTTCCTCCAACTCGGATTATAGGTATTACTAAAAGAGTTGTTTTGGGGGGAAGGAGGGACGAACCGGATTTCCCATGTAGTCAACGAATTCATCGACTACGCAGACATTAGAGGGGGGGGGGGCAGAAAACAAGGCGGAGTGGAGGAGGTAGCAGTCATCTCTGCCACCTGCTTTGTTAACCTTTCAACTTGAAGGGTTAACAGAGCAGTGGCATCCACTTCAAAAAGGCCAGCGACCGACTTCAGGCATCCCTGCGGGACATTCCATTGATAGGCGTTCATAGCCATCTCTTCGAATAATGTCTGGCGGCCTCAGGGGTCTTATTGTTAAGGGTTCCCCCAACAGTCGCGTCAATCATTTGACGCATCTGGAAGTTAAGGCTGTTATAAAAAATTTGTACCTGCAACCACATTGGCAGCGCGTGGTGCGGGCACCGGCGAAGGAAATCCTTAAATCGTTCCTAAGTTTCATATATAAACTCATAATCATTTTGCACGAACGAAGAAATGTCCGCCCGCAATTTTGCAATTTTTGTGGGCGGAAAGTACTTCGTTAGAAACCGTTCCGTCAATTCAGCCCAGGTGGTGATACATCCTCGCGGGAGGGAATTCAACCACGCCTTGACTTGGGATTTTAGGGAGAATGGAAATAAGCGCAGACGAATGGCGTCATGAGTGATGCCATTAATTTTGAACGTGTCGCAAATCTCCAAAAAGTTGGACAAGTGGACATTAGGGTCCTCATCCGGCAGTACATCGAACTGTACGGAGTTTTGGATCATTTGGATTACACTTGACTTTATTTCAAAATTGTTATTCGCCACCGTAGGGAGAACAACACTCGACCCGGTATCGTCCAAACATGGTCGGGCATAGTAAGACATTGTACGCTCCGCAACCACATTATGAACTTGGTCGGTCATAAAACAGCTAGGGGTTCTCTGATAGATTCTTCGGGTTCTAAGGTTTTATCTTGGCGTTGAGATCGAATGCGCGCAAGGGTGCGGTCGATATAAGGATCAAAATCAAAGGTTTCAAAATTCGAAGGTTGTCCACGGGTCATACACTCTAAAAAGAAAACATAGAAATAAAGAGAATTAAAACAAAGGGGAAAATTTTCTTTTTTGTTGTTTTTAAGTTTATTGATTTTTTTTTTAGTTTTTTAGAAAATAAGTAAAAGTAATAGGCTCCAGAATTTGAAATAACAACTCGAGAGATTCCCCAGCAACGGCGCCAAAAACTTGATTGGCCCGCGAGTAGACTCTTATTTGGGTGGTTAGTTCGATGAGTCGACCGTCGTGGACTGTTAAAAAATCTAAGTTTCTAACGAAAGGAGGAAAGTGCACCTATCATAAGTAGTACTCGATATTCGAGAGAATACCGAGGTCATATTATTCTCGGGGTCGGGTTGATTATTCTTACTCCTCTAGGAGGACAATTATTTTACTGAAAGTAAGGTGGATGCTTGTTTGTCACTAACAACAGAAATAAAAGAAAGCTGCAAATTACTAGATTATTCGATGACCAGTTAACGCTTGGCACCGAATCGGATTAAGACTAAAATAATTCTAAATAATTATTGAACTTAGTTTTCAAGTTAATAAAAGGCACTTGGCCGTGGAGGTTCCATAAATATGAGCGCACTTATCTCTAGGAATATTGCTCACCTAAATGCTAAGACTATTCGACCGAACGTTAGTCCGACGAAGGATCCCTCTTAACGCCCGCTTTATGCAAAGAACCCCGCTATTGGGTGGGGAACCCAATCTGGTAGAACTACGCTTCTCCTCTCTCGAGGGTATGTACGCAATTCTATTTACCCAAAGGGGATCAGCCCATACGCACGGCCTCTCGGCTAGCTAGCGTATGGATAACAGAAATAGAGCCCACACATCGATTATGTGGTCCTACGCGAGAGAGGGGACGGCTTATAATTTTAACGAGGCGCTAGTTCGAGACTAAACACTAAAGAATTATAAGAAGAAAACATAAACAACACTGCGTTAGAAAAATTGAAAAGCTAACTAAAATAAGAACTCACGCACGCTTCAAAACCATAAATAAAACAAAAAATAAGTTATAAAAAAAAGAAATTACAAGTCCTACTCAAACGAGTAGGCGGGAAATAAATGTGAGTCCTACTCAAATGAGTAGGCGGGAAATAAAAACACGCCATTTAACTCTTAACGAGTAGGCAGAAATAAATGCAAGTAGAAGTTCTACTCAAATGAGTAGACGGTAAATGACAAGTCCAACTCTAATGAGTAGGGGGGAAATGAAAACATGCCATTAAACTCTTAACGAGTAGGCGGAAATAAATGCGCACGCACACACACTCTACATGAATTGAAAGAAAGCGATAAGGTTATCTCCTACACACACACACTCTACATAATTGAGAAAGCAATAAAATTGCAAGTCCCGGCTCAAATGAGTAGGCGAGAGAAGGAAAGCAATAAAATTATCCTCATACACTCACACACACTAACATGAAATTAAAAGGTCATAATGAAAATCTATCCTCATACACTCACACACACAAATTAAAATCAAAACTAAAGTTACGTAAAAATTAAAACAACTACTTTTTATACTTAGTATTTGCTAGAAATGAATAAAAAGACAAAATAAAATTAAAAAGAGCAAAGAGTTTTGGAAATCAAAGTTAAAATCAAAGGTGCTTAAAATTTAAAATTATAACTTTTTCATTATTAAGAGTTCATAAAAGTGATGAAAAAGTTAAAATAAAATTTAAGAGAGACAAAAAGTTTTACAACAAACACAAAACCTGAGTTAAAGAAAATAAAAATCACTTTTGAAATCACTTTTATAAGTTCATAAGGATGAAGAAGATATACTTTTAATGTAACAAAAAGCTTGAAGAAAAATTACCATAATAACATTTCATTTTTGAAATTAAAACTAAAATAAAATCTAACATAATAACTAATTAAGAGCATGAAAAAAACAACTAGTTACACTCATACACACACACACACACACACACACACACACACTTTTCATAAAGAGAAAAAAAACAAAGAGAAACATGAGAATAAAAAGAAGAATAAAGTGGGCACACAAGTTCATTCCAAAGACAATTAAAAAGAGAAAAGCTTACATATTTTATTAATGTAGGGAACTATTACAAAGCTATTACAAAGCTAAAGCTAATGCAAAAGCAGTCATAAAAGGAAGGGGGGGGAGAAATCTCCTTATATGGCTATGGAATCACCAAGGGTAGCCCACAAAAAGACGCTAAATTTGGCTCAAAAAAGTGAACCCTTGGACCTTACAGAAAAGTTTTATTTATAGACAAAATTTCGGGTGTGACACGCCATAGTCACGGGCGTGTCGGGGGTCGTGTCACAGTTATCGTGCTTGACTTGGCGAAATATGGCGAGGTGGCTTGTTTCTGGAAGCTTCGGGACGGGACACGTGTCCAACACGGGCGTGTCATGTTTGGACATAGGCGTGACATGCTGACGTTGAGTGTCGAGTTGATGGTGTTAAGTGGGGTCGAGAGGTGAACAGTAAAATTGTTGAGTGGCTGCAAGCGTTGAGTGGCATTGAGTGGCTGATACGGGCGTGTCATTCATGACACAGGCATGTTCTGCTCGGGTTTATGAAGGCTATACTTCGAGCATCGGGCTAAGGCCGATGATCGTCGAGGGCGTGACACGGGTGTGTCGGTCATTGACACGGGCGTGCCAAGACTTTTTTTTTTGACTTTTTCTGGAATTTTTCTGGAAAAAAAAATAAACTAAGTTAGAAATAAAATTTACAAAATATGAACAATTTATTGAAGGAAATTGACTGAAAACAAAGAAAATAAACAAAAAATGACTTAATAAAAATACAATAAAATAGGAATATTTACAACTTATCACACTCCCCGAAGTTAAAACACAACATTCCTAAAAAAGGCTCTGCCGTGTTCCAAAATAAACCTCGGATCGCAAGGTAACATCAAACTCACAAGAAATTAGCCATGCTAATATTCTAAGTCAAAACCCTAGGTACTAATGAGCAAAAAGCCACGCTCGAACAATGGCACCCATTAATCAAGCGTCAAAGTAACGCCAATACGTCAAAATACGTCACTAAAGGAATTTAATTAATCCTTGAAAAATCATGGGCGTTAACTTGTGGACATTTGCAGCAAGAATTGACACTTTCATAGGGATGAAAGGTCCTTCCTTGACTGTGATAAAGATTCTAGGGTCATCTGCCTCCATGAATTGCCTTACCCTCTCCTTACAGATGCCAAATCCTTCCTTCCTACAGATTGGAAGCTTCATGGAACCCAGTTCCTAATAGTTCACTCCAGAACTTTAGGGGTGGTGAATAAGGTTTCTCGAGTTTATTGAACTTTAAAATATTTTGACCCAGAAGTTCGAGTTCTGGAAGATACCACGGGGCCTTGGGTAGCTAACGCGCGATAGTAATTCTAGGAACTCGTTTTCCTGGGCAGTTACGCTTGCGCAAGCTCCACAACACAAACACTGACTTAACAAAACCAAAACAATCACAAAAGTAATCAACATAGAAATAGGAATTTCATTGCATGGATTAGAATGTCAATTGTTCTAGATCATTACAAAACTGTGATCTCTGTGATACCAGAGATCTAAAACGGTGAGGAGAAAAAGTCTTTTGGTTTTTATACCGATTCGCTCCACGGACTAGTTGGCTCTCTTCCATTCCCTCCAAGGAAGGTCTTCGAGTCGGCTCTTCACCTCCTCACAAGGAAGGGTCTTAGAGCCCCGCTAGATCCTCCAATCTAGACGTCCCTATCCCCAAGATGATTTACCACGGAATCCTACTCGGATTCCGACGACCCTTACAAGTCGATTTTACTCACCACATGATTTTGAAAAAGAAAAGATTACAAGAATAAAAGATGTAAATAATCTAGAGGTTTAGCTCTCCCTCTTGAAGATTTATCCTTGGAGCGATCTGCGGTCGTTGCTTGAGATCTTCGTATGCTAGCAACCGGTCGGTTCTTCATAGTCGATGTAGATCAGGGATTGCCGGAGTCTTTCGATCGCGTACGTGAGGGAGACGACTCTCTTATTCTTTGACGAAGGCGATCGGAATGGATGCAAGGAGGCGGACAAACCCTAGAGTGCAGGAGCTTCTGCCTGTTTCCATTTTTTGATGTTCGAGCACAGAAATCGTGGCGGCCTTTTATAGGTCTTCATGAAAATAAGCTACCACCGGCGGTAAGACTAGCGCCCGGTGGAAGGTTCGCGGGCATGTTGTGCCAGATGTCATCCAAATTTGGAATAATATTTCAAAATGAATATTCTTCCTTTTCATAGAGCTAGCGCACCGCGGTAGAAGGTAGCGCCACGCATTAGGTTAGTAATCGACAAATCCTTCTCGTGAAATGGCTAGCGCGGTAACCACTGTCGCCTAGCAGTAGGTCGGTTACTCGAGAAATCCTTCTCGTCATTCATCGAGAGGCTAGTGCGGCGCGGTAACAACTCTCGCCTAGTGGCTGATCAGTTTCATGAGGAATCCTTCTCACCACTCGTCGAGAGACTAGTGCGGCGTGGTAAGCACTACCGCTTGGTGGTAGTTTCCTGAGAGGCTGACCAAAATAACTCCTTGCGTTCCTGCGAGCATTATGACTAGCGTGGAGCGGTAGGTTGTCGAGACCTCTATCCAATTAATTCACGGCTACCGCTCGGCGGTAACTTCTATCACTCCGCGGTAGTAACCAAAAGAGTCTTCTTCTTCTTGGCTTACACCTATCAACCTGCACACTCTATCAACACAAGACGTGATCAAATACAACAAGGATTTGATATTCTCAAACATAGGGAATATGAAACAACAGTTTCAACAAACTCCCCCTTTCGACAATATCATATCCCATTCATGAGAAATAATAATGTGCATGACAGAGTGAATATATATATATATATAAGAGATTGTTTTGAATATTCAAGTTTCAGGTTCTCTATATAGCTCCTCTACATACACGCTCCCCCTACCTACTTATTCTACATGCTCCCCCTATTTATGTGCACGCAATGAAACAAGCTCCCCCTACATGAGATTATACCCATGAACAAGTCTCATGTACCATCCCTTCTCCCCCTTTGATTGTATCAAAAGTGGCGGGCTAGACGAACAACACATGCAGGAGGAAAGATCAGTATATGATAAGAATTATAAATATAGCAGACAATGCACATAAACATGATAACAAGAAATGAGAAACATAGGGGTGACCAAACAAAGGCAATTCAGAGAATATAGAGCGCCTTGGTCATAATAAATAAGCAAATTACACAGACATAAAGAAATTGGGTTTCACAAAGAATATGGATTGGACAACAACGATTAAACTAAGAACATAACAAGTAAGACTACAATGCTACGAGAGTTATAGAGTTAATCACAGTTAAACATTGTAAGCTTCACAAGTATAAATCCTGTGCTAGTACATTTGTGCTAAAACATATAGTGCAGTTTCTGTCCAATTCTTATGCATGGAAGCGTTAAATAAGGCAATGACGTGTACATGTAACATCAACAGAGAGAAAATACCAAGTAGAAATAGCATGTGTTACATGTTTATCTCGATCTTTTAAAATGCTAACACACGAGAAATAGAGTGAATAATCACGACACATACCAATCTACATCATACCCAGACTAGTACTAAGTGCACTAAACTTAAGTTAGAGTCTATGCACAAGATCGAAATGACTCTTTCAACCAAGGTGCTCATCCTCACAATGCTCATGAATACTTATTTGGAGGAATGAGTGGTGCTTTGGGTGTCCTTGACATGACCTTGGATAGCTTGCATAGTTTTCTTTGGGCTATCATTTTATTTTATGTTTTTTGTGAGTTCAAGGAGCCCCGAGTTTATCTTCGTATAAGCACATATATGTCGTGACATTGATTTTTCAATGTATTTTTAACGTGTTAGGATATAATGTCACGAGTTATAGCATGTAAGCCTAGTATTTGTGCTTGTGTGCTCCATCTAGGGATGTGTGAAAAGTGTGAAGTCATTTTCCCATCTAAATCCTCACACATACGTAGAGGAATAGTCAACATACACTATATGTAATGTCGCACTCAGTGGCTAAGCACCTATAAATTTGACCCACCATTACCGGGGACAATGTTCACATGGATTGACAGTTAGCGCAAACATTGTATGTACTTGTCATAGCCTAAGTTTAGGTCATGTGTGCCCGTAAGATATGATCACTTCACAGTTTTTTTGTTTATATATATATATATATATATATATATATATGTTTTTTTTAAAAGACAAAGAGACTCAAAAAATAAAACATACGCAAATAAACGAAGAAAATGAAACATAGACAAAAAATAACTACAAACAAAAGAAAAGTCAAACACAAACAATGATGACTAGAATGAGAGGTCCAGAACACCAAGCTCGAGTCGAAGTAGAGGGAAACATGCATATGGGAGTGGTTTAGTGAATATGTCCGCCAGTTGGTCATCAGTGGCAAAGAAGCTTACAGTCATGTTCTCCGTTTTGATAAGAATCTCGAATGAAATGGTGACGCAAGTAAATATGTTTTGATCTTTAATGGTGCACTAGATTATATGTCAAGTCTATGACACTCTTGTTGTCGCACCTAAGTGTAACATTCCTACAAGTTAGGCAAAAGTATTCTAACATTTGAGACATCCACAGTGCTTGAGCGCAATAGCTCCCTAAGGCGATATACTCAGCTTCAGCGATGGATAGTGCGACCGAGTTTTATTTGCGGCTTAAATAGGAGACTAGTGCAGGGCCTAGGAAATGACATGTACCACTTGTGCTCTTGTGATCAAGTGAACACCCCTCATAATCAGAGTCAAAGTACCCGTGATGTGTGAAATTGGTGGTGTATGGGTATAAGAGTCCAAGATTTTGTGTTCCTATAAAGTACCTAAAAATATGCTTTACTTCTTTCAAATGTGACACCATAGGGTTGGCATAGTACCTTGCACACATACCTACCACAAATGTGATATCAGGCCTAGAGGCACTCAAATATAAAAATGATCTTATCATACCTCTAAACACAGTCTAATCGACGGAAATGCCACTTTAATCTTTTCCTAATTTAAGAGAGGCACTCATAGGAGTTTTGACTTGTTTCAGATTCTCATACCCAAAACACACAAAAATATCTTTGATATATTTTGATTGACTTATAAAAATTCCATCTTTGCGTTGAGAAATCTAAAATCCTGGAAAATAGGTAGGTTCTCCTATTAGGCTCATTTCGAATTCGGATTTCATTAGGGTGATAATTTCTTCACATAAATTTTCATTTGTGGCCCCAAAAATTATATCAACCACGTAAATTTGTAGTATAATTAGGTCTGAGTGCCCATTATTTATGAATAAAGTGGTGTTCGCACTTCCCATCCTAAAGCCATGATCTAAGAGAAAGGTGGTGAGCCTATCATACCAAGCACGGGGTTCCTACTTCAGTCCATACAAGGCCTTCACCAACTTGTATACGCGGTTTGGGTAGGCGAAATTCATGAAACCAGATGGTTTCTCGACATATACCTCTTCCTTAATATATCCATTTAAGAAAGCACACTTAATCTCCATTTGTAACAACCTAATTTGCTTATAACTTACAAATGCTAAAAACATACGGATAGACTCAAGACGAGCAACCGGGGCAAATGAATCCTCAAAATCCACACCCTCTATCTTAGAATACCCTTGATCCACCAACCTAGCTTTGTTTCTTGTTATCCTAGACTCACCATCAAGTTTATTTTTTAAAACCATTTTAAGCCTATGACTGGATGGTTATCTAGACTCTCCACTAGAACCCATACCTTACTTCGCTCAAATTGGATTATCTATTCATTCATAGCCAAGAACCATGATTCAACTCTTAAGGCTTTTAAGGCATTCTTGGGTTTAATATCTGATTGGAAACACAAGTTTGAAAATGATTCATGAAGTGCAGACCGAGTTCTAACTCCTTGAGATGGATCTCCTTTGACTAGTTTACATGGATGTTGCTTCGAAAAATTTAAGTTACTAGGAGGCATATATCCTTGTACAAGAGTTGGCATTTCACTCGCCACAACTCTCTCCTCACCCTTATCCCCTATCGGTACACTTTCATAGACCTCCTCTTGATTCGGCTTGGGCACGTTAGTTGGGGAATTTTCATCCAAATGTACATGAGCCTATTCTACTACTACTAAGGTTCTCTTTTTGAAGATCCTATATGCCCGAATCTTTCTCGAGTATCCTAAGAAGGTAGCTAGATCAGATTTTTCATCAAATTTTCCTAGGTGATCCTTAGTGTATAGGATGTAGCACGAGCAACCAAAGAACTTAAAGTACAATATAGAGGGTTTCTTTTCAAAAAACAGCTCGTACGGAATTCGTTTTAAAAGTGGGTGAAGCATTACTCGGTTCATCACGTAGCTTGCTGTGTTAACCTCTTCATCCCAGAAAGATCGTGGTAAGCTGAACTCGGTAAGCATTATACGGGCTAATTCTTGAAGAGTACGGTTCTTTCTTTCCATAACGCCGTTCAGTTGTGGAGTGCGAGGGGCAGAGAATTCGTGCTTAATTCCTAAGGTGTCACACAGGTTTGAGAAATCCTCATTCTCAAACTCTCCAACATGATCTTATTTAATACATTTTATTTTTAGCTTATTCTCATTTTGAAGTCCCGTGCAATGAATTGAGAATTCGCTAAAGGTGTAAGATTTATTCGCAAGAAAGATCATCCAGCAATAGCCTGAATAATCATCAATGATAACGAAGATATATTGTTTTCCACCTAGACTTCACATACTAAGGGGTCCAAACAAATCCATGTGAATGAGTTTGAGTGGTCTAGACGTGGAAACTTAAGTTTGCTTTTGAATGAGGTTTTAACAAATTTGTCTTTTTGACAAGGAGCGCATAAGACGTTTAAACTACCGCTTAAGTTGGGAAGTCCCCGAACAAGTTTATTTTTTGATAGTTTTACAATAAGCCTACTTCCAGAATGTCCTAGTCTCCTATGCTAAAGTTCTAATTCCTCATTCTTTGTAACTAGTCATTTCAAATCAGATGCAGATATATCATCCAAACTAACAGTATAAACATTATGATTTTTATGAGCTACAAGTAATACACTAGTAGTTTTTGCATCAATAATTTTTCAAGTGTTTGTAGATGAATCAAATATGATATTTAGACCTTTATCACACAATTGGTTAATAGAGATGAGATTATGCTTAAGGCCATCTACAAACAGAACATCAGAAGTAGAAAATTCCTTGTTACCTATAGTGCCGCTTCCAAGTATCTGTCCTTTGCTGTTGTACCCAAAGGTCACCATGCCACCCTTCTTCTTCTCTAGGCTAAGGAACATGTCTTTATCTCCTGTCATGTTCTTGGAGTAACCAGAGTCCAAGTACCACATGTTCTTCGTGTCCTTAACCTGCCGACAGACCTAAAAATTAGATGAGGGTTAAGATCTGGTTACCAAAGTTGTCCAACCCATACGATTGGTAGAAGACTTTGGTAGCCAGACTTGCAAATTTTTCTTGGCACCTTTCCTCAAACACGAGCCAGATGTGTGACCAAACTTATGATAGTTTGCACACAAAGTGTAAGAAGTGGATGCTGCTTTTATCGAGTTGCTTGAGCTCTTGCTTGAGGATGGGGATAGCCCTCCAGAACACTTAACCTTATCTTTAGATTTTTTAAAGTTGGTCTTAGTCTCAGAATGATAGTGATTCCCGCTCGGTGGTGATGTTTGACTCACGTATCCTAGTCCAAACTTCCCAGATCCATGACACTGTGAACCAAACAGCATATTTACAGAATTTTGGCCTATTCCAAACTTTTGGATGGCACAATTAAGATCATGGATCCTCTCCTTTAGGGTGGTATTTTCCGTCACAAACATTACACACCGATTGACAAATTGTATTTTGCCTTCCTCTACCTTGGCAAGCGATAAGTGAAGTCTCTTCTCCAAGACATTCTTTTCATTTAAGAGGATATCGTTCTTACCGATGACTTGGAGAGACTTGCCTTTTGTTCTTCGATTGTTGTAATCAAGTGAGAGCACTCTAGACACTTGATCTTTTCTTTGCCACTTTTAATTACTTCACTTTTTAATTTTTCTAAGTCTTTTTTGATTTTATTAATCTCGGTTCTCATGGAATTTTTCTCAGAAATATCACTTTCTAATTTATCAACTAAGTGTTCATAAATATCAATCTTGAAGATTTCTCCGTGGAGCGATCCACGGTCGTTGATTGAGATCTTCGTATGCTAGCAACCAGTCAATTCTTCGAAGTCGATGTAGATCTTGGATCGTTGGAGTATTTCGATCGCATATGTGAGGGTGACTACTCTCTTCCTCTTCGACGAAGACGATCGGAATGGATGCACGGAGGCGGCCGAACCCTAGAGTTCAAAAGCTTCTGTCATTTTTCGTTTTTTTTATGTCCGGGCACAAAAACCGAGGCAGCCTTTTATACATCTTCATGAAAATAGGCTACCGTTAGCGCTAAGACTAGCGCTCGACGATAGGTTCGCGCGCTTGCTGTGGCAGATGTCATCCAAATTTGGAATAATATTTCAAAATGAATATTCTTCCTTTTCATAGAGCTAGCGCACCGCGGTAGATGGTAGCGCCACGCGTTAGATTAGTTGTCGACGAATCCTTCTCGTAAAACAGCTAGCGCGGCGTGGTAACCACTGTCGCCTGGTGGTAGGTTGGTTACTCGAGAAATCCTTATCGTCATTCGTCGAGAGGCTAGTGCGGCGCGGTAACAACTATCGTCCGGCAGTAAATCACTTTCACGAGGAATCCTTCTCGCCACTCGTCGAGAGACTAGCGCGGCGCGGTAAGCACTACTGCTTGGCGGTAGTTTCCCGATAGGCCGAACAAAATAACTCCTTGCTTTAACACGGGCATTAGGAAAAGCGTGAAGCAGTAGGTTCCCGAGAGCAATGTCCAATTAATTCATGGCTACCGCTCGGCGGTAACTTCTATCGCTCGGCGGTACTAACCAGAGGAGTCTTCTTCTTCTTGGCCTGCACCTGTAAACCTACACACTATATAAACACAAGACGTGATCAAATACAGCTGGGATTTGATATTCTCAAACATAGGGAATATGAAACAGCGGTTACAACAGAAAGACTTTTTTTCAAGGTCAGCTAAACACCTAGAGGGGAGTGAATATGTTTTTTTGGTCTCTTTAAACATTTATCAGATTTATAATTTACTTTGCTATGCTTTGTGAGTTAGTTGTTAAGCTTTCAAGAACACACACAGAAGACACAGTTATTTTATAGTGGTTCCCCATATTATGGGTACGTCCACTGTCCCTCCCACCTTTCTAACAGCGTGTTAGACAAGTCTCTTCTCCAAAATCTCGGCTCCAAGAAGCTTACAACATGATCCTGTAGGACCACTCAGTCTTTATCAAGACCTACAACTCAAGTACTATGCCCTACCTCTCAGATCCCAACTAGTTCCAACCTAAGCATTTATAGCACAGGCCTACCACTCAGATTCACACAAGAATCTTACACTTAGATCAACAACAGATCCTACTCTCAAATCAACAATAGATCCTACCTCAGCCTTTATAACACAAGCCTACACTCGGATTCACTCAATAATCTTACACTCATATCCAAGTTTGGATCCTACATAAAATAGAAGTGATTTTAAACAATCAGAAACCAGAAAAATTTCTGTGTCTGTCTTCCTGGGCTGAAAATAATTCTACCCTAACCTCTTCTTCACAGCAATAAGTTAACAGATATCATCAGAAGAATCGCGGCTTGTTCTGGAAGTAACTTGTAGAAACCTTTGCCTCTTCTATTTCAGGACTCAATCCTAACCTTGTTGTCGTAGATGAAAATTGCAGCAGCTATCTCTTTTTGCTTTCAGGTTGACTGAACTGAACAAAACCTTCAGGCTCGGCAGCAATGGCGAGGAAGAAGAAGATGTTGAGCCACAATGCGAAATCAGAAAACCCTAATTTCTTATCGTTGACTCAGCGAATATTTCCATTTTATTGATCGTCGATCAACGGCTCTTTGCGCTGTGAGCCCATCCTTAATTGTCGATTTATCACCTTCCATTTGCAGAATACGATAATAGAGGGCCACCGGCGCCAAAAATGGCATACTACATCTTTCCCGCAAAGAATTTGAACTGCGTTGACATTGTTGACTTTAGCTGACTCGTGCTGATGTCAGCCATTCTAGACTTAGCCAAAATCATTGAATTACTCCCAACATTGAGAGCGTTGAGTGAATGGCCATCACTGAATGATTCTGGACTTAGTCATTTCTTTAGTTCATCCAGGCATTGAGACCGTTGAGTGAATGAGCTTCACTCAATGATTTTTTGCCTTTGCTTAATCTTGAACCCTTTTTATATGCTTGGCGTTGAGAGCCTTGAGTGAGTATGCTTCACTCAATGCCTTTATACATAGCCAAATATCCTTCTGTCTGAAGGCGTTGAGTGAGCTGGCCTCACTCAACACTTTCTTCCTTTGCTTCTGAAATTTAGAATTGAGTCCGTTGAGTGAACTGGCTTTACTCAATGCTTCTAGGCTTAGATAATTTTTCTATTTCCTCTTATGCTGACACATTAGCTTGACTCAAAGCTTTTTGATCTTGGCATTGAGTGAACTAGCTTCACTCAACGCTTCTGGACTTAGTAAAATTCTGTCCTTCCTTCTGGCATTGACTGCTGGAGCTTGTCTCAACGCTTTCTATCATTTGGCATTGAGTGAACTGGCTTCACTCAATGCTTTTGTACTTAAACAGATTTTCCTGTTTATCTCCTTTGGCCTTGACAGAATAAGTATGTCGTTGAGTGAACTGGCTTCACTCAATGCTTCTTGACTTAGAATCTTTTTCTTTGGCAGAAACTCTATGGTTTTGATAGAATGATCCTTACTCAACGAATAAGAAGTATGATATTGATTGATTTGACATCACTCAACACATGTGGACTTAGTCGATTTTTTTGCTTGTTGATGCATAGGCTTTGACTGTCCACACCTAACTCAGCGCTTTTTGTCTCATGGCGTTGAGTGAACGGGCTTAACTCAATGCCTATGGACTTAGTAGAATATCTTGCTTGCCAACATCTTTCCTTGACTTCTAGCATTTAGTGAGCTTGCTCCACTCAATGCCTATGGACTTAATAGTATTTTTCTGTTCAGCTTTCTTTCTTAAGGCAGCTGGAGTTGAGTGAGCTTGATCCACTCAACGCTTGTGGACTTAGTGTAATTTTAGCCTGATCACCAGCTTGCTTGGTATCCACCTATACAATTAATAGGGACTGACCTGCATGCATACACTCAAGCACACATCAAATACAACTACTGTGTATATCATTGACTTGTTTGACTTCTTACAAATCTGGTCCATTTGGATCAATAAACCAAACAGGTAGTATGGGCCCTGAGGACTACCCCCAATATGGCTATGGGAGAGACACCCTTCATGCTTTGTCATGGTTTTGAGGCAGTCCTACTGGTGAAGTTAAAGGTCAGGTTGTCACGACTAGTGTCCACCCAGGAAGGAGATGAGAAATGGAGAGTAGAAAGCGAAGGGGGGGATATGATACTCATTGGACCTGATAGAGGAAATCCACGACATAGCTGTCGTTAGGCAGGAGGAGATCAAACGATGGATGGCTAGGTACTTTGACAAGTATGTTAGAATGAAGCAGTTCGTGGAAGGGGATCTGGTCCTAAAAAAGGTAGATGCTACAAGGAGATCAACAGTAGTGGGAAAGCTCATCCGAATTGGGAAGGTCCATATAACGTTAAGGAAGCAATGAAGTCAAGAGGATACCGCCTCGAGAATGTGGAGGGGGATTCCTTGAGTCACACCTCGAATGGTGATGACGTGAAACGCTTCTATCACTAAACATTGTAAATAAAATGTTATTGTTTTATAATTCTCTTGCTTCTCAAGATCCTTTACAAGTAAACTATGCGTATGACCGAAGATAGATTGAAATGTTGGCCTAAGAAGATCCCGTTTACAAGGCTCCCACTACCTGGCAGTGCTGGATGTCACTCGAAAATGGATTGAAATGTGGGCCCAAGAAGATCTCGCTGAACAGGCTCCCACTAGCTTGCAGGGATGGAAGTCACCTAGAGATGGATTGAAATGTTGGTTTGAGAAGATCCCTCTAACCAGCTCCCACTAGCTGGTAGGGCTGAGAGCCACTCGAAGACGGATTGAAATGTCGGCCCAAGAAGATCCAACTGACCAGTCTCCCACTTGCTGGCAGGGCGGGAAGTCACATGGAGTCAGATTGAACTATTGGCCTGAGAAGATCCCGCAAACCAGGCTCCTTCTAAATGGCAAGACTGGAAGTCTTCGGGAGACGGATTCAAATATTGGCCCGAGAAGATCCCGCTGACTAGGGTCAAACTTGCTAGCAGGACTAGGAGTCACTCGGAGACAGATTGAAATATCGGCCCGGGAAGATCCCGCTGATGAGGCTCGCACTAGATGGCAGAGTTAGAAGTCGCTCGGAGACGGATTTAAATGTCGGTCTAAGAAGATCCCGCTAACCAGACTCCCACTAGTTGGCAGGGCTAGAAGTCACTTGGAGAGGTATTGAAATGTTGGCACTAGAAGATCCCACTAAACAGGCTCCCACTAACTGGCAGGGATGGAAGTCACTCAGAGATGGATTAAAATGTTTGCCCAAGAAGATCCCGCTAACCAGACTCTCACTAGCTTGCAGGGCTGGAAGTCACTCGGAGATGGATTGAAATATTTTGCCCGAGAAGATCCTATTGACCAGGCTCTCACTAGCTGGCAGGGCTGGAATTCACTCGGAGATAGATTGAAATGTTATGCCGAGAAGATCCTGCTTGAATGTATCTAGTTGTCTACCTAAATCACCTAGAGGGGGTGAATAGGTGAGTTCTGCGTCTTTTAGTAGAATAAAAAGTTAGCACAAAACAAGCACACAGAAACACAGAAAATTTATAGTGGTTCCCCGAGTTGGGTACGTCCATTTTCCCGCCTCACCTATCTACCACGAAGGGCTAGATTCGGTTACTTCACCTTTATCTCAGATTGTAAACAATCTTTCAACTAAGAGCCTCAACTCCTATAAACTCGGAGAGAACTCTCCTACTACTCGAAGAACAACCTATCCTATAAACTCGATCCTATAAACAAGGATCTACAACTCGGAGCCAATACCTCCTACAATAGTATAAAAAGAGTTATACAACAATAGATTAAGAATAATATTCTTCAGATATGAAATCTTCAGTCTTTCTTTCCTCTAAATAGTAGATCTTGAAAGCCTTGAAGAAAGAAAGAACTTGAAATCCTTGAAGTCTTGATCTGAACAATCATGATCGACTAGATCTGAGGAGTACTTGGACTTATAGTGATTAGAGATCATGTCAAATCCTTTGTTGACAATCGAATCGTGAATTGAACAGCCGGACAAGAGAGTGTTATGAAAATATGATATCGCGTACGCTGATGGGAGTTCTTTGAAATTTCTCGATTTTAAATATAAAAGCACGATTATGGTTGAAAGAAAATCACCCTAGGTATTTATAGGAACTCCCCTTCTCTAACAGCTAAAAGTTCCTTCCATACCGAGAAATCAACGTATTACTGTACATGGCAGTCGGGATGGGTAGAATAGAAATTCAAAAATAAACCCTAAGTTATTTTCTTCGAGTATCATCGAGTATATAAAGGTGTGCTCATCGAACTACTTCGAAATATGACGAAAAGGACTTGGACAAAACAGACAGATCGATTTGAGAGCTCAGCGCATTCCTAAAGAGAATCGGTGAATTTGACGAATGTTGACCAGCATACCTGACAAATTCGACGAGTATCGAAAGATAACTACAACAAATTCTATAAGAAAGCAAGGCGATATACGACGAATTCTACTTGGCTAATTCTCAAGGATGTTGGAAAAATTCGCAGATTTAATTCCTATGAATTCGACGAGTATCAGTAGGTATATCCGATGAATTCAAAGAGTATTAACAAATAACTTCAACAAATTCGACAAGTCTACTCTATGATACTCGACGAATTTGCCTTAGAGAAAATTATGTCCTTTCTGAATTAAGCAACACACCCTTTCTTTAAACTTCTAATGCACTTGAAATGGAAGTACATTCCAATGAGAGATTACACATGAGTCAACATTTTTGCCTACACAATGAGGGATTACATTGTATAGTCCTGTGTTCCATGACCCATTGTAACCTAACATTAGTGTGTACTTAGCAACATGATCCTGCAAGCACATGACTAAATAGACAACATCAAATACAAACTCAATTCATCTTAGTTCAAGGGTCACTTCTTCAAATCAAGGTCATTGTGGATACCATACCCAACAATCTCCCCCTATTTGAAGAAGTCAAAACCCAATATACTAAGGTGAATTGTATACAGGATAATAAATCACGGAAAGAGCATAATAGGAAATTAAAACAAAACTATCTCAACAAAACATTAATGTATATATATAAAAGCAGTTTTATTGGGCCAAACATTTTTCACAAAACACACACAAATAATAATGAACTTTAGATATGTTTCCCTTAGGACTTCTGATTCTTCCTATAAAAATACGATTTGGGATTTGGAAAGTACTTTGACGGTGTAGGAGGAGCATTAGCATAATCTCTTCTGAAATTTCTAAAATGAATTCTTCTCTTAGAATTTTCTACACCATGCTTATGCCATTCTTCCCTGCAATAATGTTTCCATCTATCTTCATTTCCCATGTCGACCAATATGAATGTGTCCAGAATTATGCCCTTGGATATTGGGCTCCACACTTCACAAAGTTCTCTATTGGGATCAGATCTATGAGCAGATGGGCCTTCACAAAACCTTCTTTTCTTTGTAGCAGGTTCAGGCACATCTTCAACGTGCTATGTTTCTGGATTAGCAGCAGCATCTATTTTATACTGATAAAAGTTTTGAGGAAGATCTTGAGTTTTTGACCAGTATTGAGAATAATCTTGAGCAGGATGAACATCAACATGTACTGGTACTTGCATTCTAACTTCAGTATCTCCTGGACCTCCAAAAAGTTATTTATGAAGCCAACTGAAATTATCATAATGGTGGTGTTGACATCTTGAAACTATTCTTTTAACGTGGCTTGAATTGCATTCACCTTACCTTGGAGTTCATCCTCCGCCTTTTGACTTTTGAAAGTATATACCTTGCTATCTCATTACTGTAGTATAATATTTGTTCATCAAAATAGCTCATTCCAGCGTTCTAAGAAGTAATAATGGTTTTAGCATTCTCATCAATATTTATAACCACATCAAGATTTTTCTTCAGCTCTGTCATAGTGTGAACAATCGCTTTCCCTCCTTAGACTAACCAATTGTCTAGGTTTTATTCCAATTTATCAAAACAAACCATGACTTCAGCAAGGCTGCTGTTCATATCTTGTTCAACCTCTTTCACTTTAGCTAGTACTTTCTTAAGAAATTTATCGTAATGTGCTTGTTTGCCTGGCCATCTTCGCTTCAATAGATTTGAGTAATAGATTATCTGTACTGGAGCTTGGAGTGTCTGTAGTTTGAATTCTTGGAGGATATGGAAGATCAACAATATCTTCAGAGTCACTAGAATACTCTGCTACTAGGGATAAATGGGCTTTCAACAATAGAGCTAGATCTTGAGCCTCTAGGACAGGAGGGAGTACCTCAGCCTCTCCTTCCTCATCAAAAATTTCCATGATGTCCTCCTCCTCAACAGGAGACCAACCTAGAATCCTAGGAATACTACTCTGAAGATTACACACAAATTTGTCTAACTCTATTTCAATTGAAATTAAAGGTTGAATCTGCTCCCCCTAAGCCACAAATGGTAGAATCTCTAGGAGACTTACAATCATGTTTTCAGAGGCAACAATCTCTTCAGAGGTCAACAAAATTTCTTCCTCCTTTACATTATCAGCAGGATCAAAATTATCATCATCAACAATATCAAAATCCTCATCAGCAGTAGCAGGATGCATAATGTTATCAACATGCTGAACTGCAGAAGACTGATCAAATGAAACTGAAACAAGAGCATCAGCAATGGGGGACACTGGAGGAATCTCATAATGCTGAACTGTATCAGACATGAGAGTATATGTCACAGGAGGGAAAGATGGAGGAGAATATGAAGGTACTTAGATGTCCTTAATAGCCTGACTGAAGGCGGACTCCCCCTCAGCTCTTGCACCAGAGCTCTCAGATGCTTAATGGGGGTTTCTTTCATCCTGAACAGCTTCTTCATCTTCTTCTTAGTCCAAGGCTAGGTGACCACCCCATCTAGGTATTCTCCTCTCCCACTGAGAGAAGATAGAAGAATCGATTTTCTTAAATTTATGAATTGAGACCCCAGAGGTCATGTCAAAAGTGTCTTTGTCTAGCTGATAATATAGACCAAGTATTCTTCCAAGGTTTGGTGTGCGCAGACTGTCCTTTATTCTTTCAAATAAAATTGCTCCCAAGTTAATTCTTCTCCTACAGATGATGGAGACCAGAAGCTTGAACATATCTGAGGAAAGGTAGTCATGGGATACAACTTTGCACAGAAGATCTTTTCCAATGATACCTAAGAGAAGTTTTCCTTCATCGTTCATTCTGTTCTGCTTAACAGTAGTTGTTCCTCTTGGTAGTCCAAAAAATAATAAAGCCCTTGATAAATCATGATATTCTAGTTGGTCAGCCTTTTCACACTCAAGAATTTGCAGATATTTAGTGAGGAGGGAAGCTTCCACTTTAACTGAAACTTTTCGAACTTTGCTTTTGATGAGAGTGTCTTCACGACAGAGCTTGTCATTGTGAAATAATTCCAAGTCATCCTTTTCCAATACCTTTTACGTTTGCTCTAAAATGAAGATAGCCATACCGATTCCAACATCAGGATGATGTTACGGAACTCATCAGTGGCCGAGGCGAAGTCTATGTAGACAAGCTCTCCCTTACGAGAAAACTTCTAGTGCCTTGGGGAGCCATGAGAAAAACTAGGAAACCAGAGATCGATCAAACGGAGGACTCGTCAAAAATGGCTGTCGCGGAATCTGAGATTACGAAGGAATTTCGATGGAATGTGTAATCCCTCTTCAATGAATTGATAACTGTTTACCATAAATAGTACTATATATATACCTAATATTTGAAAGTGAGATAAATAGGCACGTATGTTATACCGGGTGACTCTTCGGATCCAATACAAAAATTTTGACCTATAGTATAATTCGTTGAAATCCCACGGGAGTGAAGAGAGATTCGTTGGATATCGCTGAGTTTCGTCGAAGAAATAAGTGTTGTTTCGACGATTCGTTGAGTTTCCACGAGAGCTTCTCGACGAATTTTCCTTGGAAAAATTTGACTTCTCTGAGATGAAATTCATTGAGAGATTTTTGACTCCTTAGCCATCTTCATTATTCCTTGTTGAGCATGCCCAGTTCCATTTTGAAGAATGACAACTTTGCCTCATATAGTGGCTTAGTGAATATGTCTGCAACTTGCTTGTCCGTCGGGACATAGCTGAGATTTTTTTCCCCGTTCTCCACTTGCTCCCGAATGAAATGATATCTGATCTCGATGTGCTTCGTCCGGCTGTGAGAGACTGGATTTTTGGTAATCATAATCAAACTAGAGGAGTCGTAAAATATTGGAATCTTCTTGAATTTAAAATTATAGTCTTCACAACAGTTGCTAGCAGAGAAGTACTCTGACTCGGCAGTGGAGATTGCCACATAATTTTGCTTCTTGTTGCTCCATGAAATAAGCCTTCTTCTGAGGAATTGGCATATCTTGGAAGTGCTTTTCCTATCATCCCTGCTACCTGCAAAATCATCGTCTGAAAACCCAATTAGCTCGACATCATTAATTCTTGGGTTTTATAAGCCAAGATTTAGTGTACCCTTAAGGTATCTCAAGATCCTCTTTGTAGAGGAATAATGAGATTCCATAGAGTTCACTTGAAATTTAGTGCGCACACATGTTGAAAACATTACATCGGTTCTACTAACAGTAAGATTGAGCAAGGACCCAATTATTCTTCTGTACTTGGTTTCAATAAAAGTTTTCCCTTTTTCATCCTTATCTAGAGATAGTTGAATCCATTGGAGTCCTCAACTAGGTTGTGTTCTCCATTCGAATTTCTTTAGTAACTCTTTGGTGAGCTTCATCTGAGAGATGAAAATTCCATCTTCAGATTGTTTCACCTAAAGTCCTAAGAAATACTTCAGCTTTCTCATAATGCTCATTTAAAACTTCCCTTGCATAAGTTTAGAAAACTTCCTGCCAAGGTGGTCATCCGTAGAGCCAAAGATAATGTCGTCGACATAGATTTACACTAGCAAAATCTTCTCTTTAACTTCCCTAAGAATTAATGTCTTATCTATCTTTCCTATTGTGAACATGTTCTCAAGAAGAAAGCTAGATAGCGTCTCATTGCAAGCTCGCAGAGCTTGTTTTAAACCATATAAAGCTTTATCACGAAAATACACATAATCAGGGAAAGTAGAGTCGAGAAAATCTGGGTGTTGTGCTATGTATACTTCCTCTTTTAGATCGTCATTGAGGAATGTTGACTTTATGTCCATTTGTTAGAATTTGAATCCTTTGTGAGTGGCATACGCAAGGAACAACCTGATCACGTTTAGTCTGACCACTGGAGCAAAGGTTTGATCGAAGTCGATCCTTTCTTCTTGTTTGTAATCATGAGCGACAAGCTTGGCTTTATTCTTTATAATTACTCCATTCTCGTCTAGCTTATTTCTGAATATCCATTTGGTTCCGATCACATTTTGTCCTTTGGGCCTTGGCACCAACTCCCAAACCTAATACCTTTCAAACTGGTTGAGCTTCTTTTGCATTGCCATTACCCGAGAGGAATCCATATTTGCTTCTTCAAATTTCTTTGGCTCAACCTGAGAAAGCAAACAAAGATATAATACTTTGCTAGTAGTATTGTTAGGTACATTGGGAATTGTGTACCTGATTTGGAGAAGTCCCTTATCAACTCAATGATATACACAAAGTTGTATTTGATGCATGTTAAGTTTACATGTGAAGGATATAAAGTGAAGAAATTGTCTAAGCACATATGTGTCGACACAGTTCAATTGTGTCAACACCTCAAAGACAGATTGTGTCAAGACAATCTCACTATCTCGATAAGAGGCAGAATTAGTAGTCGTCAACACAAGGCAATATCAAAAGATGTTGACACAGAAGACAGATTGTGTCGAGACAATCTCACTTTCTCGACACAAGGCAGAATTAGTAGTTGTCGACACAAGGAAAAATCAGAAGATGTCGACACAGCAGGTAGTTGTATCGAGAAAATCTAACTATCTCGACACATGGCAGAATTTAGAGATGTCGACACAGATTACAGGTGTGTCGAGACAAGTCAAATTTCTCGACACTTTCAGCTTCTGATGAAAATTATTGCATGTTTGAATGTGTCGAGACTACTAAGATATCTCAACATATGTGTTGAGACATCTGGTACAACTCGATACTTATGTTTCAGAATATGCTGAGTCAACACTAGAAATGTCAAGACAAGTCAAAACTTATTGCAGAAAACTCATACTTAAATAGAAACCGGTCAAGGAAGAATTTGATGTATATTACTAGCGTCATCAAACAGAATCCATTCATCTACAAAGTCTATAAATAGAAGGTCCTGCCTTATCAAAAAAAGGAGAGAGATATAGAATCAAATTCACACGGGAACAACTGATGATAAAATCAAGCAATCAGAATTTCTCATTCTAATTTCTTCCAAGTCCTAACCAGGCAACATTTTTGATAAAGAGGAAGAAGACAAAGGTCTTCAAGAAGATCTTCAGATCCCTTTTTACTAGGTTGATCTGAAGATCAAATTATATCTGATCAACAACATCTTCAAGGTATTCACGCCGATCAACAACAAGAAGATTGCTGATACAGAGAAGGAACTTTTCAATCTGCAGATCTATCAAGAAGAAATCTAATTGCAACTGATTTGAAGAATCTGTGTAAACAGATATAACAGATTATAGGTTTTTTGTTATCTGTATTTTATATTATCACTTTATATTATAAGATCTCCTAGAGATTTGAGTGGGCAGGAGAATCTTTTCTCTGAGATTGTAAGCCTAATTTACAAAGGCTGAGGTAGGGTTCTGGATGGACCTGAGGTAGGTGGTTTGAGGTAAATCACTGAGTTGTAGGCCTATTCTATAAAGGCTGAGGTAGGGTTCTTGAGAGGGCCTGAGGTAGGAGATTGGGAGAATCTCTGAGGTAGGAGCAGTTGGTCTGAGTGTAGGTTTATTACCATAAATTGGGCCTGTAGGATCTTTGGATATGAGTTCAAAAGGAGGAGCTATAACCTTATCTAGCACATTATTAGTGAGGAAGGAGGGGGAAAGTGGATGTACCCTAGATAGGGGAACCACTATAAATTCTGTGTGTACTATGTGTTGTTCTTTATTTGTGTTGTGTGTGCTATAATCTGTGATGATATTATTGTTATTTAATTAGTGACAAAGAATTGCAAGGAATCTTAAAAAAGTCACATATTCCCCCCCCCCTTTAGGTGACTATCTACCCATAGGATTGACTTTTAAGTGATATCACAGGGAGGTTATTCAAATAAATACCTAACAGTCTGAAAAAGATCCTAAGGGTAATTGAAGATTATCTGATCTATGGCTTCTGAAACTCACAGAGAACTCAGTTATATTAAATTGCCAATATGTACTAAGGATAACTTTGTAATATGGAAATAAAGAGTGAGATTGTTCAAGGAAGCCTCAGATCCAAAACTCTTTGTCACAGTACCAGAAGGACCATATGTGCCCATGAAAATATCAGTCTTGGATTCTAATGATCAAACCCCCAAGAAATTATCAGAAATGACAAAGGATGGGGTGATACTTGCTACTATGGATAAGAGAGCACAAAATATAATAGTTAGTGCAATAGACAACTCAACCTTTTAGAATCTAGTGCATTGTAATACATCCAAGGAGATGTGGGAAACCCTCATAGTTTACATGGAAGGAATAAAAGAGCTAAGAGATGACAGGAAATCTCTCATCAACCAGCAGTATGAAGCCTTTAAATAAGGAAAAAATGATTATATTGAACAATGCTATGAAGAGTTCTTTAGAATAGTTAATTATTTGAGAAACTATGGCAGAAACATCTCAAACTATGAAATAAATGACAAATTTCTGTGATCCCTAAATAAAGAATGGGACATCAAGATTTGTGTTGTAAGAGAGATGAGGAATTTAAGAAATATGTTACCCCAAGACTTATATTGGAAGTTAATGTCACATGAACTTCAGCTAAATTCTAGGAAAGCTGAAGCTGAATCTGCCAGACACTCAACTCAATCTAAATCCGTGGCTTTAAAAGAAGATACTTCTAAGAAAGCTAGAAGAGAAATCCCATCATCACCCATAAGGGATGAAGATACAGACAACACTGGAGCATGTTCTTCTTCAGGAGAAATATTAGATGATGAATTGACATTATTTATCAGGCAATTCAAGAAAATGTTAAAAAGGAGGAAGTAGTGGCGCAATAGGAAACATTCTGGATCAAGCTCTAATAAAAGCAAATACATGCACATAGACAAATCTGTGGTCAAGTATGATTCACAACAGAATAAATAATTTAAGACTGACATTATTTATTTTTGCTATAATAGGCCTTGGCATGTCATTGCTGACTGTCCAGTAAAAAGAATGGAGAATAGGAAGTCAAAAGAAAAAAGTTCAATAAGGACAAGAAATCAGACAAGGGTCCGATGGCAAAGAAGTTAAAGACTTTGTCTGATAGTGAAACTGATTCAACTGAATCAGAAGAAGAACCTGTAGGACTGTTCTCCTATGAAGAAGAGTTTATCAGAAGGGCTATATACAAAGGGAAAAACTCCAAAACTTCATCAAACTATGGTGATTCTGAAGAATACATGGAGATCAACTTGATGGCAATATCTGATGAACCAGAAACAAAAGTACATGACTGTAAAAGTACACAGGTAATCTATGAGAACTCTTCCTGCTCTAAGACTTCTATCTATGAGACTGAAGGTGAGCAAAACTCATGTGACTTAGTGGTTGATTTACATGAGATTAACTCAGTAACTGAACTAGAGCATCTCATAGTTAAATTTGGTGAGTTGTTGGTAGCTTTAGTTAACAGCAAGAAGCTTGCTAAATAACAACCTATAGAAATTACATTTCTAAAAAGTTATGAGTATCATCACAAAATGGATACTCAGAAGATTGGTCTTCAAAATTCTAAGTTGACAAAATTGACTAAGATTATTAATGACCAAATAATAATAATTAATAAAAAGGATGCAACCATTCAGGAGCTAGAATTAAAACTTCTGAATGAGAGAAGCCCAGTACAGCAATTTTCAAAACCCAAAACTGTACTGCCCATAATAGACACCTTCTCAGGAACACCTGGAAGTGGTCTTGGGTTTGTAAAACCAAAAAGAAAAAGGGGCAAAAAGCCAAAAGTACCAAAGGGTCTAGTCATTCCACAACCAGTGTACCAGTCTAAGGCTCCAAGGAGTAATCTTGCTACTGAGAGACAACATAAGTATTGTGCTCCCAATCAAGATAAAAATGTTAAGTTTGTTGACTCTTGCCCAAAGGAATGTCTGCACAAAGATCATTATGTTTCTTCAAAGAGGAGGTATAACAGATATGAATGCTGGTGTTGTAGAAAGATAAGACACTTTGCCTTAGATTGCTGGTACAATTACTCAGTTCCTCATATTCAAAAAAGATATCCAGTCAAGAAATTTACTTGTGGCTTTGATAGAGTCACAACTAACAAAACCTAGACCTAAAATAATTTGGGTTCTTAAGGAAAAGTAAAATCATATTTTGCAAGAATGTCAAAGTTCAAGAGAAAGACCAGTCTGATACTTGGATAGTGGATGTTCCAGACATATGACTTGAATAAGAGGAAATCTGAGGGAATACATCCCTCTAGAGGATGTACCAAAGGTGGTCTTTGGAGGAGCTGACAAAGGCAAAACCAAAGGTTATGGTAAGATCACAAATGGCTTAGTGACACTCACTAAAGTAGCTTATGTGGAAGGATTGCAACACAATATTATAAGCATAAGCCAACTTTGTGATCTGCGCTATGTCATATCTTTCCACAAAGAGGAGTGTCTAATAAAAAGGTCAAGTGACCAAGAGGTCATCTTTACAAGCACTAGATGTTGGAATGTGTACTGTTTAAATTTTATATGTATAAAGTAAAACTCTCCCTTATGTCTAGTTGCAAGTGAGAGAGCCTCACAATGTGTCAAATGGCACAAGAGGCTACCTCACTTGAACTATAAGGCCATACGCAAACTTTACAGCAAAGAGCTGGTTTGGAATTGTCCTAAACTTAAATGCTCTAAGGAGAGCATCTGCTCAGCATGCAAAAAAGGCAAGCAGACTAAAGTTTCTTTCAAGGGTTATGAATCCAAAGACTCAGTGAGGTGTTTATATCTCCTACATATGGAATTATTTGGTCCTATGCCAGTTCATAGTTTAGGAAGGAGAGTTTACACTTTTGTAATTATTGATGATTATTCCAGATACACTTGGGTTTTCTTCTTAAGAAAAAAACTGAAACTGTTGATGTCTTCAAGACTTTTGTCAAACAAATTCAAAATGAATTAAAAAGTTCTGTGGTCAGAATTAGAAGTGACCATGGAACTGAATTTCAATCTGATTATATGACAAAATTTTGCGAAGAACTGGGGATTCAACAAGAATTTTTTCCCCAAGAACACCCCAGTAAAATGGAGTTGCTGACAGGAAGAACAGGACTCTCATTGAAGCTAGAAGAACCATACTGAGTGATTCTTCACTCCTAGAATATTTCTAGGCTGAGGCAATAAACATTGCATTTCATGTTCTTAGCATGACTTTAATCAACAAAAGACTAAATAAAACTCCTTATGAACTAATGAAGGGCAAAAAACCAAACATAGCCTATTTTAGAATTTTTGGATGTACATGTTATGTCCTAAATAATGGGAAAACATACATTACCAAGTTTTCTGAAAAGTCATATGATGGGATATTTGTTGGTTATAGTAACCACAACAAGTCCTATAGGGTCTACAACTTGAAGGATCAAGTTGTAGAGGAGTCTGTGCATGTTGTATTTGATGAAAGTTCTATGTTTTATAATGATGTGTCAGATACATCAAGCACAATAGGTGTGGACTTGAAGCTAAAGGAGCTGTCTATAGAAGATATAGTTATAGAAAAGTAGAATATGCAAGAAGAAATCAATATTATTGAGGTTGTGCTTTCATAAGAAGAGCCAGGAGAAGCAACAAGGCACATTGATCAAGATGGTCCAAGAGATGAAATCATACTGCCTATAGCTGTTAGGCTTCTAAGGGATCATCCATGGGAATTGATCATAGGAGATGCTGCTCAGGGAGTGACCACAAGAAGCAAACATCACAATACTGTGATGTATTCAAGTTTTCTGTCACAGATAGGATGAAAAGAAGTTTGAAGAAGCTAATGTGGATCCATTTTGGATAGGAGCAATGCAGGAAGAATTGAACCAGTTCAAAAGATGCAAGGTCTAGAAGATGGTTCCCAGACCAAAAGATTGCAACATCATAGGAACCAAATGGATTTATAGAAACCAACTAGATGAGAATGGTGTAATAATAAGAAACAAAGCTAGACTGGATGCAAAAGTTTATAGATAAGAAGAGAGAATAGACTTTGATCAAACCTTTGCATCAGTGGCTAGGTTGGAAGCTATAAGAATCTTTCAGGCATATGTAGCCTACAAGGGTTTCAAAGTTTACCAAATGGATGTTATGTCAGCCTTCCTAAATGGCAATCTCAAAGAAAGAGTCTATGTATAGCAACCATCAGGTTTTATTGATACAACTAAACCTACTCATATTTATTTGCTTTCAATGGCTATCTATGGTTTTAAAAAAACCCAAAGGGTTTGGTATGAGACTCTATCTTAGTTCCTTCTAGAGAATAAATTCTCAAGAGGAAAAATAGACAATACACTATTTCTAAGGGAAGTCAAGGCAAGACCATCCTGATACAAATATATGTAGATGATAATATATTTGGTTCTACTGATGAGTCACTTTGCACTAAGTTTGCCAAATTAATGCAAAGTAAGTTTGAGATGAGTAGCATGGGTGAACTCAAGTTTTTCTTGGGTCTCTGATGCGTGTAAATACGGCAAGCGCACCGGTCGCATAAGTAATAATGTTTGGGAATGGATGCCCGAGTGTCGGCCTCTTGAGGAATGCAGTTGGCGTGGAACGACGAATAATCCGAAATTATTGTTATTAGAGTTTGTGAAATAAAAGAAAAACAAAGGGGCTTTGAAGGTGGTTCTTACAACCAATTAAACTAAAAGAAAAAATGCGGGTCGCACTCACCGCTTCGCAAGGCGCGATGGGTGTAGCGGCCGCTATACCGTACTTCGGTAGGGCGAATGGACGGTGAGCCAGTGGGTGAGGTGTTTAGTGCGGAGTGCATTCAAGTGGAACGATGGAAGTGAGATGGGCCGAGGCGCATCATAACACAAATCTCACAAACAAGTTCAAACAACAAAAATACAATTACAAATAACTAGACATTGAAGTTCACAACAAGCATGAGTCATTCATACAATACAAGAAAGATAGAGGAAGAGTAAACCAAGAGAGTGAATATCCACCGCGGTTGTTGGCCGGAGGTGCGGGTTATCAATCTGCTTCCACGCGCAGTCCGAGGAGGCTTCCGGTACCGACGAGCTGTCACCTCGAGGGCCTTTGAGTCCGTTCTCTAGGTCGTCTCCGTCATCTTATTCTTCGGTAAAAAGCTCGGAGAAGAGGTCATTAATGGCCGGGAGGGTCACCGGAGGATGAGGAATGCATTAGAATCGCCGGAAATCACCTCCCGATGGTAGGGATGAAGGTAGAGATGGATGGAGCGTCTGAAATGCGGAAGGGCGAAGTGGCGGCCAAGTTGGATCAAGGTCCGTTATGCCCTAATTCGCTGATCAGGCCAATTTATAGAAGCAGAGTTAAATAGCGTGCACGACCACAGGCGCACGACCAGTGGTCGTGCGCGAACAAAGTCAGCGCCCGTGCGGAAACAACCTGTAGAACCTGCACCAGGAAATTTAAGCATGTGCACGATCAGCAGCGTACGATCAGTGATCGTGTGCGGCAAGGGTGGTGATCGTGCGATATGGGACAGAAAAGTGGAAAAAGATGGCATGACTGCGCACGACTGGCAGCGCACGAGCAGTGATCGTGCGCGGTATAGCTGGTGATCGTGCGATATGGCGGGATAGGACAATAAAATGAGAGCCTAGACTGCGCACGACCGGCGGTCGTGCGCCAAAGAGGTCGATTGTCGTGCATGGGTAAAAACGCACGACCATTGACTCCTTTGCCAAAAATGGTGAAAGTCCTACGCCGGACGCCCACACGATCCCCGAAGCTGCAGGAAAACTGCACGCGCTGTCGATCATGGCAGTCACAGATATATATAAAATGCATCACACGAGGGTAATACACACACACACAGAAATAGGCTAAAAGAGTGCACAAGACATGTAATGTTGAAGCGAACCAAAAGGAGTGATAATGGCGCAAAATGATAGTGCAAAGACAAGAAATTGAGCACAGATGAGTCCGGAAATAGATATGAAATGGGGACTCATCACACCCCCAGACTTAACCATTTGCACGTCCCGGGCAAATAATCATCCTGTGAACTCTAAAACAGCTAGCTAACGAAGTAACTTCGATCTAAAGTAGAATGAGAAATAGAAGACTCAAGCGTATAGAAAATATAATAGAAGAAATTTTTTTCATTATACTATGAAATTTATAATTTTCGACAAAAGGAAATAAATATTGTCACTACTCAAAAATTGAATGTCGGAGAATCGTTCGGTCATGAGTAGGAAGAAAATAGGCGAGTCGCTTGGCTAAGCATTGCCAAAGATCGGGGCTCGTGATCACCTCCAAAGGAATCCACCAATGTCGGGGACCATATGCTTGCCCGTTCACACTCTCTCCACGACACTAGTTTGACTCTAGCGTGAGTCCGTAGGACATCGGGTAATGATGAGGCTTGGGTTACGGTGAGGTAAACAATGATAAAAAGAAAGGCTAGGCACCTAACCCAAATGAGCTCGCCTAATAGAATCCCTCGGCAAACCACAAAACGCGCGAGTGCACCACACCCCCAGACATAACTTTTGCAACATGGGTGTGTGCACCGCCTACTCCAAATCAAAATCATTTTCAACAAGATTTTCAATCAATTTTTTTTTCTTTTCACTCTTCATTTTCCTTTTTTTTTCTTTTACATCTCTTTATTTTCAACAATTCAGCCGATTTAACATGTGTGCACTTCCACTTTTTCACAATTAATACACCACATCACAACCCAAAATGAAAATATGAAATAATAAAGCTCGATTTGGGTGTGCGACTAGGATAGGCTATGAGGCTTTGGTGGAATAACGGTGGAGCTGAATCAAAAGGAAGGGTAGGCACAAAGGGGCTAGCGAGGGCGACGTTAGGAAGGGTACAAAGCTCAACCAGGCCAATATGATGGCCTACATCACTCTCACGCTCGACTAACCATGCACCAATGCTTCGAAAGTAGCTTGGGGCAAGTTCTTAGCCACCGAGGAAAATGATCCTTCCTCCCGACTCGAGCAATACGAAGCTAGAGACGCCTACACACATTCCTACGCTACCGACAGATTCCTCCGGATTCACAATTTTGAGTAGGACAAACATCATTTACGAATGCAGAAAAAATATAAATTTGCAAGTATAAAGAAAAATTAAATCTATACAATTTCTACACTACGAGAGTACTCGATTAGGAGCACTGCACGAGTTTCGAACTACTCTAAATTAAAATCCTGAGTCAGCACCGCCATTTTAAAATTGACACAAAATGATAACATTGACTCGAGCCGTACGCGTGGTCAAGTGCGCGCTCGTGTGGGTGGCAAGGTGTGTGCAGCAGGATTCTACAATAATGAAATATAAAATAAAAATACTGGCATGCTATCAGTGTGCTCGTGGAGTGCATAAGCTGCTCTTCCCCCCAGAATTGCATGAAAACAGGCAGAAATGAAAATAGGCATCTAAAATAAAAAAGAGGCCTGAGGAGAAAGGGTACCTATGCTCCAAAGAAGGAGCATACCAGAAGGCGGAGGTTGCTGGATTGCACAAAAATATGTTGTACCTGCGAATTAGGTTGAACAGACAAAAAAAGACAAATAACAGATAATAAAATAGACAAGCGAAATAAAAAGCACAAAAAGAAGAAGGACCAAAGAAGTCCAAGCTTGGGTTGTCTCCCGAATAGCCCTTTTGTTTACCGTCCTTAAGGTGGACCAAATACCTGTATTAGCAGTTTATAAATTGTTTTTGCAGTGAATAAAAAGTTGCAGAAAAAAATAAAAATAACAAAATGTCAGGACATAACAGAATCTGAAGATAAAAATGCAGAGGTAGCTGCGGGGCGGAGGAATTGCCCTCATTCTTTGTCAATGCTGTGGATCTCAATGGGTGGCGAGCGTGGAGCAGGAGAGAAACGAGTAGGCGGCGGAGGGATGTTTAGGCCACCACGCAAAGCCTGCTGATATACCAGGTTCTGCATCCACAACTTGGAGGCCTCAATATTCGCGAGCCGCTCATTCAAGAATGGAATGCTCTTACCCTATGCAGCACTAGAGTGAGGGTCGGCCTGTCTCTCCGGCTCGGATGGTGGTGGCTGTGGTGACTGTGAATGACGTGGCTGAGTGCTTCCCGCAGCTCTCTGCCTTCCCATGGCGGATGATTCCGGCATAACTCCTTGCTCATCCTCCAGCCGAGCCTCCCGGGCATCGCCCGACATAACAATTTAAAATCGGTGATTGGCTCGCTGCCCAATAACTCGCAGCAAATGAATACTAACCAAGTTTGCACGGGTGATAACAGAGGGGGAGGTAACCTGCTCCATCGGCGGCAAACTGTCCCAAACTCCCAAATCCTTCGCGATGCGAGTGATGTAGTAAGCACCACCTATCGCGCCGGCGAGGCGATATGTAGCCTCGTGGTGGAAGAATGTCGCCAACAAATAACCAAGGTGAATGGGTTCCTGACTGAGCATGCTATATAGAGAAACTAAATCCTGCCACCCGACCACATTTTGGCTAAGCGACCGCACAGTGAGAGAGTGACTAAGCAGATGCTGAATGTACCGCAAGGCAGGGGAGACAATTTTTATCGACTTGGCCTTCCGAGCCACATACTCCTCGTCTGTACCAGTGATTTCACGCCAAGCAGAACCATGGGAGGTTCCTTCAGGGAAGCCGGAGCCTAAACCCTATGGCTCTGAGATATCCGAGTAGAATCCGGCTCGGATGCCAAGCTCATGGATGGTCATAGAAATGACCCGTCCCTTAATCCAGAAGGAGCAGTCAACAGGACGGTAGCCGATCGTGTCACACTCCCACTCGAACGTGGAGAGGAACTCCAAAGTAAGTTCTTTGTATCCAGGTTCGCGACATTCAAAAACATGGCGCCACTTATCAAACTATTAGCGGTGGAGGACCGAATCCGCAAGGACGCCGCCTTTGCCAATGGACCTCAACTCCTCCCAATCCACAAGACGCTGAGGGAGGAAGGGTTTGTTCTTCAATTCATCATACCGGCGTTGGTGGGTGTCCTTCTGAAACATCTCCATCCTCGTTAGCACTTGAGCCAGAGTGGAACGCTGGTAAGAGTTGACAGCCCTGCGATTTGAGGTAGAAGCCATCGCAAGAGTGAGATCCGGAGCAGCGTGAGAGAAGAAATCTCCCGGAGATTTGCCGGAGCAGAAGAGGGGGGCGGGAGATCGGGAGAACGGCGCATGAACAGTAAATCGGGAGCGAGAGATTAGGGCGCACGCTCAGCGTCGCCCGAGGGGTCTTTTTATAAAAACTGGGCCGACCGCACGACCAGTGATCATGCGAAATTAAATAGCACGCACGATCAGTGGTTGTGCGCGATATATCAAAATTACAGGCAACCTAGTTTTATACCAAGATCGCTCAGATAACGCTGCGGGTGCGCACAGGAGATAAGGAAATGAGGCGGAGCTACCACAAACATTTAGAGACTAAAGGAGCATGAAAATAAAATAAGAGATTAAAAAAAAGATTAACTATTGCTAAAATCCTACAATGAAAGAAAAGAACAAGCTATCTAGATAACTATTGGGTTTTCTGTCTCCCAATAGGACTTATTCAACTTCTAAACAAGTATTAGCTGATTGGCGTATGAAAATAGAAATGCTCAGGCAATTGTTCATGCACGCATTTTGGTAGCGGGTACCGGTATAGAGACAGAACAAATGCCCCACTACCTGTATAAGTATACCTGTCATAAATGTCAGGCATGGGCAAGAAATATCTTGTGAAGCTCGTCGTTTCCAACACCACCTGCAAATGGTCTCTAGCAGTCGTAGGCCCCATTACAGGCCCTTGTACTGATCAAACCGGTTCAACGATGGGGTCCTGCAGGGACGTGAAAACAAGAACAGGGTCAAGAAATAAATCAGAAGAATAACATAAAAGATCCTCAATCTTGGAGATGATCCCGGAATCACCCCCCATTGGTGGAATTGCAGAAAACTGAACATCACTGTCCAGGATGGTACAAGAAGTTCCTAGCGCAGCCTCCACCTCATCCGTGCATTGAACATCCTCATGTGGGGTAAAAGCAGTAACTTCGACCACGGAATTGTCCTCCACAACAGGATCTGACAGAAAGCTGGAAATGCTAGGTTCCACCTGCGAATCAAGCTCAACAGAAATATAAGAAAAAGACAGAATATTATGCAAAGAAGAAGGTGAAGGTACAGAACTCGACAGGTAGTCAAGAACTGGCTCTTCGCAACCAGACGCAATGCTAGGTAATGAATGTTCATCAGAAGTACAGATATCCAAGCCGGTATGGGGATCAACACAAGCATCGGTACATGTACCAGAAATGCTTTCTCCAAAACATGGAGATGGCAGTGGTGCATATCCCGATGCTGAAGGGATGCTGCTCAAGGTTGAAGTGGGGATAATCCAAAAATTCGGCTTATCATCCACCCCCAATTCAGCTAGGTAAGCAGTGCAATCCTTCAATGCATGATCCCAGCTTTGACAAAAAATGCACTGCTTGGCCGGCTTTAGCAGTGCGGCGACAACTAAAGCCGAAAAGAAGTACTGCGGCAATGGCTCCGCGGGTCAGTGGATAACAGGCCTATGTCTACGTAATGTAGAATCATGAATTTCCTGGGTACTGTACTTCTGAGGACATCTATCGCTTGCATGAGAAATGTCTCCACAATGAGGGCAACGAATATTGAAATTGGCCCACATTACAGAAATATCAAGAATAACAGGTACAACTACTTTGCAAAAATTCTTCGAGTAAACCTAACAACTCCAACAATGAAATAAAAATAAAGGGGGAAAGGGATAAAAATAAAACAAAATGAAAGAAAGAAAAAAAAAGAAAAAAAACTAAGAACAATATTTACAGAATCATGGATCGTTCTACAGTTGCATTTCCCGGCAACGGCGCCAAAAACTTGATGCGTGTAAATACGGCAAGCGCACCGGTCGCACAAGTAATAAAGTTTGGGAATGGATCACCGAGTGTCGGTCTCTTGAGGAATCCAGTTGGCGTGGAATGACGAATAATCCGAAATTATTGTTATTAGAGTTTGTGAAATAAAAGAAAAACAAAGGGGCTTTGAAGGTGGTTCTTACAACCAATTAAACTAAAAGAAAAAATGCGGGTCGCACTCACCGCTTCGCAAGGCGAGATGGGTGTAGCGGCCGCTATGCCGTACTTTGGTAGGGCGAATGGACGGTGAGCCAGTGGGTGAGGTGTTTAGTGCAGAGTGCATTCAAGTGGAACGATGGAAGTGAGATGGGGCGAGGCGCATCACAACACAAATCTCACAAACAAGTTCAAACAACAAAAATCCAATTACAAATAACTAGACATTGAAGTTCACAACAAGCATGGGTCATTCGTACAATACAAGAAAGTTAGAGGAAGAGTAAACTAAGAGAGTGAAGATCCACCGCAGTTATTGGCCGAAGGTGCGGGTTGTCAATCCGCTTCCACGCGCAGTCCGAGGAGGCTTCCGGTACCGACGAGCTGTCACCTCGAGGGCCTTTGAGTCCGTTCTCTAGGTCGTCTCCGTCATCTTCTTCTTCGGTAGAAAGCTCGGAGAAGAGGTCATTAATGGCCGGGAGGGTCACCGGAGGATGCGGAATGCATTAGAATCGCCGTAAATCACCTCCCGATGGTAGGGATGAAGGTGGAGATGGATGGAGCGTCTGAAATGCGGAAGGGTGAAGTGGCGGCCAAGTTGGATCAAGGTCCGTTATGCCCTAATTCGCAGATCATGCCAATTTATAGAAGCAGAGTTAAATAGCGCGCACGACCACAGGCGCACGACCAGTGGTCGTGTGCGAACAAATTCAGCGCCCGTGCGGAAACAACCTGTAGAACCTGCACCAGGAAATTTAAGCATGCGCACGATCAGCAGCGCACGATCAGTGATCGTGCGCGGCAAGGGTGGTGATCGTGCGATATGGGACTGAAAAGTGGAAAAAGATGGCATGACTGCGCACGACCGGCAGTGCACGAGCAGTGATCGTGCGCGGTATAGCTGGTGATCGTGCGATATGGCGGGACAGTACAATAAAATGAGAGCCCAGACTGCGCACGACCGGCGGTCGTGCGCCAAAGAGGTCGATGGTCGTGCGTGGGTAAAAACGCACGACCATTGACTCCTTTGCCAAAAATGGTGAAAGTCCTACGCCGGACGCCCACACGATCCCCGAACCTGCAGGAAAACTGCACGCGCTGTCGATCATGGCAGTCAACAGATATATATAAAATGCATCACACGAGGGGAATACACACACGCACAGAAATAGGCTAAAAGAGTGCACAAGACGTGTAATGTCGAAGCGAACTAAAAGGAGTGCTAATGGCGCAAAATGATAGTGCAAAGACAAGAAAACGAGCCCAGATGAGTCCGGAAATAGATATGAAATGGGGACTCATCAGTCTCCAATTTAAATAAACTATAGATGGACTTTTAATTAGTCAGTCTATGTTCACCAAGCAGTTAATCAAGAAGTATGGCATGAAAATAGCCACTTCAATGAGAACTCTTATGGGATCCACTATGTCTTTAGACAAGGATGTTGTTGGCAAGCAAGTTGATATAACCTTGTATAGTGGGATAGTTGGATCACTGCTTTATCTAACTGCTAGTAGACCATATATAATGTATTCCACTTGCATCTGTACCAGATATCAAGAATCACCTAAAGAATTACATTATACATCAGTCAAAAAGATATTGAGATATCTAAAGGGCACACCTAATCTTGGCCTTTGGTATCCAAGGAATAGTGATTTTGAACTGATTGGTTTTTCAGATGCAGATTATGCAGGATGCAAAGAAGATAGGAAAAGCACATCATGGTCATGTCAATTTCTTGGAAGAAGGTTGGTTTCAATGAGTAGCAAAAAGTAGACAAGTGTGGCAATATCAATAGTTGAATTCTGAATACATTTCAGCTGGAAGTTGTTGTGCTCAACTGCATTGGATTCAGCATTCAGCTACAAGATTATTAGCCCAGAATTTGTTCCTACAGATAAGCAAATTGCTGACATCTTTACCAAACCACTAGAAGAAGAGAAGTTAAATTTCTTTAAATTTGAAATTGGGATGTTAAATCTTGAATAAGCTAAAATAAGGGGTCATCAATTAGGCTTACAGACATCTCAAATATGAAAGTGTAACAATTCAGAAAATAAGATTTTGACTAGTTAAAAGTCTTGTGTCGAGACTCAGGAAAGAATGTTGACAATGCATGTCGAGACATAATTTATGTATGTTGATACCATATATAGTCTTGTGTCGAGACTCAGGAAAGAGTGTTGACACTGCATGTCGAGACACAATTTATGTATGTTGACACCATATATAGTCTTGTGTCGAGTCTCAACAAAGAGTGTCGACACTACATGTCGAGACTCAGGAAAGAGTGTCGACATTACAATGTCGAGACACATGTAGGTGTGTCGACACATCTTGTCAGCCGAAAATTTCCATGTGTCGACTCTAGGTATTTTCCACTACTTAGAATAAGCCTATATGCAGTGCGCCCTTTCGCATGCTAGGAAAATTTGACTATATAAAGAAAATTGTGTGTAGGAATCAACTACAACTTCTTGAGTTCTTACTAAGTTTCTATACTTCAAATTCCTATTAGTTGACATTCGAGACTTCTTCCACTCGATGAAATCAAGATCGACGAAATCAATGGCTCCAAAGAATGATGAAAACATCAATGAAGGATATGAACCCGTGCGAAATGGATTCGCCTCCACAAATGAAGATATTAGGAATGTCATTGTCCTAATACAAGAAGCAGGTCTTGAATATCTACTATCAGAACCTACAAGCATCTGGAAACGGGAGGTACTGGAATTCTTCAAGAATGTAACATTAGATTCCAGTTCAACAATGATTAAATCCACTGTTAATGGGGAAAAAGTTAAAATAACAAGGAAAAGACTGGCAAAGGTATTTCATATACCTCGAATCAATGAAGAGGATGTCGTAGATTCAACCCAGACTGCTGCAGGACTAATTTGGTGTGCGTTGGATTCAGTCAAAAAGATATGAAGTTCTCTGAATCAGAAGGGAATGAATACCCAAGGTAAATTTTTGTTGGAAATAGTTGGGAAGGTGTTGCTATGTAAGACAGGTGCACATGATAGAATTTCTACTCACATGTTTGAGCTAATGACAAGAATAATCTTCAAACTCAAAACTAACTGGAATAGATTGGTTTTGACAAGATCTCTGAGAGTATCAAGAAGCCCAACATGGGTAGGATAATAAGTCTGTATTTTTATAAAGCCATTCCTACAGACCTAAATAAAAAACTGGGGACAAAGATAAATCATATGAGAAAATGTATATGTGGATTTTGTCTAGATGGGATAGAGTTCTATCCAGAGAACCTTCTGTAGTTGAAAAGAAGAAAGAGAAGAAGAAAAAGGTAATGGTGGAGGAAGACAAATCCTTCAGTGATTTTTAAATTCCACAAAGTACTAGTTCAAATCACAGTGATGCACCAGATACAAACATTCCTCAAAGGACATCACCTGAAACCAGGCATAACGTGTAGGGGAGATTGAACCCTTAATAGACCAAACTGCAGAGACAATCCTAGATGAACCTACAATCTTAATCAGTGAAACTGTCAATGACATAGTAAATGATGTTCTTCATGCACTGAATACAGATGTGATAAACAATATCACTGAGGACCAAGATGAGTATATGCCTGACACTGAGGCTGTAGTTTCTAAGGAGACTGTGGAAGAAATTACACTAGGAGAGGAAGCTAACATCCAAGGGGAGATAATTTCTTCTCCTATGAACTATGTTCCTACTGTTGAAAATCAACAACATGAGACTACCTTAGTAGATCAAAATCTTGATCAAAATGAAGAAAGCGTTGAGGGGGAGAAAGCAGTCAAGTCACCTAGGTCTGGAAGTGTTGAAAAGCAACAATCTTTTGCTATTCTTAGCTCATCTGAGTCAGATGAGGAAGAAGAATCTCAGATACAACAAAGAAAGATAACTGAACTAAAAAGGAAAAGTTAGAGCTATAAGAAGACATTACAGTCAAGAAAACCATCTCATTCTCCTGCTGTGGATTTCAGTTCACTCTTAGTTCAGTTATAGGTAATGTTAGATAAAAAAAGAATAGATCTTGAAAAATATATGGATGAAAGTAAAAAAGGATTTATAGTTTCAGCTGGCCCAAGATATAAAATCCATAAGATTTGAAGTGAATTTACTGAAACAAGACATGTTAAACTTCTTTGAGAAAGGTGTAAATGTTGTGGTCTATCTTGCAAAACAGCAAGCAGAGTTAAAGAAGATTTTAGAAGACACTACAGTACAACAAGGCTTTGTTCTGGAAATTCAAAAGAGATTGAATGATAATCTCATAGACATGCATGATATTTCTCTGACAAAGCTTGCTGAACAAATAACAGTTTTGGAAAACATAATTACCTCTACATCAGCTGCTATTGAAACCAAACACTCAGTTGAATTAGCTTCTCTCAGTACAGTCATAAATGATTTAGAAAAAGGTATCATTGATGAGATTAAGAAATTTAAAAATTATTACACTATAAGGACTCATCATGTGGTTGATCAAGTGAGATTTCAAAAGGATGATTTAAGAGATCACATTGCAAGAGAAGTCATAAAGGGGGAGAGTGTTATGATAAAAGCCAGTTCTTACTGTACTAAGTGGACTTCTAATAGCTTCAGAGCTACTCTTGGCTACCCTCCTCTATGTGATGATAATCAGACAACTGAGTCTTGCTGCCAACCAGCTCAATTGGAAGGGATTCCTCCAGTTGCATACCAGATAATATATTCTCCTCCAAATTTTCTGGATATTCAAAGTGCAGTTCAGGCCATGTAATTTCCTCCACCTAATGCTCAGAATGTTGTTTGTGAAGAGGTAGAGATGACTGATGTTGCCCTACTGAAAGAAAAAGAAGTCCAATTGTCTAAGAAAAGATTTATAGAATAGGTAGAGGCTAAGTCTGATTTTGAGCAGTGGAGTCGAACCTCTAGAAATATTATACTCACTTCTTGGCAAGATATTAAAAATAATAGACATAACAAGGGAAAGTGGTACTTTGAGCATGAATGGAGTAAACACCTCAAGCAACAAGAGGTTATCTATAAGTTCAGAAGAGATCAGAAGAATGGGGTGATTCCAGCCACAGCAATTGAACCAAGCAAATATTTCCCCAAGCCTTTTCATTACTTTGAAAGATAAAGGATTAAGGTTGGACAGCTTTCCATTATCAAGGATAAAAAAGGCAAGAAGGTAGCTGATGACAGTATTCCAGAATTTAAAGCAAACAATTAAATCAGGCAAAGGCATTGCCATTAAGGAGCTAGATCAATCTTAGATTATGTTTGTATTGTCTAGGAATTATGTAAATCTGTTATAACATTTTAAAATCTTTGGAATGGTTAAGTTTTGTTAAATGAAATGAAAATTTTCATCTTATTTTATTTTGTTTCCGCTATCTTAATATAAATCTATTGTTATACTAAATCTTTTACATCATATTTTTGTATTGTGATGTATATCATTGAATTGGGGTTATGACTTCTTCAAATAGGGGGAGATTGTTGGGTACATTGGGATTTGTGTACCTGATTTGGAGAAGTCCCTTATCAACTTAATTATATACACAAAGTTTTATTTGATGCATGTTAAGTTTACATGTGCAGGATTTAAAGTGAAGAAATTGTCTAAGCACATGTGTCGACACAGTTCAATTGTGTCGACACCTCAAAGACTGATTATGTCGAGACAATCTCACTGTCTTGATACAAGACAGAATTAGTAGTTGTCAACATAAGGTAAAATCAAAAGATATCGATACAGCAGATAGTTATGTCGAGATAATCTAACAGTCTCAACACAAGGCAGTATTTAGAGATGTCAACAGAGATTACGGGTGTGTCGAGACAATTCAAATGTCTCGACACTTTTAGCTTTTGATGAAAATTATTCCAAGTTTGAATGTGTCGAGACTACTAATATATCTCAACACATGTGTTGATACATCTAGTACAACTCAACACTTATGTTTCAGAATATGCTGAGCCAACACTAGAAATGTCAGGACAGGTAAGAACTGATTGCAGAAAACTCATACTTAAACAGAAACCGGTCAAGGAAGAATTTGATGTATATTACTAACGTCATCAAACAGAATCCAGTCATCTATGAAGTCTATAAATAGAAGGTCCTGCCTTATCCAAAAAAGGAGAGAGATATAGAATCAAATTCACACAGGAACAACTGACGGATAAAATCAAGCAATCAGAATTTCTCGTTCTAATTTCTTCCAAGTCCTAACCAGGCGACATTTTCGAGAAAGAGGAAGAAGAAAAATGTCTTCAAGAAGATCTTCAAATCCCTTTTTACTAGGTTGATCTGAAGATCAAATTATATCTATTCAAGAACATCTTCAAGGTATTCACGCGGATAAATATCAAGAAGATTGCTGATACAGAGATGGAACTTTTCAGTTTGCAGATCTATCAAGAAGAAATCCAATTGCACCTGATTTGAAGAATCTGTGTAAAAAATATAACAGATTACAGATTTTCTATTAACTGTATTTTATTTTATCACTGTATATTGTAAGATCTCCTAGAGATTTGAGTGGGTAGGAGAATCTTTTCTCTAAGATTGTAAGCCTAATTTATAAAAGCTAAGGTAGGGTTCTAGAGGAACCATAGATAGGTGGTTTGGGGTAAATCACTGAGTTGTAGACCTATTTTATAAAGGGTGAGGTAGGGTTCTTAAGAGGGCCGGAGGTAGGAGATTGAGGGAATCTCTGAGGTAGGACCAGTTGGTCTGAGTGAAGGTTTCTTGACAGAAACTAAGCCTGTAGGATCTTTGGATTTGAGTTGAAAAGGAGAAGCTATAACCTTATCTAGCACAATGCTAGTGAGAAAGGAGGGGAAAAGTGGATGTACCCTAGATAGGGGAACCATTTTAAATTCTTTGTGTACTGTGTGATGTTCTTTATTTATGATGTGTGTTATATAATCTGTGACGATATTATTGTTATTAAATTAGAGACAAAGAATTGCAAGGAATATTAAAAAAATGTCACCTATTCACCCCCCCCCCTTTAGATGACTATTTACCCATAGGCTTGACTTTCAATTACCTCTTCTGGTCCTTACTCCATCACTTGGCTCTCCAATGATCAGATACTCTAGATGATATCTTAGTTGTCTGAACACTAGAATCCTTCCTATCCCACGAGCAGGTTCTGCCACTTTTTGTGCACCTCTTGTAGGTTGATGGAGTTCTTCAACTAGTAGATCTTCTTCCAACAAACTTGGTTTGACGATTTTGATTGAGCTTGGAGCATCGTCCTTGACAGCTTCTTCCAAGCTTAGTTCCCTTATCCATGTAGCTACATCTTCCCCCAAAACACTAGATGAACGTAGCCTTTAGTGATTCCCCAGTCACACCATCAAACGATGACTTTTGGACTGTCTTCGACTGGGGTATATTCTTACAGTAGGCTTCTAATCTCAGTCATGTGCCGAGAGCAACCACTGTCCAAATACCAGATATGATTTTTGCTGGCCTTTAGACATACCTGCATTCATGAAACATTTTCCCTTAGGAACCCAAACAGATTTAGGTCCTTAGTTTCTTGTAAACTTACTATTACTGGGAGCATTAACATTGCGAGTGGTCATTCTTGCAATGCTAGCTCATGGATTTTCATATTTGACCGGATAAAACCAACAATCCACGACAAAGTGACCAATTTTGCAACATCACAAATAGTAAAACCTGTTGTACTATCTCTTGTTCACCTACTTTACCTTTTGAATGGGAGGTGTAGAATGGGCAACTGACTTGGTGGAGGAAGGCTCATGAGTACAACTTACACATGGCATTTTTGTCTCCTTAGCCATGGGAACAACTATTTTGGATAATAGAGCATTCTTTCCACTTGGTCCATGAGCGTATGGACCATAACTATTAAGGGTGATTTCTTCATAAGGTGACTTGAAACACTTTCTCTGAAATACCTAGGGTTGGTCAATACTTTGCTTCTTTTGATAGGTTCCACGTATTTTGGCCTGATATAGTGAGCATAGGATGATTCAAAGTCATACGTGTTAGTCGAGAAGACTACCTTTTTGGAAGTTGTTTAAGTTTGAACAGCCTTACCCTTAGCAGCTTTATGTCTCGCACTGTTATAATTCTTTGAGGCTGAGAATCCATCAATAAGGGGAAGAACATTCTTTGGATTCGAGAAGCTTTCTACCCGCTTCCTTTCCATGCTAACTTCTCTTCTAGTTCATTAAGGAATATCCTTCTAAGTCAATAGCTCGGTGAGTTCTTTAATTCCTCCTTTAGGGATTGGACTTGTCTCTCAGAGGACTTAATTTTTCAATTTCCTCCCTCATATTTGATTCCACTTCCTTGAGGGAAACAATCTCTTTTGATTGCACTTTGACTAGCTTTCGACATTTGTCAAAGGCCTTCAAAAGAATTTGATACTGAGCAATTAAATCAAAATCATCCTCTTCATAGGAATAGCCTTCATGGTCATCTGAGGCAGTTTCTGGCTCAGAGAGAACAGTATGAGAGTTTACCTTCCCTTTGTACTCGGATTCTCCTTCATTCTCGTCAGTGTGTTCCATTAGCCCAAAATAGGCTTCTTAATAAAAAATTAACTCACTTAAGTCACTATCGCAGAGGGTTTTTAGCTTCTTCACTATGAAGCTCTTTTCCTCTTTCTTATTGCTTCGGAAAGATTTCTTTTCTTACTTCCTTCCCTCTTTATTCTTGTAGGGGCAGTCGGTAATCATGGGCCCTATCTTATTGCAACAGTAGCACACGACGTCAGTAGAAATAGGTTTGTTCTGTTTCGACATATACCTGTCGTTGAAGCTTTTCTTTGACTAATCACCATCCCGATATGACCTTCTGAAGTTTGAGGAGGAGGATAGATTTTTCCTTTGCCTCCTTTTTTTGAGCATCCTCTTGAATTTCTTGGAGAGCAGAGAGAACTCTCCATCAGACATTTCCGAGCTTGAGGTTCTTGTCTTAGAGTCCTCTTTAACTTCAAAAGCTTATGTCCTTACAGGTGACACAACTTTAAGTTTCTTTGACCCTTCGACCTTCAGTGTTATAGACTTCTCTTTTCTTGAAGCCATGTTGTGTTGATCCTCTTTCTTCCTTGTGTTCATTTGTATTTCATAGGAAATGAGCTTTCTGAATAGGTTTTGAGGATCAATCTCCGACATCTTTCCAAATTCCCTAATGGCCACCACCTTAGTATCCTAGTCTTTTGTTAGGGATCTTAGGAATTTATCGTTAAGCTCAACATTAGTGAATGTACGACCATAGTTTCTAAGACCATTGATGATCTTGAAAAACTTTTCAAAGTTGTCTAAAATTGTATCGTTAGAGCATTACTTGAATGCCTCATAATCTTGATTTAGTAGAAATCTCCGATCATCTCTATCTTCTTCAGTTCCTTCTAGGAGGACTACGAGACAATCCCACATCTCCTTAGCAGATTTGTAGTGAAATAGATTTTGCAACATTTATTCATCAACTACACTGTCTATGATGTTCTTTGCCTTATTATCCAAGGAGACTGGAGCAATTTCATCCTTGTTCAAATCCATAATTTTATTGGGAACTTGTGTAAGACCCCCCTCCCGGAACACAAAACACGGCACGAGGAAAGTCTTATGCCCACAGTAGCCGCCTTGCGGTAGCACTGACACACGGGTTAGCATGTATTATAAGACGCCTATTTTGCCGGCTACAACCAATATCAATATACTATGCCAACCCAACCATAAGATAAAAAGAAAGTCAATTAACACATAGTTTTAAGTCAAAAACGAAGCGGAAAATAAGAAGCATAACAAGCTTCTAAAATATCAGAGTCTAAAACAGTTTGCCAAAAGGCTACAACAAAACACTCATAACTGTCACGGACGGTATCGACGGTACCGTCACCTCAGGTCCTGTTGTCTGGGCCTGGATGTCCTGCTGCTGGCCTATCTGCGGGGTTTACTCCTAAAATGGAAGACGTAGCAACCGTTAGTCCTAAAGACTAAGTGGCTTCACATCCGCTCCCCCGGCGGCTCCTCGGCACCGGGCGGAGAAAGGAAACAAGTATAATATGTATAGACAAAGCATGAGTAATCGAGCAGGTGACAAGGAACTGGTAAGAATTATATCTCTACGAAGTAAGCTAGCAGTTCTATTAAATCAAATAATTAATCAGCAGGTTATCTATAACAGGAACAGTAACTTAACTTATAAGAGTGCCCATACAAACTTATAAGTTCAAGTTCGGCATAACAGAAAAGTAACTCATCGTATAAGAGTGCCCATACAAACTTATACGATAAGGATCATGTGCATGATATGAGTGATATGATATGAATGCTATGCAATGACCGACCCATGCTCACACACATGCAAGTTACTATGTCGACACAGACTTGAAGTTCCCACTTTTTGAGCAGGTAGCTAACCTCTCAGGCGTCAACCGTCGTGGCCAGACGGTGACAGTGGAGCGGGCGTCTCCACTACTAGGTGGTATCCACACTACCTGTCCTTGGCCTCCGTATGCCTCAATGCTAAGAACACAACAGTGGAGCTCACAAGCGTACTACGGCTCAGAAGGGGTCTTGGGTAGATGTGCACCAAGAACATAGCCCAACCTGGCCTTTGATTTCGAATCGGAAGGAACCTCGGAATCGCACGAGCCGCAAGCCAAACTGTTCTCATGGCGCGGAGGAGACCTCGGGTTATGGACACCAAGTGTCGAGCCCTACCGCCAGAGGTCTAACTATTGGCTCCCATCGGTGTGACGACTGGAGAGCCCGTAGACCTGCCACATTCATTATCTCAGCATCGCGACACATCGAGTCGTCGCACACCACATGCACCATCAAACTCACTCGATGCTACCCGTAGGGAGACTTCATCTCTAAGCATCGGTTATCAACAAAACCCATTAGGCTCAGATAACGGGTACAAAATACTCTCCCAATAGAGTTCATCACATTCACAACTATCTATTCAATTGATCACCTCAATTCATCACATGATAGATATGTTCTACAACCAAGCTCAACCTCCATTGATCACTAGCCATCCTATCTCAATTCACATCACCATTAACCTAGATGGCTACCAATGCTAATCACAACATTCATAAGGTTAACTATAGCATCATAATTTGTGGAGCCAGATGATATAAATTGCACATCATAACTTTCACAAAGAGTACACTTAACCATGAGTTAACATGAGCATCATTATTGTATAGCCTGCCACCAAAACTGGAATTCCAGGAGCTACAGGAATCCTCTATAAATGCTCAACCCCTCGTTGGAAAGGTATTCGCGAGGGCTACGACTTTTATGTTGAGTCAAAAACCCAGATCTGGTGGCATCACACCAGAAATTCGACTCGAAGTCTGCTGCGTACAGGATACAGATTTCCTGGACATAATTTCCCTCAATCGCAGCAGACTCGAACGGACTTTCCCGTGGCTACAGGTATCGCCTGGAAACGTGCAACCACTCGTTGGAAAGGTATTTTTGAGGGTCTACGACTTTTATGTTGAGTCAAAAACCCAGATATTAACAAAACCCCCTCCGAAACTGGCGGCGAAGATCGCTGCGTGCAGAAGTCAGATTTCTGCACGCATCTTAAGGTGAGATGAACGGTATCCGTTTATCTTCCTCCTTGTACCGACCTCCCAAAACTCCTCCAGAAATTCGTCCACCCTTATTCACCCTCACAAAGCCGTACTTCTCCACGAATCACTCTCTCATCTTCACTTTGAATGATGAAGAGGTTGAAGAAGACTAAAGCCTAGAAAACAACCTAGGCATGGCTTTCCTTAAGAAATCTCCTCCTCACCATCAAGACTCTATGGAGTTGATGTCTCTCCTAGAATATTAACTACAGATCTAGCACCAAGGGAGAGGGGTGGAAGCTCACCTCGTTTCCAGTGGTACCAACATTCCCGGCCATGGATCTAGTTGTTCTTCTTTGCGGCATCTTTTGCTTGGTGCGAATGTTCTTCACTACAAAGGAAGGAGAGAGAGAGAGAGAGTGCGAGAGAAGGCCGCCTCCAAGAGCTTCGAATCCCTCGGCTCTATCGTTCGTGAGGTCTGTGATGACGGCGAGGTCGTTCGGCGCAAGGCTAGGGTTTTGCTTTAACTTCCCTTTATAAGCCGATGTATTAAGTTACGTCTTCTGCCACGTGTCAATGCCTCATTGGACAGCCCATAATGGGTCATATTGAAGTGACCCGGTCCAAGGAATCATGCAGCGCGAATATCAAAATCCAGTTCGGTCTGCCTGTACAAGCCGGTGAATCTGCCTGGGTGAAGAAAACGCATAAGTCAAATTCGGCGGGAATCATCTGTCATTCTCGACGATCGGCGAGAATCATCAGGCATTCTCGACGAATTCGTGGTGTATCAACAATGATACCCGGTGATTTTTCCTTTGCCTAACTTATCGGAAATCTGGCGTTGAGTGCATTGAGTATTCTCAGCGATACTCGACGATCGGTGAGAATACCCAGGCATTCTCGACGATTTTCCCTTGGGCCATGCTTATTGGAAATCTGGCGTTGAGTATTCTCAGCAATACTCGACGATCGGCGAGAATCACCAGGAATTCTCGATGATTTTCCCTTAGGCCATGCTTATCAGAAATCTGGCGTTGAGTGCGTTGAGTATTCTCAGCCATACTCGACGATCGACGAGAATCACCAGGCATTCTCGACGATTTTCCCTTAGGCCATTTCCTTTCAATCTGTTGGATATCACCCAACCCTACACTCCATCCAACGCACTTGACACCATTTGCCAGTGCGCCCTGAGCCCGAGTCAAGTCTCTTGACTCAAAACTCGTGCGAGGGGCCTAGCGTGAATTGGGACGTTACAAATCCTATAAACAAAATAAAAGATTTCGTCTCTGAAATCAGGCTAGGGCTATGGGGATGCAAGTACAAAATATATGCGCTATAAAATGTTACCTTGGAAGAACAGCTCCAGGTAGCGCTTCTGCATCAAGTCCACCAGATCCCAAGTAAATTCTTCCTTCCCATGATTAGACCACAACTCTTTTACCAGAGGCACACTTTTGTGGCGCAGGGTTCTTATCTCATTATAAACGATTCGTACCAGCTCCAGTCACACAAATCTGTCAGACGCCACAACACCATCAGTCGTGGGGATGTATTGTTCGGGCCACAACAGCGCCTTTCGAAGCGAAGAGACATGGAACACGTCGTGGAGTTTTTCTAACTCGGGTGGTTGCTCCAGCCCATAGGCCAAAGGGCCAATCTTTTCCACTATGACATAGGGTCCAACATACCATGGGTTGAGCTTCTTCACTCCTCGTACTCGTGATACTCCATGCATCGGCCGGATTTTGAGAAACACCCTGTCTCCCACTTGAAATTCCACCATCCGGTGTTTCGCGTTATAATACTTTGCTTGCCGACTCTGAGCCTCAAGCATGCGATCCCGTATCAATCTGACTACCGCATCAGTATCATCAATATACTCTATGCCCAATGCCTTCGGGTCTTCATCTTGCACCCAAGACAAGGGGGTCCTACACCTCCTTCCCTATAGAGCTTCATGGGGTGCCATTCCAATGCTAGCTTGATGGCTGTTGTTATAGGAAAATTCCACTAAGGGAAAAAGTCTTTCCCACGGCTTCCCCCTATCTATCACACACAATCTCAACAGATCCTCCAATGTTCGAATGGTCCGTTCAGATTGCCCGTCCGTCTGAGGATGAAAAGCTGTGCCTAACGTGAGACGCGATCCCAAGTAAGCCTGTACAGCCCTCCATTCTCTTGACGTGAACCGACCATCTCGGTCAGAGACGATCGTCTTCGAAACTCCATGATACCGCACAAACTGTTCTACGAATAGGCGCACCAAAACATCCACATGCGCCTCCTTCTTCATTGGGATAAACCGGGCTACTTTGGTCAAGCGATCGACAATCACCCACACAGAATCATTCCCCGAGAGTATGCGAGGTAATCCGTGGACGAAGTCCATGGAGATATCCTCAAACTTCCATTCTGGGATGGGCAATGACTATAACATTTCACCAGGACTTCTGCACTCTGCCTTCACAATTTGGCAGGCCACACAATGCGTAACAAAATACTTAACATCCCTCTTCATGCCTGACCAACATATCGTCTTCCGCAAATCGGTGTACATCTTTGCAATCCCAGGATGTACTGAATATTGGGAGCAATGAGCCTCCTTTAGGATATCCTCCAGAATATTGCCACCTTCGGGAATATAAAGCCGTCCAAGAAAATGGACGAGGCCGTCTTTTAAGGAGTACTCTTCCGTTGTCCCATCCTCAATTGACTTGAAAACCAGAATTAAAGCCACATCCTCCTTCTGCTCCATCCGAATCCGGTCTCATATGTTGCCAACTATACTCATCGCGGCCAAGTATTCCGTATTATCTTCCGGTTGATCCTTAAATACCAACGTGATCTCCATCTCCTTAAGTATCCGGACTAACTCCATGCTCATCAAACGGGACTCCGTGCTCGATCCCGGTACTTTTCGACTCAAGGCATCAGCTACGGAATTAACTTTTTTAGGGTGGTAGTTCAAGGTGAATTCATAGTCACACAAAAACTCCAACCACCGCTGTTGTCTCAAATTCAACTCCTTTTGAGTATGGACGTACTTTAAGTTCTTATGATCTGAGAAGATCTCGCAGTGGACTCCATACAGATATTGTCTCCAAATCTTCAGGGAGAACACCACCGCTCCCAACTCCAAATCATGCACCGGATAGTTGGCTTCATGCTTGTTCAACAGTCTTGAAGACTAAGCAATCACGTGCCCATTCTGCATCAACACGGCTCCCATCCCTTGGTACGACGCATCCATGTAAACTTGAAAGCCTTCCTTCCCCGATGGGAGGGCTAGGATGGGTGCGGTCGTGAGCCGGTCCTTAAACTCTTGGAATGCGGCTTCGCACTGGGGTGTCCATTCGTACGGCATACCTTTCTTTGTCAGTGTGGTAAGGGGAAGGGCGATCTTCAAGAAGCCTTTCACAAACTTGCGATAGTACCCAGCAAGTCCAAGAAAGCTCTGTACGTCGGCCGCCTACTTCAATGGCGACCATTCCTTCACGGACCGCACCTTTGCCGGATCCACCGCTAGCCCAGCCCCACTAATCATATGGCCCAAGATGGCAACCTCTTGGAGCCAAAACTCGCATTTGCTGAACTTGGAAAATAATGCATGTTCCTTTAACTTCTTCAGTACTAAGGCTAGATGTTCGGCGTGCTCCGCTTCTGTCTTGGAGTAGACCAGAATGTCATCGATGAACACGATGACAAAGATGTCCAAATAGGGGCCGAACACCTTGTTCATCAAACTCATAAAGGCTGAAGGTGCATTCGTGAGCCCGAATGGCATCACGGTGAACTCATATAGGCCGTATCTCGAGCTAAATGCCGTTTTCTGAATATCGTCCTCTTGTATTCTTAGATGATAATACCACGACCGCAGGTCCAACTTGGAGAACCAATGTGATCCCACCAGCTAATCAAATAGTTCATCGATGCGGGGTAGGGGGTAGGTGTTCCGCACCGTTAACCGATTCAATTCTCGATAATCTATGCACAACCGTAGGGTGCCGTCCTTCTTCTTAACGAACAAAACAGGAGCTCCCCAAGGTGACGATCTTGGGCGAACAAATCCTGCTTCCACCAACTCCTGAAGTTGGACTCTAAACTCCGCAAGTTCCTTCGGAGCAATTCGGTAAGGAGCCCTTGAAACGGGCTTGGCACCCGGAAGTAGCTTGATTTGGAAATCCACCTCCCTATGCGGGGGTAGTCCCGACAATTTCTCGGGGAATACCTCTGGGAAATCCCGCACCACCCGCACATCTTTGACATCTAATGCCATCTTCTTCAACTCGAAACAAATTACATAGACTTCGTCCCCCTCCATATGAGATTTTATAACCTGAATTGAAGATAATAGTTTACGAGGTGCGAATCTAATACCTTGGAAGACGACTTCCGAGTCTCCATGCCTCAAGGTAACTTGCTTCTCCGCACAATTAATTCTGGCGTGGTGCCAGTCCAACCAATTCATGCCCAAAATGAGGTCGAACTCCGGAATCTTCAATACTATCGCTGCTGTTTCAAAGAACTTCCCTCCTATGAGCGTGTCGAAGTCACAGCTGGCAGGCGACGTCATCTCAGATCCGTCTAAGAGACGTACCCTTTGCGTAGTGCCAGTGAAATGGTGCACCCTCTCTAAGTCTTTCACGAAGTTCACCGAAATGAACGAGTAAGATGCGCCCGTATCAAATAACGCATAAGTGGGGCTCCCACTAACCATGACGGTGCCTAAAATACCAAGATATAACCACTAGCTAGGAATGTGCATGTTCTATGTATCATAAAAATAAACATGTCCGTGCACTATTAATAAACTCAGTACGTACCTGCGATAACCTCTTGCGGGTTCCGCTCTTGGGTCATATCCAATGCGAACACCTGCTCCCGCGCTTGTCCCTGATTTCTCCCTGGTGGTCCCCGTCCTCGACCACGCATATGCCCCCGTCCACGAGGAGCTGCTGGAGGGAGAGCAAGAGGAGAATTTGCGAACAACCGCGGGCAGAAACGCCAGACGTTTCCCGGATGGTTGCACTCGAAACACACTATGTCACGTAGGCCCCCAGGTTGTTGAAATTGTTGCTGTTGTGGTGGTGGAGGCAAAGCTGGTGGCTGCGGAATCGGGTGCTCCACTCTATAATTCCGGTTGAACCACCAGCCGCCTCTCTGGTTTCCTCTTCCTCTACCATGATCATGTCTCCTTCTATTACTGGGGCCGACTTCCATCACCCCTTCTGCAGGTCTCTTACTTGTTTCCATGTGATCTGCCTCTAGTCTCTTTGCCATGTCAATAATTTCCTCCAGGCTAGCGTCAGCTATAAACAAAAGGGCCTGTCTCAGGGGGTCCCTTAACACTTTGTAAAAGCGCTTCGCATAGCATCTATCATCCAAGTAATAAGAATCGGTAAACCTAGCGAGGTGTTGGAACTCTTGCTGGTATTCCATCACCGATTTCGATCCCTGCTTCAGTTGTAGAAATCTCTCCTCAAGTCCATCCCGTGAAGAAGAGGGGATGAAATGTTCCAAGAAAGCCTCCGAGAATTCACTCCAACTAATCTCTGTGTACACTAGCCCTCAAAAGGTGGAGCCCATGAGGGACTTCCACCATTGTTTGGCGTGCAGCTCCAGCAACGTCACCACCAAGGTTACAGCCATTTTGCTCGGGCATCTTATACTGGCCATCAACTCTTGAACGATATCAATCCACTCTTTGGTGCGCACCGCCGACTCTGTCCCTAGGTAAGTAGGAGGGGACAGGGCACGGAAGGTGATCAACAAATTGGAGCCCGGAGCTTGCTGTTGCACCGGAGCTTGTTGGGCTCTAAAAGCATCTAATATTGCTGACAGCGTATTCCCCATCTCTGATTGTTGGATGTGAAGGAACGGAAGGGGTAGGAGTACCCCCAAACCGGCTCCACCAGCGCTGGGACCTACGCATAAGGTACGAACTAGGGTCAGGTTGGCTAACACTAAGGTCAAAGTTGGACAAACTTAGTGTGAATTACATATGGGCACACCACTGCTTCCGCTAAGTCAGTTTGTCCCCAAGTTGACTAATCGAACGGGAGTGGCCCATTGTTAAATGAATTCTTTAGGTGAGGATCTCGACAAACTGATATAATTTGTAAGACCAACCTCCCGGAACACAAAACACGGCACGAGGGAAGTCTTATGCCCAGAGTAGCCTCCTTGCGGTAGCACTAACACACGGGTTAGCCTGTACTACAAGACACCTATTCCGCCGGCTACAACCAATATCAATATACTATGCCAACCCAACCATAAGATAAAAAGAAATTCAATTCACACATAGTTTTAAGTCCAAAACGAAGCGGAAAATAAGAAGCATAACAAGCTTCTAAAATATCAGAGTCTAAAACTATTTGCCAAAAGGCTACAACAAAACACTCACAACTGTCACGGATGGTATCGACGGTACCGTCACCTCAGGTCATGTCGTCCGGGCCTGGATGTCCTGCTGCTGGCCTATCTGTGGGGTTTCCTCCTAAAATGGAAGACGTAGCAACCGTTAGTCATAAAGACTAAGTGGCTTCACATCCGCTCCCCCGGCGACTCCTCGGTACCGGGCGGAGAAAGGAAACAAGTACAATATATATATATAAAGCAGGAGTAATCGAGCAGGTGACAAGGAACTGGTAAGAATAATATCTCTACGAAGTAAGCTAGCAGTTCTATTAAATCAAATAATTAATCAGCAGGTAATCTACAATAGGAACAGTAACTTAACTTATAAGAGTGCCAATACAAACTTATAAGTTAAGGTTCGGCATAACAGAAAAGTAACTCATCATATAAGAGTGCCCATACAAACTTATACGAAAAGGATCTTGTGCCTGATATGAGTGATATGATATGAATGCTATGCAATGACCGACCCATGCTTACACACATGCAAGTTGCTATGTCGACACAAACTTGAAGTTCCCACTTTTCAAGCAGGTAGCTAACCTCTCAGACGTCAACCGTCGTGGCTAGACGGTGACAGTGGAGCGGGCGTCTCCACTACTAGGTGGTATCCACACTACCTGTCCTAGGCCTCCGTACGCCTCAATGCTAAGAACACAACAACGGAGCTCACATGCGTACTACGGCTCAGAAGGGGTCTTGGGAAGATGTGCACCAAGAACACAGCCCAACCTGGCCTTTGATTTCGAATCGGAAGGAACCTCGGAATCGCACGAGGCGCAAGCCCAACTGTTCTCATGGCACGGAGGATACCTCGGGTTATGGACACCAAGTGTCTAGCCCTACCGCCCAAGGTCTAACTATTGGCTCCCTTCGGTGTGACGACTGGAGTGCCCGTAGACGTGTAACATTCATTATCTCAGCATCGCGACACATCGAGTCATCGTACGCCACAAGCACCATCACATCTCACTCGATGCTACCCGTAGGGAGACTTCATCTCTAAGCATCGGTTATCAACAAAACCCATTAGGCTCGGATCACGGGTACAAAATACTCTCCCAATAGAGTTCATCACATTCACAACTATCTATTCAATCGATCACCTCAATTCATCACATGATAGATGAAACATCTCATTTTAAACAAGACCCCTAAGAGTAGTTTTGTCATGACAAAACCCTAGGAAGCCCAAGAAAAAGTCAAGTGGACCTGGTGGTATGGATAGGGGCACTATGGTCTGCAAATAGTAAATTCCAAAACCTTGGTTTAAGGTGATCATGGGGCTTCACCAAGACTCCAAGACCCCACCCATACCTTTATAACCCTAGTGAGGTGTCAATGGGTCATTAAGGACCCATGGAGGGCAGTAAAAAGAGCTAAGTTGACCAAAGTCAACTCTAACACTAATTGGGTCAAATTGACCTACACAAGGGCCAGTTGCAGTCCCTTAGCCAAATGGACCCCACACATACCCTCATAGACCTAGTGAGAAGCCAAAGGGTCACCAAGGACCCATTGGGACCAATCAAAAAGGCTAGGTTGACCAAAGTCAACTCTAGACCTAAAATGGTCAAAATGCCCTAGTTAAGGGTCAAGTAACCTCCAAGGGCTAATCCAACCCAACCTTGACCCTAGGGGAGGCCAATGGGTCACCAAGGATCCATTAAGGAAACTTTAAGGACCAAATTGACCTAAGTGGGCCCTAGTCCAAGTTTGGGTCAAGCTAGCCCAAATGGGCTAACTCAAGCTCAAGTCCATTTTGATTGGGCTAACCTTGTTTTGATGGGTGTCATGGACTTGTGGGCTGCCATGGGTTAGGTAGGAACAAAAATTTCAGCTTGGGGTATAGGAGAGAGAGGAGGCCACCATAGAGGAGAGAGAAATAGAAGGAAGAAAAAGGAAGAAGGACTTTTGGGCTCATCCTCCCCCTCCCCAACCCCCTCCATTCACTCCTCTAGGACAAGGAAGGCAGCCCCAATTCAACCAGCCAGTCCTTCACTGGTTGGAGCCATGCCTTCTCCCCTACCTACCCAAGCCGCCAAACTTGACTTTGTCCAAAAATGGCCAAAGAGTTTTCAGCCACCTAACACCTCCCCTCTCCATTTTAAAAGCTTCACTGGAGTCCAGAGAGTAATTCCCACCACTTTCCTGAAGGAGCCAGGCTATTTCACTGTGCTGTTGTAGAGGGCCGACCACCGACCAACCACCACCAACCACCACCATGCCAATCCGGCGATCAGCACAGCTACAGCCGCCACCACAGGTCCTCCTTCACTCCTTCTTGTATGGGCAGACCTTTAGAATCATTAGGGCCAAGGTTGGAGCTCAATTGAGCCTAATTGGATTTTCAAAATCATGGATTTTCCATGAAAATCCATACCTTCGGGTTCGCCAGAATAGTGCTCCCCGGCGGTCGTGCGCCGCCTGGAGGTAGCCCCGACAACCACGAAGGTGTTGGCGGCGGTGGCCGGCCGGGGAGGTGGCCGGAGCGCCGGCGGCTGCAGCTAGAAGACGGCCCAGGCGGGAGGAATCCTGGCCGTCTGCTGGAGGAAGAAGATGATGGGATGCCGTCGGCTTTGCGTCAAGATGAGTGCGGGATTGATAATAAACTATGGGTTATAATATTTGAAACATTTCATTTTTGTCACAGCAATTGTATTTAATGTTTTTAATTTTTAAAAATACCTAGAGGCATTTTCAGAAAAAATGGTCAATACATAAATTGTAGCCCTCTGAGTCTATTTTCATACATAATTGGTTTGAACCAATTTGGGGGACTGTTTGAGCAAGGAACTCATTTTGGTGGGGGCTATACATATGACTAGGCAGACATTTAACAGAGAGCCCACACTTCATCCTTTCCCCAAATGAGTTGAAATTTTGGCAGGGATTCACACTACCCAATATATAGACCATGCCCAAAAATGGGAATTTTGGGAAATAATTTTTCTATAGTATTTATAAATAATTTAATTTATCTAGGGTAAATTAATTTATGGGTTAAATAAACTCCAAATTCATCCAAATTTTGGTGAGGTGTATATGAGGCCAATATTGATCTCTGGTTAAAATTTCATTAAATTTTTAAGTGATTTGAATTGAAATCATGCAAACCCTAGCCTTGCCCTAAAAAGGGCATTTTGGTCCAAAAATGTAATTTTGTCTTATATTGTCCAATTCACCTCAACAGAGGTTCAAATTTGGGACACTAACTTGGCATGACTTTATGCTCCTTCCAATGAAAAATTGGGTGTTTTGGAATTGATTTGGCCCAAGATCCTAGGTCAAACCCAAAGGAAGGGATTTTGTACCTTGTGAAGGGCATGTGGCCAAAATACCTTGTATGACCATGAAATTTTGTAGGAAGGGTAATAAAATAGGTAAAACACTCTGGTAAAAATCTTAGGGGATTTTGGAAAGTTTGGGACCCACAAAACCCTAACCCTAGTTTAGGGCTCAAATATTGTAGGGTTGGAATGGGCTAGTTAAACTCCTCAAACTAAGATAAAATTTTGGTAGAATGGTCCTAGAGATATTATCAACCTTTGGTAATTTAATTGGGAATTTTGGGATAATATTTAAAGTACATCCTTTATAACACAAGGGGATGCCTCAATTTAATAAATTGATCATTATGGTCACTCTGCCCCTTGGGAGGGCATAAAAGTTTGGCAGAAAAGGTTTTGAATCATTTTAGACGTATAAAAATTTTATAAGAATTTTTGAATACATATTTGAGGTACTTACTTCACAATTTTGGTGAATGAGGAAATTGTTCAATATATTATTTGAGACTTTTTATTGATAAATAAATTATGAGATTTGTCCCAAAGCATTTATATGCCATTAAAATCATACTTGAATTTTCTCTGAATTTTTGGAAGCAATATAATCTTTTATATCTCTTTAAATGAATTTTTAAGGATTAAAATGAAATAAGAATTTGGGGATCAAACCTTACTGAAAAATTTAGATATTTTGGAGGATGAGTTAATTTCTTATTTTGAATATCCTATAAAATTAGTGGAATGATACCTTGTCTGAAATTTGTACAAGTTCATTATTGGAAATTTTAGTCACTATAATAATTAAATAAATTATTAAATAAATAAGGAAAATTTTGGATCTCTAGATTTAGGGCTTAAAGTTCATAATGGACTTACGTTAATTATTATAGGAGTATTGGATGATTATTCGATGTACTTTCCATTTTACATGATGTTTAACTTTGGTGGTCTGCATTTAGTAATTTTGGAAAGTTGTTCATGAATTTGTTTGAGGCTTATCACTCCTTAATAACTTATGATATTTGACCCAGAGAATTTATATGCCCTTGCAATCATGTTAGAGTTTTCCTTGAATTTTTAGAAATAATATTGCCCTATTTATCTTTTTAATGAATAATTGCAAGATACCTTTAAAATAAAATCAGTGGCCTAAACCTTGCTAAAAAAATTAAGAGATCTTGGATCTTAGGTTAAATGTTTATATTGAGTATAACATAAATCTGGGGGAATTTTATCTTGTCTAAATTTGGTATCTCTTGTTCAATCTCGGAGACTTTGGCCACTATGAATATTTAATAAATTTCTAGATAACTAGGAAAATTGTGAAATTCTAGATTTGGGCAATAAAGGTCATAATGGACCTCCATTAATTATTATAGGATTATTGGATGATTATTTGATGTACTTCCCATTTTACAAGGCATTTAACCTTTGTGGTCTGCATATAGTAAATCTACAGAAATAATCTGGAGTACAAGTTAGACACATAAGTCAAGGATTAGTGGTTATAGGTTTGGATAATTTAGAATAAGATCATCACTCAGGATTGGATGAGCAAGGGTTCGATTTGGCTAAAAGTTAGATGGTGCTCGGGATCGACGAAAGATCGTCTAACCCATAGGATGAAGTTGTCAAAATACTAGGATTAGATCCAATGCAATAGCTAAGGGATATGTGATTAGTTATCAACAACAAAGAATAAGTTTCTTGCAAAAGGGAGCTTTGGGATTCAGCCCATCATAGCTTCTAGTGCCCTCGAGAGCCCTTCACAGGGAATACCTTGGGCAGTCCTGGGCAAAACCTAAGTCGTAGGCATAAAATAAAATGAAGAGTAAATAGTAAACTTATGATTTCACACTCTCACACCCCAATGTCTCGGGAGATAGTTTGGATTACTCGGGCAGTAAGCCCAGTGGTTATGGTGATGGGCAGGATGGCCCGGCGAGCTTTGGCTCGGTTGTTGATTATGACGGACGGGATAGTCTGGGAAGCTTTGGCTCGGTTATTGATTATGACGGACGGGATAGTCCGGGGAGCTTTGGCTCGGTGGTTGATTATGACGGACGGGATAGTTCGGGAAGCTTAGGCTTGGTTGTTGGTTGGACTCATAAGTATTGCATGTGCATAAAAGGTATAAGGTGGTGGGTCTTCGGTATTGGAGGGTCGATGCACCGATACCAATATGCTGACTCGGCAAGTGTGGTTAGCACTTCACCAACAAAAGTCCGGTGCGCCAGCCGACAAGAGTACGCAGGAATCCGCTTTGTGCACCAAGCGTTGAGGCATACGATAGGTCTGACCGGTAGTGCTTTACTGGTTTAGAGGTGGGCGAGGCCCAACCCACCGCTTCCGTCTGCCACTACGGAGGTATCCTGGGAGGTAACGGCTCCGAAAGGGGGAACTAAAGGTCTGTGTACACAGAGTCGAGTGGGTAAGTTGCACTTGCATGTTCACATCATGACATAATTGTATTTCATAGCATAACCATTGCATATAACCTGACACCTAATGTATAAGCGGTATGAGAAGCTCTATACATTAGGCCCTGCACCCCTTGGCCTATAAGTTCGCGCGAGCGTGCTTATTAGTCAAGGTTCTCTTTTAGTTCTATATATTTAATCCTGCTAGTAAAACCGACACCCTATCGTATAAATCGGTATTGTACTTTTTATACGATTGGAGCCCTGGAAGAGATCCCTTAGCTTATGTGTATTCACATAAGTTAAGGTTACTTTCTTATTCAAATCTTATATCATTATTACCATACTTAGAACTGCTAGTTTAGTTCCACTGCCATCTGCTATTTGATATTCTCCACCTTCATGTCCTTCCCTTTCCTTTTCCCTGCTCGGTGCTTAGGAGCCATGGGGGAAGGGGCGGGGGATGATAGGACTTAGTATTTTAGACTAATGGTTTTCGAACCACATCATTTTAGGGGACCACGGAGCCCAGCATGGAGGAGCAACCCCGGAGGTCGGCACGCTTGGAGATCGGACAGTCTAGTACCGGAGTCAAGAAAGTAGGGACTGTGAGTCCCGACCACTAGTAGTTATATTAGTTTGCTTCCGCGATGATTGATTTTTAGTGAGGACATGATGTACCGGGCATAAGCCCGATATTTCTGTTATATGTACTATCTGTCGACACTCCCTTCATGGAGCTTATTTTCTATATATGTGATTCCTGTGGACTTGCTTTTAATTTATTGCTACAGTTGTGATCGATTTGGCGGCAGGATCGGCGTTTTGTAGTGACGACCTTCCCGGGTGCGAAGGTATCACGCAAGGCGACGGTTCTCGGCCTAAGACCCCGGTGTCTACGATAGAAAAAAAATGGGGGTCTTACAAGTGGTATCAGAGTAAAACATATCGATCGCAAGGTAGCAGTCCACAAACCCTGGGCCACCCCCGCACGAGTTTAGTTTGGGGACAAACTAAGCAGTGGATTCAGTGTTGGCCCATATGGGGGATCACATAAAATTGTCCACTTTTAGTTAGATATGTGCGATTACTTATCATTGACTTCTTACCCAGCCCCACACAACCAACACCACAAGGCGGAGTCCAGCAGACTCCGAATGTTGCACCACCTCCCCCGGTCCCCCACTCCATTCCTACACTCGGAGATGGGCAAACCCTGATAGCTATTCTGGATGCTTTCAGGGCCCAACAGGTTCCGACCCGCAGCCAAACCGGGGCCAATTGGCTGAGCATCTTCCCAGGACTCGCTCCTCCATCTTACTTAGGGACAGAATTGCTGTTCGGACAGAAGAATGGCTAGATATTATGTATGAAATGTTGACCGTATACGGTTCCCTGGGAGGAGAGGTTCCTTTGTTAGTCTCTTGTTTAGAGTCTCATGCCAAAAGATGGTGGAAGACATCGCTGGATACGACTTTTGCCGATATGGATATTTCAAATATTACTTGGGAGGATTTCAGGGCCGCTTTACTAGAGAATTTTGTGCCACAATCACCAGGGATGAGATGGAGGATGGTTCTTGCAATTAAAGCAGGGAAACAAGACAGTGGTAGAATACTACGGGAGTTCAACCATTTAGCACTATTCGCAGACTCTATCAGCTAGATGAGGCGGGATACACCAGAGATTTTATAAGGGCCTGCGGAGGAGTTGAGGGAGGCCCTTCTGTCGTTTCTGACGGCCTATACCTCGGATGTTAGAGATGGCCAAGAGAATTGAGGTTGATTGGCACACGACTCGGGGTCGAAAGAGGCCGACGGAGACCAGGGCGGGTGCGAGAATGATCAGCGGGGGCCGCATCATAGATGGGAGAGAGAAGAAGGACAGAGGACCAACCTCATCAGGAGCTGAGACGAGAGCCGAGGGAGCCGATGGTAATGGCTCCTCAGCCTCTTCAAGATGAGGGAGGCACCAAGACCCTGGGGCTATGGCATTTCCCCCACCGGAGTGCTACAACTGCCATCAGATAGGACACATTCAGAGAAACTGCCCCGTGAGGGGAGCACCTCTACGAGCACCATAGGCTGCCCCGCATGCCCAACAGTTGGAGGACGGTGACATTGTTTCCAGGTTCAGGTGCAGATCGCGGGCAGGAGAGTGAACAAATTTATGCACTGGATCTGGCTCAACCCCGGAACCCGGAGCAAGTAATCACTGGTACGTCAGAAAATTTAAGTTATTTTATCATGAAATTTAAATTTATATAGAAGTGATAATCTAGGAAAGAAAACCACAGCTAGATTCTAAGACATTTAACTTTCCCCGCCCCCCCCCAGGAATAGTTTTCATCAGCGGGAAACCCTTATACGCTGTTTGATACGGGTGCTTCACACTCATTTAATCGGAAGCCTTCGTAGAAGGGTTGGAAGGCGTGGAACAGTTCACGGGTTTGATGATGAGGATACGATTACCCGACGGATCGGAGCTGCTCACCTCGGCCCACTACAACATGGAGGCGGAAATCGGCGGAAAGATATTTGAACCTCCAGCGACAATCATGAAGATGCCAGTCTTTGATTTGATCATAGGAATGACATGGTTGAACTGGAATCATGCTCAGATTGACTGCATGTCCAAAGAGTTACCACGAGACATGGGGATTCCTACCTCGTCATCGAAGGTACTAGATCTATTCCCCTCTCATGCTGTCATCTGTACAGGCTATCAAGGCCCACTTACAGGGGAAGAAGTATACGAGGTAGTATTTGAAATGACTGAGGCCAAGGTCTCCACCTCGGATATTTCGGTGGTGCGAGATTTTGCTGACGTATTCCCAAAGAAACTGCTGGGCTACCCCCGCACCGGAGCAGGATTTCGGATACAGCTAGTGCCGGGCTAAGCCGGCAGCCAGAGCCCCTTACCGGATGGCCCCAAAAGAACTTATAAATTTCAAAGCCAACTCCAGGAACTGTGGAGGCCGGATTTGTCCGACCGAGCTCCTCTCCATGGGGATCCCCGATCTTGTTCGTAAAAAAAGGACGGGACTCTGAGATTGTGCATCGACTACCGAGCACTAAATCGATTGACAGTCCGAAATAGATATCCACTTCCAAGGACAGATGAGCTGTTTGACCAGCTAGAAGGCGCGCATTTCTTTTCCAAATTGGATTTAAGGTCGGGTTACTACCAGCTACGGATCCAGGAGGAGGACATTCCAAAGACTGCCTTCAGTAGCAGATATGGGCTATATGAGTTTACCGTGATGCCCTTCGGCTCACAAATGCTCCGTCGGCATTCATGAGCCTCATGAATCAGGTGTTCGAGGCATATTTGGACGTGTTCGTCATCATGTTTATCGATGACATCCTCATTTACTCAAGGACAGAGGAGGAGCACACACGACATCTGACGCTGACCCTGAAAGACTACGGAGCACAAGCTTTATGCGAAGATCAGCAAATGCTAGTTTTGGTTGAAGGAGGTGGCTTTCCTAGGCCATATCATCAGTGGTGCTGGGTTGGCAGTGGACCCGGCCGAGATCCAAGCAGTTCGGGATTGGCCACAGTTAAAGACAGCCACAGATGTGCGGAGTTTCCTAGGACTCGCCGGTTACTAACGGAAGTTCATAGAGGGATTCTCTCGTATCGCCCTTCCACTCACATCTCTTACAAGGAAGGAGGTACCCTTTATCTGGACCCAACAATGTGAGGTGGCTTTTCAAGAGCTAAAGGACGACTCACTTCGGCTCCTATACTTGCCCTCCCTTCAGGGAAAGAAGGATTCCAGGTCTACACCGATGCTTCCTACCAGGGCATGGGTACAGTACTTATGCAGAATGGCCATGTGATAGCTTACGCTTCTCGGCAGTTGAAGAAGCATGAGTAGAACTACCCAGTCCATGACCTAGAAATGGGAGCTATCATTTTTGTACTGAAAGTCTTGCGGCACTATCTGTACGATGTCCACTGCGACATATACTCTGACCATAAAAATTTGAGGTATTTGGACACGCAGAATGAGTTGAACATCAGACAGAGACGATGGGTGGAGTTTTTAGCAGACTACTAGTATGAGATGCACTACCACCCGGGAAAGGCGAATGTTGTAGCCGATGTACTGAGCCGAAAGACCGCAAACCCCGGAGTAGTAACACAGTTGATGGCCTTGGAGTTGGTTCAGATGTTAGATAATATGCAAATATCCCTTGTGTATGAGGATCACCCCGATTTGTACCCGGAGTATCTATCGTCATTAATTGCCACGGATGACATTCGAGAACGGGTCAAGGATGGACAGAGGTAGGATACCCAGCTAGAGCCGATATTCCGGGCCTTAGAAGCAGGCACTGCGGGAGATTACTCGCTGAGGGATGACTTAGTGTGCTTTAGAGGACGGGTTTACATACCAGAGGGAGGCCAGGTCCGGGAGGACATCATGATAGAGGCTCATTGCAGTCGATATTCGGTACACCCGAAGATTACGAAGATGACTGCAGATCTGAAGAAGACTATATACTGGCCGGGCATGAAGAAGGATATCACCTACTTCGTGACCCATTGCGAGGCATGCCAGTTAGTGAAAGCGGAGTGCAGAAACCCCGCAGGATTATTGCAGCCACTCCCAGTACCAGAGTGGAAGTTCAATGATATCGCCATGGACTTTATACATGGACTTCCCCGATCGCGGACAGGGAATGATTCAATCTGGGTGATCGTTAACCGGCTGACGAAGGTAGCCAGGTTTATTTCAATCAGGAAGGATGACTCAGTGGGTGTGTTAGTCCGAAAGTTTGTGGAGCAGTTCGTCCATTATCATGGCGTGCCCAAGTCAATTGTGTCAGAACGGGATGGACGATTTACATCCAGGGAGTGGAGGTCAGTGCATACTTACTTGGGCACACGACTAACATTCAGTACAGCTTTTCATCCCCAGACGGATGGACAGACGGAACACACTAATTGGACTCTGGAAGATTTGCTATGACTTTGCATATTAGATCGCGGTGAACCTTGGGAAAAGTTGTTGCCACTGATCGAGTTCTCGTATAATAACAGCTACCAGTCCAGTATAAGGATGGCTCCTTATGAGGCGTTGTATGGACAGAGGTGCAGGACTCCGTTGTCATGGATACAGGACGAGGACCCTAAGGCGTTGGATTCGGAGTTTGTCGAGGACACCGAGGCTCAGGTGAGATTGATACGGGACAGGATGCTAGAAGCACAGAGCCGACAGGCTAAGTATTACGACGCTCGGCACCGTTAGGTGGAATTCCGGGTGGGAGACAAGCTGTTCTTGAAGATCCGACCAATGCATGGAGTTACTCGGGTACGCGGACAAAGAAAGAAGCTCAGCCCAAGATATATTGGGCCTTATAGGATCCAGGAGCGGATCGGTCCCTAGGCATACAGGCTGGAGCCTCCATCGGAGCTGGCAAGTCTGCACGACTTGTTCCATATATCCTCTCTTAGGAGGGCTCTACTATGCCCAGAGCAGCAGATTTCGACTACGGACGGGCCGGTAGCTTAAGACCGGTCTGTTCACTTGGAGCCGGTTCGGATCGATGACAAAGGAGTACGGATCTTGCGCCGTAAGAAGATCCCCTTAGTCAAGGTCCTGTGGAGGAATCACGGAAGACAGGAGCACACATGGGAGCCCCAGGACTTGATGCTACAAATATACCCGGAACTCTTCAGTCAGGTATACCTCACAACCACTCAGGATGTTCAATTTATTTTCCTATTTTAAACTAGTAGGACTGAAATTTCAAAAATAGGGGCTAAACTTTTGTTTATTGGGGTCTAGACTTTGACAATTGGGCGAATTGGTCTTAGATTTGAATATCACCTTTAAACCTCACATAGCAAACATGGTGTCGTGATGTAAATCTTTCAATTCTCATGGGATGTTACAAGTTTCTTTCTCCCCGATAGGAGTCCCCGTGGGCTTAACCTTGATTTCGGGGACGAAATCATTGTTTTGTTTATTGGGATTTGTAACATCCCATTTCCAACTAGACCCCTAAGAGTGGTTTTGTCATGACAAAACCCTAGGAAGCCCAAAAAAAAGTCAAGTGGACCTGGTGGTATGGATATGGGCACTATGGTCTGCAAATAGTAAATTCCAATACCTTGGTTTAAGGTGATCATGGGGCTTCACTAAGACTGCAAGACCCCACCCATACCTTTATAACCCTAGTGAGGAGTCAATGGGTCATTAAGGACCCATGGAGGGCAGTCAAAGGAGCTAAGTTGACCAAAGTCAACTCTAACCCTAATTGGGTCAAATTGACCTACACAAGGGCCAGTTGCAGTCCCTTAGCCAAATGGACCCCACACAGACCCTCATAGACCTAGTGAGAAGCCAAAGGATCACCAAGGACCCATTGGAACTAATCAAAAAGGATAGGTTGACCAAAGTCAACTCGGGACCTAAAATGGTCAAAATGCCATAGTTAAGGGTCAAGTAACCTCCAAGGGCCAATCCAACCCCACCTTGACCCTAGGGGAGGCCAATGGGTCACCAAGGACACATTAAGGAAACTTTAAGGACCAAATTGACCTAAGTGGGCCCTAGTCCAAGTTTGGGTCAAGCTAGCCAAAATGGGCTAACTCAAGCTCAAGTCCATTTTGATTGGGCTAACCTTGTTTTGATGGGTGTGATGGACTTGTGGGCAGCCATAGGTAAGGTAGGAACCAAAATTTCAGCTTGGGGTATAGGAGAGAGAGGAGGCCACCATGGAGGAGAGAGAAAGAGAAGGAAGAAAAGGGAGGAGGATTTTTGGGCTCATCCTCCCCCTCCCCAACCCCCTCCATTCACTCCTCTAGGACAAGGAAGGCAGCCCCAATTCAACCAGCCAGTCCTTGACTGGTTGGAGCCATGCCTTCTCCCCTAACTACCCAAGCCGCCAAACTTGACTTTGGCCAAAAATGGCCAAAGAGTTTTCAGCGACCTAACACCTCCCCTCTCCCTTTTAAAAGCTTCACTGGAGTCCAGAGAGTAATTCCCACCACTTTCCTGAAGGAGCCAGGCTATTTCACTGTGCTGTTGTAGAGGGCCGACCACCATCAGCCACCACCATGCCAATCCGACGATCAGCACGGCTACAGCCGCCACCACAGGTCCTCCTCCACTCCTTCTTGCATGGGCAGACCTTTAGAATCATTAGGGCCAAGGTTGGAGCTCAATTGAGCCTAATCGGATTTTCATAATCATGGATTTTCCATGAAAATCTATACCTTCGGGTTCGCTAGAATAGTGCTCCCCGGCAGCCGTGCCGCCGCCTGGAGATAGCCCCGACCACTACCAAGGTGTTGGCGGCGGTGGCCGCGCGGGGAGGTGGCCGGAGCGCCGGCGGTAGTAGCTGTAAGACAGCCCAGGAAGGAGGAATCCTGGCCGTCTGCTGGAGGAAGAAGACGATGGGATGCCGTCGGCTTTGCGTCAGAGATGCGTGCGGGATTGATAATAAACTATGGGTTATAATATTTGAAACATTCATTTCTATCACAGCAATTGTATTTAATGTTTTTTATTTTTTAAAATACCTAAGGCAATTTCAGAAAAAATGGTCAATATATAAATTGTAGCCCTCTGAGTCTATTTTCATACTAAATTGTTGAAAACCATTTGAAACCTTGGAGCCTGGTTTGACCAGGCACTCATTTTGTGGGGCTATACATATGACTAGGCAGACATTAAAAAGAGACCACACTTCATCCTTAGCCCAAATGAGTTGAAATTTTGGCAGGGAGTCACCCTACCCAATGTCTAGACCATGCTCAAAAATGGAATTTTGGAGATAATATTCCATAGTTTTTATAAATAATTTAATTTATCAAGGGTAAATTAATTTATGGTTAAATAAACTCCAAATTCATCCAAATTTTTGGTGAGGGGTATATGAGGTCAATATTGATCTCTGGTTAAAATTTCATTAAATTTGGAAGTTATTTGAAATGAAATCATGCAAACCCTAGCATTGCCCTAAAAAGGGCATTTGGTCCAAAATGTAAATTTGGCTTAGAGTGTCCAATTCACCTCAACAGAGGTTTAAATTTGGTACACTGACTTGGCATGACTTTATGCTCCTTCCAATGAAAAATTGGGTGTTTTGGAATTGATTTGGCCCAAGATCCTCGGTCAAACCCAAAGGAAGGGCTTTTGTACCTTGTGAAGGGCATGTGGCCAAAACACCTTGTATGGCCATGAAATTTTGTTAGAAGGGTAATAAAATAGGTAAAACCCTCTGGTAAAAATCTTAGGGGATTTTGGAAAGTTTGGGACCCACAAAACCCTAACCCTAGTTTAGGGCACAAATATTGTAGGGTTGGAATGGGCTAGTTAAACTCCTCAAACTAAGATTAAATTTTGGTTGAATGGTCATAAGAATATTATCAGCCTCTGGTAATTTAATTTGGAATTTTGGGATAATATTTATAGTACTTCCTTTATAACACAAGGGGATGCCTCAATTTAATAAATTGATCATTATGGTCCCTCTGCCCCTTGGGAGGGAATGAAAGTTTTGGCAGAGGAAGTTTTGAATCATTATAGACATATGTAAATTTTATAAGAATTTTTGAATACATATTTAAGGTACTTACTTCACAATCTTGGTAAATGAGGAAATTGTTCAATATATTATTTGAGACTTTTTACTGATAAATAAATTATGAGATTTGTCCCAAAGCATTTATATGCCATTAAAATCATACTTTAATTTTCTCTGAATTTTTGGAAGCAATATAGTCTTTTATATCTCTTTAAATGAATTTTTAAGGATTAAAATAAAATAAGAATTTGGGGATAAAACCATACTGAACAATTTAGATATTTTGGAGGATGAGTTAATTTCTTATTTTGAATATCCTATAAAATTAGTGGAATGATACCTTGTTTGAAATTGGTACATCATGTTCATTATTGGAAATTTTAGTCACTATAATAATTAAATAAATTATTAAATAAATAAGGAAAATTTTAGATATCTGGATTTAGGGCTTAAAGTTCATAATGGACTTACATTAATTATTATAGGAGTATTGGATGATTATTCGATGTACTTTCCATTTTACATGATGTTTAACCTTGGAGGTCGGCATTTAGTAATTTTGGAAAGTTGTTCATGAATTTGTTTGAGGCTTATCACTCCTTAATTACTTATGATATTTGACCCAGAGCATTTATATGCCCTTGCAATCATGTTAGAGTTTTCTTGAATTTTTAGAAATAATATTGCCCTATTTATCTTTTTAATGAATAATTGCAAGATATCTTTAAAATAAAATCAATGGCCTAAACCTTACTGAAAAATTAAGAGATCTTGGATCTTAGGTTAAATGTTTATATTGAGTATAACATAAATCTGGGGGAATTTTATCTTGTCTAAATTTGGTACCTCTTGTTCAATCTCGGAGACTTTGGCCACTATGAATATTTAATAAATTTCTAGATAACTAGGAAAATTGTGAAATTCTGGATTTGGGCAATAAAGGTCATAATGGACCTCCATTAATTATTATAAAAGAAATGGATGATTATTTGATGTACTTCCAATTTTACAAGGCATTTAACCTTTGTGGTCTGCATATAGTAAATCTACAGAAATAATCTGGAGTACAAGTTAGGCACATAAGTCAAGGATTAGTGGTTATAGGTTTGGATAATTTAGAATGAGATCATCACTCAGGATTGGATGAGCAAGGGTTGGGTTTGGCTAAAAGTTAGATGGTGCTCGGGATCGACGAAAGATCGTCTAACCCGTAGGACGAAGTTGTCAAAATACTAGGATTAGATTTAATGCAATAGCTAAGGGATATGGGATTAGTTATCAACCTAACAATAATAAGTGCCTTGCAAAAGGGAGCTTTGGGATTCAGCCCATCATAGCTCCTAGTGCCCTTGAGAGCCCTTCACAGGGAATACCTTGGGCAGTCCTAGGCCAAACCTAAGTCGTAGGCATAAAATAAAATGAAGAGTAAATAGTAAACTTAGGATTTCACACTCTCACACCCCAATGTCTCGAGAGATAGTTTGGGTTACTCGGGCAGTAAGCCCAGTGGTTATGGTGATGGGCAGGATGGCCCGGCGAGCTTTGGCTCGGTTATTGATTATGACAGACGGGATAGTCTGGGAAGCTTTGGATCGGTTGTTGATTATGAAGGACGGGAATAGTCCGGGGAGCTTTGGCTCGGTGGTTTATTATGACGGACGGGATAGTCTGAGAAGCTTAGGCTTGGTTGTTGGTTGGACTCATAAGTATTGCATGTGCATAAAAGGTATAAGGTGGTGGGTCTTCGGTATTGGAGGGTCGATGCACCGACACCAATACACTGACTCGACAAGTGTGGTTAGCACTTCGCCAACAGAAGTCCGGTGCGCCAGCCGGCAAGAGTACGCAAGAGTCCGCTTTGTGCACCAAGCGCTGAGGCGTACGATAGGTCTGACCGGTAGTGCTTTACTGGTTTAGAGGTGGGCGAGGCCCAACCCAACGCTTCCGTCTGCCACTACGGAGGTATTATGGGAGGTAACGGCTCTGAAAGGGGAACTAAAGGTCTGTGTACACAGAGTCGAGTGGGTGAGTTGCACTTGCATGTTCACATCATGATATAATTGTATTTCATAGCATAACCATTGCATATAACCTGACACCTAATGTATAAGCGGTATGGGACGCTCTATACATTAGGCCCTACAAAACGACCCCTTGGCTTATAAGTTCGCGCGAGCGTGCTTATAAGTCAAGGTTCTCTTTCAGTACTATATATTAAACCTGCTAGTAAAACCGACACCCTATCGTATAAATCGGTATGAGACTTTTTATATGATTGGAGCCCTGCAAGAGATCCCTTAGCTTATGTGTATTCACATAAGTTAAAGTTACTTTCTTATTCAAATCTTATATCATTATTACCATACTTAGAACTGTTAGTTTAGTTCCGATGCCATCTGCTATTTGATATTCTCCACCTTCATGTCCTTCCCTTTCCTTTTCCCCGCTCGGTGCTTAGGAGCCATAGGGGAAGGGGCGGGGGACGATAGGACTTAGTCTTTTAGACTAATGGTTTTCGAACCCCATCATTTTAGGGGACCATAGAGCCCAGCATGGAGGAGCAGCCCCCTAGTTCGGCACGTTTGGAGATCGGACAGTCTAGTACCGGAGTCCAGACAGCAGGGACTGTGAGTCCAGACCACTAGTAGTTATATTAGTTATCTTCCACGATGAGCGATTTGTAGTGAGGACATGATGTACCGGGCATAAGCCCGAGATTTCTGTTATATGTACTATTTGTGGACACTCCCTTCGTGGAGCTTATTTTCTATACATGTGATTCCTGTGGACTTACTTTTAATTTATTGATACAGTTGTGATCGATTTTGCCGGAAGAATCGGCATTTTGTAGTGACGACCTTCCGGGTGCGAAGGTATCACCACAAGGTGACGGTTCTGGGCCTAAGACCCCGGTGTCTACGATAGAAAAAAAAATGGGGGTCTTACAATAGATATGTTCTACAACCAAGCTCAACCTCCATTGATCACTAGTGATCCTATCTCAATTCACATCACCATTAACCTAGATGGCTACCAATGCTAATCACAACATTCATAAGGTTAACTATAGCTTCATAATTAAGGGAGCCAAATGATATAAATTACACATCATAACTTTCACAAAGTGTACACTTAACCATGAGTTAACATGAGCATCATTATTGTATAGCCTGCCACCAAAACTGGATTTCCAGGAGCTACAGGAATCTGCTATAAACGCTCAACCCCTCGTTGGAAAGGTATTCGCGAGGGATACGACTTTCATGTTGAGTCGAAAACCCAGATCTGGTTGCATCACACCAGAAATTCGACTCGAAGTCTTCAGCGTACAGGATACAGATTTCCTGGACATAATTTCCCCCAATCGCAGCAGACTCGAACGGACTTTCCCGTGGCTACAGGTATCGCCTCGAAACGTGCAACCACTCGTTGGAAAGGTATTTTTGAGGGCTACGACTTTTATGTTGAGTCAAAAACCCATATATGAACAAAACCCCCTCTGAAACTGGTGGTGAAGATCGTTGCGTGCAGAAGTTAGATTTCTGCACGCATCTTAAGGTGAGATGAACGACATCCGTTCATCTTCCTCCTTGCACCGACCTCTCAAAACTCCTCCAGAAATTCGTCCACCCTTATTCACCCTCACAAAGCCGTTCTACTCCATGAATCACTCTCTCATCTTCACTTTGAATGATGAAGAGGTTGAAGAAGACTAAAGCCTAGAAAACAACCTAGGCATGGCTTTCCCTAAGAAATCTCCTCCTCACCATCAAGACTCTATGGAGTCGATGTCTCTCCTAGAATATTAACTACAGATCTAGCACCAAGGGAGAGGGGAGGAAGCTCACCTCGTTTCCAGCAGTACCAACATTCCCGTCCATGGATCTAGTTGCTCTTCTTTGCGGCATCTTTTTCTTGGTGCGGTTGTTCTTCACTGCAAAGGGAGAGAGAGAGAGAGAGAGAGAGAGAGAGAGCGAGAGAAGGCCTCCTCCAAGAGCTCCGAATCCCTCGGCTCTGTCGTTCGCGAGGTCTGTGATGATGGCGAGGTCGGTCGGCGCAAAGTGAGGGTTTCGCTTTAACTTCCCTTTATAAGACGATGTATTAGGTTACATCTTCTGCCATGTGTCAACGCCTCATTGGACTGCCCATAATGGGTCATATTGAAGTGACCCAGTCCAAGGAACCATCCAGCACGAATACCGAAATCCGGTTCGGTCCGCCTGTACAAGCCGGCGAATCTGCCTGGGTTAAGAAAATGCATAAGTCAAATTCGGCGGGAATCATCTGTCATTCTCGACGATCGGCGAGAATCATCAGGAATTCTCGACGAATTCGTCGGGTATCAACAATGATACCCGGCGATTTTCCCTTAGCCTAACTTATCGGAAATCTGGCGTTGAGTGTGTTGAGTATTCTCAGTGATACTCGACGATCGGCGAGAATCACCAAGCATTCTCGACGATTTTCCCTTGGGCCATGCTTATCGGAAATCTGGCGTTGAGTACGTTGAGTATTCTCAGCGATACTCGACGATCGGTGAGAATCACCAGGCATTCTCGACGATTTTCCCTTAGGCCATGCTTATCGGAAATCTGGCATTGAGTGCGTTGAGTATTCTCAGCGATACTCGACGATCAACGAGAATCACCAGGCATTCTCGACGATTTTCCCTTAGACCATTTCCTTTCAATCCGTTGGATATCACCCAACCCTACACTCCATCCAACGCACTTGACACTTTTTCCAGTGCGCCCCGAGCCCGAGTAAAGTCACTTGACTCAAAACTCATGCGAGGGGCCTAGCGCGAATTGGGACGTTACAACTTGGATGTTAGGATTCAAGGCAGAAGCTTGAGTAAGAACATGAGGGCCTTCTTCAACAATCTGAAAAATGCGGGGATCAACAGCTTCCATATAGAATATGAATCTCTCCTTCCAGAAGGGCAAGTTCTCCTTAGTGCTCACTGGCAACTTTATCGAATACATATCCTCGTTTATGTCCATTTCAGCTAAGTGGTATCTCTTGACAAGTAGATTAGAGATCTTATTCAAGGTTTTAAACTTTTAATGGACAACCTCCCTCTGATACCAATTGAAAGTATCTTGTTTTCTACCTAAATCAACTAGAGGGGGTGAATAGGTGAGTTCTGCGTCTTTTAGCAGAATAAAAAATTAGCACAAAACAAGCACACAGAAACACAGAGAATTTATAGGGGTTCCCAGAGTTGGGTACGTCCACTGTCCCACCTCGCCAATCTACAACGAAGGGATAGATTTGGCTACTTCACCTTTATCTCAGATTGTAAACAATCATATAACTCAGAGTCTCAAATCCTACAAACGTAGAGACAACTCTCCTACCACTCGGAGATCAACCTATCCTACAAACTCGATCCTATAAACAAGGATCTACAACTCGGAGACAAGACCTCCTATAAAAGTATAAAAAGAGTTATACAATAATAAATTAAGAATAATCTTCTTCAGATCTGAAATCTTCAGTTTTTCTTTCCTCTAAACAGTAGATCTTGAAAGCCTTGAGGAAAGAGAGAACTTGAAATCCTTGAAGTCTTGATATGAACAACCATGATCGACTAGATCTGTGGAGTACTTGGACTTTTTGTGATCAGAGATCAAGTTGAATCTTTCGTTAACAATCGAATCGTGAATCTTGTAGTCGGCCGAGAGAGTGTCGTGAAAAGATGATATCGCGTACGCCGACGGGAGTCCTTTGAAATTTCTTAATTTTAAATGTAAAAGCACGATTAGGGTTGAAAGAAAATCACCCTAGGTATTTATAGGAACTCCCCTTTTCAAAAGGCTATAAGTACCTTCCATACCGTGAAATCCACATGTTACTGTACATGGCAGTTGGGATTGGAAGAACAGAAATTCGAAAATAAACCCTAAGTCATTTTTGTCGAGTATCGTCGAATATATAAAGGTGTACTCATCAAACTACTTCGAAATACGATGAAAAGTACTTGGACAAAACCAGACAGATCGATCTGAGAGCTCAGCGCATTCCTAGAGAGACTTGACAAATTCGATGAATATCGAACAACATATCTGACGAATTTGACGAGTATCAAAAGATAACTATAACGAATTCGATGATTAAGCAAGGAGATATATGACGAATTCTACTTGGTCGAATCTTAAGGATGCAGGAAAAATGTACAGAGTTAATTCCTACGAATTCGACGAGTATCAGTAGGTATATCAGACGAATTCGACGAGTATCAACAGATAACTTCAATGAATTCGACGTGTCTACTCTATGATACTCGACAAATTTTCCATGGAAAAATTTTTGTCCTTTCTGAATTCAGCAACAAACCCTCCTTGAATCTTTTAATGCACTTTAAATTGAAGTACATTCCAATAAAGAGATTACACATGAGTCACCACATTGGCCTTCACAATGAGGGATTTCATTGTATAGTCCTGTGTTCCATGACCTATTGTAACCTGACATTGTTTTGTACTTAGCAAAATGATCCTCCAAGCACATGACTAAACAAACAACGTCAAATAAAAACTCAATCAGCTTAATTCAAGGGTAACTTCTTTAAATCAAGGTCATTGTGGATACAATACCCAACATCGCTGACCAGGCTCCCACTAGCTTGTAGGGCTGGAAGTCACTTTATGGTAGATGAAGATGTTGACTCCGAGTCCCGTTGACCAGGCTCGCACTAACAAGGATTTTGCTAACTAGTTGGGGTAAACCACTACTCGACAACATGTTAGGGGGGAGGCGAGTGCAATCATTTTGGGGAAGATCTCGCTGACCAGGTACTCGCACGCCTCCCTGAAGAGCAAACATCAAGTGTCATGAAGTTGGAAGCCAAGCTGTACCTAGCCTTCCACTCATGCCTAGTCCCAAGGTGGCGAGAGCAGGTAACCCCCTAGAAGGCGAATGCGCGTAATGCGCGAGATGGGCCTTTTTAACTACGAGATACCCAATTGCAATTTGCCTTAAAGAAATCACGCTTGTTTTTTACTCGTTCAATCATCTGAAGGTCGCGGGTTCATAGGCAATTAGTTGTTCGATCCTGGACACCGAGGGGGCGAGATCTTAAGGCACTCATGCAGTATGTGTTCATGAAAAGAGAACCATTCGAAACTGACTTAACTCAAAGGGATTTTAGCACTGTGTGTTTTACCCTGAGAAATCGCTCCTCAAAAGTTATGTGTGCATGCGACTGCGACATGGCAAAGAAAAATATTACAATAAGGTATGAATTACAAAAGGTAGAGTTTTATTAAAATATATCTAATTAAAAAAATCATCTTGCGGGCGAGTGTAAAAAAATAAGAGGGGGCCATTATAAAAAGAAAAAATTTACAGCGAGTCCCCTAATCGCCTCCCCCAGACTGAATGTCTCGCCTGCCCACCACCTCATTGAAAAGCGAGTCGAACTCATTCTCCTCCTAACCGGGGATAGGGATGGAGACGAATAGCTCTGGGACCAAATCATTGGAGGTGAACCTCTCGTATTCGAGCGCCAGTACTTTGAGGTCCAACATGATCTGGAGCATATGGTCAGTATCCTTGATGGAGGGGGCCCTAATCATCTCATTGAATTCCGCCTCGTTGTACATACACGGCCTCCTTTTTTGGCTGCTCGAATCGCCATGAGCTAGGGCAAGGACAGTATCGATCAGGTGAGTAACCTCATCCTTGAGCTACTTATTCTGTCCCTCCAGCAGGTGGTTCCTCTCCTCCAGGTCAGTGATGCAAGTAAGCATACAGTTGGCAGTATCGTCGTCCTGCGAGAAGGAGATAGGTAAGGAGTTAGGAATAAGGAACAAAAGGAAGGGAGGAGGAGATGGATATGATCAAAACTTACCACCCCACTAGAGTTCTTCTAAAGGAGGTTGTCGACAATCTGTAGCTTGCACTTCAGGTCTGCTGCCTCATCTACAGTGAGAGCCCGCGCTTCCTCGACATCAGACCACTTGGGGGTGAGGGAGAAGACGTGTAGGACAGACATGTGCGCGAGATCTAGGGAGCACATTTGTGCACGCGTACTCTCATGTGAGAGCCACTATAGCATCATGTCATCATAGGCCTCTACGTCCTCACGTTCGTAGAGCCCGAAGCCGAGGGTGAAGGCATGTCCACTGGGATGTCAGCACTCAGACTAAGAGGGAAGGAAAATGGAGATGGAGATCAGGTTGGCCTTCTCATCCCAAAGCACCATAGGCTCACCGACTTGATCCTTCACCTTCCCGCCAAGGCCAAAGTTTCGATGGGCACTTGACGGTTCTGCCTCATGGGATTCAAACACCCCTGCAACTGGGGACCCGGGGAGGTCTCTTCATTTAGCTCCCTCTATGGTGAGTCCCTCTGGACCTTCTTGCCCTTATACACCACCATCTTCTTTAGCCTCTTTCCTGGCAGTGGAGGGCGACTCGAGGTGGAGGAAGCGGGGGTTGGTCGCTTCTGGCTGCTGGAAGGGCCGGTTGTATCCTCCTCTCTCCTGCACGCCACCGCGACTGCCCTCTCTCGGGCTAGTGGGTAGGCGTGCAGTCTAGCATGCGCAAAGGGCTAGTGCTCCGGGATCAGTCTCTCCCCTATAGGGAATGTACTAAGTGTCTTCAGGGAAAAACATCTTTTTGGGCGAGTACAAAGTAAAGAAAGTAGAATGCATACCTTATCCAGGGAGAACCGGCAGGAGCGAGTCGAGGCGCCTTCATAGGGATGCGACCTCAAAGTCCTCGTGGAGGAAGAACTAGTGGAGGTTTGCGTCATCACCCGATACTGTCAAGGCCCGGTACGTCTCATCGCCAAGTTGAATAGGCGAGTAGGGGATGTTGCAGAGATCACCCTTTACGAAGACAAATTTGGTAAACCAGTGATGGCTCTTGTTGGCTGTCTCGTGCACCTTAAATAGCGAGCCGACAAAGAAGGAGATATCGTCGTTGGTGGCGTGGTAGATAAAGAGCTTTCAGAAGACAGTGAGGTTGAACTTGATCCGCTCCTTCCGAAGGAAGCTCGCGAAGTCCACCACCATGGAAATCGCATTGGGGTTGAGCTGCTTGGGGACAACCCTAAAATATTTCAGGACCTGGCGAACCTCCAGCCAGAGGAGAAGACGCAACCCCACCTCGAAGTGCTAGATGGGGAAGGCGAGCTAATCGGTGATAAAGGTGTTAATCGCCTCGCCCCTCCCCGACCGACGCGCAGTGAACCCGGAGGGATGTAGTAGGCCATGAATTCGAGATATTCCTCCTATTGGTTCCATTGATCACATTGTTCCAGATTTGAAGAAGTCCCACAAGTCAATGGTATACACATGATTATATGTGATATATGTTCAAAGTTCAATGTATGCAGATTGTCTACTGTTCATTGACTAGACAGGTTATCAGGGTCACAATGTTAGCTATACTTATGACAGGATTGTGGAAAAGTAGAAGTCAGGCTAAGTCCAGAAGCATTTAGTGAGTACACTTAACTCAATGCTAGAGGTTTAAAAGCATTGACAGGAGTTCAATTTGTCAAAGCCTAAGTGTTGTTGGACTCAAATCTTGCTAAGTCCAGAAACGTTGAGTGAAGGCAGTTCACTCAATGCTTAATCAAAAGGAAAACTGTCTATGTACAGAAGAATTGAGTGAGGAAGGCTCACTCAATGCCTATAAATAACTCAGCAAAAAGTACAGATGTGTTGAGTGTTGAAGGTTCTCTAAACGCCTTCAGTCAGGAGAAATCTGTCAAGTCCAAAGGAATCGTGTGATAACGGCTCAACCAATGCTTTATCAATTAAGTTGTTTAAGTCAGATGCACTGAGTGGTGAAGGTTCACTCAATTCCTCAGGGTGCATATTTTTTTCCAAGTGTTTTTTCCGTTTAGTTACAAGGCTTCCCTCGATGCCTATGCAGATTGACTGAAAACAGCTAAGTCCATATGAACTAAGTTACTGACATCATTTATAATTCAAATATTACGGGACTTATGCGCTAGAAGACAAATGGCATTGAATGCCTTCATTTCAGCAATTAAAGCTAAAGTAACTTTACAATTACCTAATTTGGCTTGCCCATACAGATAAAAGAGTTGTTGGATGGCGGGACATAAAAGGATTTTTATAGAGAAATCAAAAGGAGCTTTTTCCTAGGCAATCATTGTCTCCATCAAGTTAGTAAATCCATCTCTCTCTCGAATTTACAGCAGCTTCTGATTATAGAAAAATGCTAGCTGATTGAAGGGATCAAGAACTGAAAATATCAAAGTCTTCTTCAGCAAGGGAAAAATTATTTTGCATTTTAGAAGAAGAAGAAGTAGCATCAAAAGTTGTTGTTCATCTTCAAAGCTACTTCTTAAAATACTATTACATCAAAAGCTTGAAGAAACAGAGCTCTGCATTAGTTCTTCTCAGCACAGTAGAACTACTCTGAAGATCTAAAGTCTTGTTGTTGTGAAGAGTTTGGACTGGGTTTCCTCAGTTCAGAAGGTGACTCAGATAACTATTTCTTTGGAGTGAATCATCACCAAACCTTCACTCAATCTGTAAGATCATCTGTTGATCTGAGTTGTAAGCCTGTATTATAAAGTCTGAGTGTAATAGCTGAGTCTCTGAGTTATAGGATCCTGTTTAGGATCTGAGGTAGGGATTGTGCCTGAGGTAAGATCTCTGTGTAGATCTATGGTAGGAGATTTGATATCTCTGAGTGTAGGCTATCTAGCCTGAGGTAGGAGTTGTCATAATTTGAGTAGTAGGAGTGAGTTTCACTCTGAGGTGTAGAATCCTATGGGATCTAAGGTGTAAGCTCAAGGAGCCAAGATAGAGGAGGATTTAGCCGAATCTAGCTCACTGCTAGATAGGTGATGGGAAAAATGGATGTACCCTAGATAGAGGAACCACTATAAATAATTGTGTTTTGTTGTGTCTCTTGAAAGCTAATAATAAAATCTAACACACAACTCCACCAAAGTTAAAAGGGTTCAAAAAGACTTGAAAAACATATTCACCCACCCCCTCTAGTGTGTAGCTACTCTTGAACAAAGACTTTCAAGTGGTATCAGAGGGAGGTTGTTCAAAAAGGACTTAACAGTCTAAACATATCTCCAAGAGTAGCGGAAGATTATCTTTATGCATTCAGGTGAGAACCATAAGGAGTTGAGCTCAATGAAGCTTTCTATAAATAGGAAAGAGAACTTTGGGATATGGAAAGAAAGGGTAAGACTATTTATGCAAGCCTCGGACCCTTCATTCTCATGAAGGTCTCTGTTATAGATGCCGATATCGAGACACCAAGAAATATACTGAGATTACCAAGGATGAAGTAATTCTGGCTACGATGGATAAAAGGGCCCAGACCATTATTGTTAGTGTCAAAGATGACTCCACATACCAGAACTTTGTCCACTATAGAACTGCTAAAGAGGCGTGGGATTATCTTATAATATATATGGAAGGGACAGAGGAGGTGGGATGAATGGAAATCCCTCTTGAATCAGCAGTATGAGGCCGTCAAGCAAGCCAAGAAAGATTTCATAGTTGTCTGCTATGAAAAGTTCTTCATGATAGTAAACAGTCTGATCACCTATGGCAGACAGTTCTCAAACTATGAATTGAATGACAAGTTTTGAGATCTCTCAATAAGGAATGGTATATCAAGATCTATGCCATTAGAGAGCTTGGTAACTTGGCCAACACAATACCTCAAAACCTGTTTGGGAAGCTGCTGTCACATGAGTTTTAGCTAAACTTTAGAAGGGCAGAAGAAGATGCTGCCAAAAATCTCAAAAAAGAGAAGGTCGTGGCTTCAGAGCTGAAGCAACAAGAAAGAAGCAGGAAAAAGACCACTTTACCACTAAGGAGAGTTGCAGAGTCAGAGGGCTCCAATCCCAGCTCCTCAAGAAATGAGCTATCAGACGGAGAACTCTCATTGTCCTCCAAACAGTTCAAGAAAATGTTTAGTAGGAGAAGACAATGGAAAAACAAGGGCTCTTCAAGCTCCACCTCAAGAAAGCCTTATTCCAGCATAGAGAAGTCCCAAAAAACACCCTTTTGGGAAAGGTTTGACTCTAAGCAGAACAAACTTATTAAAACTAATGTTGTTTACTACTATTGCAACAGAAGTGGACATGTCATTGCTGACTATCCAATCAAGTGGGAGTACCACAAGAAGTCTGAAGACAAAAAGCATTATAAGTATAAGAAGGCTAAAAAGAGCTTTTTTGCCAAGAAGAAAATCAGCCTGTCAGATAGTGATTCTGAGTCTTCAAATTAGCGGAAGAAGAGACATACATTGGTCTCATGTCTATTGAAGTAAAGGATGATCATGCAGTTTTCTCAACTAGCATAAGAGCTCCACTGTCCTCAATTGATAGTGACTTTGAAGAGGATGATGAGTTAAGGCTCATTGCCCTAACTGAAAACAATCAGGATAATTTTATTCCTAATGAGGTTCACTCTCTCCCTTACTCTCCTCTATCTATGAGACTGGCTCAGACTCCGAAGCATCGATTTCCTCTAGTGAGGATGATGGATCAGAATTTGATGAAGATGTCAATCAATTGATTGGCAAGTATGATGTTATTCTGGAGGCTTTGAAGAAGAGCAAAAGACTTGTAAAGAGACAAGCTGGGGAGATTGCCTCTCTTCAGCAAGCTGCTTCTCTGCAGTATGAGTCAGAACCTTTGCTAGCCTAGATGAGGAGAGGTCAGTCATCTGAAGACAATCTCAATTATCCAAATTGGCACCATTTGCAAGAAGAACAAGATCATCTGGATCTTGAAGAGAAGCTCCTCTAGGAGAGGAAGCTTGTGGTTGAATTTTCTATGCCCAAAACAGTTTTCCATTGACTGACTCCTTCAACTCGCAAAAGGATAAGAGATGTTTGGGTCAAGCAGAATACTAGAGCTATGCATTCTAAGGAAGGAAAGGCTCCTATTGTGCCTAAGATTACGTTTTAGAAGGTAATCCTCCTATCTAATAGGTATGACCATTATAGTATGTATGGTCACTTGAAGGGAATGGAAACTCTATTTGTAAGAATACAAGTGTATCTTATAATGGAAGGAGAAAGGGAATGGGATTGAGTGCACTGAAGGCTCCTCATGAGGAAATCCAAATGGCCCATTATGGACCATTTGTGTTTGGTGCTCCAGCCCCCACTCTCAAGGATAAGACTATGGTCTATTCTCATGTTCCTTTAGCAAAAACCTTGACTTAGGGTAAGTCAGTAAGTAAGCCTCACTTGGTTGTTTCTGATGCCATAAATACCATGTCAACTACAAAGAACACATCTGTTGGTGTAACTTAGAATAAACTAAGTACAGCTACTAGCAGAATCACCTTCAGTCAAATTGTTGCTGAAAGAAACAGGAAGAAGGCTGCTTCTCTCCCCACTGAACAGACAAAAATAGATAGCTTGCTTACTCTAAAGGTTGTTCAGAAGAGGAGATATAATATTCATGAGTGTTGGTGTTGTGGCAAAGTGGGTCACTTTGATATAGACTGTTGGCACAACCCCAGTGTGTCAAGGGAAAAGGTGGGTCTTCCTATTAGGGATACTATAGGTATACATAGTCATTCTCAGGCTAACATGAACCAATGACCCAAACCCTTTTGGGTTCCTAAGGTGAACTAATCTGTGATTGCAGGATAGTCTAAGTACCCATACAATACCAATATGGTATTTGGACAGTGAATGTTCTAGACATATGACTGGAACAAAGAGCCATCTTAAGGATTATACTACAATAAGGAATGGACCAATAGTCATCTTTGGAAGTTATGACAGAGGAGTTACCAAGAGCTATGGCATGATCACCAATGGCATTGTCTCTATTACAAAGGTAGCTTATATAGAAGGATTGCAACAAAATCTGATTAGCATAAGCCAATTATGTGATATTGGTTGTATCATTGTCATCCACAAGGATGAGTGTCTGATCAAAAGGCCAAGTGACCAAGAGATCATTTTGACAGGCACTAGGAGTGGAAATATTTATTGTTTAAATTTCTTATGTTTAAATAAATACTCATCAGCGTGTCTTGTTGCAAATGAGAAAGTTTCTTATTATGTGCAATGGCACAAGAGGCTTGCTCACATGAATTATAAGGTAATCATCAAGCTCTTCAATGAAGGGCTAGTTAGAAATGGACCCAATCAGAGATGCACTAGGGATTATGGAAGGTGATTATACATATCTTATATGGACATGTTTGTTCTTATGCCAGTTCATAGTCTAGGTAGAAAAGTCTACACACTTGTGATAGTTGATGATTATTCCAGATTTGCTTGGGTTTTCTTTCTAAAGAAAAAGTCTTAAACCCTTGACAACTTTATGCCCTTTGTTAGGCAAGTTCTGAATGAAAAGGATAGCTCTATGTTCAAAATCAGAAGTAACCATAGTATTGAATTTTAGTATGAAGGCATGACAAAGTTTTGTGGAGAACAAGGTATTCTTCAGGAGGTTTCTTCTGTAAGAACACCCTAGTAAAATGGGATTGTTGAAAGGAAGAACAAGACTCTCATAAAGGCTGGCAGGACATTACTCAGTGACACTTCTCTCCCAAAATACTTCTGAATTGAGGCAGTAAATACTGCATATCATGTCCTAAATAGAGCATCTATCAACAAGTATCATAAGAAGACTCCCTATGAGATTATGAAAGGGAAAAACCAAATCTTTCCTATCTCAGGATATCTAGAAGCAAGTGCTTTCTGCTGAATAATGAGAAGTACTACTTGACTAAGTTTGCTGCCAAATCCTATGAGAGAATTTTTGTTTTGTAAAACAACCACAACAAAGCCTATAGTGTCTACAACTTGAAGAACCAAGTTGTAGAAGTGTCTGTCAATGTTGTGTTTGATAAGTCTCTTTTATGATTAACAGTGAGCTGCCTAGCTCCTCTAGACCTATAGGTATTGAATTGAAGATGGACAAGCTGACCATCTATGACACTCATCCCTCTATCTAAGAGGAAGATAATGGTGTGTTCATCCCTGAAGAAGGTCTAAATGTACAGGACATAGGTCCAGACCAGCAAGATCAAATAATTGATGTTCAAGTTGCTGAAGATAGAATGCTATCAGATATCAGATACTTGAGAAATCATCCCAGATATCAAATCATAGGATATTCAAACCAAAGTGTTACAACAAGGAGCAAAAACCTCAACATTGCTATGTATTCAAGCTTTTTGTTTCATGTGGAACCAAAGAAGTTTGAATATGCCAATATAGATCATTTTTGGATTGTCGATATGCAAGAAGAACTGAACCAATTCAACAGATGCAAGGTCTGGAAGCTGGTTCCCAGACCACATGGACATAACATCATTGAAACCAAATGGATTTATAGGAATAAACTTGATGAGAATGGTGTTATCATCAAATATAAAGATAAACTCGTTGGCAAGAGATACAAACAAGAGGAAGGTATTGAATTTAATCAAACCTTTGCACCAGTTGCATGACTGGAGGCAATAAAACTATTCCTTGCATGTGTTGGACATAAAGGATTGAAGGTCTACCAAATGGATGTTAAGTCAGCTTTCCTAAATGGTGACCTAAAAGAGGAGGACTATGTTGAGCAACCCTCAAGTTTTGTTAATTCTAACTTTCCTGATTATGTGTTTAAGCTAAGAAGAGCTTTGTATTGGTTGATACAATCCCCTAAGGAATGATATAAAACCCTGTCTAGCTTTCTCATTGATATCAAATTCTCAAGGGGAAAGATAGACAAGATATTATTCCTTAGAGAAGTCAAGGGTAAGATCGTTCTAGTCAAAATTTATGTAGATGACATAATTTTTGGGTCTACTGATGATGGCCTCTGCAAGAAGCTTGCTAAACTTATGCAAGGGTAGCTAGAGATGTGCAGTTTTGGTGAATTAAAGTACTTCTTGGGCCACCAAGTTAGGCAATCAAAGTGTTGAATCCAGAACTTGGCCTCAATAAAAGTTCGGACCTAAGGGGGTAGCTTGCACCTACTTCTCACAAACTTGGGATCCTGACCAGTCACTAGGAACTAAAAAACTAACCCTGTACTATAGCGTGGATGTCCTACCACACAACCAGAAGATCTTTAGAGTGCTTGCTCTCCCAAGCAAAAAAACTTAGCTTGGCACCTTGGATAGCTTACTCAGCTGAACCAAAATTACCCAAGGAGGAGGAAGACAAAAAATAAACTATCCCCTCTCCAAAGGTGCCGACAGGGTCTATTTATAGATTCCGGAACTTGGTTTGCCAACAGCATAATTTCGATGTCCCAGTTTGTTATATGCAGCCCAAATGGGTCTACCAACAACGTAACTCCGCTATTCTGAAAGACTATCTATAGACCATTAAGGGAATCAAGGTAACTTTACCTCTAGACCCCATCGGGCGAGTGGTCCATGAAGGAACCACTCGCCTAAAGAAGCGAGTGTTGGGGTAAGCCGAGCATTCACCCCCCCATTGTACCTCAAAGGCGAGTGCGGGATTCGCATGCCATTTGCTTGATTTGGCGAGAGCCTTCCCTTACTTTGGTAGGAGCCCGTCCACCTATCTTGGCGAAAGGCCTTTTAATCTCTCTGGGCGAGTGCGGGCCTGCCTGCCCCACTCGCCTACATTGACCAGCTTTAACCCGAGGATCCATGACTTTGTCGGGGGTCCCACTATGCGAATATGGGGTTGTACACAATCCCCGCTCTTTTCAAGCTGGTCCTAAACTCAGAAAGAAGAGTCCAACCCTTGGTATTTAGTGAGTGCTTGCTGACCTGGAAAAGAATCTTTGGCGGGTCCCTCCATGGCTCTCTATATATCCCAGGACCTGACCTCAACATGATATCATTTGCTTGTCCATTGCTCATTTCCAGAGCTCTCGCCAGTCCGACAATGTTTGCCAAACTGACCTACAAGCGGCACTCACAAGAGATATTGGACCATCTTGTCATTGTGCAAGATAAGACTGGATCCAAAACATCATGCTACACTCTATGGCTCGCATCCAAGAGACCTGCGGATTCACCATATCGTTCGAGAGGGCCATGACAATTCAACGAACCTCACGGCGGATGAGTCCGCCTCTCCGAGCCCAACACCTCACCACTAGAACCTCGTCATCTTTCCAGAGGTATTTTACTTACCTCTACCTAGTCGATAACCCAAAAAAGCCCGTGATATTTGAGCAATTGGTCCGTTCGCAAAAACCACCAATTGAAAGGGATGTTGGGGTCCCCCAAGAAAATACTGAGGCATCTGGGACTTCGACGGGAATGAATAGCTAGTCTAGGAGGCCGCCCCTCGAGTTGCCCAGGCTAAACCCCCACTTGATCCTTATAATTGACTTGCTACCTTCTCACATTTCCTAGTTTATAGTCTTCCACTCACTTTATTCCTTGCATCCCCTCCCTTTGGGACTACAGACATGGTCAGTCCAATGCCCAAGACTCAAGCCGCCGAGAAACCTCAGAATCCCATGTCAGGTTCTCGGCCCTTGACTGAAAAGGCAACCGACACCTCACAGCCAGCCGATATTCCTCTCGCGGGGCAAACGATGCTCCACCTAGGGATTGGGAAGCTGCTTCGGAACTTCTCCTAGAGGCTCTTTGAGGGAAGGCCCGGTCCTTCACGCCAGTGACCAGGCGAAGGCACCGTTCCTGTGCCAGGTAAAGAAAAGCACATTTCCCTCCTTTTCGCTCGAAATCGATCTTATTAAAGGCTGAATTCCCTTGCAAGGTTATCGGGGGGTACCAGTGATGCGCGTGAAATACGGCAAGCGTACCGGTCGCACAAGTAATAACGTTGGGAATAAATCCCCGGATGTCGGTCTCTTGAGGAATGCAATTAGCGTCGAACGATTTAGGCTCTAAAACTATTGTTATGAGAGTTAATTGAAATAAACAGAAAATGAAGGGGCTTTGGTTGGTGGTCTTACGACCGATTACACTAATGTAAACTATGCGGGTCGCAATCACCGCTTCTCAAGGCGAGATGGACGTAGCGGCCGCGATGCTGTACTTCGGTTGGTGAGTGGACGGAAGTCTAGCGAGTGAGGTGATTAGTGCGGAGTGAAATTGAGTGAAACGAACGTGTGGAGTGGAGCGAGATGGAGCGAGGCGCATCAAAGAATAATTCTCATAAGCAAGATGAAACACAAATGATCAAATTAACACTAGAAATTGATGTTCATTACATGCATAAACATTCCATGCAACAAGAAAAGATAGAAAATGCAAAACCACGAGATTGAAGATCCACCACGGTTGTTGGCCGGAGGTGCGGGTTGTTAATCTGCTTCCAAGCGCAGTCCGAGGAGGGCTTCCGGTACCACCGAGCTGTCACCTCGAGGGCCTGTAATTCCGTTCTCTAAGTATGCTTCGTCTTCTTTCTTGGTGGAAAGCTCGGAGAAGAATGCTTCAATGGCCGGGAGGATCACCGGAGGATGCGGAATGCTTCAGAATCGCCGGAGAAGGTCCTCCCGATGGTAGGGATGAAGGTGGAGGCAAATGGAACTGCTGGAGGGCGAAACGGCGGACTGGCGGAGGTTTCGTAACAATGTCCGTGCCCTAATTCGCGGAACAGGGCTTTTTATAGCTTGCAGAATAAATAGGGCGCACGACCACTGGCGCACGACCAGTGGTCGTGCGCGACCAAGGTCAGCGCCCGTGCACGAGCAACCTGTAGACCTGCATCAGAAAATAAATGGTCGCGCACGATCAGCAGCGCACGATCAGTGATCGTGCGAGGCAATGCTGATGATCGTGCGGAAATAGCTAGAAAGAACTTTGTAAAATGGGTATGACTGCGCACGATCGGCGGCGCACGAGCAGTGGTCGTGCGCGGTATGGCAAGTGATCGTACGGAAGGTTCAAGACAGAAATTTCACAAATGAGTCCGAGCTGCGCACGATCAGTGATCGTGCGCCAGGAGGTCGATGGTCGTGCGTGGGTAAAAATGCACGACCACTGACTCCTTTGCCAAAAAATAGTGAAACGCCTATCCCGAATGCCCTCACGATCCCCAAACCTGTAGGAAAAACTGTGCGGGACATCGATCGTGGCAGCCACAGCAAACAATAATAATCATAGCAAGAATGTAAATGCACACAAGCACAGAAATGGGCTAAAAAGGTGCACAGGGCGTGGAATGCCGTAGCTAAACAAAAGGAGTACTAATGGCGCTAAAAGATAGTGCAAAGCTGAGGAAAAAGGCCTAGATGAGTCCAAAATAAGGTATAAAATAGGGACTCATCACACCCCCAGACTTAACCATTTGTACGTCCCGGGCAAATAATCACCTTGTGGACTCAAAAATGGCTAGCTGACGTAGTAATTTCAAAATACAGTAGGACGATAAATCGAGAAACGCAAGTGCAAAGAAAATATAATAGAAGGAGTTTTTTAACCATGCTATGCAATTTATAATTTTCGATAAACGTAAATAAATACTGTCACTACTCAAAGATTGAATTTTCGGAGAATCGCGCGGTCATGTGTAGGAAGAAAATAGGCAAGTCGGATGGTGGAGCATTGCCAAAGAGCGGGGCTCGTGATCACCTCCAAAGGAATCCACCAATGTCGGGGACCATATGCTTGCCCGTTCACACTTTCTCCACGATGCTAGTTCGACTCGAGCATAAATCCGTAGGACTTTAGGTGAAGAGTTGGGGCTTGGGTATAGACGTAGGTATGGATAAAAAAGATGAAAACGAAGGCTACGCACAACCCAACGGAGCTCGCACAATTACAGATTTCCCACTAGCAAAAATGAATGCGAGTGCACCACACCCCCAGACCTGGTTTTTACAACATGGGTGTGTGCACCGCCTACCCCAAAACAGATTTCTCAAAAACAGATTTTCATTTATACTTTTTATTTTCTCTTTTTCGTTTCTTTTTCACAATTTTTGCTTTTATAAATTTTTCTTTTTCAAATTCTTGAATTTCAGCAAATATAACAAGATGACAAATCCACATTTTTCACAAAACCACTTCCCACATCAACAACCCAACGAGAAAATGCTTGGAACTAGAGCTCGACGCGGGTGTGCGACTAGGATTGGCTTGAGGCATTGGTGAATTGAGTGTGGAGCTGAAACAAAAGGAAGGTAGGCTCAACGGGGCTAGCGAGGGCTATGTTAGGATGGGTGCAAGGCTCAACCGGGCCAATGTGATGGCCTACGTCACGCTCACACTCGACTAACCGTGCACCAATGCTTCGAAAGTAGCCTGGGGCAAGTTCTTAGTCACCGAGAAAAGTGATCCGTCCTCCCGACTCGAGCAATACAAAGCTAGCGACGCCTACACACATTCCTACACTACCGAGTGATTACTCCGGATTCATAGATTTGAGTAGGACAGACAGTATTTACGAGTGCAGAAAAAATATAAATTGCAAGCATAAAGAAAAACTAAATCTATACAATTTCTACACAACATGAGCACTCGATTAGGAGCACTGCACGAGTTTCGAACTACTCTAAATCAAAATCCTACGTCAGCACCACCATCTTAAAGTTTACACGAAATAATACATCAACTCGAGCCGCACGCGTGGTCAAGTGCGCGCTCATGTGGGTGCCAAAGTGTGTGCAGCAGGAGTCAAAAACAATAAAGCAAAAAGGAAAACTACTGGCATGCGAAATTAAATGTGCTCGTGGAGTGCACAAGCGGCTCTTCCCCCAGACTTGAATGAAAACATAAGCAAGAAAATAGACATTCAACCAAGGAATGAAATCTAAAGCGAGAGAGAGTACCTATGCTCCAAATAGGGGAGCATGCCAGAAGATTGCGTGATGATTCGCGGGAGTTGCTGCTTCGCACAAAAGATAAGCTGAACCTGCGAATTAGGCCGAACAACAGAAAATACAAAAAATAGAAAACATAAAATAAAAAGCATAAACGAGGGGACCAAAAGGTCCAAGCTTGGGTTGTCTCCCGAATAGCCCTTTTATTTACCGTCCTTAAGGTGGACCAAATACCTGTATTAGCAGTTGTATATAATGTTTTTGCAGCAAAATAAAATAAAACTCAAAATGTTTCAACCAAAATAGGAGATCCGCAGCAGAAATTGGGATCAAGGTGCCGCCCCATCACCATGTAGTGGGTCTTCGAGCTGTTAGCTTTGAGGTTCGCCGATGATAGCACCTCCATCGTACAATTTTAGCCGATGCCCGTTGACCTTGAATTTGTCGCCGCTCTTCCCGGATATTTCAATAGCTCCAAAGGGGGAGACTCCGATCACTGTAAAGGGGCCGCTCCACCGCGATTTTAACTTTCCAGGGAATAAGCGGAGGCGGGAGTTGTACATTAGGACTTGGTCTCCCGGTTGGAATTCTTTTGGGATGATGTGACGGTCGTGCCATTTTTTTTCTTTGTAGATCCGCGCGTTTTCATAAGCAAAATGCCGTAGCTCTTCCAGTTCATTCAGTTGGGAGCGGCGTTCGCCTGCTGCGGTCTCAATGTCCATGTTCAGAAATTTGGTTGCCCATAGCGCCTTGTGTTCTAATTCGACCTGCAAATGGCAAGCCTTTCCGTAGACAAGTTGGAAGGGGGTCATACCGATAGGAGTTTTGAAGGCGGTTCGGTATGCCCATAAGGCGTCGTCGACCTTCTTAGCCCACTCTTTTCGGTTGGAATTTATGGATTTTTCAATTATTCTTTTTAGCTCCCTGTTGGAGACTTCTACTTTCCCACAAGTCTGAGGATGGTAGGCGAGAGAGACTTTGTGATGAACTCCAAACTTCTTCATGAGTTGTAAGAATGACTTGTTGCAGAAATGGCTCCCGCCGTCACTAATGATTGTGCGCGGAGTGCCAAATCTAGAAAAAATATTTCTGTGTAAGAAGGTTAAAACAGTGCGAGCGTCATTTGCAGCAACAGCTTCGGCTTCGACCCACTTGGAGACATAATCAACCGCAACAATGATATAGAGTTTGCCATGCGACATGGGGAAGGGTCTGATGGCGGCGCCACCCCCGACATGTTGACTTGGAGCGTCCCCCACCGGACGACGTTGGTGATCTGGTACATGTCAAAGATCCACGTCATGTTGCCGAATAAGATCCCCTTCCAGATGATTATGGTGACTCGGTTTATGTTGGTGCCGACTCAAGCTTGATGTTCCTTCGCCGCCTCGAGATGAAGATTTGTCACATCCTCCGCCATGGCCGCGTCAACATCTCCGCCAATGTCGTGTCAAATCTCCGCCGCGTCATTTTAAATATTATTTCAGATTTTAATGATGTTTTTATTTGGCCAATGTTTAGCCAAAAGTTTTAATTATTTGTCATTTCATTTTGGCCTTTGTTTAGCCAAAAGTTTTAATTATTTGTCATTTCATTTTGGCCTTTGTTTAGCCACATTTGGGGTGCTTATAACCCTTGTCTTTGTAAAGCCTCTATAAGGCTATGTTATATTGGATTTTGAGTTAGTGAATGAATGAATTAAAATTGAAACCTAAATTGGTTTTCTCTCTTCCCTCTTCCTCTTGGAGTTCGGCTCCCCTACCCCCTCTCCTCCTTGGCCGCCGGCCACCCCTCTCCTTCCTCTCCCTATTTCGGCCCCCTCTCTACCTCCACCTCCTCCTTTCCAATAATCAACCATAACCTTCAATCCCTCTCCAAAAACCGAGCCCTCCTCTTCATCTTCAAGAAGGCCGACCACTTGCAACCTCCCCTAGCCGCCGGCCTCCACCTCCATCACCACACCCGAGCCCCCCTTTTAACATCAATCGACAACCACCTCTCCTCCACAAAACTATCCTCATCCCTCTCAACAAAACCCGACCATCACATATATCATCTTCCCAAAAACTGATTCCTTTGGTGAGATCCAAATCAGCCCCATCTTCTAATCCAAGAGAAGAATTGGCCAAAGCTTGTGGTGAATCTTGTGAAACTTCAACGGCGTCGGAAGGCAATGAAGAACTTGGAGTTTCCCTCCAACCGGCAAGCTTTCGGTGGATCCGGAACGGAGCGATCCAAAGAGAGTTAAATCGGAATCATCCATTCCGGTTGGGTAACGAACGTCTTCACTCTTGTGTGTTTCTCTCTTAGATCTTTTCTTTGGGCATTTAGCATATCGTGTGATTTGTGATTGGTAGAATTTTCATGGATAATATCTATTAAATTATTGTTATTGTTATTTGATTCCCATTTGAATTTGTGAGGCGTGGCGGCCCTCATTTTATTTCGTTGGGAGAGAACCACCCGTTATCCGAATCCTTATTTCGGTGGTGTCTCTTTTGGTACAACGTACGCTCGATCGAACCGTGTGAGTTCATTTCGCTTGAGAGGATCTTGGCATATAGCCTTGATATTATCTTAAGGGGCCTAGCGAACCCCACCGAATCCTATTAAATTAATTGTTGCAACTTGCGTAGTGGCTGAGTTTATTCTTCGTGTGAGCGTAATAGTAACTATAATTAAGCGAACGTGTGAATCCCTTAGCTGTTACGGTGTCGAAACCCGTGTCCTACATCAATTTGGTATCAGAGGGAGGTTATTGTCAATTTCCTAATCGGCACCATCCTTCTATTTTAGGTAGGCTAAAGAAAATATAAATTTCAAATTTCAAATTTCAAAATTTAAAATTCTAATTTCGAATTTCAAATTTCAAATTTCAAAATTCAAAATTCAAAATTCAAAATTCAAATTTCAAATTTCAAAATTTCAAATTTCAAAATTCAAAATTTAAAATTCAAAATTCGAATTTCAAATTTCAAATTTAAAATTTTAAATTTCAAATTTCAAATTTCGAATTTCAAATTTCGAAATTTCAAATTTCAAATTTCAAATTTCAAATTTCAAATTTCAAATTTCAAATTTCAAATTTCAAGATTTCAAATTTCAAATTTCAAGATTTCAAATTTCAAATTTCAAATTTCAAATTTTAAAATTTCAAAATTCAAAATTTCAAATTTCCAATTTCAAATTCTAAATTTCAAATTTTTCTCAAAATCTAAAAAAATAAAATTCTGGAAATTCTCTATTTTATTTTTAATAAGAAATCCAAAAAAAATTTATTTTTCATTAAGTCATTATTGTTTATTAAGTTATTTTAAAATTAATAGTTGGTCTGCCAATAGCGTCCTATATTTTTATTTTTTCAGCAAAATTCAAAAATAAAAAATTTATTAATAATCTCCATAATTTTGCCAGCAAGACTATCAAAAAATATATGTATAGTATTTTGAAATATTAGCGGGAACAAATCGATCTTTGAAAATTAAATAGAACCAGACTATTTTTCTTTGTATTTGTGCACTTAATCCGAGTAGTCTATCCCCATTTTCCCGCTGAAAATTAAAACAAAAAAAAATGGCCTACGATGTTCACGTTTCCCGAATGAAATCTTTAGGTTGCGTCATGAAAGTTAGAAAGTCAGTCCACTGCCAGGTAGTGGAAGAGATTAAGGGGTTGATTGGCCAAATAAAGGCTAATCAAGTTACACCGTGCACCTCTAGGCATGTTAGGATTCCTGCTCCGACATATGATGGGCTAGGTGGACCGCGAGTGTTTTCTATGTTGGGTGAACGACATGGAGCATTATTTTGAGCAATATCGTATTATGGATCCCCACAGGATTCCGTTGCGAGACTGCAATTATTTGGTCGAGCCCATACTTTCTGGCTCAATGAGGGAAAGACGTTTAGGAATGCCCTCCGTCGACCCACGTATAGGTTGGCAAATTATGAAGAGTTTATTAAGATGAGTATTACCCTCCATACTGCCGTTCTCCGTTACTGATTATCGAGTGAGTCGCCGCCAAAGATTTTGTCTACATCGAACCAGCATGTTCCCTCGTACTCCGTATGAGGACGTCTCATGATTTTATTTCTCCCCGCCAGGGCACTAGACCCCTTCCTATTTATGAGAGTATTCCTATCAGCGTGATTGAATCTGAGCTTGCGATTACGAGTACGCCCGTCACTGAGGACGATGCTGTTAATGTTGACAACATGAGCGACGACGAGGAGATTGGTTTACCCGAGTGACTTGGATGAGGATTTCTCATTTGAGGAACCCCTCTCCACTCCTTTTCCGACGAAATTTTGGAGCCATCCCCTTTGACTGTTGTGGAGCCTTTTGATGATCCTAAGTCGATTAATATTTATAGCTGAGTCAGAGAGTTACAGTCTGCTGAGAGATTACCCAATCGTGATTCATTTGACGATCTGTTAGGACATGAGCTTGCTATTTCTAGTCCGGAGACGTATCGAAGTGCCCGTTTCTGAGATTTTCACTGTAACTCATGTCCGGACTGATGTGTTGGAAGATTGTTCTAGTAAAGGAGTTAAACTTTTGGAATACGATATTGAAGTGGAACCGGATGAGCATCCCTAATGCTAACTCCTTTGCCTAAACTTGAAGGTGAGTGATTTTAACTCTCTACCGTTTGTAACGCTGATCTCATTGTAGTGTTGCCGATCTATGATACGATCACTGAATCTGAAATACATGATTTACCACATGATTTAGAAGACATGTCGGATGATTTTTCCGTAAGAGCGAATTCACTGTTTGAATTTCTTACGACTTTATTGGGTTGCGACCGGATGATCTTTATTGGAAGTCAAATCCGTGTTTTGAAGTTCGAATTGGATTACTAGTGGTACCTTGTGATGGTGCCTTATGACGTGATGTCCCCTCGACAAACTTATTTGCCAAGCCGGTCGCACGCATTTATCCCCGCCTTTTGATGACCTGTGCACGCATACGCTAGTATAAACGTAGTTACGAATGTTAAGTTGTGTTTGCCCGCACGTCATGTCAAATCCGGGAGCGCCCCTTTCTATATATAGTGGTGAGTGTTTTCCGTTAGCTTTTATTCATGACGTTTTAAAATTTAAATTTTAAGTCTAAATTTAAAACTACGACGTTGTATGGCGTTGATTTCACCACTGCTTTTATAGCACCCGTGCCACCTGACTTGGTCCTTACTGCCCACTGTTAAAGCAAGTCACGTTGCACATGGGTTCTCCCACACACGGTTCTAAGATTGTTTGTTGGAATCGGAGAGTATCCTACCGTTATATAAGTGATTTGGTTTTGGTTTGTCTTGTCCCTGAACGGATGTCTCCGGCACCTCAGAAATATTTATGAACCGGCCAGTCCATTATTTGCGAATCTTATGGAAATTTAGTAGCATGACATTTCTTGTAGAATTTTCCATTAATTGGGCATCGCTCCTATTATTTTATACTTTTCATACTTACGCATCATGCTTCTACGCCCCTTGAAAAGTCTATCTCTCCGTTTACATATTCCACTATGCTTTCTATTGGGTTGGGTGGTGATAGTTTGTTTGGATCGTTCTCTTCTCCGGTCTCCATTGAGGTATGTGGGTTGATGTTGTGAATTACTTTGTTCTTATTTGTCTAACGCGTCTTTGAGGTCCCCCCAAGACCACTTTTGCTTTGCAGGTTCCTCTTCCTCAACGATTATACCTGGGACTACTCATCAGTGATGAGTATCTTGAGAGGGGGGAGGATTGATGGCGGCGCACGCACACCCCGACATGTTGACTTGGAGCGTCCCCCACCGGACGACGTTGGTGAATGGTACATGTCAAAGATCCACGTCATGTTGCCGAATAAGATCCCCTTCCAAGATGATTATGGTGACTCGGTTTTATGTTGGTGCCGACTCAAGCTTGATGTTCCTTCGCCGCCTCGAGATGAAGATTTATCACATCCTCCGCCATGGCCGCGTCAACATCTCCGCCAATGTCGTGTCAAATCTCCGCCGCGTCATTTTAAATATTATTTCAGATTTTAATGATGTTTTTATTTGGCCAATGTTTAGCCAAAAGTTTTAATTATTTGTCATTTCATTTTGGCCTTTGTTTAGCCAAAAGTTTTAATTATTTGTCATTTCATTTTGGCCTTTGTTTAGCCACATTTGGGGTGCTTATAACCCTTGTCTTTGTAAAGCTATATAAGGCTATGTTGTATTGGATTTTGAGTTAGTGAATGAATGAATTAAAATTGAAACCTAAATTGGTTTTCTCTCTTCCCTCTTCCTCTTGGAGTTCGGCTCCCCTACCCCTCTCCTCCTTGGCCGCCGGCCACCCCTCTCCTCCTCCCTATTTCGCCCTCTCTACCTCCACCTCCTCCTTTCCAATAATCAACCATAACCTTCAATCCCTCTCCAAAAACCGAGCCCTCCTCTTCATCTTCAAGAAGGCCGACCACTTGCAACCTCCCCTAGCCGCCGGCTCCACCTCCATCACCACACCCGAGCCCCCTTTTAACACTCAACCCGACAACCACCTCTCCTCCACAAAACTATCCTCATCCCTCTCAACAAAACCCGACCATCACATATATCATCTTCCCAAAAACTGATTCCTTTGGTGAGATCCAAATCAGCCCCATCTCTAATCCAAGAGAAGAATTGGCCAAAGCTTGTGGTGAATCTTGTGAACTTCAACAACGCGTCGGAAGGCAATGAAGAACTTGGAGTTTCCCTCCAACCGGCAGCTTTCGGTGGATCCGGAATGGAGCGATCCAAAAGAGTGTTTAAATCAGAATCATCCATTTCGGTTGGGTAACGAACGTCTCCACTCTTGTGTGTTTCTCTCTTAGATCTTTTCTTTGGCATTTAGCATATCGTGTGATTTGTGATTAGTGAATTTTCATGGATAATATCTATTAAATTATTGTTATTGTTATTTGATTTCCATTTGAATTCGTGAGGCGTGGCGGCCCTCATTTTATTTCGTTGGGCAGAGAACCACCCGTTATCCGATTACTAATTTGGTGGGTGTCTCTTTTGGTACAACGTACGCTCGATCGAACGTTGTGAGTTCATTTCGCTTGAGAGGATCTTGCATATAGCCTTGATATTATCTTAAGGGGCCTAGCGAACCAGAATCCTATTAAATTAATTGTTGCAACTTGCGTAGTGGCTTGAGTTTATTCTTGATTGTGAGCGTAATAGTAACTATATTAAGCGAAAGTGTGAATCCCTTAGCTGTTGTTACGGTGTCGAAGTGTCCTACATCGCGACCAGAAATCTATCCCAAAAATCGAATGGCTCACAAACGAGCATGTTGTTGAGGGGCATTTCGTCCCTCTTAGAGATATTTCTGTCCTTTGCATTCATTGCATTTAGTAACATAACTGTGGGCATCTCTGAAAAGGGTTGGCCAAAATAGGCCACATTGCAAAACCTTGCGTGCCGTTCTTGTGGCGCCGAAATGTCCGCCGGCCTCCGATCATGACAGTGGTTTAAAACGGATTGGAATTCACTCTCGGGTACGCAGCGCCTGATAACTCCATCATTGCACGTGCGAAAAAGTAGCGGGTCTTCCCAGAAATAATGTTTGGCATCAGATAGAAGTTTCCGCTTTTGCTGCGATGATATGCTCGGGAGACAGATTTGCATGCGAGATAGTTGCCATGTCTGCGACCAGGGGGACATCGAGGGCCGGGAAGAGATGGAGAATAATCGCTCATCCGAGAAAATTATCCGCAATTGCGCTCATCCTCTAACCAGTCGCACTAATCTTTCTCAATCTAGATAAGTGGATCGGCTGATGACATTTCACTCTTTCTTTCTCGGATCTCAATGGAGTATTCTTGCAGCAGGAAAATCCATCGGATTAGCCGAGGCTTGGCATTTTTTTTTGAATAAATACTTAGAGCTGCGTGGTCGGTGTAGACAATGACTTTGGATAACACCAAGTACGAATGGAATTTCTCGAAAGAAAAAATCACGGCCAGAAGCCCCATTTCTGTGGTAGTGTAATTGAGCTGGGCATCGTTGAGGGTTCGGCTCGCATAAGAGATGGTGTAAATACTTTGTCTCTCCTCTGATCGAGCACTGCACCAACTGCAAATCGCTGGCATCGTACATGACCTCGAAGGGCAAAGTCCAATCCGGCGCCACCAAAATGGGAGCGGAGATGAGCGGTCCTTGAGAGCTGTGAAGGCTTGCATGTAATTTTCATCGAAGACGAACAAGGCATCCTTAGTCAACAGATTTGTGAGAGGTTTGGATATCGATGAAAAATTGCTAATGAATTCTTCGGTAAAAGCCGGCATGTCCCAAAAAGCTGCGGATTCCCTTGACAGAAGATGGAGGAGGAAGATTCTTGATGACACGATTTTTGCTTGAATGACTTCAAGCCCCCGACGAGAGACCTTGTGGCCTAAGACGATGCCCTCGCGAACCATGAAGTGGCATTTCTCCAATTCTGGACAATGTTGGTATCATTACAACGCTGCAGGGCCTTGGCTAAATTAGCGAGGCAGGAGTCAAAGGTGTTCCCGAAAAGAGAGAGAAATCATCCATGAAGACTTCGAGAAAATCACCGATCATGTCGCCAAAAATGGCGATAACGCAACGTTGGAAGGTTGTCGGGGCGTTGCACAATCCAAACAGCATTCTCCTAAACGCGAAGGTGTCTAGATGGGCAGAATGTCGTCTTGTCTTGATCTTCGGAATCGACTGCGATTTGGTTGTATCCCGATATCCATCCAGAAAGCAGTAGTATTCCTGACCAGCCAATTTTTCCAGCATTTGATAAATGAAGGGAAGCGGGAAATGATCTTTGCGTGTAGCTTCATTCAGCTTCCTGTAATCGATGCAAACTCTCCACCCGGTGACCACACGGGTAGGCAGTAGTAGTAGTTCATTTCGTCATTGGCCACCACAGTAATTCCGCCCTTTTTGGGCACAACTTGGACCGGGCTTACCCATTTGCTGTCACTGATGGGATAAATTTACTGGCGTCAAGCAATTTTATAATTCCTCCTGAACTACCTCATGCATCTTGGGATTCTGTCTTCTTTGCGGTTGGGCGATGGTTTGTATTGATCTTCAAGGAGGATCTTGTACATGCAGAACGCCGGCTAATGCCTTTAATGTCAGCCAAAGATCGTCAAAAACATTCTTATATTTTTTAACACGTCGACCAATTGCACGTTCGTTGTTGGCGGGAGAGAGTAGCGGAGATGATCACCGGACATGCTGTGCCTTCCTCCAAGAAAGCATATTTCAGGGAGGATCGGGCAGCGGCTTCAAGGGTTACGGTGTGTCCTCAATTTCCCATTCTGGCACGTCATGGTCAAGAATCAATTCGCTGCACGTTCCCGGTTCGTCAATCAAGTCAGCGCTGTCACACTTAGTGATTCTGAGTTGTTGCGGAGATTCATGGACATTGAAGGAAATTGATTCTTCTCCCAGGCTTAGGGTCAGTTCTCCCTGGTCGACGTTGATAATAGCCCGGGCAGTGGCAAGGAAGGGCCTTCCTAAAAATTATAGGAACCTTGGGATCAGCCTTCATGTCAAGGATGACGAAATCGGCGGGGGAAAACGAGGTTGTTAACCATGACAATGAGGTCTTCAACCATCCCTGCGGGCGTTTTTATCGATCTATCGGCTAGCTGTAACCTCAGATGGTGGGGCTGGAGAATCCCAACGCCCAGCACCTGGAAGATGGAGAGGGGCATCAGGTTAATCGACGCTCCCAAATCACAAAGTGTGTGGCCAAACCTGTGGAGACCAATTCTGCAAGGGATGGTGAAGCTGTCAGGATCTCTGCATTTGGTAGGAGGAAAGTTGGTGAGGAGAGAGGAACACTCTTCGGTGAGGTTAATCATCTTCAGACCTTCCAAGGATTTACGCCTCGAGATGAGGGTCTTGAGGAACTTGGAGTATCTGGAATCTGAGTGATAGCTTCTGTTAAAGGTATGCTAACTTGAACTCCTTTCATGATCTCCAGGAACTTCTGAAAATACCTTTCAGTCTTTCATTTATTTAGCCGATAAGGAAACGACGCCTCGAGGTGTTCCTCACGAGTGGCGGTACTGACATGGGTTCTTGCGCGATCGGTTGCAGATGGAGGTTCAATTGTCGAGTCAGAAATGGGTACACACGAAGATTGTGTAGGAGGATCGAGCGGCAAGACTCTCTCGAGACTTTTTCCACTTCTCAGTCTCATTGAATGCACTGTTTCCTATTTCTGATGATAGAGCTGAGCAAAGCAACGTTTCCGTAAGAATCCCAATGGCCGTTTGTAGGGTGAATGGTGGTGGCTTGATCGGTGAACACATCCATCATTTTGCAAACGTATGCGAAAAATGCTCCATCACAGACGTGGGAGATTGGCGGCTTCATTAGTGACCACCGACTTTGCCTCCACGGAAAGGTTGAGGAAAGGTGGGGAATTCCAATGCCTGCTAGTTTGGGCAATGTTGTCAATTATTTCCCAAGCATCCTGACAAGGTTTGTTAAACAGAGTTCCGCCAGCTGCACAAATGTCAAGTGCTGGCCGGAATCTGTCTAAGATACCAAAATAGAAGGTTTGGAGCAGCAAAATATCTGACATTCCCTCTCTGCAGCATTCCTTCGCAAATACTGAAAACGCTCCCAGGTTGCGAACAAGGATTCTTCATCTCATTGGGAGAAGGTGATGAGCTCCTTGTAATCGTCCGTTAGCATTTGCTGCCAGGAATTTGGTCAAGAAATTTCCTTCAAGTTCTTCCACGAATGAAACATTTCCTTCCTGGTATCATGATACCATCGTTTTGCGCTGCCATTCAAGGAAAAGGAGAAAGTCGAATCTTCTGTTGCTCGCCGTTGGCAGAGTTCGAAGAGCATGTGTCGTAAATTTCTAAAAACCTGCGCACATGGCATAAGGCATCAACACTTCCATCTCCGTTAATTGACAATTTTCGATAATGTATTCGATCAAATCAGAGGAAATCTCGAAACTGTCATTTCCCGTTTCTACTCGATTGGTGAGACGGGCTTGATAAATTAGCTGCTGAATAGAAGGCATTGATAGAATATTGGCCTTGTATTCACTGAAACAACAAAACAAAGAAACAAAAATCAAAAGCACTAACTCTTATACCAATACTTCCAGAAAATCATAATCGTTCAACAGTTGCATTCCCCAGCAACGGCGCCAAAAACATGAAGCACGTGAATTACGGCAAGCGTACCGGTCGCACAAGTAATAAAGTTGGGAATAAATCCCCGGATGTCGGTCTCTTGAGGAATGCAATTAGCGTCGAACGATTTAGCTCTAAAACTATTGTTATGAGAGTTAATTGAAATAAACAAAAAAGAAGGGGCTTTGGTTGGTGGTCTTACGACCGATTACACTAATGCAAACTATGCGGGTCGCAATCACCTTTCTCAAGGGGAGATGGATGTAGCGCAGCGATGCGTACTTCGGTTGGTGAGTGGACGGAAGTCTAGCGAGTGAGGTGATTAGTGCGGAAGTGAAATTGAGTGAAACGAAGTGTGGAGTGGAGCGAGATGGAGCGAGGCGCATCAAAGAATAATTATCATAAGCAAGATGAAACACAAATGATCAAATTAAACACTAGAAAATTGATGTTCATTACATGCATAAACATTTCATGCAACAAGAAAATAGAAAATGCAAAAAACCACGAGATTGAAGATCCTCGTGGTTGTTGGCCGGAGGTGCGGTTGTCAATCCGCTTCCAAGCGCAGTCCTAGGAGGGCTTCCGGTACCACCGAGCTGTCACCTCGAGGCCTGTAATTCCGTTCTCTAGGTATGCTTCGTCTTCTTCTTGGTGGAATGCTCGGAGAAGAATGCTTCAATGGTCGGGAGGATCACCGGAGATGTGGAATGCTTCGTAATCGCCGGAGAAGGTCCTCCCGATGGTAGGGATGAAGGTGGAGGCGAATGGAACATGCTGGAGGGCGAAACGGCGGACTGGCGGAGGTTTCGTAACAATGTCCGTGCCCTAATTCACGGAACAGGCGTTTTATAGCTTGCAGAATAAATAGGGCGCACGACCGCTGGCGCACGACCAGTGGCGTCCGACCAAGGTCAGCGCCCGTGCGCGAGCAACCTGTAGACCTGCATCAGAAAATCAATGGTCGCGCACGATCAGCAGCGCACGATCAGTGATCGTGCGAGGCAATGCTGATGATCGTGCGAAATAGCTAAAAGAACTTTGTAAAATGGGTATGACTGCGCACGATCGGCGGCGCACGAGCATGTGGTCGGGCGCGGTATGGCAAGTGATCGTGCGGAAGGTTCAAGACAGAAATTTGACAAATGAGTCCCGAGCTGCGCAACGATCAGTGATTGTGCGCCAAGAGGTCGGTGGTCGTGCGTGGGTAAAAAACGCACGACCACTGACCTCTTGGCCAAAATAGTGAAACGTATCGCAGCTCGGACTCCCTCATGTCAAAACTGCAGGAAAAATGGCGCACGATACATCTTGCCATACCACAGCAAACACATAATTCTGGGCCGCCGGGATCGTGCGCAGTCATAGCCAAATGACAAAGGTTCTCAGGAGCTATTGTCCCA